>CM033449.1:123084391-124284391 GCA_019425775.1 Rafetus swinhoei
GCGGGGCGTCAGCTTGCCAGCGAGCTGTTGACGAGCCTCATTCCCAGCGGTCGTTTCTGCCGGCGCGGCGGACCTGCCAGCGGGGTTGTCAGGAGCTGTTGACGAGCCCCGTTTAACACTAGACTATCCGCTTGTGCGGGCGAGGCTGGTCGGAGCGAGCGAACGATCCGGGTGAACGAGGAGAGGGGGCGGTGCCCGCATGCAGATTAGGGCCGGTGGAGGCTGCCGGGAAGGATGGCGAGAGACAAGCGGGGCGCCGCCCACAGGGCTCCTCGTGTGCGCCCCGCCCGGGCCTCCTGCTCCAAGGAAGGGGAGGCCCAAGGAGGCGCGCGGGGTGGGTGAGTCGGTCGGTCGGTCAGTGAGTCACCGTGAGCGAGGAGAGGGCGGCGGGAGGTGAGCCAGCGGGCGGGACTTCGAACCTTTCTCTTGCCCTGCGTTGGGGGAATGGCTTGGCAGGGGAATAGTACGTCTTTGCGCGCCGCCAGCCAAAGTAGGTCTCTTTCCTTGTGCGAGGACGGGGGCCTCGCCCCCTTCTCAGTCTTCTGATTGGGATGAAGTGTAGTGTAAATAAGTAAGAATGTATGTGTTAGATCTCTCTCCTTCTTCTTTGGCATGTCTGGGTTCACGGGCTCTCTCGCTTCTCAGCCTTTTGGCTAGCTGGGATGAAGTGTAGTAAAAAATATTAGGTCTGTCCCCGCTCGCCACTCTTCTGGGCTGCTTGGCTGGAGTGGCGTGCGGGGTGGCTTTCGCTTGGCTTCCCCAGGCCAGCGCAGGCGCTCTTTGCTCTGCTCTGCTCTGCTCTACTTTCTTTTCTTTTTTCTTTTCTTTTCTTTTCGCAGGCTACCATCACAGCAGCATAGCAAGCAGAAGGAAGGTGTCCCAGCCCAGCCGAGGCCACGCCAGCCGCCGCAAACACCTGACAGCCAGCCAGGCAGCCGGGCGGCCGGCCGGCACTCAGCGTGATGACGCCGTGGCGGCAGGAGGAGCTATGCAGATGAACGCCGGCCAGCCAAGCCGGCCCGCCGCGAGCGGCCTCAGCAAGGGCAGGGTTGTTTAATAAAAGGCGGGGGGCGGGCGAACAAATAAGCGTTCATTAATAAGCAACAGTGCAAGAAATGGCAGTGCATGACTGACCGAAGGAAGGAAGGAAGGAGTGAGTGAGTGAGTGCGTGCTTGGAAGAAGAGAACGGCAGAGACGAGAGGCAGAGGCAGAAAGAGTGTGGGAAAGCAGTCTGCGGGGCGTCGGCCTTGCCAGCGAGCTGTTGACGAGCCTCATTCCCAGCGGTCGTTTCTGCCGGCGCGGCGGACCTGCCAGCGGGGTTGTCAGGAGCTGTTGACGAGCCCCGTTTAACACTAGACTATCCGCTTGTGCAGGCGAGGCTGGTCGGAGCGAGCGAACGAGCCGGGTGAACGAGGAGAGGGCGGTGCCCGCATGCAGATTAGCCCAGGGCCGGTGGAGGCTGCCGGGAAGGATGGCGAGAGACAAGCGGGCGCCGCCCACAGGGCTCCTCGTGTGCCCCGCCCGGGCCTCCTGCTCCAAGGAAGGAGGCCCAAGGAGGCGCGCGGGGTGGGTGAGTCGGTCGGTCGGTCAGTGAGTCACCGTGAGCGAGGAGAGGGCGGCGGGCGGTGAGCCAGCGGGCGGGACTTCGAACATTTCTCTTGCCCTGCGTTGGGGGAATGGCTTGGCAGAGGAATAGTACGTCTTTGCGCGCCGCCAGCCAAAGTAGGTCTCTTTCCTTGTGCGAGGACGGGGGCCTCGCCCCCTTCTCAGTCTTCTGATTGGGATGAAGTGTAGTGTAAATAAGTAAGAATGTATGTGTTAGATCTCTCTCCTTCTTCTTTGGCATGTCTGGGTTCGCGGGCTCTCTCGCTTCTCAGCCTTTTGGCTAGCTGGGATGAAGTGTAGTAAAATATTAGGTCTGTCCCCTCGCCACTCTTCTGGGCTGCTTGGCTGGAGTGGCGTGCGGGGTGGCTTTCGCTTGGCTTCCCCAGGCCAGCGCAGGCGCTCTTTGCTCTGCTCTGCTCTGCTCTACTTTCTTTTCTTTTTTCTTTTCTTTTCTTTTCGCAGGCTACCATCACAGCATAGCAAGCAGAAGGAAGGTGTGTCAGCCCAGCCGAGGCCACGCCAGCCGCCGCAAACACCTGACAGCCAGCCAGGCAGCCGGGCGGCCGGCCGGCACTCAGCGTGATGACGCCGTGGCGGCAGGAGGAGCTATGCAGATGAACGCCGGCCAGCCAAGCCGGCCCGCCGCGGGGAGCGGCCTCAGCAAGGGCGGGGTTGTTTAATAAAAGGCGGGGGGCGGGCGAACAAATAAGCGTTCATTAATAAGCAACAGTGCAAGAAATGGCAGTGCATGACTGACCGAAGGAAGGAAGGAGTGAGTGAGTGAGTGCGTGCTTGGAAGAGAAGAGAACGGCAGAGACGAGAGGCAGAGGCAGAAAGAGTGTGGGAAAGCAGTCTGCGGGGCGTCGGCCTTGCCAGCGAGCTGTTGACGAGCCTCATTCCCAGCGGTCGTTTCTGCCGGCGCGGCGGACCTGCCAGCGGGGTTGTCAGGGAGCTGTTGACGAGCCCCGTTTAACACTAGACTATCCGCTTGTGCGGGGAGGCTGGTCGGAGCGAGCGAACGAGCCGGGTGAACGAGGAGAGGGGGCGGCGCCCGCATGCAGATTAGCCCAGGGCCGGTGGAGGCTGCCGGGAAGGATGGCGAGAGACAAGCGGGGCGCCGCCCACAGGGCTCCTCGTGTGCGCCCCGCCCGGGCCTCCCTGCTCCAAGGAAGGGGAGGCCCAAGGAGGCGCGCGGGGTGGGTGAGTCGGTCGGTCGGTCAGTGAGTCACCGTGAGCGAGGAGAGGGCGGCGGGCGGTGAGCCAGCGGGCGGGACTTCGAACATTTCTCTTGCCCTGCGTTGGGGGAATGGCTTGGCAGGGGAATAGTACGTCTTTGCGCGCCGCCAGCCAAAGTAGGTCTCTTTCCTTGTGCGAGGACGGGGGCCTCGCCCCCTTCTCAGTCTTCTGATTGGGATGAAGTGTAGTGTAAATAAGTAAGAATGTATGTGTTAGATCTCTCTCCTTCTTCTTTGGCATGTCTGGGTTCGCGGGCTCTCTCGCTTCTCAGCCTTTTGGCTAGCTGGGATGAAGTGTAGTAAAAAATATTAGGTCTGTCCCCGCTCGCCACTCTTCTGGGCTGCTTGGCTGGAGTGGCGTGCGGGTGGCTTTCGCTTGGCTTCCCCAGGCCAGCGCAGGCGCTCTTTGCTCTGCTCTGCTCTGCTCTACTTTCTTTTCTTTTTTCTTTTCTTTTCTTTTCGCAGGCTACCATCACAGCAGCATAGCAAGCAGAAGGAAGGTGTGTCAGCCCAGCCGAGGCCACGCCAGCCGCCGCAAACACCTGACAGCCAGCCAGGCAGCCGGGCGGCCGGCCGGCACTCAGCGTGATGACGCCGTGGCGGCAGGAGGAGCTATGCAGATGAACGCCGGCCAGCCAAGCCGGCCCGCCGCGGGGAGCGGCCTCAGCAAGGGCGGGGTTGTTTAATAAAAGGCGGGGGGCGGGCGAACAAATAAGCGTTCATTAATAAGCAACAGTGCAAGAAATGGCAGTGCATGACTGACCGAAGGAAGGAAGGAAGGAGTGAGTGAGTGAGTGCGTGCTTGGAAGAGAAGAGAACGGCAGAGACGAGAGGCAGAGGCAGAAAGAGTGTGGGAAAGCAGTCTGCGGGGCGTCGGCCTTGCCAGCGAGCTGTTGACGAGCCTCATTCCCAGCGGTCGTTTCTGCCGGCGCGGCGGACCTGCCAGCGGGGTTGTCAGGGAGCTGTTGACGAGCCCCGTTTAACACTAGACTATCCGCTTGTGCGGGCGAGGCTGGTCGGAGCGAGCGAACGAGCCGGGTGAACGAGGAGAGGGGGCGGCGCCCGCATGCAGATTAGCCCAGGGCCGGTGGAGGCTGCCGGGAAGGATGGCGAGAGACAAGCGGGGCGCCGCCCACAGGGCTCCTCGTGTGCGCCCCGCCGGGCCTCCTGCTCCAAGGAAGGGGAGGCCCAAGGAGGCGCGCGGGGTGGGTGAGTCGGTCGGTCAGTCAGTGAGTCACCGTGAGCGAGGAGAGGGCGGCGGGCGGTGAGCCAGCGGGCGGGACTTCGAACCTTTCTCTTGCCCTGCGTTGGGGGAATGGCTTGGCAGGGGAATAGTACGTCTTTGCGCGCCGCCAGCCAAAGTAGGTCTCTTTCCTTGTGCGAGGACGGGGGCCTCGCCCCCTTCTCAGTCTTCTGATTGGGATGAAGTGTAGTGTAAATAAGTAAGAATGTATGTGTTAGATCTCTCCTTCTTCTTTGGCATGTCTGGGTTCTGGGCTCTCTCGCTTCTCAGCCTTTTGGCTAGCTGGGATGAAGTGTAGTAAAAAATATTAGGTCTGTCCCCGCTCGCCACTCTTCTGGGCTGCTTGGCTGGAGTGGCGTGCGGGGTGGCTTTCGCTTGGCTTCCCCAGGCCAGCGCAGGCGCTCTTTGCTCTGCTCTGCTCTACTTTCTTTTCTTTTCTTTTTTCTTTTCTTTTCTTTTCGCAGGCTACCATCACAGCAGCATAGCAAGCAGAAGGAAGGTGTGTCAGCCCAGCCGAGGCCACGCCAGCCGCCGCAAACACCTGACAGCCAGCCAGGCAGCCGGGCGGCCGGCCGGCACTCAGCGTGATGACGCCGTGGCGGCAGGAGGAGCTATGCAGATGAACGCCGGCCAGCCAAGCCGGCCCGCCGCGGGGAGCGGCCTCAGCAAGAGGCAGGGTTGTTTAATAAAAGGCGGGGGGCGGGCGAACAAATAAGCGTTCATTAATAAGCAACAGTGCAAGAAATGGCAGTGCATGACTGACCGAAGGAAGGAAGGAAGGAGTGAGTGAGTGAGTGCGTGCTTGGAAGAAGAGAACGGCAGAGACGAGAGGCAGAGGCAGAAAGAGTGTGGGAAAGCAGTCTGCGGGGCGTCGGCCTTGCCAGCGAGCTGTTGACGAGCCTCATTCCCAGCGGTCGTTTCTGCCGGCGCGGCGGACCTGCCAGCGGGGTTGTCAGGGAGCTGTTGACGAGCCCCGTTTAACACTAGACTATCCGCTTGTGCGGGGGAGGCTGGTCGGAGCGAGCGAACGAGCCGGGTGAACGAGGAGAGGGGGCGGCGCCCGCATGCAGATTAGCCCAGGGCCGGTGGAGGCTGCCGGGAAGGATGGCGAGAGACAAGCGGGGCGCCGCCCACAGGGCTCCTCGTGTGCGCCCCGCCCGGGCCTCCCTGCTCCAAGGAAGGGGAGGCCCAAGGAGGCGCGCGGGGTGGGTGAGTCGGTCGGTCGGTCAGTGAGTCACCGTGAGCGAGGAGAGGGCGGCGGGCGGTGAGCCAGCGGGCGGGACTTCGAACCTTTCTCTTGCCCTGCGTTGGGGGAATGGCTTGGCAGGGGAATAGTACGTCTTTGCGCGCCGCCAGCCAAAGTAGGTCTCTTTCCTTGTGCGAGGACGGGGGCCTCGCCCCCTTCTCAGTCTTCTGATTGGGATGAAGTGTAGTGTAAATAAGTAAGAATGTATGTGTTAGATCTCTCTCCTTCTTCTTTGGCATGTCTGGGTTCGCGGGCTCTCTCGCTTCTCAGCCTTTTGGCTAGCTGGGATGAAGTGTAGTAAAAAATATTAGGTCTGTCCCCGCTCGCCACTCTTCTGGGCTGCTTGGCTGGAGTGGCGTGGGGTGGCTTTCGCTTGGCTTCCCAGGCCAGCGCAGGCGCTCTTTGCTCTGCTCTGCTGCTCTGCTCTACTTTCTTTTCTTTTTCTTTTCTTTTCTTTTCGCAGGCTACCATCACAGCAGCAGCAAGCAGAAGGAAGGTGTCAGCCCAGCCGAGGCCACGCCAGCCGCCGCAAACACCTGACAGCCAGCCAGGCAGCCGGGCGGCCGGCCGGCACTCAGCGTGATGACGCCGTGGCGGCAGGAGGAGCTATGCAGATGAACGCCGGCCAGCCAAGCCGGCCCGCCGCGGGGAGCGGCCTCAGCAAGGGCGGGGTTGTTTAATAAAAGGCGGGGGGCGGGCGAACAAATAAGCGTTCATTAATAAGCAACAGTGCAAGAAATGGCAGTGCATGACTGACCGAAGGAAGGAAGGAGGGAGTGAGTGAGTGCGTGCTTGGAAGAGAAGAGAACGGCAGAGACGAGAGGCAGAGGCAGAAAGAGTGTGGGAAAGCAGTCTGCGGGGCGTCGGCCTTGCCAGCGAGCTGTTGACGAGCCTCATTCCCAGCGGTCGTTTCTGCCGGCGCGGCGGACCTGCCAGCGGGGTTGTCAGGGAGCTGTTGACGAGCCCCGTTTAACACTAGACTATCCGCTTGTGCGGGGGAGGCTGGTCGGAGCGAGCGAACGAGCCGGGTGCACGAGGAGAGGGGGCGGCGCCCGCATGCAGATTAGCCCAGGGCCGGTGGAGGCTGCCGGGAAGGATGGCGAGAGACAAGCGGGGCGCCGCCCACAGGGCTCCTCGTGTGCGCCCCGCCCGGGCCTCCTGCTCCAAGGAAGGAGGCCCAAGGAGGCGCGCGGGTGGGTGAGTCGGTCGGTCGGTCAGTGAGTCACCGTGAGCGAGGAGAGGGCGGCGGGCGGTGAGCCAGCGGGCGGGACTTCGAACCTTTCTCTTGCCCTGCGTTGGGAATGGCTTGGCAGGGAATAGTACGTCTTTGCGCGCCGCCAGCCAAAGTAGGTCTCTTTCCTTGTGCGAGGACGGGGGCCTCGCCCCCTTCTCAGTCTTCTGATTGGGATGAAGTGTAGTGTAAATAAGTAAGAATGTATGTGTTAGATCTCTCTCCTTCTTCTTTGGCATGTCTGGGTTCGCGGGCTCTCTCGCTTCTCAGCCTTTTGGCTAGCTGGGATGAAGTGTAGTAAAAAATATTAGGTCTGTCCCCGCTCGCCACTCTTCTGGGCTGCTTGGCTGGAGTGGCGTGCGGGGTGGCTTTCGCTTGGCTTCCCCAGGCCAGCGCAGGCGCTCTTTGCTCTGCTCTGCTCTGCTCTACTTTCTTTTCTTTTTTCTTTTCTTTTCTTTTCGCAGGCTACCATCACAGCAGCATAGCAAGCAGAAGGAAGGTGTGTCAGCCCAGCCGAGGCCACGCCAGCCGCCGCAAACACCTGACAGCCAGCCAGGCAGCCGGGCCGGCCGGCACTCAGCGTGATGACGCCGTGGCGGCAGGAGGAGCCAAGCAGATGAACGCCGGCCAGCCAAGCCGGCCCGCCGCGAGGCAGCCTCAGCAAGGGCGGGGTTGTTTAATAAAAGGCGGGGGCGGGCGAACAAATAAGCGTTCATTAATAAGCAACAGTGCAAGAAATGGCAGTGCATGACTGACCGAAGGAAGGAAGGGAGTGAGTGAGTGAGTGCGTGCTTGGAAGAGAAGAGAACGGCAGAGACGAGAGGCAGAGGCAGAAAGAGTGTGGGAAAGCAGTCTGCGGGGCGTCGGCCTTGCCAGCGAGCTGTTGACGAGCCTCATTCCCAGCGGTCGTTTCTGCCGGCGCGGCGGACCTGCCAGCGGGGTTGTCAGGAGCTGTTGACGAGCCCCGTTTAACACTGACTATCCGCTTGTGCGGGGAGGCTGGTCGGAGCGAGCGAACGAGCCGGGTGCACGAGGAGAGGGGGCGGCGCCCGCATGCAGATTAGCCCAGGGCCGGTGGAGGCTGCCGGGAAGGATGGCGAGAGACAAGCGGGGCGCCGCCACAGGGCTCCTCGTGTGCGCCCCGCCCGGGCCTCCCTGCTCCAAGGAAGGGGAGGCCCAAGGAGGCGCGCGGGGTGGGTGAGTCGGTCGGTCGGTCAGTGAGTCACCGTGAGCGAGGAGAGGGCGGCGGGCGGTGAGCCAGCGGGCGGGACTTCGAACATTTCTCTTGCCCTGCGTTGGGGGAATGGCTTGGCAGGGGAATAGTACGTCTTTGCGCGCCGCCAGCCAAAGTAGGTCTCTTTCCTTGTGCGAGGACGGGGGCCTCGCCCCCTTCTCAGTCTTCTGATTGGGATGAAGTGTAGTGTAAATAAGTAGAATGTATGTGTTAGATCTCTCTCCTTCTTCTTTGGCATGTCTGGGTTCGCGGGCTCTCTCGCTTCTCAGCCTTTTGGCTAGCTGGGATGAAGTGTAGTAAAAAATATTAGGTCTGTCCCCGCTCGCCACTCTTCTGGGCTGCTTGGCTGGAGTGGCGTGCGGGGTGGCTTTCGCTTGGCTTCCCCAGGCCAGCGCAGGCGCTCTTTGCTCTGCTCTGCTCTGCTCTACTTTCTTTTCTTTTCTTTTCTTTTCTTTTCGCAGGCTACCATCACAGCAGCATAGCAAGCAGAAGGAAGGTGTGTCAGCCCAGCCGAGGCCACGCCAGCCGCCGCAAACACCTGACAGCCAGCCAGGCAGCCGGGCGGCCGGCCGGCACTCAGCGTGATGACGCCGTGGCGGCAGGAGGAGCTATGCAGATGAACGCCGGCCAGCCAAGCCGGCCCGCCGCGAGGCAGCCTCAGCAAGGGCAGGGTTGTTTAATAAAAGGCGGGGGGCGGGCGAACAAATAAGCGTTCATTAATAAGCAACAGTGCAAGAAATGGCAGTGCATGACTGACCGAAGGAAGGAAGGAGTGAGTGAGTGAGTGCGTGCTTGGAAGAAGAGAACGGCAGAGACGAGAGGCAGAGGCAGAAAGAGTGTGGGAAAGCAGTCTGCGGGGCGTCGGCCTTGCCAGCGAGCTGTTGACGAGCCTCATTCCCAGCGGTCGTTTCTGCCGGCGCGGCGGACCTGCCAGCGGGGTTGTCAGGGAGCTGTTGACGAGCCCCGTTTAACACTAGACTATCCGCTTGTGCGGGCGAGGCTGGCCGGAGCGAGCGAACGAGCCGGGTGAACGAGGAGAGGGGGCGGTGCCCGCATGCAGATTAGCCCAGGGCCGGTGGAGGCTGCCGGGAAGGATGGCGAGAGACAAGCGGGGCGCCGCCCACAGGGCTCCTCGTGTGCGCCCCGCCCGGGCCTCCCTGCTCCAAGGAAGGGGAGGCCCAAGGAGGCGCGCGGGGTGGGTGAGTCGGTCGGTCGGTCAGTGAGTCACCGTGAGCGAGGAGAGGGCGGCGGGAGGTGAGCCAGCGGGCGGGACTTCGAACCTTTCTCTTGCTCTGCGTTGGGGGAATGGCTTGGCAGGGGAATAGTACGTCTTTGCGCGCCGCCAGCCAAAGTAGGTCTCTTTTCTTGTGCGAGGACGGGGGCCTCGCTCTCTTCTTAGTCTTCTGATTGGGATGAAGTGTAGTGTAGATAAGTAAAAATTTATGTGTTAGATTTCTCTCCTTCTTCTTTGGCATGTCTGGGTTCGCGGGCTCTCTCGCTTCTCAGCCTTTTGGGTAGCTGGGATGAAGTGTAGTAAAAAATATTAGGTCTGTCCCCGCTCGCCACTCTTCTGGGCTGCTTGGCTGGAGTGGCGTGCGGGGTGGCTTTCGCTTGGCTTCCCCAGGCCAGCGCAGGCGCTCTTTGCTCTGCTCTGCTCTGCTCTACTTTCTTTTCTTTTTTCTTTTCTTTTCTTTTCGCAGGCTACCATCACAGCAGCATAGCAAGCAGAAGGAAGGTGTGTCAGCCCAGCCGAGGCCACGCCAGCCGCCGCAAACACCTGACAGCCAGCCAGGCAGCCGGGCGGCCGGCCGGCACTCAGCGTGATGACGCCGTGGCGGCAGGAGGAGCTATGCAGATGAACGCCGGCCAGCCAAGCCGGCCCGCCGCGGGGAGCGGCCTCAGCAAGGGCGGGGTTGTTTAATAAAAGGCGGGGGGCGGGCGAACAAATAAGCGTTCATTAATAAGCAACAGTGCAAGAAATGGCAGTGCATGACTGACCGAAGGAAGGAAGGAGTGAGTGAGTGAGTGAGTGCGTGCTTGGAAGAGAAGAGAACGGCAGAGACGAGAGGCAGAGGCAGAAAGAGTGTGGGAAAGCAGTCTGCGGGGCGTCGGCCTTGCCAGCGAGCTGTTGACGAGCCTCATTCCCAGCTGTCGTTTCTGCCGGCGCGGCGGACCTGCCAGCGGGGTTGTCAGGGAGCTGTTGGCGAGCCCCGTTTAACACTAGACTATCCGCTTGTGCGGGGGAGGCTGGTCGGAGCGAGCGAACGAGCCGGGTGAACGAGGAGAGGGGGCGGTGCCCGCATGCAGATTAGCCCAGGGCCGGTGGAGGCTGCCGGGAAGGATGGAGAGAGACGAGCGGGGCGCCGCCCACAGGGCTCCTCGTGTGCGCCCCGCCCGGGCCTCCCTGCTCCAAGGAAGGGGAGGCCCAAGGAGGCGCGCGGGGTGGGTGAGTCGGTCGGTCGGTCAGTGAGTCACCGTGAGCGAGGAGAGGGCGGCGGGCGGTGAGCCAGCGGGCGGGACTTCGAACATTTCTCTTGCCCTGCGTTGGGGGAATGGGTTGGGAGAGGAATAGCACGTCTTTGCGCGCCGCCAGGCAAAGTAGGTCTCTTTCCTTGTGCGAGGACGGGGGCCTCGCCCCCTCCTCAGTCTTCTGATTGGGATGAAGTGTAGTGTAAATAAGTAAGAATGTATGTGTTAGATCTCTCTCCTTCTTCTTTGGCATGTCTGGGTTCGCGGGCTCTCTCGCTTCTCAGCCTTTTGAAGTGTAGTAAAAAATATTAGGTCTGTCCCCGCTCGCCACTCTTCTGGGCTGCTTGGCTGGAGTGGCGTGCGGGGTGGCTTTCGCTTGGCTTCCCCAGGCCAGCGCAGGCGCTCTTTGCTCTGCTCTGCTCTACTTTCTTTTCTTTTCTTTTTTCTTTTCTTTTCTTTTCGCAGGCTACCATCACAGCAGCATAGCAAGCAGAAGGAAGGTGTGTCAGCCCAGCCGAGGCCACGCCAGCCGCCGCAAACACCAGGCAGCCAGCCGCGCGGCCGGCCGGCACTCAGCGTGATGACGCCGTGGCGGCAGGAGGAGCTATGCAGATGAACGCCGGGCCGCCGCAGGGAGCGGCCTCAGCAAGCGCGGGGTTGTTTAATAAAAGGGGGTGGCGAGCAAATAAGCGTTCATTAATAAGCAACAGTGCAAGAAATGGCAGTGCATGACTGACCGAAGGAAGGAAGGAGTGAGTGAGTGAGTGCGTGCTTGGAAGAGAAGAGAACGGCAGAGACGAGAGGCAGAGGCAGAAAGAGTGTGGGAAAGCAGTCTGCGGGGCGTCGGCCTTGCCAGTGAGCCGTTGACGCGCCCCATTCACAGCTGTCGCTTCTGCTGGCCCGTGGGCTGGGTGAGTCGGTCGGTCAGTAAAGCACCGTGATTTCGGCCTCCGCGGCCCGTGTCTGCGTTATCGGCATCAAAAGTCAATTTCGGCCCGGTGGGGCGTTTTGGGTGACAAAAGTCGATTTCTGCCATCGCGGCCCTCGTGGGGGGGCGTTTTTGGGCTCCAGACGTCGATTTCGTTCTCCGGGTCTCGGGTCGGCCTTTTAGCTTTCAAAAATCGATTTCGGTCATCGTGGCCCAGAGGGGCGTTTTCGGTGTCCGGCCGTCGATTTCAGCATCTGCAGCCCAGATCGGTGTTTTCGGCTTCAAAAGTCGATTTTTGGCCATCGCAGCCTGGGCGGGGCGTTTTCCTGCTCCTTACGTCGATTTCGGCTTCCGTGGCCCCCCCTGTGTCGTTTTCGGCTTTAAAAGTCGATTTCGGCCGCTGTGTCCCTGGGGGGCGTTTTCGGGCTCTGGACGTCGATTTCGACCTTTGCGGCCCATTTTGGCGTTTTTTTCAGCTTCAAAAGTCCATCGCGGCCAGGGTCGGCGTTTTCGTCATCAAAAGTTGATTTTGGCCGTCTGGGCCCCGGGGGCCGTTTTTGGGCTCCGGAGGGCGATTTCGGCCTCCGCGGACCGGGTCGGCTTTTTTAGCTTCAAAAGTCGATTTCGGCCTCCGCGGACCGGGGGGGCGTTTTCGGGCTCCGGACGTCGATTTAGCCCTCCGCGGCCCGGATCGGCGTTTTGAGCTTCAAAAGTCTATTTCGACCCTCGCGGCCCGGAGGGGCGTTTTCGGACTCCGGACATCGAGTTCGACCTCCACGCGTCCCGGGTCGCCGTGTTTAGCTTAAAAAGTCGATTTTAGCCATCGCGGCCCAGGGGGGCGTTTTCATGGTCCGGACGTCTATTTTGGCGTCTTCGTCCCAGGTCGGCGTTTTGAGATTCAAAACTCGATTTTGGCCATCGATGCCCGGGGGAGGCCGTTTTCGGGCTCCGGACGTCAACTTCGGCCTCCGCGGACCGGGTCGGCTTTTTTAGCTTCAAAAGTCGATTTTGGCCATCGATGCCCGGGGGGGCGTTTTCTGGCTCCGGACATCGATTTTGGCCTCCGCATCCCGGGTCGGCGTTTTGAGCTTCAAAAGTCTATTTCGACCATCGCGGCCGGGGGTGGCGTTTTCGGGCTCCGGACGTCGATTTCGGCCTCCGCGGACCGGGTCGGCTTTTTTAGCTTAAAAAGTTGATTTTGGCCATCGCGGCCCTGGGGGGTGTTTTCGGGCTCCGGACGTCGATTTCAGCCTCCGCGGCCCGGGTCGGCGTGTTCGGCTTCAAAGTTCGATTTCGGCCATCGCGGCCCCGGGGGGCGTTTTCGGGCTCCGGACGTCGATTTCGACCTCCACGTCCCTGGTCGGCGTGTTCAGCTTAAAAAGTCGATTTCGGCCTCCGCGGCCCGGGGGGGCCGTTTTTGGACTCGGACATCGATTTTGACCTCCGCGTCTCGGGTCGGCGTGTTCAGCTTAAAAAGTCGATTTTGGCCATCGCGGCCCGGGGCCGGCGTTTTCAGTCTCCGGACATCGATTTCGGCCATCGTGGCCTGGGTCGGCGATTTTCCTTCAAAAGTCGATTTCGGCCATCGCTGCCCGGGGGGCCGTTTTCGGGCTCCGGACGTTGATTTTGGCCTCCGCGTCCCGGGTCGGCATTTTGGGCTTCAAAAGTCGATTTCGACCATCGCGGCCCGGAGGGGCGTTTTAGGACTCCGGACATCGATTTTGACCTCCGCGTCTCGGGTCGGCGTCTTCAGCTTAAAAAGTTGATTTTGGCCATCGTGGCCCGGGGGGTCGTTTTCGGGCTCCGGACGTCGATTACTGAGTCCGCGGCCCGAGTCGGCGTTTTCGGCTTCAAAGTTCGACTTTGGCCATCGCGGCCCGGGGGGCCGTTTTCGGGCTCGGACATCGATTTGGGCCTCCGCGTCCCGGCTCGGCGTGCTCGGCTTAAAAAGTCGATTTCGGACATCGCTGCCCGGGGGGGCCGTTTTCGGACTCCGGACATCGATTTGGGCCTCCGCGTCACGGGTCGGTGTGTTCAGCTTAAAAAGTTGATTTTGGCCATCGCGGCCCAGGGGGCGTTTTCAGGCTCCGGATGTCGATTTCGGCCTTCGCGGCCCGGGTCGGCGGTTTCGGCTTCAAAAGTCAGTTTCGGCCTCCGGGGCCCGGGTCGGCGTTTTTTGCTCCAAAACTCGATTTAGGCCATCGCGGCCCTGGGGCGCGTTTTAAGGCTCCGGACGTCGATTACGGACTCCGCAGCCTGAGTCGGCGTTTTCGGCTTCAAAGTTCGACTTCGGCCATCGCGTCCCGGGTCGGCGTTTTGAGGTTCAAAAGTTGATTTTGGCCATCGAGGCCCGAGGGGCCGTTTTCGGGCTCCGGACGTCGATTTTGGCCTCCGCGGACCGGGTCGGCTTTTTTAGCTTCAAAAGTCAATTTCGACTATCGCGGCCCGGGGGGGTCGTTTTCGGGCTCAGGACGTCAAATTGGGCCTCCGCGTTCCGGGTCGGCGTTTTGAGGTTCAAAAGTCGATTTTGGCCATCGCGGTCCAGGGGCCGTTTTCAGGCTCCGGATGTCGATTTCGACCTTCGCGGCCCGAGTCTGCGTTTTCTTCTTCAAAGGTCGACTTCGGCCATTGCGTCCTGGGGGGGCGTTTTTGGGCTCCGGACGTCGATTTCGACCTCCACGTCCCTGGTCGGCGTGTTCAGCTTAAAAAGTCGATTTTGGCCTCCGCGGCCCGGGGGGGCCGTTTTCTGACTCCGGACATCGATTTCGACCTCCGCGTCCCGGGTCGGCGTGTTCAGCTTAAAAAGTCAATTTTGGCCTCCGCGGCCCGGGGGGCCGTTTTCTGACTCCGGACATCGATTTCGACCTCCGCGTCCCGGGTCGGCGTGTTCAGCTTATAAAGTCGATTTCGGCCATCGCGGCCCAGGGGGCGTTTTCAGGCTCCGGATGTCGATTTCGACCTTGGCCCGGTCGGCTTCAAAGTCGATTTCGGCCATCACAGCCCGGGGAGGCGTTTTCGGACTCCGGCCGTCGATTTCGGCCTCCGTGGCCCGGGTCGGCGTTTTTAGCTTCAAAAGTTGATTTCGGCCTCCACGGCCCGAGTCTGCGTTTTCTTCTTCAAAGGTCGATTTCGGCCATTGCGTCCCTGGTCGGCGTGTTCAGCTTAAAAAGTCGATTTTGGCCTCCGCGGCCCGGGGGGCCGTTTTCTGACTCCGGACATCGATTTCGACCTCCGCGTCCCGGGTCGGCGTGTTCAGCTTAAAAAGTCGATTTCGGCCATCCCGGCTCAGGGGGGGCGTTTTCAGGCTCCGGACGTCGATTTCGGCCTCCGCGTCCCGGGTCCGCGTTTTGGGCTTCAAACGTTGATTTCCACCTCCGCGGCCCGGGTGGCCGGTTTTGGGCTCCGGAAATCGATTTCGACCTCCACGTCCCGGGTCGGCGTGTTCAGCTTAAAAAGTCGATTTTGGCCATCGCGGCCCGGGGGGGCGTTTTCAGACTCCGGACATCGATTTTGACCTTCGTGTCTCGGGTCGGCGTGTTCAGCTTAAAAAGTTGATTTTAGCCATCGCGGCCCGGGGTGGCGTTTTCAGGCTCCGGACGTCGATTTCGGCCTCCGCGGACCGGGTCGGCTTTTTTAGCTTCAAAAATCGATTTCGGCCTCCGCGGCCCGGGGGGGCGTTTTCCGGCTTCGGACGTCGATTTTGGCCTCCGCATCCCGGGTCGGCGTTTTGAGCTTCAAAAGTCTATTTCGACCATCGTGGCCCGGAGGGGCGTTTTCGAACTCCGGACATCGATTTCGACCTCCACGTCCCTGGTCGGCGTGTTCGGCTTCAAAGTTCGATTTCGGCCTCCGCGGCCCGGGGGGGCCGTTTTCGGACTCCGGACGTCAACTTCGGCCTCCGCGGACCGGGTCGGCTTTTTTAGCTTAAAAAGTCGATTTCAACCATAGCGGCCCGGGGGGGGTGTTTTCAGACTCCGGACGTCGATTTTGAACTCCGCGTCTCGGGTCGGCGTTTTCGGCTTCAAAAGTCGATTTCGGCCATCGCGGCCCGGGGGGGTGTTTCGGTTTCAAAAGTCGATTTCAGCCATCGCGGCCAGGAGGGTTGTTTTCGGCTTCAAAAGTCGATTTCGGCCATAACGGCCGGGGGAGGGGAGGGGAGCGCGTTTTCGGGCTCCGGACCTCGATTTCGGCCTCCGCGGCCCGGGCCGGCGTTTTAGGCTTCATAACTCGATCACGGCCATCACGGCTCAGGGGGGCGTTTTCGGCCTCAAAAGTCAATTTCGGCCATCGCGGCCCCGGTGTGCGTTTTCGGGCTCCGGACGTCGATTTGGGCCTCCGCGTCCCGGGTCGGCGTTTTGAGCTCTAAAACTCCATTTCGGCCATCGCGGCCGGGGAGGGGGCCTTTTCGGGCTCCGGCCGTCGATTTCGGCGTCCGCGGCCCGGATCGGCTTTTTTAGCTTCAAAAGTCCATTTTGGCCATTGCGGCCCGTGGGGGCATTGTCGGGCTCTGGACGTCGATTTCGGCCTCCGCGGCCCGGGTCGGTATTTTCAGCTTCAAAAGTCGATTTCAACCATCGCGGCCCGGGGGGGGGCGCTTCCGGACTTCGGACATCGATTTTGACCTCCGCATCCCGGGTCGGCGTTTTCAGCTTAAAAAGTCGATTTCGGCCATCCCGGCCCAGGGGGGCGTTTTCGGGCTCCGGGCGTTGATTTTGGCCTCCGTGTCCCGGGTCGGCGTTTTGGGCTTCAAAAGTCGATTTCGACCATCGTGGCCCGGGGGGGTTTTTCGGGCTCAGGACGTTGATTTGGGCCTCCGCGTCCCGGGTCGGCGTTTTTAGCTTCAAAAGTCGATTTCGACCATCGCGGCCGGGGGGGGGGCGTTTTCGGACTCGAGATCGATTTCGACCTCCACGTCCCGGGTCGCCGTGTTTAGCTTTAAAAGTTGATTTTAGCCATCGTGGCCCAAGGGGGCGTTTTCAGGCTCCGGATGTCGATTTCGACCTTCGCGAACCGGGTTGGCTTTTTTAGCTTCAAAAGTCGATTTCGGCCATCGCTGCCCGGGGGGGGGCGTTTTCGGGCTCTGGACTTCGATTTCAGCCTCCGCGTCCCGGGTCGGCGTTTTCGGCCTCAAAAGTCGATTTCGGCCATCGTGGCCCGAATCGGCGTTTTCGGCTTCAAAAGTCAGTTTCGGCCTCCGGGGCCCGGGTCGGCGTTTTTTGCTCCAAAACTCGATTTAGGCCATCGCGGCCCTGTGGGGCGTTTTAGGGCTCCGGACGTCGATTACGGACTCCGCAGCCCGAGTCGGCGTTTTCGGCTTCAAAGTTCGACTTCGGCCATCGCGGCCCGGGGGGGCGTTTTCGGGCTCAGGACGTCGATTTGGGCCTCCGCGTCCCGGGTCGGCGTTTTGAGGTTCAAAAGTCGATTTTGGCCATCGAGGCACGGGGGGCCGTTTTCGGGCTCCGGACGTCGATTTCGGCCTCCGCGGACCGGGTCGGCTTTTTTAGCTTCAAAAGTCAGTTTCGACCATCGCGGCCCGGGGGGGGCGTTTTCGGGCTCAGGACGTCAATTTGGGCCTCCGCGTCCCGGGTCGGCGTTTTGAGGTTCAAAAGTCGATTTTGGCCATCACGGCCCAGGGGGCGTTTTCAGGCTCCGGATGTCGATTTCGACCTTCGCGGCCCGGGTCGGCGTTTTCGGCTTCAAAAGTCGATTTCGGCCATCACAACCCGGGGGGGCGTTTTCGGGCTCCGGCCGTCGATTTCGGCCTCCGTGGCCCGGGTCGGCGTTTTTAGCTTCAAAAGTCGATTTCGGCCTCCGCGGCCCAAGTCTGCGTTTTCTTCTTCAAAGGTCGATTTCGGCCATTGCGTCCTGGGGGGGCGTTTTTGGGCTCCGGATGTCGATTTCGACCTCCGCGTCCCTGGTCGGCGTGTTCAGCTTAAAAAGTCGATTTTGGCCTCCGCGGCCCGGGGGGCCGTTTTCTGACTCCGGACATCGATTTCGACCTCCGCGTCCCGGGTCGGCGTGTTCAGCTTAAAAAGTTGATTTCGGCCATCCCGGCTCAGGGGGGCGTTTTCAGGCTCCGGACGTCGATTTCGGCCTCCGCGTCCCGGGTCGGCGTTTTGGGCTTCAAAAGTCGATTTCCGCCTCCGCAGCCCGGGTGGCCGTTTTTGGGCTCCGGAAATCGATTTCGACCTCCACGTCCCGGGTCGGCGTGTTCAGCTTAAAAAGTCGATTTTGGCCATCGCGGCCCAGGGGGGCGTTTTCAGGCTCCGGATGTCGATTTTGGCGTCTGCGTCCCAGGTCGGCGTTTTGAGGTTCAAAACTCGATTTTGGCCATCGATGCCCGGGGGGGGCCGTTTTCGGGCTCCGGACGTCAACTTCGGCCTCCGCAGACTGGGTCGGCTTTTTTAGCTTCAAAAGTCGATTTCAACCATCGCGGCCCGGGGGGGCGTTTTCAGACTCCGGACATCGATTTTGACCTCCGCGTCTCGGGTCGGCGTGTTCAGCTTAAAAAGTTGATTTTAGCCATCGCGGCCCGGGGTGGCGTTTTCGGGCTCCGGACGTCGATTTCGGCCTCCGCGGACCGGGTCGGCTTTTTTAGCTTCAAAAGTCGATTTCGGCCTCCGCGGTCCGGGGGGGCGTTTTCCGGCTCGGACGTCGATTTTGGCCTCCGCATCCCGGGTCGGCGTTTTGAGCTTCAAAAGTCTATTTCGACCATCGTGGCCCGGGGGGGTGTTTTCGGGCTCCGGACGTCGATTTCAGCCTCCGCGGCCCGGGTCGGCGTGTTCGGCTTCAAAGTTCAATTTCGGCCATCGTGGCCCCGGGGGGCGTTTTCGGGCTCCGGACGTCGATTTCGACCTCCACGTCCCTGGTCGGCGTGTTCAGCTTAAGAAGTCGATTTCGGCCTCCGCGGCCCGGGGGGGCCGTTTTCGGACTCCGGACATCGATTTTGACCTCCGTGTCTCGGGTCGGCGTGTTCAGCTTGAAAAGTCGATTTCGGCCATCGCGGCCCCGGAGTGCGTTTTCGGGCTCCGGACGTCGATTTGGGCCTCCGCGTCCTGGGTCGGCGTTTAGAGCTTCAAAAGTCGATTTTGACCATCGCGGCCCGGGGGGCCGTTTTCGGGCTCCGGACATCGATTTGGGCCTCCGCGTCCCGGCTCGGCGTGCTCGGCTTAAAAAGTTGATTTTGGCCATCGCGGCCCAGGGGGCGTTTTCAGGCTCCGGATGTCGATTTCGGCCTTCGCGGCCGGGCGGTTTCGGCTTCAAAAGTCGATTTCGACCATCGCGGCCGGGGGGGGAGGGGAGCGCGTTTTCGGGCTCGGACCTCGATTTCGGCCTCCGTGGCCCAAATCACCTTTTTCGGCTTCAAAAGCCAATTTCGGCTATCGCGGCTCGGGGGGCGCGTTTTCGGGCTCGGACGTCAATTTCGGCCTCCGCGGCCCGAGTCGGCGTTTTCGGCTTCAAAATTTGATTTCGGCCATCGTGGCTCGGGTGGGGTGTTTTGGGCTCTGGACGTCTATTTCAGCCTCCGCAGCCCGGGTCGGCATTTTTAGGTTCAAAAGTCAATTTCGGCCATCGCGGCCCGGGGGGGTGTTTTCGGGCTCCGGACGTCGATTACGGCCTCCGCGGCCCAAGTCGGCGTTTTCCGCTTCAAAGGTCTATTTCGGCCTCCGTGGCCCAGGCTGGCGTTTTAGGCTTCAAAACTAGATCTCGGCCATACCCTTCAGGTCAGATGTTGATTTTGAAGTAGATGCTGTGTCCTCAGAAGCTGGCTGGAGCAACTTTTCATACAGGAAGGTTTTTAACCTGTTGGTGTGTGCTCTGGCTGTCAGGTTGGAGCAGTGAGGACACTTTTGTGTCTGATGGGCTTCTCTGAGTCCCTTATGCATGAGGAATGCCCGTCTGAGGCGGGCATAGCATCTCGGCAAGATTCACACTTCTTGAAGCTGAGAGATCCTGGTATTAGGCACGGTGAGAAGCGACAGGCCAATGACGGTGGTAATTTTTGGGGGGGGGCGGGTTGTAAGGTTGGGGGAGGGTCTTAAAACTTGGGAGTATGAGGAAACCAAGGGGGAGTAACAGGTTTTTGTCTTTTTTTTTTGTGAAACAGGGGCAAGAGAAGGAGCTCTGTCTGCTTCCACGGATGGTAGAGAAGGAACTAAGGGAACGAGCCTAATAGACACCAATGGCACGAAGGGGGTGCCACAGCGCATGCACAGTGCAGTGGACACTGCTAGAAAAATCTCTGGTCACTGGCACAAGGACGCACCAACACCCAGAGTGGAGCACCCATAGGGACACTACTCAAAGAAGAAGTGCTGAATTCATGTACTAACCCAACAACCACCAGTGGCTTTAGTTGTACTTAATGGGATCCACATTTAATCTCTTCCCATAGAGAAAACCCTGCTACTTGCTAGTCAATAATACATTCTATTGCCAGCTTTGTCATTAAGGTACCGTTGTAAATCAGTGATCAAATTCATAGATTATATTCTACTTTAGGGTTTCTCAACCTATGGGTTGGAAACCAAAATTGGGTTGCCCAGAATGTTTCAAAGGGTCATGTGACAGTTCCTGTCCCAGTGGGCTGGCTGGGATGGCCTCTCTGTTCCAGGCACTCCAACTTCTGAGGCGCTGGTTCGGCTTAGAAGTTCAGCTTACCAGGCATGCTGACAGGAGTTTGGTAGACTAAATGTGAGTGAGTGTCACTGCAACCCCATAAGCCAAGTCACCACTTCAGTCACAGTCTGAGGGCTGGGGCCAAACCTGAGTGATGTTCAGAGTGATGCCTGGAGCAGGGCACCAAGCCTAGCACACCCCCACAACACAGGAGCTGCAGGAACTGCCATGGTGGGATGAATGATGGACAAGATCCAATCCCCCAAAGGGGCAGGAGCTAACCAAAGCACCCACAGTTTCCACCACCAGACTCTTTACTGAGTCACAACAAGCCATAAACATTTACAGATTGGTCCTGAGCCCAAGAAAGGTTGAGAGCCTTTTTTTCTAGTTCGTTTCTAGTTTATGATGACCAGAGCAGCTAGCATTTAACTGACCAACTTGAAATGATGCAATGGAATTTGTTTAGCTGTAAAACAAGTTGGCTATGTTATATGGGCATCCAAAATTTAAGGAAAAACCCAAAACCAACAAAAACAACTCTTACACTTCCTGTTGTAAAAAAAAAAGTGTCACTAGTGAATTAGAACAGTGGCATTGTCCATGTTGCTTTCTGAATGAAAGCTTAGGAGTTCATCCACATTTTGGGCATAAGGCATTATGAGGCCCTGGACCGCATCCTGGGGGCTCACGCAGGTGGCATCCTCATAAGGATGCGGTCTGGGCAACTCCTTCACCTCGGCAGCCCTGGCCTGACCTATCCTCTGTCTGCTGTCCCCTCCCCCTCACTCCAGCTGCTCCCTGTTTTATTCTTCCCGCCGGACATCCTCCTCCCTGGCCCCTCCCCTCTGTCCTCACTTGACCCCATACACCGCCCTCTAGTTCCACTCCAGGCCCTGCTGCACGTTCCCCGTCGCTGCCAGCCGCTTCTCTGCCCCCCAGCTGCCGCCCGCAGCCCAGCTGAGCCACGGCCGCCGAGCAAGCGGCACAGGTGGGCGGCTTTACGCCCGATTCCCTGTGCAGGACAGGGATCGGTGTGCGTGGAGTGCAGGGTGGGCCCGCGCTGCCGGCGTGGGGTTCAGCTGCCCCGTCACACACACTTCCTTTTAAACATCCTCGTAGTCCCTCTACGTCCGTCTCTTCCCTCATGGGTATTCTAGAAAAGAAATCCGCATTCCCGTGTGCTCGCCCTTCTCGGTGGGCCACTTAGAAACAGTACTGTTGTAGTGACAGGTACCACCTTAGAATGCGAGCGTTCGTGTCTTTCATTGTCTGTATCCACTGGAGGGGTGCATGGTCAGTGACCACTCAGAAGTTGGCTCCTATGAGATAACAGCGCAACATCTCAACTGCCCATTTTATGGCTAACGCCTCCTTGTCAGTGGTGAGATACTTTACTTCGCGTGGCCCTAATTTATGACTGATATAAAGGACCGGGTGTTCCTCCCTGCCTCCTCTTGGGATAGAACCGCTCACAGCCCCACCTCTGAAGCATCGGTGTATAGGGTGAAGGGTTTGTCGAAATTAGGTTGGGCCAGCACCGGTGCGTGGATCAACTGGTACTTCAAGGTCTTAAATGCTCGTTCACACTCTGAGTCCTACTGTACTTTTGGGGGGGCTGCGTTACAGGTTAGGTCTATTAACGGGGTAGCTAAGGTTGCAAAGTTGGGCACAAACCGTCTATAGTACCCCGTGAGTCCCAGGAATTGGTGCACCTGCCTTTTAGTCTTGGGGGCAGGGTACTCACGTAAGGCCTCAATCTTGCCCACCAGTGGTTTCAATTGGCCTTTACCCACTGTGTAACCTAAATACAATACTTCCTGTTCCCCGAAGTGGCATTTTCCTGGATTTGCTGTAAATCCAGCTTCCCTCAGTGACGTCAGCACTGCTTCAATGTGCTGGAGATGTTCCTCCCAGGAGGCGCTGTATATTACTATGTCGTCTATATAGGCGGCTGCATATTGCCCATGTTGGTGTAATATCTTGTCCATCAATCGCTGGAAGGTCGCTGTGGCTCCGTGAAGTCCGAAGGGCATTTTGACGAATTGATACAGCCCAAACGGTGTTGAGAAAGCTGTCTTCTCTCGGGATGTTGGGGTGAGAGGTATTTGCCAATATCCGCAAGTCAAGTTGATGGTAGATATGTACTGAGCGGTTCCTAGGCGTTCTAGTAATTCATCCACGTGCGGCATGGGGTAAGCATCGAATCTTGATATTGCATTGATCTTTCTAAAATCAATGCAAAACCGGGTTGAGCCATCTGGCTTGGGGACTAAAACTATGGGGCTCCTCCCTTCACTTCAGGACTCTTCTATCACCCCCCACCGTAGCATACATTGGACTTCCTTGGCCACGGTGTCCCACATCCTCCTCGGGAGCGACCATACAGGGTCCCGTACCTTCTTACCTGGCTCTGTAGCTATATGGTGGAATATAAGAGTTGTTTGCCCTGGCTGGTCCGTCAATACCTGGGGGAACTTCTTCAGGAGTTCCGTAAGGTCCTCCCTCTGCATCCCGGATAACTCTTGCCCAAGCTGTAAAGTCAGGATTTTAGTTCCGTCCCCGGCCCAAGGTCCCAACTCTGACTCCGGTGGTACGGGGTTAATCAGCAAGCTTTCTCGCGCATGCCATGCTTTCAACAAATTGACATGGTAGATTCTAAGATTCTTTCACTTCCCCGGCATTTTTATTTCATAGTCGACCGGCCCAACTCGGAGGACTACTTCAAAGGGGCCTTGCCATTTGGCTAATAACTTAGGGTATGTCTACACTACAAAGTTAATTCGAATTAACAGCCGTTAATTCAAATTAACTTTAATAGGGGCTACACATGCAAACCGCTATTTCGAATTTAATTCGAAATAGCAAAGCGCTTAATTCGAACTAGGTAAACCTCATTCTACGAGGAGTAATGCCTAGTTCGAATTAAGTAGTTCGAATTAAGGGCTGTGTAGCCACTTAATTCAAACTAGTTGGCGGCTAGCCCTTCCCAGGTTGCCCTGGTGGCCACTCTGGGCCAAACCAGGGAAACTCTTCTGCCTCCCTCCCGGCTCCGGAGCCCTTAAAGGGGCATAGTCTGCCCACGGTGCCCATGCCAGTTGCAAGCCTGCCAGCATCCAGCCAGCAGACCTTGCACCTGGCACAGGATGAGCCAGCCACCCTCTGCCATCCAGCCCTCCACCTCTTCCCAGGACCAGGCTGGCGGCTCACAGGAGCCTGCCCAGGGCCGCAAGAGACAGGCACCCGCCTGATCTAGTGCGGAGATCGTGGACCTCATCGAGGTTTGCGGGGAGGCCTCCAACGTCCACGATCTCAGCACTAGGCACAGGAATGCGGCCATCTACAGCCGCATGGCTGCCAGCCTGGCCACCAGAGGCCACATGCGGACCTAGGAGCAGGTCCGCTGCAAGATTAAAGACCTGTGGCAGGCCTACTCCAGGGCCTCCCAGGGCCTCCAGGGGCCAACCCGGACGCATGCCCTCATTATGAGGCCCTGGACCGCATCCTGGGGGCTCACGCAGTCTAAGCCCCCTGGGTGGTGATCGACCCCGGGGCAGAGGGCCCCGTCCCTGACATGGAGGAGGAGGAGGAGGATGTCGAGAGCCAGGATCCTGCAGGGAGCCTGCCCAGGACCCAGGACCCCCGAGGCATGCCACAGAGCACATCGGTTGTGTCGTCTGAGGCCGGGGAGGGCTCCACATGTGAGTGCCATCATGCTCCCCTTGTGTGTATGGGGTGTGTGTGTGGAGAGGGAGCCCAGGGACCGTGCGCCTGGCCTAGCCCACCATGGAGAAGCAGCTGGGTGTCATGCAGGGGCCCTGGCCCGTTCCCCACATGCCGACCTCACCTTGCAGAGGAGGGCTGGGTTTCACCCACTGTGTCCCCAGGGAGAACTGACCACCGCTCTTGTTTCACCACAGCCGCAGCACCTGAGACTGCAGGGTGCACCACCCCGCCTGCAAGAGCCACCTGCACCCGGGCCAGCATGCACACCCGCAACCTAGAGGACTATCAGCGGCGGCACCTGCAGCTACTGGAGCACCAGCTCCGCACCCAGGACCACTGGGTCCGGGAGGAGCTGCGGCTGTGGCAGCGGAGCTTGGAGGTGCAGGACCATGCCCTCCGCGGCCACGTCCAGACCTTGGTGGACAGGTTCCTGCCTCCTCTTACTCCAGCCCCTGCGGCCGCCCCAGCTCTCGCTCCTCCTCCCACCCCTGCTCCCCCTCCCGCTTCCTCCACACCCCCTGTCCCTCCTGCCCCACCCTCCACACCCACTCCCCCCCGACGCCCCCGCACCCACAGTGCTGCGAGACGGGAGAGCCAGAAGGACCCCTAACCCTGAGCTTTCCCTTCCCTTCCTCCCCTTCCTCCTCCTTCCAGCTCCCTCCTCCCAGGTTTCCACCTCCCCTCTCCTACCCTCATTCCTTCCTCCCCCCACCCCAGTTATGTACAATAAAGAGAGGGTTTTTTTGCAAAACAGGTGTTTTTATTTTACATTAGGAAGGGGGGTTAGGGAGGGGAAAGGGGAAGGAGGGGAGGGTGCAAGAAGGGCCCAGTGGGGCATGCAGGGAGAGTTCAGTCCTCCTCTACCTGGAAGCTCTCCTGCAGGGCTTCCTGGATCTGGACGGCCCCCCCACTGGGCCTCCCAGACGGCAGCAGTGCGGGGTTGCGCGTACTGGCCAGCCATGCAGTCAGCCTCATCCATCCAGGCTGGCAGGAAAGCCTCCCTCTTCCTTTCACATACATTGTGCAGCATACAACATGCACGTCGAGGTGGGTGAGGAGGTATCTAAATCGGGCTTTCAGGCGTCTGAAGGCCCCCTCAACCACAATGCGGGCCCTGGTGAGTCTGGCATTGAAGGCTTGCCGGGAGGGGTTGAGGTGCCCCGTGTACGGCTTCATCAGCCAGGGCTGTAGGGGGTAGGCTGCATCCCCCACCAGGCAGACGGGCATGTCCACGTCCCCAACCCTGATGTGGCGGTCGGGGAAGAAGGTCCCGGCGTGCAGTCTCTGGCACACGGAGGAGTTGCGGAACACCCTGGCGTCGTGTGCCTTGCCGGACCAGCCCACATTAATGTCCGTGAACTGGCCCCGGTGGTCAGACACGGCCTGCAGGAGCACGGAGAAATACCCCTTGCGGTTGATGTACTGGGAGGCCTGGTGTTCCAGGGCACGGATGGGGATGTGCATCCCGTCGATGCCCCCCCCGCAATTGGGGAAGCCGAGGGTGCTGAACCCCTGGATGACCGCGTCCGGGTCGGCGAGGCGGACCACCCTGCGGAACAGCACCCTGTTGATGGCCTTGACCACCTGCAGAGAGACACACCAAACCGCGAATCACTGGGATGCCCGGGTGGCTGGGATTGTTCATTCCCTGGCACTGCCCCTCGCCCCACTCCCAGAAGCAACCCCCGCTGTGATCCTGGCCGCCACGGGCGGCGTGTAGTACGGCTGGGACAGACCGAACCCTCCCATGCGGGGCACTCTCGCCTCCTCCCCCCCCGTTTTCCCTGGGGCAGCCCATCCCCTCCTTGCAGCCCCCCTTCCTCTCCAGCCCAGTGGCCGGTGAGTGCTGTACCTGCATGAGCACTGGTCCAAAGGTGGATTTCCCCATGCCGAACTGGTTCCCAACGGATCGGTAGCTGTCCAGCGTGGAGAGCTTCCACAGGGTGATGGCCACACGCTTCTGGAGGGGGATGGCGGGCCTCATGCAAGTGTCCCGTCACCGCAGAGCAGGGGCGAGCCACTCGCAGAGCTCCAGGAAGGTGTCCTTCATCCTGAAGTTCTGGGTCCACTGTTGGTCTCCCCAGTGCTCCAGGACGACGCGGTCCCACCAGTCGCTGCTGGTGTCCAGAAGCCAGATGCAGTGGGGCATGCTGGTGTCCGGGCACTGCTGCAGCTCCTCCATGGCCCCCAGGGAGGCCAGGGGGACGGGCAGGGGGCTGACGTGCACCAGATGGTGCCAGGCAGCCTCCAGCCATTGCTGGCAGGCTTGCAGCAGCAAGTCCAAAAACTGGAGCAGAATGCCCAGGGCGAGCTCTGGCTCCATGGTGCCAACTGCGGCGGCGTCTCCAATGGGAACCACCAACACAGGCAGGCAGAGAGGAAACCGCTTTGCTGTCCCTCGGCAAGGTAGGCAAGCAAGCGAAAAAGCTGAGAACCGGCTGTCCAGGGGGGGTTCCTTTAAGCACGAGCCTCAGACAGCAGCCACACAAAGCAACTACTGACCTGATGCCCTGCCGGAAACGGTTTCAGCTGTCCTTAAATGTGACCCAGCATCCAATCAGTGTGGACGCACTATTTCGAATTAGCGAAACGCTAATTTGAATTAGTTTTTGGGTCTAGATGCGTTATTTCGAATTAGCTTATTTCGAATTAACTAATTTGAAATAAGTTAGTTCGAATTAGCGCTGTAGTGTAGACATACCCATAGAGTCTTGCTCAGGTAATAACAGTAGGACTCTATCCCCTGGCTCGAATGTCCTCAACCGTGCTCCCTGGTTATAATACTTTGCTTGCTTTTCCTGCGTGCCCCGTAAGTTTTCCCTGGCAAACTCTCCGAGATGACGCAGCCACTCTTGTAACTTTAAAATATATTGCACGATCCCCTGAACCCTGGTATTCTGCTCCTCCCAGGACTCTTTAATAATATCTAAGATTCCGCAGGGTTGTCGCTCATATAAGAGTTCGAATGGTGAAAACCCCGTGGAGGCTTGGGGAACCTCTCGTATCGTGAAGAGGAGCGCTGGCAAGTTCTTATCCCACTCCCTAGGGTCATAGAATCATAGAACCATAGAGCTGGAAGAGACCTCAGAAGGTCATCAAGTCCAGCCCCCTGCTCTAGGCAGGACCAATCCCAACTAAATCAACCCGGTAAGGGCTTGGTCAAGCCGATACTTAAACACCTCTAGGGATGGAGACTCCACTACTTCCCTAGGTAACCCATTCCAGTGCTTCACTACCCTCCTAGTGAAATAGTTTTTCCTAATATCCAACCTGGACCTCTCCCACCACAACTTGAGACCATTGCTCCCTGTTCTGCCATCTGTCACTACTGAGAACAGCCTCTCTCCATCCTCATTAGAACCCCCCTGCAGGAAGTTGAAGGCTGCTATCAAATCCCCCCTCACTCTTCGCTTCTGCAGACTAAACAGACCCAACTCCCTCAGTCTCTCCTCATAAGTCATATGCTCCAGCCCCCTAATCATTTTGGTTGCCCTCCGCTGGAACCTCTCCAATGCGTCCACATCCTTTTTGTAGTGGGGGGCCCAAAACTGGACACAATACTCCAGATGTGGCCTCACCAGAGCCGAATAAAGGGGAATAATGACATCTCTGGATCTGCTGGCAATGCTCCTCTTAATGCAACCTAATATGCCATTAGCCTTCTTGGCTACAAGGGCACACTGTTGACTCATATCCAGCTTCTCATCCACTGTAACCGCCAGGTCCTTTTCTGCAGAACTACTACTTAACTGGTTGGTCCCCAGCTTGTAACTATGCTTGGGATTCTTCCGTCCCAAGTGCAGAACGCTGCACTTGTCCTTGTTGAACTTCATCAGATTTCTTGTGGCCTAATCCTCCAGTTTGTCTTAGTCACTCTGGACCCTATCTCTGCCCTCAAGCGTATCTACCTCTCCCCCTAGCTTAGTGTCATCCGCAAACTTGCTGAGGGTACAATCCATCCCCTCATCCAGGTCATTAATAAAGATATTGTCCTCTTCAATACATTTCTTTAGCATCCCTTTCAATGTCCTATTAAACCTTTCTACTAGCCCATCAAGTTTGCGGGTGGTAGACGGAGGTTCTTATGGTCTTAATTCGCAACAGTCGGCGTAATTCAGCCATTAACTTCCATGTTACGTTGGTGCCCTGATCTGTGATTATTTCTTGGGGAATTCCTACCCTTGAAAAGATTTTTACTAGCTTTGCCGCGAGGGTGGGTGCTGTCGTATTGCAAAGGGGTACTGTTTCGGGGTACCTGGTCGCGTAATCCAGTACAACTAGAACAGTGGTCTCCAACGCGGTGCCTGCAGGTGCCATGGCACCTGCCGGGGCATTGATGTGTACCTGCGCCGGGCACATGGCACATGCGCGGTGCTAGCCCTGGGCGCATGGGCGGCCCTGGCCCTTGGCACATGGGCAGCCCCACCCCCAGGGTGCATGGCGCATGGGCGGCCCCGCCCCCAACAGTCCTTGACCTTGGGACCAATCCTGC
Organism: Rafetus swinhoei; assembly: GCA_019425775.1. Lineage (NCBI taxonomy): Eukaryota > Metazoa > Chordata > Testudines > Trionychidae > Rafetus > Rafetus swinhoei. The sequence continues at coordinate 123,112,421 of CM033449.1, forward strand.
TCGGCAAGCAGAGGTATCTCCCTCCTGTGAGAACTGCTTATGAGGGAGGGTAGGGGGACCCGGGCCCGCCCCCTCTCACGGGTCCCAGCCCAGGGCCCTCAGGACCAATACCCACTTGGTTTGGTCCGACTGGTGGGGCTCCAGCCACAACACACCAGTCCTCCGGCTATTGATTCAGGCGCCCTGCCCTGGGCTACTTCCTACCCCCCTCAGATCCAGGCAACTCCTCTCTGGGCCTCTCCTTCGCCTCGGTGGCCCTGGCCTGACCTATCCTCTGTCTGCCGTCTCACTCCAGCTGCTCCCTGTTTTATTCTTCCCACTGGGTGTCCACCTCCCCGGCCCCTCCCCTCCATCCTCATGTGACCCCATACGCCGCCCTCTAGCTCCGCCCCCGGACCTGCTGCACATTCCCCGCCACTCCCAGCTGCTGCTGCCGGCCGCTTCTACACCCCCCAGCTGCCGCTGTGGCCCAGCTGAGCCACAGCCGCCAAGCAAGCGGCACAGGTGGGCGACTTTATGCTCGAGTCCCTGTGCAGGATGGGGATCGGCGTGCATGGAGTGCAGGGTGGGCCCGCACTGCCGGCGTAGGGTTCAGCTGCCCCATCACACAATCTTACAGTCCATTTATCTGAACCATATTCAAGGTAAAGTCAAGGTATATCACATCCACTGCCTTTCCCATGTCCACAGAGCCGGTTACCTCATCACAGAAGCTAGTCAGATTGGTCAGGCATGACTTGTCCTTCAGGAATCCATGTTGACTATTCCTGATCACTTTCCCCTCTTCTAAGTGCTTCCAAATGGATTCCTTGAGAGTCCCCTCCATGATTTTTCTGGGGACTGAGGTAAGGCTGACTGGTCTGTAGTTCCCTGGATCGTCCTTCCCTTTTTCAAAGATGGGCACTACATTTGCCTTTTTCCAATCATCCAGGGTCTCTTGTGATCTCCACGAGTTTTCAAATATAATGGCCAAAGGCTCCGCAACGACATTTGCCAACTCCCTCAGTACCCTTGGATGCATTAAATCCGGACCCATGGATTTGTATATGTTTAGCTTTTCTAAATAGTTCCTAACCTGTGTGACTGGGTCAGTCCCCCTCCTGGGACCCTGACCCCTGTGCTGTCCACTCTTTCTCTCCCTCCCTTTGAGGGCTGCAGCGGGGCCCTCACTTGCTGAGTTTTGTAGCCATGGGCCAGTCACAGCTGAGTAGCGAGCCCTCTTCTAGCTCCGTGGGGATAGGGAGCCCTTCAACACTCCCTGCTCGAGCCCCTCACCTCCCCCTGCAGCCTTTAGCAGGGCTGGAGGTTCCTCCTGTTCCACTTCTCTGAGTCTCCTTACCCCTGGGTTGTTTGCTCCTCCTCCACTCTCTCCCCCTCTCCTTCTGCCCTAGGGAAGGCTTTTAAAGAGGTCCTGTGGCAGCCTAATTCAGCTCACCTGGTGTGACGACGCGTTGGGGTCCCCTGACTCCTGCACCCCCGTAATGGCACGAACAGACTCCACCAGCTTGTAGAATGGAGGGAGTTTATTGTTTCTCCAGGATACAGCACAGCACAGCACAGATGTAATCTGGTTACAGGGACTGCAGCTAAGAGGCCTCAGTGCCCCCCTCTGAGATGGGGGGTGGCTGGGCCCTACAATCCCAGCCCCTGGCTTAGGCTGGTTCCTCCATGATTCCAGCCAGAAACTAAACTAACTCTTCCAGCCCTGCCCCAGCCAGGCAGCATTCCCCCTTCCTTTGTCTCTCTCCCTTGGGGGTAGCTGGTCAGACAGGTTGAGAGACCCTCTTTGCATAATGACTCATCCTTCTGGGCTGTGGTACCGATGGCAGCCATTGGGGATTACCACAGAGCCAGCATAGGAACTAGCCAGATACCCCCACTACGTCACACCTGGCCCTTAATTAGTTTGTAGCTGCCCTGTCTCAGCTGCCCCTTTTACCTTTTAACAGGCTTTTTACTCTTCCCTGTCACACCTGTTCTTTCCCCACCAAGGGCTGTCCACCTCCTTCCTATACTGCAGGGGTGGCCAACCCATTAGAGACAAAGAGCCAAAATAGCGTGGATAGAGTGCAAAGAGCCATGCACTGGGGGTGGGGAGTAGGGAGGGAGTTGTTGAGCAAAAAAAAACAAACAAAAAACAAACAAAAACCCCCCCCCCCACCACACTGCGCCATGGAAAAATAGGTGCCAATACACCGTCCCAAGGCATACCACCACAAAAAAAGCACTGGGAAGGGATGAGAGGTGCAAGCTCTCGGAGAGAATTTGGGTGCAGGAGGAAGTAGAGAAGAGGACGCTGGCTCAGGGAGGGGGCTCCAGGCTGGAGAGTGTTGGGGTCTGGGGGAGGGTTGGGGTGCTGAGCAAGCCGCAGGCTTGTGGCTGTGCGGGTGCAGGAGTTTGGGCAGGGGTTCATGAGGGGTTCAGGGCAGGGAGGCTGGGAGTATGATGGGCTCAGGATACAGATTTGCAGTGTGTGGATGGTGCAGGAGTGTTGTGGCAGAAGACTGGGGATGTGGGGTGCAGGAGTTTGGGGATGTGAGCAGCTCAGGACAGGGGGTTCCAGTGTATGATAGGCTCAGGTTTGGGTTCTGGGGGTGGTGGTGCAGGAATGTTATGATGCTGCAGCCAATTGGGGGCTTGTTGGCCAGGCTTAATTTTTAAATAAAATACTATGTCAAACACAAAATGTTTCTGCATTGTCTTTATTTATGAGAGAGGCGGGGGACCTCTTTTGAGTCAAGGGTCACTGACCTACAGAACAGTCAGTCGGGGCCACACAAGTGAGATGCAAAAAAACCAACCCCTCCCCCAAGCCTCACTAATGTGGCCCCAACTGTTCTGGTGGGGGCAGGGTGCTGGGGCAGGGTACTCGTGGGGGAGGGGGTCCGGCCGGGGGGAAGGGACAGAGACATCTGGGGCTATTACCTGGGGATCCCGGGTCTCAGAAAGCGTGCAGGCTGCTCTTCCCTCCCCTTCCCCAGGCACCCCCTCTCTAACCCATGCCCCTCCCCTTCCTCAGAGCCAGACACACACCCCCAACCCAATCCCCCTTCCACAGAGCCAGGCACACCCCAGACCCAATCCCCTTCCCAGAGCCAGGCACACCCCCAACCCAATCCCCTTCCCAGAGCCAGGCACACCCCCAACCCAATCCCCCTTCCCAGAGCCAGGCACCCCCCAACCCAATCCCCTTCCACAGAACTAGGCACCCCCAACCCAATCCCCCTTCCACAGAACTAGGCACCCCCAACCCAATCCCTTCCCAGAGCCAGGCACACCCCAACCCAATCCCCTTCCCAGAGCCAGGCACACACCCCCAACCCAATCCCCCTTCCACAGAGCCAGGCACACCCCCAACCCAATCCCCTTCCCAGAGCCAGGCACACCCCCAACCCAATCCCCCTTCCACAGAGCCAGGCACCCCCAACCCAATCCCCTTCCACAGAGCCAGGCACACCCCCAACCCAATCCCCAATCCCCCTTCCCAGAGCCAGGCACACCCCAACCCAATCCCCTCACCAACCTAATTCTCAGGTTGCGGAGCCGTCGCTACAGCCACGGGCATCGCCTTCCATGGGCATCTCCACAGGCTGGGGCGCATGCACTGAGCAGCCAGCCTTGAGATGTGCTGCCTGGGATGCTGTGCGTACCCCCCCAACCCAATCCCCCTCCCTTCCTCCAGACTAGAGCCAGGCACACACACAGCCTGCCCCACTCTAACCTAATTCTCGAGTCCCGGAGCTGCAGCTACAGACACATGTCTCCCTCCAGGTGACGTGTGTGCACTGAGTGGCTGGCATACTGTGCGCACCCTCCCCACTTTATGCTCAGGTCCCAGAGCCAGAGATGTGCCATCGGCACTACTGCCACGCACATCTGGGACACCATGCGCACCCCCACCCAAGCCTCCTTCTCCAGAGCCAGGCATCTTCCCTTCCCCTGCTCTAACCCAGTTCCCCTCCCCCACTAACCTTATGCCCAGGTGCAGGATATGACACTGTACACTGTGGGCCGTGAGCAGAATGGCACTGACCGTGAGCGCACATGAGGCTCACAGTGTCCCGGCTGTGAGAGCGGCTGACCTGAGCGGTTCTGGGTTCTGTCCTGGAGCTGCAATTTTTTTCTTTGCCAGCCGCATGCGGCTCGCAAGCCACAGGTTGTCCACCCCTGCCATACTGCATCACCTAGTGCATTTGTCTGGGAGCTGACCTGGTCCATGAGGAAGAGGCAAAGAAAGCATTGAGTACTTCAGCTTTCCCCACATCATCTGTCACTAGGTTACTTCCCCCATCCAGTAAGGGCCCCATACTCTCTCTGATCATCCTCTTCTTGCTAACATACCTGTAGGAACCTTTCTTGTTACCCTTCACATCCCTTGCTAGCCACAATTCCAATTGTGCTTTCACCTTCCTGATAACTCCCTTGCATTATTGAGCAATACATTTATACTCCTTCCTAGTCATCTGTCCAAGTTTCCACTTCTTGTAGGCTTCTTTTTTGCGTTTAAGCTCACCAAGGATTTCCCTGGTAAGCCAAGCCGGACTCATACCATATTTGCTTCTCTTTCTGCGCATCGGGATCCTGTGCCTTGAATAAGGCTTCTTTAAAATACTGCCAGCTCTCCTGGACTCCTTTCCCCTTCATGTAAGCATCCCAGGGGATCCTGCCCATCAGTTTTCTGAGAGAGTCAAAGTCTGCTTTTCTAAAGTTCAGGGTGTGTATTTTGCGACTCTCTTTTCTTCCTTTTGTCAGGATCCTGAAATCTACCATCTCATAATCACTGTTGCCCAGGTTGTCACCCACCTCTACTTCCCCTACTAGCTCCTCCCTGTTTGTGAGCAGCAGGTCAAGCTGCACATGGCCCCTGGTCAGTTCCTTTAGCACTTGTACCAAGAAGTTATCCCCAACATTCTCCAAAAACTTCCTGGATTGTCTGTGTACTGCCGTATTGGTTTCCCAACAGATGTCAGGGTGATTGAAGTCCCCCATGAGAACTAGGGCCTGTGATCTGGAAGCTTCTCTCAATTGTCTGAAGAAAGCCTCATCTACGTCATCCACCTGATCCAGTGATCTATAGCAGACACCAACCACAATATCACCCTTGTTGCTTCCACCTCTAAACTTAACTCATAGAGTCTCAACAGGCTTTTCTCTTTCTATATACTAGAGCTCTGAGCAGTCATACTGCTTTCTTACATATAATGCAACTCCTCTTCCTTTTCTCCCCTGCCTGTTCTTCCTGAACAGTTTATACCCTTCAGTGAAAGTGCTCCAGTCATGCGAATCATCCAACCAAGTCTCCATTATTCCAATCAAATCATAGTTCTTTGACTGTGCCAGGGCTTCTAATTCTTCCTGTTTGTTTCCCAGGCTTCTTGCATTTGTGTACAAACACTTTAGATAACCAGTTGATTGCCCTACCTTCTCCATTTGAGTCAGGGGTCCTCCTTTGTTGCTCATTCCTTCTTGTGTTTCTTCCTGGTATCCGACTTCCTCGCTTACCTCAGGGTTTTGGTCACTGTCCCCCCAATGAACCTAGTTTAGGGGTTGGTGTTGGGGTTTGGGTTAGGGGTATTGGTAGGGATTCAGTTTAGGTATGGTTATGGTTAAGGTTTGGGTTTTGGTATGGTTGGGGTTAGGGTTAGGTTTGGGGTAGGGTTTCAGTTTAGATATCGTAGGGTTAGGGTTTGGGTTTGGGTATGGTTGGGGTTAGAGGTACGGTTTCGGTTTAGTTAGGGTTAGGGTTAAGGTTAGGATTCTGGTAGGGTTAGGGATAGGGTTTCGGTTTAGGTATGGTTAGGGTTAAGGTTAGGATTTCAGTAGGGGTTGGTGTAGGGTTGGGGTTTGGGTTAGCATTAGGGTTAGAGTTCGGGTTAGCATTTGCTTTTCCGTTTGCAATACAGGTAGGGGGAAGGGGTCGGGGTAGGGTTTTGTTTTAGGTATGGTTAGGGGTAGGTTTAGGGGTAGGGTTAAGGGTAGTGGTAGTGTAATCCATGCACTTAATAGGGAGCTATCCCTTTAAGAGACCCCTGTTGGGGGAGGTAGGAGTGAGTTGAGTGTTACTGTTGCAGGGCAGATTTAGCACTCCATCCAGAAGCTTCTGGAGGTGGGTCCAATAGTTGGGGTCAGACTTCATGAGTAAGCGGGCAGGGCAGATCCTTTTCTAAGGCCTGTGTGAGCTGGAGGAAGCTAAGCCAGGAGCAGAGAACTGGCTGCTGGTTCCTCACTCTGCAGCACTTAGCAGCAGGTAGTGGTGGTGTTAACCTTCTACTGGGGATCAGGGGCAATGCTACTTAGAGCTAGGAGAACCTGGGAGGGGAAATAACTTCTGTGCTAATTGTTTGCTTTAAATGCTGTTTGGATTTTAGTCAGACTGTTCTAGTTCACTTTCTCAGTCCATGTGATTTTTCCAGCTCCTCTGTAAATGTAGCAATGGGGAAAAGAGTCATTTCTATTTTGTTGTTCTCAGTTTTTGGGTTTTTTTTGTATTTTCTTGTAATAGGGTTTCTTTAAGTCTGTTCATCTGTGAGCTAACTGACTAGTTAATCAGTGAGCTGCCTGCCTAGCAGTGACCATAGCAGAGGAAGAACCTGCCTGGACTCCAGCCGAGGATTCCCTACAAGCAAGTAGAGAGAGAGAGAGACTTCAGACTCAGCACATGACTTCATCAGAGGCACAAACTGAGACTTTGGTGAACTAAATCTAAGCTCTTGGAACCTTTCAGTCTTTTCCTACTATGTTTGTGTGGACTGAACTGTTCACCGTTCACTTCTAGTTTTCTCTTTACTTATGTTTAGTGTAATTATAGACATTATTTGTGGATTGTAAAATAGTTGTGTTCTGTTGTAAGAATTAGAATATTTGTTTCTTCATAACATTTTATAAAGTTATTTAATTTAAATTCATTATGTTAGTTTCTTTTGGAACTTGAATGTAGGGAGGCTAACACTGGGCAATCCTTGCTGAAATTCCTAACAGACTAAACTCTGGGTCTCCAGTACTGCAGTGGAAGTGGGGGTTTCTTTAGACACTGGAGAAGGGCAGTGATGTCTGGCCCACTCAAGGTTACAGTAGGATTTCGGTTTAGGTATGGTTAGGGTTTGGCTTAGGGTTAAGATCAGTGTTTCAGTATGGTTGGGGTTAGGGTTTGGGTTAGGGGTAAGGTTAGTGGTTTTGGTAGGGTTTCAGTTTAGGTATGGTTAGGGTTAAGGGTAGGGTTTCGGTTTAGTTTTGGTTGGGGTAGGCTTAGGGGTTTGGGTAGGGTTTCAGTTTAGGTAGGGTGGGGCTAGGGGTGGGGAAGGGGCAGGGTTAGGGGTTACGGATAGTGATGGGGTAGGGGTAGGGCTTTGGTTTAGGTATGGTTAGGGTTAGGGTTCGGATTAGGGTAAAGGTCAGTGTTTCAGTATGGTTGGGGGTAGGGGTAGGGCTAGGGTTTTGGTTTAGGTATGGTTAGAGTTAGGATTAGGGTTGGGGTAGGGTTTGGGGTTTCAGTAGGGTTTCATTTTAGGTATGGTTAGGGTGAGGGTTAGGGTTTTGGTATGCTTAGGGTTAGGGGTAGGGTTAGGGGTTTTAGTAGGGTTTTGGTTTAGGTGTGGTTGGGTTTGAGTGTGTGTGTGTGTGTGTGGGTGGGTGTGGGTTTGCATGTGGCTGTCCCCATTCACCCTTTCCCCCTAGGATTCTGCCACTTCCTACCCTCTCCACTGAGCTTGTCACACCCATTCTTCCCTCCCTTCCCCGGCCCCAGTGTGTCCCACTAAGAAAGAGCTGACCACAGTGGACAGGAGGAAAAGGAGAAGGAGGCACTGACCGGTGGGGCTGCCAGTGGGCGGGATGTGCTGAGAGTGGTGGTGGGGAGATGACCAGGGCTGGTGACATAGAACTGTTGCTCTTTTGGCAATGTGCATTGGTCAATTCTGGCTCCTTCTCTGGTTTAGGTGGCAACCTCTGGGATAAGGCATGAAAGATAAGCACCTCTGGGCACTTGCAAAGGTTGGAGAGGGGATGGAGGCCAGATCCAAGAACAATGAGAAGAACAATGGGACCTGTGAAGTGGGCTTATTGAAAGAAGACTGGACATATGGACACCTTGGGAGTCAGCAGCAAGTGCCTGCTTTTGGAAGCTCCCTCTTTGAAGGAGAATGTGGCAGCATTGAGACACCACTCAAAAGAAGGTGCCACAGATGTCTAACTGCATGTGCATACAATGACTCTCACAGATGATAACTAACTGGTGGAGATCTGCAGGAAAGGGAAGACACTATAAATTGAAAACATCTTGCAGAGGGACCCCGGGTTTTTGTCCTGTCAACGTGGGAGCAACATCTGGATCAGCAGAAACCTGGCTCCACCCCTTCCCACCTAACTCACCTGGCTAATGCAGTTAGGGGGAGCAACTATTGGTAGCAACAAGAAGACAGGGTGTGCTTGTGTGTGTGTGATACCTCATATGCATATGATGTGTTGATTGCGTTATGTATTACCAATAAATATGGCATTTTGCCTTTTCCCCCTGAAAAGATCCCATGTAGCACTTTTAAATACAACACACTGGCACAGCACTGATGTCCTACACCACCTGTAACACCTCTTGGGTGGAAGGGATGTGGATGCTCAGAGCGGGCAATGGGGAACGAAGACTGTCTAGGTGATGGCACCAGGGGAAGAGTTCCACACTGAGGTACTGGTGCTCGGTGTCAAATCTGAGCACTGGTCTTGGGGAGCGAGGGTGGATTCCATGAATAGAGCCTCAAAGCTGGATGATCCTATTTTTTATTATCTGAGGACAAAAGGATCTGCAGATCTGACACCTGTCAGAAATGTGGGCTTCTCCAAGGCATCAAGGCAATCAGCATGTGGGTTGCTGGCTGGCATAGTAATTAAATACATTAATTACTTCTAAATTATGGGAGTTAGCACAGGCTTTAAAACCAGGGGAGCAGGGCATACCCTGTCCCTGGATCTAAGTCTGCTAAGTACAACTATTTACAACTACTTATCCTTGAGGGAAACTATTTACAATTGAATTAGAGATCTAATGCTAAAGATTGCAGCAGAAGCTGAAACAAGCAATTCTAAGCACTATCACTGGCGGCAAGAAGAAACAGAGAGGAGGGGGCCAAACAGTGCCCTATATAGTATGGTGTGTATACGCCACTCCAGGAGCCACAGGAGCTAGTCATCTACCGATACTGCTGAGGGAAAATCTTCCAGCACTGGTGCTTATGGCAAGCACTCAAAGAACTATTGAAAACAGCCCAGTTCAGAGTCTACCATGATTTCTATGGCAAGCAAAAGGTTTACAAGCTTGAAGAACATCTTAGAAATACTGTTTGATGACATATCATGACTACGTATCAAATCTAAACACTGACAAGAACCAGACATGCACCATTAATTTACCTCCTCCCCCCCGCCAAAAAAATGTAGACATGTCAGTTGGGTTGCATTTTTGTTTTTGCTTGTTTAACAAGGTCAAACAACATTGCTTCATTGTTACTAAGCGGGAGAAGGAAAAAAATCTGGTACCTTTTACAAGATAGATCCATACAAAGTGACAGAGAATTTTAATCTGAGGGTTCGGATGGGGGCCCAAAACCCCTACCAAATCAATTCCAGACACCCTTCTTAAGCAACCAGCTTTATTCAGGAATGCATTCCAGGGCAAAAATCTCCAGGATACTCTCAGGAAAAGTTTCTGCAACTTCCCAAACAAAAGGCAAGGCCTTTTGTACTACCTTACATGGTAATTACCCCCTTTTCCACTGACCACTTACAATTGCATGCATATACAAGTCATGCCCCTTTGCACCAAATTCCCTCCAATCATTATCTGTCCCCTCACAGTCCCTTTGCAGGCCTTACAACAGGTTCAAACCAGTTTTACCTACCCCCCCCCTTTGCTCACCTGAGTTCAAGCACGTACCTCTTTACAAAGACCAGACTTAACATCCAGGTCACACAGAGGTCATACTGACAACAAATTAAGTTTATCCTTCAAAAGCTAGTTGCAATGTGGTACAATCAGTATTCACATAGTTCATAGCATCTGGAAAGCCGATAATACATGGAAGCATATTCAGAAATTCTGTTGCTGGCCCAAGAATACTATTGATTTGTGTCAGTGATGGTTATTAAAAGTGTAATGGATATGAGGTAAAGGTTGCCAAAAAGATATTGTAGTGTTTGGAAAAAGGGATGGGACTAAGCGATAATATTCACACTTATTGCAGCTGTTTATATTCACAGCCACAAAAAAAAAAAAAAAAAAAATTGTTCTCCAAAAGGGAATGGGAGGAGAACAGAAAGAAATACAGCCTTATCTATAAGATGAAGCAAACTAAAAAAAATGGAAGAACATCAAACAGCAACTTCACGTACAGCAAGTAATACTCAAAAATAATTTAGAAACAACACTGCCATGCTGAGAACTTGAGACTCTCACAGAAACTCAATGAACAGGTTACTTTGTTTATTTTGTTTCTCTACATGAACAAATCAATCAGTTTGGAAATTCCATCACACACAAGGCAGAAAAGGTTATTTACAGGAGACAAACCCCAAAATAAATTTAAATGCATAGATTTATATCTGGAACCAAGAATGGGAGAAGGGGATGGGACAAGAATAGAACAAACAAAATCAAAAAAAGATACTTGCCTTTTTAAACAATATTGCAGTCAAACTCTGACTTTGTTACAGAAGAGCTGCATGCCTCCAGCGTGAATGGGGCTTTCAAACTTTAAATATTGGCATCTTAGATATAGAATATTTGATAATTTAAATTCATTAATTACTTCTACATAAATATTGCATGGGAAAGCTGCTACTTTATGATTGCAGCCCCCTTCATTCTTCCCGAGACTCAATATTATCACCACCTTTTTTGCAATGGCAAATACTATTTCATTTTTTTCTTGTTCCTGCCAAAGGCCCAAGCCCAACTGAAATCAATGGCCTACTTTCCCTTTGGCTCTAGGCTAAAGATGGGCAGCATTTATTCCTAATTAATAATGTTTATATAGTTCCCTCAAAGGGAAAAAATAGAATATAGGTTTGTGATTTGTAGTTTGCTGTAGCTGCTACTCACTGACTACTTTCCACTCATATGGAAAGCTTACTATATGTGGCTGTATGGGCCTGATCTTGCGCCTGCTGAAATAAACCAGAAGTTTGCTGCCAGTTTCACTGGGAGCAGGACTGAACCTTACATATCAAATTTTACAAGAGGGTTGGATTTTGCATTATTTTTGAATTGTTCATAAATAATCCTGTAAGGCAGCAACTGTCAGCGGTTCCTCTGGATTAAGCAGACCTCTTGACAAAGCCTTTGTCCTCCCATTCCCTTTAGCTAGCTTTCTTGTCGGAATAGCACTATCCATCTAATAAATTGTTAACAGGTGGCCTTAGGCAAGTCCCTTGGAATCTGGGGTCCATGATCAAAGGAAGCCCAGGTGGAGCAGTAAGTCAGAAACAAAATAGCATGCCTCAGCACAAAATACACAATGAAAGTCCTGCTTCCTATTGGGCTGGTCCATCTTGTTTAGGAGGAAGAATGTCTGTGATGCAATGGAAGTGGTTGGATGGAAGGAAAAGGCCATCTGAAGGGTTGAGAGGGGACTGTGGGAGCAAAATATGTATGGAAGTCGCACTGAATCTGGGTCCTTGTTTATCCTTACTCTATCCCTAAGAGTCTCTAAGTTCCTACGGAGTCCAATACTGATTTTTTAAGTCAGGTGGTAGCAATAACCCTCCTTACTGTGACAAATAATAAGGCAAAAATAAGAAGAGGATTTCAATCAATCAGTCTGGAACTCCAGCTTGTTAGTCAATCAGGAAACAGACTTCAAAGTGTACAGAAAGGTCTTTCTTTTCTGGGCCCTTCCCATGCTTCTTGAGAACAAAATTAATGTTAACAAACACCTTATATCAATCAGCTGAATCAGTTATATGTGAATTACACCTTAAATAAATTGCTAAGACATGAATAGGTTTCCCATGCAGAGGGGAACAGAGAATGGAATGTTCTTGTGCTTATTTCTCTATTAATGTAGGAACATTTTTTTCTCAACAGTCTTCAAAGAGGCATGCTTCCCTTCCCTTATCTATATAGGAGCTTTCTTGGGCCTCCCCTTTACAAGGGACTGTCCCAGTCTTACATGGGTCAGTGACACTGCTTTAAAAAGAAACAGTTTTGGAAATTCAGACCTCTTATATTTTATTGAACACATAAATCCTTAATAGGCACCTTGGAAAAGGAGTATTGCTTCATTGCAGCACATGTATAGATCTCTTTCTATATGAACACAAAGTATGTGCAAAAGCTTTCTTTTACAAAGGGGAAAAGAGGCTAATTCACTGTAAACTTTTCCTTTCTGTAAAATCGACATGCATAACTCATTTGGGACAATGTCCTATTCATCAGTATTCCCAGCAATCTATCACATATAAATCAAGCGCTGGTGAAGAGGACTTGAGAGCTAAGGCACACCATTAGATATGAAGAGAGCAGAAAGCTTTCATTACAGAAAAGGCACTCTGCCATCTATTGTGATATAAAAATATTGTGGCTGTATTCTTCAGTGTTACTGTCATCTATATGATTGTAATTTAAAAAAAAACTTATGGCAAAGAAGAGCTGCTTGTAAATCTTGCAAGAATAGCTGAATATTCTAGTTTCTGTTCCTCTGAAGATAGATTTTGAATTTCTGGACAAAACCTACAGCTTTGCCATGAAATGGGAATATCTCCCTTATGAGGGTTACAACACTTTATTGCCAAGCCTGCTCTCAGATACGACATATGGCCTGTGTGTGAATATTCAAGGACAAAATCTGACCCTTCATTTCCAGGTAGAGTGAAAGCCTTATGCAGAAGCAACTCCTCTTGATTTAAAGATTTGCAATTCAGCGTAATCTTCACACAATCACAATGAACCATTCCTGACTGTCCCTTAACTTCCCTCCTCTTCATACCCAGCCAGCAACAATCTGAAAGGATGCGCAGTGACAACTCCTTTCTTCCCTTTCAAAGAAACACAGCACTGGCCTTACATGCTCCTTACCTTTTCCACCCCAACTGCGTTTGACTTACGAGGCCCAAAATAAGCAATTGCCTCGGCTGACACAGTTTGAGAGGTAATGGCTTGAATTGTGTGTGTGAGAATAAAGGAGGAAAAAACCCCCAAAACAATGATGATCTACTAAATGACCTTGCAGTGCACAAGGCAGTGGTTGCAATCAATTCTAAGAGTAGCAGTACAACGGTTAATTTATCAATGCAGTAGGGTATGGTTAGGAAGTGAGTGAGTGAGATTGCTTTGCTGTCTCTTGTTTAACATAATGCTGTTTGATTCTGTTCAGGTCTTGTCCTCCCTCTGACCTTCCAACTCTGAGGAAGAGCAACACACATCATGGACTGCAGCTGAGGCTTGCAAAAACACTTCTCTGAACTTTCTGATATATATGTGATTGCTGTGGCTTTTCAGATGCTGCGTAACAACTTTTGGAGGTGGATTTTCTTCCTGACAGCACTGGTTCACATGTGATTTTTGTCTTACCGGTTATTCATTATAGAAATGTTTATAGACCAACAACACACTAAACCTTTCAGACAGTACATTGCACTTTGTCCTTTTAAAGAGAGGCACCATTAAGTCTTAGGCCTCCCTTCCTCTCCAAGGTGTCCAAGGGCCACCCTAGAAACACAGTTCAAAAGTTCTCCAGTGTAGTCAGATCCCTTCCATCTTGTATCTTCCCTTCCAGGTGCTTTGTATCCAATGATTCAGATTGTTTCTGAGTCTTCAAAAGTGCAAAAGAGTTCAAGGAATTAACCACCTTGAGCACCAGTTAAGGCATTTTTGTTTCCAGTTTCAGCCACTGTAATCCCTGCCTGGTATAGTGCACCAGTTCAATCAAACCACTATTCAGTGCCAGAGTACACGCTGCTGTACTGAGTTCGGCAAAGAATTCTAGAAAGAGGAGAGAGAAAGAAAAACGGTTAGTCAGATTTACGCAGAACCCCAGATTTACCAAGAAACATATCTGAAGGGAAGAGATGCTATGAGAAATAAAAAATATGCTGTAATAAGAGCATAAAATATTTAACATGCCATTAGCACAAAAAGCTTCATTACTGAACTGGTGTGCTACGACAGGCATACAACACAACCAATTGTGTAAGAGAGGGCGCAGGATGGGGATGGGGTGCGGGGTGTGGATCAGAGAGAGGGTGCAGGAGCAGGTTCTGGGTGGGAGGAAGGGTGCAGGCGCAGGTTCTAAGTGCTGGGTCTGAGTGGGTGGGTGCAGTAGCGGGGTGTGACGACTCAGTCGGGGTTCCCCCGACACTGCACCCCCGTAGCAGCAAGAACAGACTCCGCCAGCCAGTAGAATAGAGGGGGTTTATTGCTTCTCCAGGGTACAGCACAGCATAGACGTGATGTGTTTACAGGAGTCTGGGCCAGGATACCTCAGACCCCTTGAGATGGGGTCCCTGGGCCCCTAGATTCCAGCCGTCTCCTTAGACTGGTTCCTTCATGATTCCAGCCCAAGACTGACCCTTCCCCTCGTACACACTCTCTTTGTCCCGTCTCTTCCCTTAACAAGTAGAACGGGTTTGGCCACTGTCCTGAGGCCCCTCTTGCCGGGCCGTGCTTACAGACAACTGCCAGTGGGGGTCCTCCACAGCCCACCGCCCAAGCATAGCAACCAGCAAGGTACTGACACTACACCACACGGGGTCTGAATAGAAGGGAGGGTGCAGAACCAGGCTGAAGGTACAGGATCTGGATGGGTGTGAGAATGCAGAAATGGGCTGTGGCTAAAGGTGCAGGGTCTGGCTGGGGGTAGGATTCAGGAGTGGGGTGGGAGTGTGGGATCTGAGTGGAGATTAGGGCACCTCCTGGGGGAGGCCACAGGTATTTCTGTGTGGTTCTGCATGCTGCAGGGAAGTGGTCACTGCAGGCACTGTCCTTCCCCCACACCCCCGGCCACTTCCACCCCCCTGGTAGGCAAAGCCTGTGGGCCACATCCTACACTCAGCTTGCCTTGACTGGACCTGTGAAACTCGCAGCTTCCTTCACAATGTGGCTGGAGTGCTAGCACCAGCTTGTGCCACTGTGGGGGAGGGAGAAGGTGAGCCCCAAGCCTTGTGGGCTGGATCCAGCCTGCAGGTTGTAGGTTTCCATCCCAATCTAGTTCAAACCCCTGCTCAAAGCAGGACCATCTCCAACTAAATTTCAGCCAGGGCTTTGTCAAGTCTTGCCTTAAGAATTTCTAAAGGGTGGAGATTCCATCATCTCCCTGGGCAACCCCATTTCAGTGCTTCTCCATCCTCCTAGTGAAATAGTGTTTCCTAATATCCAAGCTAGACCTTCCCCTTTCTTCTGTCATATGCTACCACTGAGAACAGCTTGGTTTGATACTTAGTAGAACCTACATAAAAAAATAATTTCCTCATAGCATTTCTATGGTGTTTTCAGCTTATTGTTCGAGTGCTTCATCACAATGTGTATGCACAAGGGACCTAAATTATAGTTTCAATTAAAAAAAAGTTTTGACGAAAAAAACAAATTCCATCATATGGAACCCTAATAAGCATCATTATCAGGGTTCTGACCTTTACACACATAGCACAGACCTCTATTATTTGAGCTAACAGAGTAACTTGTGCCAATAGCAAGCTGTTGTTCTTGAAGTGGGCCTATATCTAAATAGGGGGTCTGACACACACACTTTCTCACTTCTAGTAGTTATGTCCCTGTACCCCTCCACTTGTATCCAGCCCATCCACCTCACTTGTTACTCCCTAGCTCCAAACTCACCCTCTAGCTTCCTTCTCAAACACCCACTCCTCATCTTTTCCTGTGCTCATCCCTTGTTCTTCACCACTGTGCATTTGAATCAAGCTGCATCTTCATTTTACACTGCCTGGAAGGCATCAACCTCCTGATAACACAGGAGACAGAGTTCCTGTGGCCCCAGGCAAACAGAAGAAGCAACTATGCAGGAAGTCCTGCTTGGCCCGGACAGTTCTGGGCTACATGAGTTCATTCACTCTGTGAGGATGGTACATGTGCAGCCCAGCTAGCTGTACATGTATACGGGGCGTATATGGAATCTTCAGAGAATTTAAGATGCAGAATTCTGACAAGTCTCTGTTGAGCATGAGCAAACATATTTGTTTTCCAAGAGACTTGTAAATGAGCCAAATTCAGTTGAATTTTCATAGACACATATCTTGGAAATCAGGACAACCCCCTGGCCATATTCCAAGCCTTTGTTCCAAAGCCCAAAGGAGCCAAATGCTACCAACATAATGGTCATAAGAACTCTTTTTTTAACATGAAAAAAATGTCCTTCTTCTCAACCTCAATTCTGAGTAATGGCTGAACCACTGTACCTGGAACTTAAAAAAACAAACAAACAAAAAAAACCGAGGCATGGAAAATGTCATACTAAACAATTAAAATTTGGCAAAACTATAAGCAACTGAACACAGGGCATTATCATGGTAAGTGTTAGCATTGCCACTGCTGAAGACTGCCTATCAGCCTATAGGCAACTTTAAACCCCAATAAACTAATCAAGCCTCTCCGCCTACATACATGGAAGAAAGAAAAAAAGATTGTAATGTTTATATTTAAACTCTTGAGTGGTGCTTAAATAAGATGGTGATATACTTATGTACAGTGAAACCTTTGTTATCTGGCAGTCTGTTAACCAGAAAACTTTGTTAACCAGCATTGCCCCCAGCCACAATACTGTCACATCTTCAGGCGCACAGGCCTGGCTTGGTTTACCATGATTAGCTTAATAATTTTTTATTTAAGAAGTACTAATCATCTTTAACTCAGATAGAAATGCGAGACCAACTGCCTCACACTACAAAACTACCAATATTAAAAACTTGAGTTTTACTATTATTGTCCATGGGTTTTTCCTAGGTTGATGGGACCCTCAGATAACTGGAATGCCCTAATCCCCGAATGTGCTGTATAACACAGGTTTTACTGTGCTTATATACACAGATCATGATATTGATTACCTTCCAAAACTCAATGCACACCTTAATGAATTTCCAAAGCAACTCTGTTCTGTTTTGATAGAATTATAATATGTATGTAAACCCACCTCACATTTTTAAGGCAGTTTTTCCTTCACCTTTAAAAATAGTGTGTTGCAGGAGAACATGGTAAAATAAAGATATAAGACTCAAGACTTCTTTTCATTAATATTTCAAATACCTTTGTCTGTAATCTGACCTTTCTTTAAAAGTTTCATGGAGGTCTTTGACCACTCTCTTACTATAACCCCTTTGACTCCTCTCATCATGTTCATGAGACTAACTGTCCTGTCAGCATTTTGAATTCTTCCCTCCATTTTCAACTGTCACTTTTTTACTTTAAAAGCTCAAGGCTCACAGGATGGACTACAAAATGTCAGCTATGTGATTTTGCACTTACCCACAACCATTTCCAATTTGAGGACAATGGCCCCACAATGTGGCAACAATTTCTGGATGAGCTAGAATAACATTTCCTCAGCTCCTATTCCCTATCACATCTCCTCTACTTATGTTACATGGATGTCATCTTCATTATATGGACCCATGGGAAGGAGGCACTTGAAGAATTCTATCAGGATTTCAACAACTTCCACCCCACTATGAAGCTTAGCCTGGAACAATCCACACAAGAGATCCACTTCCTGGACACAACAATACAAATAAACAATGGTCACATAAACACCACCCTATATAAGAAACCTACGGATCGCTATTCTTACCTACATGCCTCTAGCTTCCACCCAGGACACATCACATGATCTATTGTCTACAGTAAAGCTCTAAGATACAACAGTATCTTCTCCAATCCCACAGACAAACACTTACAAGAGCTTTATCAAGCATTCTAAAAACTTAAATACCCACCTAGGGAAGTGAAGAAACAGATTGACAGAGTCAGACAAGTATCCAGAAGTTACCTATTTCATGACATACCCAACAAGGAAAACAACAGAACACTCACTGGTCTTCACCTACAGCTCCCAGCTAAAATCCCTCCATAGCATCATTGACAATCTACAACTTATCCTGCAAAATGATCCCCTCTCTCACAGACCTTGGGAAATAGACCAGTCCTCGCCTACAGACAGCCCCACAACCTGAAGCAAATACTTATCAGCAGCCACACAACACACTACAGAAACACTTACCCAGAAACCTAGCCCTGCAACAAACCCCACTGCCAACTGTCCACATATCTATACAAGTGACAGCTCACAGGATCTAATCACATACGCCAAACCATTATCGGCTAATATACCTGCACATCCACTAACATGATATACGCCATCAAGAGCCAAACAATGCCCTTCTGTCATGTATATTGGCCAAATTGGACAGTCTCTGTGCCAAAGGATAAATGGACACAAATCAGACATCAGGAAAGGTAATCAACCAGTAGGAGAACACTAACTTCTCTGGACATTCAGTAATTAATTTAAAAGTTGTCATCCTCTTACAAAAGAATTTCAAAACCCAATTACAAAGGGAGACAGCTGAACAGGAATTCATTTGCAAGTTCAATACAATGAATTTAGTATTAAATAAGTATTTTAACTGGTTAACACATTACAAAGGCAATTTCCCTTCTCTTGATATTCACATCTTCACACCAAATTCTATGAATGAGCCACTTTCACCCTGATTTGATTAGCCTCATTTACACAATATTTACAAATCTGTTCCTGTAACTTCCACGCCAGTTCATCTGATGAAGTGGGTTTTATTCATGAAAGCTTATGCCCTAACAAATCTGTTAGTTTCTAAGGTGCCACAGGACTCCTCATTGTTTTTGAAGATAAAGACTGACATGACTACAGCCCTCTGAGAATATTTAGTTTAACATGTACAGAGCTTTTAAAAAGTCACGTTCTGATGGCCAGCTGGACTAATCTTTATTCTCCTTATGTTAAGAGACAAGCATGAAGTGAGTTTTCAGTTTGGCCTTACTCTATCCATGGCTCTTCTCTCATAATTATCTATCTTGGATTAGACAAAGTGCCTGCCTCTTATCCTGGCTCATAACCAATAGAAATACATTGGTTTTTACAGAGTCATTCTTGTGAAGATGTATAAGTCCAGTCAGATAGAAAAATTCTAATGCAGTCAAAATTTTTCTAATCCACTGTGCTGCCTGAATGAGCATATTAACTTACATGTTAAGTCCTCCTTGTATTCTAACAGGACACCTGGAATTTTTACTTTTATTCCTTCCTCAATTTGCCTTTTGAGCCCTGTGACCTCAGCAGCTTGCATACCTATGAAAAAATCACCTCTCAAGCTCCATGTTAATGTCTGATAATAATCTGAGCTTTTTTCCTGTCTCACTGTCTGTGCTGAGATGGCAACATCATGCACTTAACCACAATAAAGTAACAGTAAAGAGTGTGACAGTTTGGGGAATCCTCTTTGCAAGTGTTTGGCACGCAAACAGGAGTGATCAGTAGGAGACGATGCTTAAGCTCTCCTCATGCAGGCTCTTGTATGAACACTATTTTTAAGGTAAAAAATAATGAAAATGGGAGCTTAAACAAAACTGCAGTAGAAGTGGATCTTCATGGACCAAAAATCCATAAACTGAAAAAGTGAATGCATCTTTCAAAGTTTTGCAGGTCATCTTTAAATGGAGTTTGATTTTTACCACTTTAAATTCCCCTTTTTCTTCTTTATTTTAAACTGATCATTTTTTCTAAGACAGCCTTTTAATTAGAACAAACATCATACAGCAGAAGCAAACACATTATACCAATAACCTGGTCAGGGACCATAAACACTTTGGTTTATTTTAGTACTGATTTTGTTTGGATTAAGAAGTCCTTATTTAAGGCAGGAGTTTGCCGCACCAGGTGCTGAGAGTTTAAAAAAAATGTCTCCAAACAAGCACAATATTAGAAGGGAACTAAATCTTACCCTTATTCTTCCTGGTCAGTGCATCAGCCTGCTCCCAAATGTCATAGGCATAGAGGATATAGGAAGTGATGTTGACGTAGGAAAAGGTTATGCTTGGAATATTATGTAGAGTATTGATTGAAGAACAAATGCCCCCACTGCCACAGTTGCTAGCATTTGATCCTGACTGGGAACTCACAGAGCTAGCAGGAGAGGGCATCGGAGAAAGAGGAGAAGGTGTGCCTGTGCTTCTAAGGAAGAAGACAATATCATGAAGCTTTAATGTAACAGGTTAATGTCTAGCCACAAGACACCCAGATTTCTGTTTTTATGAGCCACCCCTGCATCAGGCACCTTGAGACGGCAAGAGCACTATGATATACAAGGTGGAGGGTTCTCCAACAAGGCAGGCAAGATAGATATCATCAAGTGCATAACTACAGGTTAGACCTCCCTGGTCCAGCCCCCTCTTGACCTGACTGGTCCCAGATGAAGGATTTTTCCAGGTTGGGGTGGTCATTTCTGGACCCCCTGCCACCAGTCCCCTCCAGTCCTGGCCCAGTTGGCTCCCCGCTCTTGCCAGCCCTGCTGCCCTGTAAGCCCTGGCTGCCCCAGCAGGCAGCCCCGCCACCTCTGCACACCAGGCTCCTGCTGCTGCACTCGGCTCCTGCTGCCACGCCAGGCAGCCCTGCTGCTTGTGCATGCACCGGGCTTGTGTTGCAGCACTCAGCAGCCCTGCTGCCTTTGTGCATTGGGCTCTCAGTGCTGGGCTGTGCAACTCTGCTACCTCTGCGTGCTGGGGTCCCACTGCAGAGCCTCGTTCCAGCTGCCACTCTGGACAGCCCCACAGCCTCTGCACTGGGCTCCTGCACATGGAGGAAGACCCACAGCCCTGCCAGCTTGCAGAGCTCCCAGTCACTAGCCCTGCCAGACCATGGATGCTGCCGGATCAGTTAAGAGAGTTTCAACATGTACTCAAAAAACCAGGTCAAGATTTTCAAAAGTGAGTTGGGATTCTGGGTGATCATCTTAAGACACCTTCAAGGCACCTGATATTCAAAACATGCTGAGAACCCAACTTAAAGTCCCTAAGCTGGTCACTCAGTCCATACTCACTTCTGAAAATCTTGGCCTGGTTATCTAAGTGTTTTGGCCAGGGCTACTCAACACACAGACAATGGGCCGCATGCAGCCCGCAGCCTGTTTGTTTGCGGCCCGCGGTGCGGTTTGGGTTTACAGTGAGGTATTTGGACAGCTAGTCCATCCTCCAGAGATTATGCAAGGTTGCATTACTGTACATTCCCAGATGATGGGGCTTCCACAACTTTCCTTGGGAGACTTTCAGTTTAATTAATCTCACAATGACAGGCCAGGGGTAGAAGTGATGGTTCTTTCAGAACCATTACAATAATATCTAAGCATTCTTTCAAAATATTTTCAAAGAGGTATGTGTGGAATTGCATGCTTAGTTTTGGCAAGTGTGGTGTATGCTGAGTATGCACAAGTTGACAGTAGGTTGCACAACTGGCCGTCATTGTACACAAATCCCTTGTTTGCATATGCAATTGCTTTAAGTGCATCCCTATCCTGTTGAGAATCAGATCCAGCATTAATTTATAAGATAGCTTTTATAAAACTTTTGCTGTCACATCCACAGTAACTCTGATGCAGACTCACAAAGGTGGCTAAAAGCATTAATGAGAAAGAAAATTTAAAAAGTTTCTGTTAGGACCATGGTGTCCAACACGCTAGCCACTGGAGCACTGTCATGGAAGGGTATAAACTGTTCAGGAAGAACAGGCAGGGGAGAAAAGGAGGAGTTGCACTGTATGTAAGAGAGCAGTATGATTGCTCAGAGCTCCAGTATATGGAGGAAGAAAAGCGTGTTGAGACTCTAATAAGTTAAGTTTAGAGGTAGGAGCAACAGGTGTGATACTGTGATTGGTGTCTGCTATAGACCACCAGATCAGGTGGATGACGTAGATGAGGCTTACTTCAGACAACTAAGAGAAGCTTTCAGATCACAGGCCCTGGTTCTCATGGGGGATTTTAATCACTCTGACAGCTGTTGGGAGACCAATATAGCAGAACACAGACAATCCAGGAAGTTTGTGGAGAATGTTGGGGATAACTTCCTGGTACAAGCGCTGATGGAACTGAGCAGGGATCATGCACAGCTTGACCTGTTGCTCACAAACAGGGAGGAACTAGTAGGGGAAGTAGATGTGGGTGGCAGCCTGGGAAGCAGTGATCATGAGATGGTAGATTTCAGGATCCTGACCAAAGGAAGAAGGGAGAGCAGCAAAATACACACTCTGGACTTCAGAAAAGCAGACTTTGACTGCTTCAGAGAACTGATGGGCAGGATCCCCTGGGATGCTAAAATGAAGGGGAAAGGAATCCAGGACAGCTGTTAGCAATAAGAGGGTGATCAGAGAGGGTGCAGGGACCTTACTGGATGAGGGAGGTAACCTAGTGACAGATGTGGGAAAAGCTGAAGTACTCAATGCATTCTTTGCCTTTGTCTTCACAGACAAGGTCAGCTCCCAGACTACTGCACAAGGCGGGCAGCCCTTGGTGGAAAAAGAACAGGTTAAGAACTGTTTAGACAAGCCAGACACACACAAATCCATGGATCCGGATTTAATGCATCCAATGAGGGAGTTGGCAAATGTCACAGCAGAGCCTTTGGCCATTATCTTTGAAAACTCGTGGAGATTAGGAGAGGTCCCGGATGATTGGAAAAAGGCAAATGTAGTGCCCATCTTTAAAAAAGGGAAGAAGGACAATCCAGGGAACTGCAAACTCAGTCCCCGGAAAAATCATGGAGGGGATCCTCAAAGAATCCATTTTGAAGCACTGGGAAGAGGGGAATGTGATCAGGAATGGATTCACCAAGGGCAAGTCATGCCTGACCAACCTGATTAGCGTCTATGCTGAGGTAACTGGTTCTGAAGACATGGGGAAGTCAGTGGATGTGATATACCTTGACTTCAGCAAAGCTTTTGATATGGTCTACCATGCCAGCAAGATAAGGAAATATGGATTGGATAAATGGACTGTAAGGTGGATAGAAAGCTGGCTAGATTGTTGGGCCCAACGGGTAGCGATCAATGGCTCGATGTCTGGTTGGCAGTCAGTTTCAAGTGGCGTGCCCGAAGGATCGGTTCGAGGGCTGGTTTTATTCAACATCTTCATTAATGACCTGGATGAAGAGATGGATTGCACCCTCAGCATGTTTACAAATGATACTCAGCTAGGGGGAGAGGTAGATACATTGAAGGGAGAGCGACCTAGACAGATTAGAGGATTGGGCCAAAAGAAATCTGATGAGGTTCAAAAAAGACAAGTGCAGAGTCCTGCACTTGGGACGGAAGAATCCAAAGTATTGTGACAGGCTGGCCAGGTAGCAGTTCAGCAGAAAAGGACCTGGGGATTACAGTGGATGAGAAGCTGGATATGAGTAAACAGTGTGCCCTTGTAGCCAAGAAGGCGAATGGCATATTAGGTTGCATTAGGAGGAGCATTGCCAGCAGATCTAGAGAAGTGATTATTCCCCTTTATTCGGCACTAGTGAGGCCACATCCGGCATATTGCGTCCAATTCTGGGCCCGTCACTATAGAAAGGATGTGGACGCATTGGAGAGGGTCCAGCGGAGGGCAACCAAAATGATTAGGGGGCTGGAGCACATGACCTATGAAGAGAGGCTGAGGGACTTCGGCTTCTTTAGTCTGAAGAACAGAAACGGGTTGGGGGGGGAAGGGTGGGAGGGCATTGATAGCAGTCTTCAAGTTCCTGAAGGGAGGTTCCAAAGAAGAGTGGCTGTTCTCAGTAGTGACAGATGGCAGAATAAGGAGCAATGGTCTCAAATTACAGTGGAGGTGGTCTAGGTTGGATATAAGGAAAAACTATTTCACTAGGAAGGCGGTGAAGCACTGGAATGGGTTACCTAGGGAGGTGGTGGAATCTCCATCCCTAGAGGTTTTTAAGTCCTGGCTTGACAAAGCCCTGGCTGGGATGATTTAGTTGGGGTTGATCCTGCTCTGGGCAGGAGGCTGGACTCGATGACCTCCTGAGGTCTCTTCCAGTCCTATGATTCTATGTGGCAATTTGGCTGGTTGAGTGTGGCTGGTTGGCTTGAACAATAGAAACTTAAAAATCACTGCATTCAAAACAAATTTTTAAAATAAAAAAACCCCAAAATTTTTCAGAGAAAAAAAGAAGTTCAGAAGATCTTTCTAAGTTCTAAAACCACTTCCCATTAATTTGACCCATCTGCTGGATGGAGACTGCTGCCAGTTTGCAGACTAGCTTAAATATGCCACTTAGGCCGGAAGTCATCATGCATCATTGTAAACCGTGGATGGTATTTCTGGGTACTGGTTTTCCACTGGTATTTATCATCAAAGCCTTTCTGAAAGTACTTCTGAGTGAAAGTATTTGTTCTTGTAAGAAGCAGCTCAGTTTTCAAACTGAGCAGTCTTCTCTTGGCATCCATTTCAACTTTCAGTTTAAATGCAGGTTCATCATGGGCACATAATTAGGTTCAAATAATGGCTGTTCAGCAGCCAAAACACTTGTTCAGTAAATATAGTGGTGGATATAAACATTTGTTCTTAAAAGGTGTGTTTTTTTGGTTTTGCAGCTGATTTGAGGAAAACAGTTTGAATTTTATTCCTGTTTTTGAAAATATAAAAAAACCCAACCAAATAAAAAAAACTTTAAACAAGTTTAACACTACCAGAGATACTGAATTTTAAAAATTAGGGTATTTTTTTGGCCTCCCCAACAATATTGCTTATTTCTGCTTTGTGCTGAAACTGAACAATATTAATTCATTTTCCTAAAACTACATCTATGGATTGGATCATTATTAGAAAGCATAATTCTGAAGCAGGTGAAAGTACTAGTACTGAGTCAAACAATGATGAAAACAAATTGTCAGCAGAAACTACGGCAAAGAAAAAGAGAGATTGGAAGGACATCAAACGTAAATTTTAAGTGAAATGGGACTTGGAATACGCTGTCATTGAAGTGAATTAAAAGCTAATGTGTTTATTGGGTCATACAACAATTCTGGCAAATAAGACTGACAACGTAAGAAGGTGTTTCCAAGGGAAGAACAGTGATTCACTTCAGCGTATCCTATTGAAAGCAAAACATGAGCTTATAAAATTGGTCAACTGAAACTGGATTTTGAAAAGTAGCAGAAGGTTTTGAAGCGGTTACTATCTTTGTCTGAACTGGTAGCTTTGGCTAGCTATAAAGCAATGTGGATATTTGCTCACAGCAAGAAGCCATTCTCAGAGGGAGGAATGGTTAAGGAAATTATTCTGTCATGGAAACCTTGCTTGAAAATCATTAACAAACAGACACGAAATAACATCTTGCAGAGCATTCGAAATTTGCAGCTGAGTCACCAAACAGATGAATGTCGGTTGAAAGACTTGTCTATTGATCTCAAAACCCAGTTGTGTGCTGACCTACCATTGACTCATCCAGTGCCATGTGACATCAGTGATACTACTCAGCTCATCTTCTGGATTCATTTTGTAAGAGAAGATTTCCAGATTCATGAAGAGCAGCTGTTAGTATGTGGGTTGAGAGACTGTACCCGTAGATCTGATATATTTGATGATTTCATAAGTCTCTCAAATGATTTTGACTTGGATTTAGCAAAATTATTTTCTGTTACAATTGACAATTCACGAGCTATGATGGGAAAAAATTCTGGATTTGTGTATCTTCTGAAAAAGCACTTGCAATCTAATGAAATGAACAGAAAATTGCTTTCCTGCCACTGGATTTTGCATCAAGAAAACCTGTGTACTCAGATGTGCACAACAGATATGCCGAAAGACTTGATGGATACTGTAATCAAAATTGTGATTTTTCATTTGCAGCAGTGCTCTGAACCATCACCAATATGTGGAATTTTTGAAAGAAATCAAATTCTGAAATCATATTGAAGAGACCTCTGAGGTCATAGAGTCCAAACCCCTGCCCCAAGGACCAACTCCGACTAAATCATCCCAGCCAGGGCTTTCTGCCAAGTTAAAAACCTCTAGGAATTGAGATGGATGACCTGTCCACTTTCCTAGGTTATGGCCTGAAAACTTCACTGGCAACTAGAAATAAAGTTTTTCCTGATCGCTTCACCACCCTCCTAGTGTCATTTGAATGAACTCAATCTGAAACTTCTGAAAAGGGGGAAGTTGACATTGCTAAATTACAAGACGTGGAGTTTTCTTCGAGTTCATTTCTAGTCTACAGCTATTCATCATTCAAATGAAGGCAGGAGAACGCCCAAATTTGCAGAAAATTGCTAGAGATAGTGAATTTGAGTGTGATGACCTTGATTGTTAGTGTTATGTGAGATGGCCTGAAAACCTGGCAATGAAATTCAGCCAGTGTTTTGCAGATTTTGAAAGCTTCATATTGGCGTTTCAATTTATGAAAAACCCATTTCAGTTTGACATTGCTAATTCTCAAGACGGTGTCAATTTCCTTGGCCTGGACAAATGTTTGTTTGAAGATGATGTGCTCAGACTTCAAAGCCAGCTTGATCAGTCAAAAAATGAATCGGTTTTGACAATATGGGATGCACTTTTGTGACAGAATCAGTTTGCTATTTTGAAAACTGCAGTTGCCAAACTTTTTTCCATGTTTGGTTCAACATGGTTTTGTGAAGCGTCATTTTCTGTCATTACGTCTATTAAGTCAAAGTTTTGGTCATGGTTACTGGATGAAAATATGGAGGCCAAGTTGAGGTGTGCTGTCCATGAAAAGTTTTTGCCTGATTTCAGAATTTTAGCAATGGAACAAAATTGTCAAGTGTCCCGTTGATTGAATTACTGTGAAATGTGTTGATTTCTGTTCATTTAAACCACTGTTGAAATGCTCTGTTGACATTAAAAGAGAGTCTCACAAAATTATTTAAATTTCAGAATAATGTGTCTAGTTCGCTATAGCAGTAGCCTCTATAGTGGCTAAAGCTTCAGAACTGGTTGGACAACATGGTGTTAGGAGAATCAATCGGAAGAAAGTGCCAAAATACCAGCTAAAAGCTAATGTAAAATTCAACATGTATCACTGTGAATAGTCCAGCATCTTTTTTGGGGAAAAGGAGGGATGACAAGAGAGGAGGATACATTTCGAAGAAGAAAATTCAACAGATTTAACCTGTCATCTATGTCTATTAACCCAGGATAAGGACTAAAGCAACAGGACCTCTAAAAACAGTTTATAATACATTATTTGTTTCTCTTATTCTTTGATAAGACAATGTGGATGACATTGGGTTATGTGGGCTATATTGTCTGTAAATAAATAAACCAATCTATCTATGTAAGTTGAAGTGATGGAAAAAAATAAGCCATAGGAAAATATTTTAAGAAAGTTATTTCAACCTCTAAAACAGGAAAAGATTCAATGCACTTAACCCCCTTGCAAAAAAAAGTCTAATTCAAATGTGTAGGCAACTGTTTCTGTTAACACTTTATGAGAGGGAGAGGATTTTAATATGTATTTTAAACAATACCTTGCAACACATGGAGAAGGTGCTTGTGTGACTCTGGAAGAATTCTAGTAAAGAAGGAAAGTTTAGTTAGATTTGGGTTTCACATGGACCTATACCGAACACTTGCAGCTTGTTTCATCTTTCTAATTTGAAACTTACAAAATAATACAATCATACTCTACCTTGAAGTGTTCATTGAGGGTTCGGGAATACTTTACTGCAGTGTCTTTTTTGTAACGAAACATTGCCATGTGCAGAATGGACTGGCAACGCATGCTGTGAACAAAAATCAGGAATCCGTGTCAGAATATTCATCGTCACTCCAGCAGCAATTCTTTTTGTATGCCTGAGGACACATACATCCATCTTATTTCAAATGAAAGAAAGTTTGTGCTTCCTTGACCATATATACTAGATAGCCACCATGAAAAGATCATGTCAGAGAAAAACCAGAACAGTCAGGGAAGTAGATGTACAAGCCCTAGCAGGTGTTATGGACGTAAGATACCCTGTGTGTCCAGAACTTACTTGGGTCTGTTCAATTATGGCTTCAGTTACACAATTCACAAACCCTGTCAGGCAAATCACATTCTACCCTCAAGCTTACATCCAGTTATTAAGTGAGATTTAGCACTTTAATCTCCAACACACCATTCCCTAATGATAGTCCACTTCATTGTAAAAGAAATATTTAAGATTTCACTGCATAAATGTAACAACATTAGATTAGCCCAGATCTCCACTCAACGTCTTTCAAGCTATGAGATTCAAAAAGAGAATATGAAATGTTGCACTAGGAAAGAGGTGATGGGGAATAGGCACGTACCACAAAACAGCAAAGATTTTTTCATGTGCAGATGCTGAGGTATCTGAAAAGGATTTTAATGTCATTATAAATCTGTAAGAAAACAAACAAGAAAATTAATGAGATTCTTCAGGTAACAGGGCAGGATTTCCCAATGTCATAAATATGGTACCATTTATGAAAATTCCACTGGATCAATAACTACAAAACCTAACTTCTATTTCCAACTCTGCCGCTAGCACCTTGTGCGATCCTGAGCAAGCCACTATACTGTCTGTGCCAATACTTACCCACCTGTGTAAAGCACTAATTAAGGAATCAATCCAGTAGCTGTGCCAGTTAGAAATTCGTTTAATTTTAGCAGCTTTTCTAAACATGGAATAGCTTCAGGGTTGGGTTCTAGCATAGCTGTCCACCTTTCTCAGCTTGATTCATAGTGGACATCCTGAGGCTGATATGTAAGAAGCCACAGTGGGAACAGTAGACACACAAGGTCAAATATTTGGCGAGAAGGTCAGAAGGATACAGCTGATTTAAATTTATTCTACTAGAACAGTTTTTGACAAAAAGTGGCTTTTTGAGCAAAACAAAACATTCTAATGGGAAATTTTCATTTGATCAAAAGTTCCCATATTTTCAAACAAAAAGCACCAAAATCTTTTCAGCAATATATTTTGTTGTTTTGTCAAAAACCAAACATATTTTAAAAAGAAAATTAGAAAAAACTGAATTAAAAATTCCCATGAAAAATTGGTCTTTTTCAACCATTTCTAGAGAAGGAAGCTATATCACATCTGGGAAATATTCATTGCATACAGATTAGATGATAGTTGACATATTTCTGTTTGATTCACACATTTTTCAGCTTGTGAAGTAACTCACATCCTTCATAAGTGGAGTTTATTGTAACTGCAAAATCTCCTTTTGCAAAATAAGAGCAAACAAAAAAAGGGAAAATTGGCTAAAAGTCTCCTATAAATGTATGGTCAGGCCTAAGAACCAATCCCTTCAAGTCTTCACTAGAAACCCACACACTTAACATTTTGAGACCTCTCAGTTATCCAGCCTTTTAAACCCATTTAATGAATTTAATGTGGGTCATGTTAATTTGATCTCTCGCTAGTTTCTTACTCAAAATGTCAAATACCTTACAGAAGTTTACATGCATTACCTCCACTCTAATTACCTTTATAGACCACACATGTAATTGCATCAAAAAGATATCAATTTGGTTTGATAGATTCTATTTCCATAAAGCCATATTGATTAGCATTAATTATATTTGTCTCCTGTAATTCTTTATTAACTGAGTTCAGTAACAGTGGTTCCATTGTCTTGCCCATAGGTATCAGAAAGATAAAAGCTGGAAAGATGAGAGAAATTCAGAGGTATACTTAGATTGTAAGCTCACTGAACAGTCATTCTGACCATGCAGTGTTTAACACAAGGGGTCCTCAACCATGATAGGCACCTACTACTAATTTGATACAAATAATAAATGGGATAACATTTTTAAAAACCATCCTATGCCAGCAAAATGGCCTTTACACTTACTTAAGGAGATCTATGGTGTCTGAGAATATTGTGTATGCTGATTTTGGGGCTAGTGCATCAGATTCCATAGAAATTCCATACTCGATGAAGGAAAGAGCAGCCTCCAAGTACTGAAATGCCTTTGCAACCTTGTCTGTCTGTTGGGAAGAAAATGTTCATGGTTAGCCAACATGAAAAAGTATGGTTCTTCTTCATTCTTTGCCATATCTGTGCCTTCTCTTTGCTTGGTTATGCTCTGTTTGGGGTGAGAGAGTGACCTCAGTACAATAACCCAGGCATTTGAACTTTGATCCCAGTGAAAGTGTCTAACATTCAGAGGTGAACTGCACCTGCAATCTCCCCCTTAGTCATGTCAATTAGCTCTTTTTCCAAATGACAAGCAGTTTACCTGCTACAGCAGCCCCTAGTCACACAATCCTGCCAGGGTTACAGGGAAAGCAATGTCTTACACCTCCTTATAGCCTGTCTGACATCTGACAGTATCACTATAGTATCATCCCCTCGTGCCAAATGAAATCCTAGGACTTTACCGCTCTTGGATTAGATCTCTGGATGGCACCACTTTCCCACCCTCTATTTCCAAATATCTTAACATGAGAGGCCCAACTGCAATTGGTGCCTGCAAGATACTCTTTTCCATGTGCTTGTGACAACAGCAAGCAGGGAGAAAGAAAACCCACAAAAGGGCCCTGCCTGCAACTCACCACCTCTCAAAACTTGAGCTAACCAGTGAGTCCCTGCCTTAGTTCAACAGCCATGGTGCATAGAATCATAGAATCCTAGGGCTGGAAGAGACCTCGGGAGGTCATCGTTCAGCCCCCTACCCAAAGCAGGACCAATCCCAACTAAATCATCCCAGCCATGGCTTTGTCAAGCTGGGACTTAAAAACCTCTAGGGATGGAGATTCCACCACCTCCCTAGGTAACCCATTCCAGTGCTTTACCACCCTCCTACTGAAATAGCTTTTCCTAATATCCAACCTAGACCTCTCCCACTGCAACTTGATACCATTGCTCCTTGTTCTACCATCCCTCACTACTGAGAACAGCCTCTCTCCATCCTCTCTGGAACCTCCCTTCAGGAAGTTCAAGGCTGCTATCAATGCTCCCCCACCACTCTTCTCTTCTGTAGACTAAATAAGCCCAAATCCCTCAGCCTCTCCTCATAAGTCATGTGCTCCAGCCCCCTAATCATTTTGGTTGCCCTCCACTGGACCCTCTCGAATGCATCCACAACCTTTCTGTAGTGGGGGGACCCAGAACTGGACGCATGTACTACCTCTCTCAGGCCAGGTCTACACTAAAAGAGAATGGGCTATGTTAATTACGTAGCTGGAGTCAACGTATCTTCTTTCGAGTTTTCTGCCCTCCCCTAAGCGGGAGGCGGATGCTCCCTTTGGCTTCCCTTACTCATTACAGAAGAGAGCGTTACCTTGTGCAGTTACAGGAGTTATTTGAGATGTGTGTCCCTGGGGGTGCTCCACTCTAGGTGCTGGTGCTTCCTTGTATTGGTGATTGGAGATCTTTTCTAGCAATGCCCCCGCTGTGCTGCGCATACACAGTGGTGTCTCCTTGTGCCATTAAGTGTCCGTTAGTTGCGTACCTCTGCTCCTGCTCTGCCTTGGATGTGCCCCAAACAGGCTCCGAAGTAGGGGAGGAAGAGAGGGCATTGGAGCATCCACAGGGACACACATCTCGAAGAACTCTTGTTACTGCACAAGGTGAATTTTTTCTTCTTCTTCAAGTAATAGCTCTCTGGGAGCTACACTCTAGGTGTCTGAAGAGCAGTGTCCATCTTGTGGAGGCAGGTTTTGGAGACTGTAGAGAGAACTATCTGGGCCACTGTTATAGGAATTAGGCCAGAAGTCTAGGACCAGGTTGCTGCTCTGCAGATGTCTTATAACAGGACATTGTTCAGGAAGATGGTGGTGCAAGCCACTGCTCTGGTGGAGTGAGCTGTGATGATAAGTGGCAGTTTCTTGTTATGGATTGTGTAACAAAAATGGATGCAAGAGGAGATCCATTTTGATATCCTCCGGGAGAAGACAGATTGACCTTTCGAGCATTCAGCAAAAGAGATGAAAAGTCTCGTGGACTTCCTGCAGGACTCGATTGTCATACACTCAGGGTGTGTAATGTTGCTTGGATCGTGTCATCGTGCGGCTTTGGACAGAATGCAGTAAGTGGATAGGTTCATTAAAATGGAAAGGTGTAGGGACTTTCGGGAGGGATTTTGGGTAAGGTCTGAGTGTTACCCTGTCTTTGCTGAAGATTGTGTAAGGGGGAGTCTGCTATCAAAGCTGCTGTTTCTCCTATCTGTCTACTGGAAGTGATGGCTACGAGAAAGCCCACCTTCATCAAGAGTTGTAGCCAGGAGCAAGTGGTGAGTGGTTCAAAAGGCGGCTTTGTGAGACTTTTAAGGACATGATTGAGGTCCCATAGGACAGTAAGTGATATCACTATGGGGAACGTATTTTGGAGTCCTGTTAAGAATCGTTTGGTCATGGGATGCGAAAAGAGTGAGATCCTAGCTGTTGGCTCATGAAACTCAGCAACTGAGGCAGTGTGAAACTTTATTGAACTTTATTGAACTCCCGTAGGTCAAGGAGGTAGTCCAGTATGATTAGTAGAGGGATAGTGGAGGGTGGAATGTTGTGTTTTTCCTGTATCCACTCAGAGAATTTTTTCCATTTATAGGTGTAGGTGTTTCTGGTAGAATCCTGTCAACTACTGATTAGTATTTACTTTACTCTATCCGAGCAGAACATTTAAGCATCATGGAGCCATGAAGGAGCCAGGCCTTGAGATGAAGTGTGACTGGATCTGGACTGAGGATCCTGCCGTGATGCTGAGACAGAAAATTGTGATGTGGAGTGAATGCATGAGAAGCAGAGATCACCAATCATTTCAGGTAAGGAAACCAGGTCTGTCTGGACCATGATGGTGCTACTAATATGATGTGTGCTCGGTCTTGTCTGATTTTCATGATTACTTGATGGAGCAATGCTAATGGTGGGAATGCCTACAGGAGTGGGACTTCCCATTTCAGGAGACGTGTGTCCCCTAAAGAGCCCTTCCCTAGGGCTACCCAGGAGCAAAACTGGCGACATTTGTGATTGGATTAGGTTGCAAAAAGGTTTATGTCGGGTTGGACCCACTGGGCGAATACTTCCTGCAGGGCTATTGTGTCCATTTCCCAATCGTGCTGGTCTGAAAACAGGCAGCTGAGATTGTCCGCTGTAACACAGGTATGTTGCTATGGGAGTGATCTGGTGCT
The DNA here is from genome assembly GCA_019425775.1 of Rafetus swinhoei. Lineage (NCBI taxonomy): Eukaryota > Metazoa > Chordata > Testudines > Trionychidae > Rafetus > Rafetus swinhoei. Next base: position 123,145,524 of record CM033449.1, read on the forward strand.
GAATGCACCAATTCCAGAACTTCATCACCTCTGTGCAAAGGCAGTTGGATTGTGCTCCTCCTTGATGACTGATATAATACATGTATGATGTGTTGTCTGTCATGATATGGATGGTCTTGTTTTTGATGTAGGGAAGAAAATGAAGGCATGAGTACTGTACTGCTCTTAACTCCAGGAGATTGATATGAAGTGAATGTTCTATATAGGACCACTTGCCCTGTACTGCATGGGAGACCAGATGCGCTCCCCATCCCATAAGGGAAGCATCTATTGTTATGGTGATCATAGAGGAAGGCTGTTGAAAGGGAATGCCCTGCAGCACGTTGTGTCCACCATTGCAATGAGGTCAGGATGTGGTGTGGTAGCTGTCAGGCTTGTGTAGAGAGTCCCTGGAAGAGACATAAACAGTGGCCAGCCATGCTTGGAGGCATTTCATATGGAGTCTGGCTAGTCTCACATATATTGTGGCTGCCATGTGACCAAGGATTTGGAGACAGTTGTGTACTGTTGTGACTGGCGAAGCCTGTACTGAGTCTATGAAGGCAGTGAAAGAGTCAAACCTGTGTTTTGAGTAGTGTTGCCCTGGCTATTACTGAATCTAGTTAAGCACCTATAAACTCGAGAGTCTGTGTAGGCTGTAGTGTGGATTTCTGGTAGGTGATATGAAATCCAAGACTGAGTAACAGATGGATAGTTTTGTTGACCACGTTCCGGGCATCTTGATATGATGTGCCTTTGATGAGGCAATCATCCAAATAGGGAAAGATTATCACCCCTATATGATGAAGGTATGCAGTTACTACAACCAGAGTTTTCAAAAAGACTTTTGGTGCTGCTGATAGGCTGACTGGGAGAACTTGGTATTGGTAGTGTTTGGTTCCAACTGAATTATCGGAAATGTCTGTGTGCTAAATGGATCATTATATGAAAGTAGGCATCTTGGAGGTCGAGGGCTAAGAACCTATCTCTGCTGTCTAACACTAGTATGATGGTTGCTAGCATAAACTATCTTGAACCTTCAGTAAGTTACATACTTGTTGAGCTTTCTGAGATTTAGTATGAGTCTCCACCCCTACACTCCTTCACCCCCATCTTTTTCTGTGTGAGGAAATATTTTGAGTAAAAACCTCTGCCTTGGTAGGCCAGTGGAACTGGTTCTATGGCCCCAATTTGTAGAAGATGTTGAATCTCTACCTGTAGGAGGTTTTTGTGAGAGGTATCCCTGAAGAGGAGAGGGGTAAGTAGGGGGAATGTATGTGAAGGCTATGGAGTAGCCCAGACTGATGATCTCTAGAACCTACTGGTTGGATGTTATTTTGGTCCATTGTTGGAAAAAGGTGAATGAATCGGAAGTTGGATGGCATTGGCAATGGTACGATGGGGATGTTGTTTGAGCCCTCAACCAAAACTTCAAATTTGCTGTTTCGATGTGGATGGTTGGTTCAGGTTGGATTGCTGCTGACAGTGTGGTCTGCGCTTCTGCTCTCTGTGCCTTTGTCTGAAGTCATACTGCTTGTTGGGCTACCCCAAAACCTTATCTCTCCAGGCTTTAGTATAAAACTTCCCCCCCCCAAATCCTAAAAACCTAGATTTTGGGGATAAAAATCTGCTGCCACCATCAAGTACTTTTGAACCCACAAACAGGGATGGACACTTGAAACCAACCCCTGGGTTACCCCAAGCTCTCTTCCCAAAAGAGTTTGAAAAAGAGAAAAGAGAAAAACAAACTACAGTCTGTTATGGCTGCCTCTCTGTCAGGCAGGTAGATATATATACAGACCTTCCAGGACACAAAAAATGAACCAATACCGGTTACTTAGAAAAAGAAAATAACCTTTTATTACCAAAACAAGATTACAGTTGCAAACATGATTAAGGTGACTGGATGGTAAGGGGCACAAATTAATACACTCATGGGGGATTCCCATGGGCTCAGGACTTAGTTACAGAAGGGAGAACCGCCCCCCCGCCCCATTTCTAACAGTACAGACCTTAGATCCAAATCCCCAGAACAGAAAACAATAAAACGTGACAGATTTATCTAGACTTTACCTTACTTACACATTATGAAGAGTCTTTTTCTTGGAGAGAGACATGTCTTCTGTCTCCCTCAGAATCTAGAGAGCAAAACTGGCTCAGAGACAAAGGAGGGAAAACCCAAAAATTCCTTTGTCTCAGTTTGAAATCCCTACCTGCGTTTCTATTGGCTGACTGCTACCTGGCTAGGTTAACCTCTTAGTCCCCAGACTGCTGCCCATCCCTCACGGTTATGACAGATGGCTTTGGCGATGGTACGGTGGGGATATTGTTTGAGCCCTCAACCAAAACTTCAAATTTGCTGTTTCGATGTGGATGATTGGCTTGGGTTAGATTGCTGCTGACAGTGTGGTCTGTGCTTCTGCTCTCTGTGCCTTTGTCTGAAGTCATACTGCTTGTTGGGCTGCCTGTATGACTCCCTAGGCCTTAGAAAGGTGTATTTCTGGTGTTTGTTCAGTGGTGTGTGTACATGCTCACAGTTCTTAGAGTCATGTGTGAATCCTTCATGGAGTGCAGAACTTCATTAGTTTTGTTGGCAAACAGATTGGTTTTATCAAAGGGAAGGTCCTCCACTTTGAGTTGCAACTCCCTGGCTATCCCAAAGGCTTGGAGCCATGAGGCTCTGCACATGACAATTGCTGTGGCAATGCTGTGTGCAGTGGTGTCTGGAGCATGTAGGGCCGTTTGGAATGTTGTATGGGTGATGGTGTGGCTCTGTCAAATTATGTCCTGGAGTTGAAGTAGTTTCTCTTCTGGGACGAACTGGAAGAGGTTTTGTAACTCTGAATAGTTAGTATAATTGCAGGTAGTGAGGCTAGGAGTGTCTCACTACCCGCAGTTATAGGGTGGCAGAGAAGTAGACTTTTCTGCCCAGTATGTCAAGCCGCTTATGCTCCTTGTCCTGAGAGGGTGACCTGAATAGGGGTATTTGGCTCTGTGATGGACCGAGTTTACTACTAGGGAGTTTGGAGGGGGATGTGAAAAAAGAAAGTCCACCCCTTGGCAGGGACAAAGTATTTTCTGTCTGCCCTCTTAAGCCGCATCTGCCAAATAGTATCGGCCAGGTCGAGAATGATTTCATCCATGGGGACGGCTATTTTCGACAAGACAAGACAAGTCTTCGACAAGACACGTATCTTACAGATGTCTCTGTAAGATACAGAGGAGCCTATATTGCTTCTCTGCACTTCTTGTAAGTGTAGCTCCTGTGCATTGGCTATTCATTTAAACAACTCCTGGAATTGTTTTATATCATCAGTCAGAGTTGGGGTGGTAGGAATTATGGTCTCCTCAGGAGATGAGGATAAGTTGTGAGGAGGGAGCTATCTTCCACCTCAGACAATGGGTCTTCCCCCTTGGAGTGTTGTTGTTCCAGGGAATTTGGTACGGTGTCACGAGCCTGGCATTGTGGGGACTTGGCAGGTCTTTTTGCTGGAGTCGAAGAAGCTTTATGATGACTCCTGTGGGCCCACTCCTGGAAGCCATTGGCTTGGATATGGTTGGTGCTGGTGGATATGGCCAATGATAACCGTACCAGTGAGGAGATGATGGCATGTGGGTGGATCAAGTACATCGTGACTCCCAGGGGAGGCCTCTGTGAGGACAATGAGTGCTGGGATAAAAAACAGCTTTGTTGCCCCATGTCAGCCTTGCTCATTGATGCTGATGGTGCCAGAGATCCAAAAGAATATATGGAATGTGCTGATGATGCTGGTGAATGTCGTGTCAATGGAATGTGTTCAGTCAGTGCCAGGGTGTGTCCTAGCATCTCTGTGTGTGGCACTGTCTTGGCTCGTGCCAATGCAGGTGCTGATGGTTCTGGTCGTAGTATCAGTGTTGGAGCCTTAGGAGGAGGCACGGGTTGGCTTTGGTGCAGACTTATGTTCAGTCTTGGGTGCCACGTCAGGCGATTGTGCTGTCAGTGCCGATGATGACAGTAGAGCCAAGGACTTGTGCCTAGGCTCTGAATGTGCCCCTCTGTGTGGTGCACTGTGCTTTGTCAGTGTGGTACTGGAGGTGCTGGCCTTGTTGGCAGAGCTCACTCTTGAGGAGTTTGGTGCTGAGGGCCAGGATTTCACCAGAGAAATCCTGGCCTTTGTATCTGCCCTGTCTAAGAGGAGGAGGGACGTTTTTTGTCAGAACTTCAGACATTTCCCCTCTCTTTGGTCCTCAATGATGCAAGGGAGTCTTCTTGAGCCGGCTGAAGTTACTTTTCATACAGGAAAGTCTTGAGTCAGTTGGCTCAGTCCTTGCGGTGAGGTTGGAGCAGTGAGGGCACTTCTGGGAGAAGTGACCTTTTCAGAAGCATTTTATGAAAGAGGTGCGCTTGTCAGAGGTAGGCATGAGTTGCACCTCTTGAAAGTTGGTGAACCAGGCATCTTAGAACCAGGGGACAAACCCACGAGAGAACTAAGGTTTTGTGTGTGTGTGTGTGTGGGAGGGGACGGGGGGACGACAAAAAAACTGGGGATAAGGGTTGAAAAACTTGGAGAATGATGGAAACCAAGGAACTTTTTTTTGATGTTTTAGGTCAGAGAAGAATGACTGCAAAGGAGATCCATCTGCTGCTGAGGATGGTAGAGAAGGAGCTGAGGTACTGTGCCGCACACACAACTAATGGACACTAACGATATGAGAAGACACCACTGCATGTGTGAAGCACAGCAGGGCACTGCTAGAAAAGACCTCCAATTACTGGCACAAGGATGCACCAGCACCTAGAGTTGAGCACCCAAGAGGACATCACTCAAAGAAGAAGCAGGAGTACTGATTGTTGGTGGGGGCGCCCTCTGAGTTTGATTTAGCAAGTCTCAATCAGACTTACTTAAACTCTGGAAGATTGATCATGGCAGTGTCGATCTTCTGTTTAGTGAAGACATGGCCTCAGTCTCTTCACTAGGGCCACGTCTACACTACAAGACTAGGTTGAATGCATTAAAGTTGAAGGTGCATGTCCACACACTGTGTGAAAGAATTCAACGTAGTGTGTCCCCAGTTGGGTGGCTACCATCAACTTTGAGAGCGATGCACAGTGGGTAGCTCCCAGTGCCTGATGGGGCAAAAACAGTGCAGTGCGTGGCTCTGGGTATATGTCGTCAGCTTCCTATGGTGCACTTATTTCCACCCTCCCCCCCTGCTTAACAGCAATGGCAAACAATCTTTTTACACTCTTTTTTCCCTAGTTATCCATCCAGATAACACAGCACAGCAAGCATGGACCCCTGCAGCTGCAAAGTGCTGTGGTAAGCACTGCAAAAACCTCGTCTTATATTGCACTAGGTTCAGAGCCTAGCCAGGAGCCACTGGAGCGAAGAAGAACACGGTAAGCCATGAATGAACATGTATGAAAGACCTGAGTGGAGCAATTGGCAAATACTGACAGCAGTCAATCCTGCTGACTCAACGGAATGCTGATTCTAGTTATGTGGCTATGAGACGATGAGTAGTGGCTTCAAAACTTTTGCTTGCGTAAGGCCACTTTCATAAAACCTTGCAAATTGTTTTCCCCTGCCCTGAAGCACAACAATACCAGAATGAGAACCACTCTGACAGTTGAGAAGCAAGTGGCAATAGCTTTGAATGACAGACAGCTACTGGTCAGTTCGGAACCAATTCAGAGCGGGTAAATCTACAGTGGGATTTCTGTGATCCAAGTGCCAAGACAATCAATATCCTACTGCTACGAAAGATCGTGACTATGGGAAATGTGCAGGGCATAGTGGAGGGCTTTGCTGCAATGGGGTTCCCTAACTGTGGTGGGGTAATAGATGGAATACGTATCCCTGTCTTCGCACCTGACCACCTTACCAAAGACTACATAAACCACAAGGAGTACTTCCTGGTGTTGCTGGTGGATAAAATGGTTACTTACCTTTCATAACTGTTGCTCTTTGAGATGTGTTGCTCATGTCCATTCCATGTAGATGTGTGTGCACTAAGTGCATGCGTCGTAGGAAGATTTTCCCTTAGCAGTATCAGTTGAGCCAGCAGGGGAGCCCCGTGGAGTGGCGCCACTATATCAGCTAATATATACCCCCTGTTGGCCCTCCACTCCCTTGGTTCCTTCTTACCGGACTACTCCAAAGAAGGGGAGGGGAGTAGGATTTGGAATGGACATGAGCAACACATCTCGAAGAACAACAAAGAACAAGTTATGCAAGGTAAATAACCATTTTTTCTTCTGTAAGTGATTGCTCATGTCCATTCCATGTAGATGACTCGAAAGCAGAAACCCCAGGAGGCGGGATCAGTGTTCTCACCTTCAACTGAGCGGAGGACAGTCCTACCCAAGGCTGTGTCCTCCCTAGCCTGATGGCCCAATGCGTAATGACTGGCGACACTGTAGACCAAAGTCCACGTTGCAGCCCTACAAATGTCCAGAACAGGGACCTGAGCCACAAAGGCCGTAGAAGAGGCCTGGGCCCTAGTAGAATGAGCTGTGAAAGGAGGAATGGGTTGAAACCCCCCCCCCTTTCGCCTTGGGAACCAGGAAGTACCAGGAGTAAAAATCCCTGTCCATGAACTCCTAGGTGACCACTTTGGCTGCCCACAGTCTCAGGAGCTGCAGCACCTCCTCCCAGAGGAGATATTCATGAGAGGGGTCCCCGAAGAGGGACGGGGCAGGGGGATGGGCGGGTGTGTGCATGTGCAAAAGGAAGGGGATAAAACATCCCCTCCCCACTTTCTCTAGGACCCATTAGTCTGAGGTAATGGACTCCCAGGCATGGTGAAAGGGGAACAGACGATCCCGGAACTGAAAGGAGGAGACCGGTAGGCTGCTCTCGGGCGTACCCTCAAAAGCCTTGATGGGGACCCTGGGGCTTGTTGGACGGGCCCTAGCCCTGATTCCAGGCAGGGTGGGAACGGTGCCTATTCCTTCCATTCCCATTTCTCCCCCCAACGGCCAAAGAAGTCCGCTTGCGTGCCCTGTTGGGCAGGTCTAGAGGGGTTCCTACCCAGGAGGAAAAGTCTCTGGGGAGCTGGGGTGTGAATCCTGAGGGTATTTTACAGTGGCCCAAGTATCTTTAAGGCCATGCTGATAGGTCTGCTTTTTTTGTGACAGTACTCGACAAATTTTTGTCCGGAATTTTTTTTGGTTTAAAAAAACCCCGAGTACTGACACTTTTTTTTTGTAACACAAAAAAAGCACAGAGAACAGGAGAGGAGGTCCTGAACAGTAGTCTGGATCTTAGGAGGGACTCCAAATCCCTGCAGCCATGAGCTGTGGCACGAGTCCAGTCCCCTGGCCATGGTGCGAGCTGCTGCATCCGCGGCGTCTAGGGCAGCTTGTAGGGCAGCTTAGGAAATTACCCTGCCCTCCTCCAAAAGGGACCTAAACTCCGATCAGGAGTTCCTGGGGAGCAGTTCAGCAAATTTATCCACAGCAGCCCATGTATTATACACATAGCGACTCAGCAGGAACTGCTGGTTCGCTATGTGCAGCTGTAAGTCTCCCGAGGCATATGTCTTCCTGCCCAGGAGGTCCATCTTTTTGGCATTCCTATTTTTTGGCATGGCACTCAGTTGGCCTTGCCTCTCCCTCTGGTTTACTGTCTGCATAACCAGGAATCCTGGAGGTGGGCTGGGAGAAGAGGTGTTTGTTCCCCTCCTGCAGTACAAAGTACCTCCACTTGGCCTTTTTATCGGTTGGTGGAACAGAATGGGGAAAGGGTCAGTGGAGTCACTGAAGGGGGAGCTCTGGGCCCAGAGCAGACCAACTCCAGCCTAGAGGGGCCCTCACCCTGGCTTTGGTGGTAGGCCCAGGTAGTCCAAAAAGGCCACTGAGCTCGGGCCTGGAGCTGTGGGAGCCAAAAGTGTTGTAAACCCAGCACCAGGGTAGGTGGTGGCCAGGCTACTGCTACTGGTGGTGCTGCGGGTGCGCTGACGTGCTGTGGCACCAGGACCAGTGAAGACCAAACCGATTCCGCCTCCGAGTTGGTCGAGTATTCAGATGTCGACCACGGCAGTGCGGCTGCGGAGGCAGTTGGCAACCCTCGGTGGGGGCGTGCCGGGCCATGGATTCAGGATTCCTTTGGAGCTGAGAGAGAGGTGGAGGCAGGGTCAGAGGCAGTGCCGAGCCACTCAGTGTTACTTCTGAGGGGCCCAGCACCTGTGGCAGGGCTGCATGAGGCTGCTGCATCGATACTGACTCTGGTGCTAGTGCCTAGGTCGAGGCGGAAGCCAGGGCTGGTGCTGTCACTGGGGGCTGTACCATACCCAGCACTGGGTTTAAAGGCGATGGTGCCATGGTGGAGTGGTAATGCCCTCTCTCCTCCAGGGCCGGAGCACTGGCTGCCACAGTCGAGGCCCTGTGCAGTCTGGTGTTGCTGGACCCGGTGCCAAGGTTGGGGACGAGGTCAGCTCAATCAGGTGTCTTGCTGCCTTGAAAGTGTCTGGAGTGGAGGGCTCCTAGAGAACCACCACTGGACTAGGGTCTTGGCATGGGCTGGAGTGGCACTGAAACGGCCATGATGGTCCAGGTGCCATGCTCACTGGTGCCACGTGCCCACGTGCCCCACCTGTGGATACACAGAGTGCACATGCCTCGAAGGAGACCTGCCCTGGTTAGGTTTCCTCTTCTTTTGTGGCACCGGGGACTGAGACCGGTGCTGAGGGCTACGTGGCACTGAAGAGGGGCATGAGTGGATAGGGGCCTCCTGCACTAAAACCAGTGTGCTCTGAGTCGCCAGTGCTGGGTTAGACACTGGCGCTGGGTGTAGGGCCTCCTCCAAGAGAATAATCTTGAGGTGAGACCCCCTTTCCTGTTTAGTGCATGGTTTGAAGCCTTTGCAGATCTTATAAGCCTCAGACAAGTGGGCTTTGCCAAGGCACTTGAGGCAGGCTCCGTGAGGGTCCCCACAGGCTTCTGGAACATCTCACAGGGCTTGACGCCTTGGGGCCTGGCCATGCCCCACTGGATGCAATGGGGATGCAAAGAGAGCCCTGTGGCTAAGAACTACTTGCTAAGTGCTACACTTAACAACTGCTAATGACTAGATAAAGTGACAGGGTCAGAACAGAAGGCTATAAAGAAGTAGTGGAGGGGAGACATATAAGCCTCAGACTGAGGAGATCTCTATTCCCAGAGTAACAGGGAGGGGCTGGTTTAGAACCAGCAGAGGCAATCAGGGGCAGTGCAACACCTGGGGCTAATTAACCAGTCCTGCAGAGTCAGGCCAGCCTAGGCTAATTAGGACACCTGGGAGCAATTAAGAAAACCATTTGAGACTGGCTATAAAAGAAACTTTGCCTACAGTTGGGGAATGTGTGTAGCTGAGAGGATGAAGGAGGACACTGCTGGGAGTAGGAGGAAAGGAGACAACTGAACACTAGATGGATGAACCAGAGAGAAGGAAGATGACAGGGAAGGTGTGGAGAAATAGTGTGGAGGTTTTGGAGCTGTCTTATAGTAGGTATCAGAGATTCACACAGGCACTTACTATTACAGGCACCTGGGCTGGAACCCAGAGTAGAGGGTGGGCCTGGTTTCCCCCTCCCCCCCACAACATCCACTTCCCCATTTCCACTGGGGAAAAAGGATTGTGGAGTTTATTCTCCATTATACTATATGCTGGCCAATGATGAAAAAGGCTCAACAGCAAACTAAAGCCCTAGGCGTGGTGCCTAAAACTGTGGGCTGCTGTGAGCCTCTGAGGCAAGCAAAATCTGCCAGGAAGTGCAGAACCCACCGAGTTTTCATAGGAGCTTTGTCACAATAAGAAACAAAGAACTGTGAAAACGTTAACAATGAACTGAACATCAAGGAAGGACTGCTAAGAGGCACTTGCAGAGCAAGAGCGAATTATGTTCCAACAACCATCACAAGCGGTAAGAAGGAACTGCGGGGGTGGAAGGCCAGCAGGGGTATATATTAGCCGATATAGCGGTGCCACTCCAAGGGGCTCCCCTGCTGGCTCAATGGATACTACTAAGGGAAAATCTTCCGAGGATGCATGTATGCAGTGCACGCACAACTACACAGAATGAACATGAACAATCACTCTAAGGGCTTTTTCACCAGAATCAATGTGGAATGGTCAGGGAAGATGCATGACACACACATCTTTAGGAACTCTGGTCTCTTCAGAAAATTGCAAGATGGAGTTCTTCCCAGACTGAAAAATTACCATCAGAGCCACTGAAATACCAATTGTGATCTTTGAAGTCCCAAGCTACCCCTTGCTCCTGTGGCTCACAGGAGCACACAGGCAGCCTCGACAGCAGTAAGGAGCAGTTCAACTACAGGCTGAGCTAGTGCAGAACAGTGGTACGATGTGCTCTTGGGTGTTTAAAGTCACAGTTAGACTAGGTTAGACTTCAGCAAAAACAACATTCCTATTGCTACAGCAGCCTGCTGTGTGGTCCATAATGTCTGTGAAAGGGGAAAAATTGTATGCCCTGGTGGGGAGATCGTGAAGTCAGTAATTATGAGCAGCCAGACACCAGGACAATAGAATCATAGAGCTGGAAGAGACCTCAGGAGGACATTAAGTCCAGCCCCCTGCCCAAGGCAGGATCAATCCTAACTATGTGCAATAAGGAGAGCACATCGAGGGGCACTACAAATCAGAGACGCTTTGAAAAACAGCTTTGTGAAGGACTAGGCAGCAATATGACAATTATGGATGTTGCTCTTAGTAAGGTGTCCTGTGCATTAAGTGTGCTGGCTTATAAACCCCTTTCTACCTGTGTAACGGAAGCAGTAAAAATACTGTTATTGAGAAATCATGCATTTTTATTTAGGGAACACAAGCAAGCAGAGACAGAAAAGCAGTTCAGAGCGGGAGATTGGGAGAGTGGGAAGCAAGAGCAAGTGGTGTATTGCAATCTCCCTGTTCAGCAATCACAGGTGTGGGAATGACAGCATTCTGTTCTGGGAGATCTCCTTGTGAGCTGACTGGAATGCTGTCCTTGACTTTCACCTCTTCCCCCCACATTGTAGAGTGCCTGGGAGGGGAGACTATGGAACTTGATGAGGAAGGCAAGTGGTTCAGCATGAGGCATATGGGGATTCTGGGCTCCATCTGCTTCTCCTGTACCTCTACCAGGTGCATCACAAGCTCTATTTACTGCTCCAAGAGTCTCAAGATCTCCTCCTGGGTCTTGGCTTCACATTTTCTGCATGCTCTCCTCTCCACATGTTCTGTTCGCATCTCCTGTAGCATTGTTCTCCTCCACGCATTTAATTGTGTCCTGTCCATGTGGGTGGATAGCATTTGCTCATTAAATAGGTCATCCCAATTACTTTTTTTTTTTTGCTTTCAGATCTGTGTTAGCCAAATAACTGGAAGAGTTGGAGGAGTGGGCAACAGATTCATTGTTGCACCCACTGTAACAAAAAAAGTGAAGAGCAGATTGTAGAACACAGAAGCTAATATCGTAGCATGAAAGTACGTCCATCCAACACAATAGGCATATGTTATATACAAGGCCAAATCATGTTTTTAATTGACCATTATGCAGCAAGTACTGTGCACAGGTTTGGTGTCAAACATCGTAAGAAACAGGTTGGGGCTCGCTCTTTTGCTTCAACTTTGAAAACAGGTGTAAGATAGTGGCTAAAAATAGCAGTTCCCATGGCTAGGTAAGTGACTGCGTTTGCAAAGAGGGTTTGTGGTTGAAAGGGGCTATGCAGGGGTGAAGAGAGCCGGCCGTGGCGGAAGGGCAGGAGCTCATGTGGTCACGATGTGTTCGGCACTCCCTGTTGCCCAAAGAGTGCAACTTTCCCTTCCCACAGGAGTCTGCCAGGGGGAGGAGGCCAGGCGTGGTGGCAGAGCAGGGACTCACAGTCACCATGTGTTCAACACCCTGTTTGTTGGGAGAGTGCAACTTTCCCTTCCCACAGGAGTCTGAAGGCTCACATGGTCAGCAAACCATACTTTGCTGGACATGAGCAAATGGAGGTGTACTGTTTCAGTGGTATCAATTACATATCTTCCCCTGCTTCCTCTACATTGCCACACACAATATCAGTCTTATAGAATGATAAGGAGTGAATGTTGACTGAATGTGGCCAGAAGCCTGGACCTTATGCTGCACTGCTTTGTGCTGTAATTATGCCAGACCAGTTACTGCTGGCTTGATGTGGAAAGGTGTCCTACCGTGGAGGACAGAATAAGGCTGATCTCCCCAGAAACCTGGTGAGAAAGATGAAAGAGTACCTCTACGAGAGCTTTATGGAGATGTGCAGGGAAGATTCCTGCTCCATCTTCAGACACATTAACAAGGTGTTCTGGGGAGCCCCTGCTGTGTAAGTAGAGTGGACACCACAGATCACACAATTGCCTTAACACACTTGGAGAAGGATTAAAAATATGAACTCATGAGGGCCTGGCATTGAGATATCCTGGGAGGAGATTTTCTTCAAAGTTTAAAAAAGGTCACGAGTGTCAGTGGTATTGGATACTCTGCTTGCCTGCTGACAATTCTCCTCCTCCTTCTCAACAATGTCCTTCCTGTTGTTGCCAGAGGCTGCCCAAAGAGTACCCCCTAGAATCCCACATAGCTGCTCATAGAAGTGGCATGTTTGCAGTGCTGACCCAAATCATTCGTTTGCCTCCTTTTCTTTTGGTACAACTGCCTCAACTCCTTTATTTTCATGTGAAACTGGTAGGCATCCCTGGCATATCCTTTACCCACCATGTCCTGTGGGTCTTGGCATAGATATCAACATTTCTTCTGCTGCTTCAGAGTTCTACCTGCACAGATTCCTCTCCCTACACAGCAGTCAGGTCCAGGATCTCATGCATGCTCCATGCTAGAGCTCGTCTGCAACCCTAGGCATTCATGGTCAAGTGTGCTGCTGAGGTGTGCTGCCTGCTCTAAGGTCTGCTTGACTTGCTGGCCCACACAGGAAATGAAATTCAAACTTTCCCAGACCTTTTCCTGTATACCTGAAGAGCAGGAAAGTTGAAAAATGCTGGCCAGAGAGGTCACATTGGGGCACTGTGGGACACATTCCACAGCACTGCATCTGCACTACCCTAAAGTCAATCAAGGGAATGTACTGTTATTTTTCTCAACAAGTAGGAGTACTAAAATTGACTTTAGCACCCCTTAAAGTTGGCTGAATGGACTTGGTGGTGTGGACTCATTTAGAAAATTGAACTAATGCGGCTAAGCTGTGGCCTACTCCCCTACTCTTTCCCTCTTGGCCAGAGATTGTATAGGCTTAGTGTTCTTTTGGTATTATCTTTCTCTGGCTCTGGAAAAATAGTTATATTACCTTTCGGGTTACAGTCAGGTAAATATTTTCCAATGTCTGATTCACTCATTGCTCTTAAGGACTCTTGGTATTCTCCCTCAAAGTACTTTACTGCTGTCATTGTTTCCTTTCCTGCTTGCTTCCTCCACCCCAAGAGCCCCCCTTTGATTTAACTTTGTGCAATCGTCCAGAAGAATGTCAAACAGCTAAGCTGAAACATATACTATTCATACAATATAATATAGCTTTCTCACTCCTTCATCAGTGTCTTTTTAGCAAAAACACCCTGGGAAAAGATAACAATTCTAAATGAGGAGCAGCCCCATTAGAATTTGATACAACTATTTAAGAAAACATGTGTCAAACATATATTCATATTTTAAGCAACAAATATACAGTTTGCTTGCTATTAACACTATAAACTTTTGGAACATAATAGCCTAATTTTATTTTAGAGTACATCTGTCTGTTCGTCCATTTGTTCAAGAACTCCTCCTAAACTGTAAGAGGCAGGAACCTCAAATTTGCTATTCAGTTTCCTCTTACCCTAACTTAAACCAAGGTCGGTGTTTGGTTGTGTCTGAAAAATGTGAAGTGCTGGTAATGAGACTATTTCCTGTAACACAGAAAGGGAGCAAGCAGACAGCGGAGGGACGCGAAAGGGAGGGGCACAGAGAGGGGAGGGATGAACTACCGAGAGTGGCCACTGAGGGTAGCTGCAACACCAAAATAGCTGCAGCTCTGCCATCTTGTCTGCCAGCAGCCGGGTAAGGAGCCCCCCTGCGACAAACCTGAAGCCTAACCTCCTCCCATGGAGAGCCTGCAGGCTGAAGGGGCAGCCCCTGGAGCCTTACCTCCCCTGCCCGACAACCAGCAGACTGCAAGGGAGGGGGGATGCTGCAGGAGGGGGTAACCCCCAGAACCTTGACCATGGAGAGGTCACTGAAGGAAGGGGCATCCCCAGGAGTCTTACCTCATGTAGGCACCCTGCTGGCTGGCTGGCGTGTGCGTGTGTATGAGTGAAACCTCCAGAGCCTGTCCCCCTCCCCAGAAAATAGAAATAAACCAACATTTATTTTGTAAAATGTCAAATTTTAAGTCAATCATTATTTTCAAGTGCTAGCCTCATGATTTTTTAGCACTTGCTGTTGGCAATAATGTACCTCACATCACAAGGACATGTGGAAAAAAAGTCCACCTTCATAAGAAAGCCATAGGTTTATTTAGAAAACTTTTTAACCCTTCCAGCAGAAGGTCAAGACTTACCATTGTGTCAGCTTTGTGCTTCAGTCTTTTGGCCTCCTCTATGTGATACTCCATCGGATGTTGTCTGAATTAGGATTGAGCAGGAGGAGAGACAGACAAAACAAAAAGATGGAATAAGTATCAATTTTAATGTCACATCACAAGGGCTGTGTCTACACTGGCACTCTTTTTCGGAAAAGGGATGCTAATGAGACACAGCGCAATTGCAAATCCGCGGGGGATTTAAATATCCCCAGCGGCATTTATGAACATAACTGCCGCTTTTTTCCGGCTCGGGGTTTTGCGGAGAAAGCGCCAGTCTAAACGATCTTCGGAAAATAAAGCCCTTTACCATAAGATCTCTTAATCCCTACCCCTTGAAAGTGGAATAGAGATCTTATGATGCTTCTTGAAAGGTTTATTTTCACACTGAATCGCGTCTCTATTTTCTCGGCGTAGGCCGCCTGTTGTGCGAGGATATTCGTCCCAGCGAACAGTAAATTGTGCGCTGTGTCTCTGTGTCTCATTAAGCATCCCTTTTCCGAAAAAGGATGCCAGTGTAGACACAGCCAAGGAATCTATAACTGCTGGATGGGCTGCTGCTCTCATTACTTAAAAAATTATGATCACCACAAACTAAATTCTGGCAGATGTTTTGGCCAATGCTCTGAAGTCAAGTTTCTGCTTAAGGATCTTACAGACTAAATCTAAACAGACAGGATGGTCTGTATTTCCATCAAAAGAAAGCTATATTGGAAGGACATTCAGGTTGCGCTCCTGGGTATTCTAAAGTCAGAAAATTCTAATGCATGTTGCAAGGATAAGTTTAACTCTGCCTGCCTGCACATACACATTAATTTAATTACATCATCTTGTCTTGCTTCTTAAATATAATACTGCATACATATTCTTCTACCGTCTTTGGTTTACATGTGCAGCGCATTGCAGAGCCATTCACTATTCTATCTATGCCAGACAAACAGGGCCCATTAAACTCCTTTGGATGCATTAAATCAGATACACAGTAAATGAGACAGAGGCTCTTAGGGTATGTCTACACTACAGCGCTATTTTCAATTAACTTAATTCTAAATAGTTAATTTGAATTAAGCTAATTCGAAATAACGCATCTAGACACAAAATCTAATTAGAAATAGCGTTTTGCTATTTCGAAATAGCACGTCCACACTGATTGGACGCTGGATCGCATTTAAGGGCAGCTGAAACCGGTTCCAGCAGGGCATCAGGCCAGTAGTTGCTTCGTGTGGCTGCTGTCTGAGGCTGAGGCTCGTGCTTAAAAGGACCCCCCTGGACAGCCAGTTCTCAGCTTTCCCGCTTGCTTGCCTACCTCGTGGAGGGACAGCTAAGCGTTTTCCTCTCTGCCTGCTTTGGTCACTCTCATTTGGGACACCACAGCACTCAGCACCATGGAGCCAGAGCTGCCCCTGGGCACTCTGGTGCTCATGTTGAATGGGTTGCTGCAAGCCTGGCAGCAATTGCTGGAGGCTGCCTGGCACCATCTGCTGCAGGCCAGCCTCCTGGCCCTCCCCCCTACTCCCTCTGGGGGCCATGGAGGAGCAGCAGCAGTGCCCAGACGCCAGCGTGCCCCGCCACATCTGGCGTCTGGACACCAGCAGCGACTGGTGGGACCACACCATCCTGGAGCACTAGGGGAGACCAACAGTGGACCCAGAAGTTCAGGATGAAGAAGGACACCTTCCTCGAGCTCTGCGAGTGGCTCGCCCCTGCTCTGCAGCGATGGGACACATGCATGAGGCCTACCATTCCCCTGCACAAGCAGGTGGCCATCGCCCTATGGAAGCTCTCCACGCCAGAGAGCTACCGATCCGTCGGCAACCAGTTCGGCGTGCGGAGATCCACTGTCTGAGCGGTGCTCATGCAGGTACGGCAGTCACCGGCCACTGGGCCAGGAGGGGGGCTGCAAGGAGGAGATGGGCTGCCCCAGGGAAAACTGGGGGAAGGTGGTGTAAGTGCCCTCCCTGGGAAGGTTCGGTTTGTCCCAGCTGCGCTACAGACCGCCCGCGGTGGCCAGGACTGCAGCAGGAGTTGCTCCTGGGAGTGGGGCGCGGGGCAGTGGCGGGGAACGAACACTCCCAGGCACCCCAGTGACCCTCGGTTTGGTGTGTCTCTCTGCAGGTGGTCAAGGCCATCAACAAGGTGCTGCTCCACAGAGTCGTCCGCCTCACCGACCTGGATGTGGTCATCCAGGGGGTTCGGCGCCCTGGGCTTCCCCAACTGCAGGGGGGGGCGATCAACGGGACGCACATCTCCATCTGTGCCCCGGAACGCCAAGCCTCCCTGTACGCAAGGGGTACTTCTTCGTAGTCCTGCAGGCCGTGTCTGACCACCAGGGCGTGTTCACGGACATCAATGTGGGCTGGTCCCGGCAAGGCACACGATGCGCGGGTGTACCGCAACTCCTCCGTGTGCCAGAGGCTGCATGCTGGGATTTTCTTCCCCGACCGCCACATCAGGGTCAGGGACGTGGACATGCCCGTCTGCCTGGTGGGGGATACGGCCTACCCCCTACAGCCCTGGCTGATGAAGCCCTACACGGGACACCTGAACCCTTCCCGGCAGGCCTTCAATGCCAGGCTCAGCAGGGCCCGCATTGCGGTTGGGGGGCCTTCGGCCGACTGAAGGCCCGATTTAGATGCCTCCTCACTCGCCTCGACCTCTCCGAGCACAATACTCCGCACGTAGTGGCAGCGTGCTGTGCGCTCCACAATTTATGTGAGAGGAAGGGGGAGGCTTTCCTGCCAGCCTGGATGGCAGAGGCTGACCGGCTGGCTCGCCAGTACGCACAGACCTGCATGACTGCCAGCCGGGAGGCCCTTCGCGGGGCTGTCCGCATCCGGGAAGCCCTGCGGGGAGAGCTTCCAGGCAGAGGAGGAGTGAAGTCCCCCTGGCATGCCCCACTTGGGCCTTGTGCCTTACATTCCACCCCCACCTCCTTCCCCTTTCCCCTTCCTGATGTACAATAAAAACACCTGTGTTGCCACAAGAAACTCTCTTTATTTAACATAACCTGGGGTGGGGGGAGAGGGAGAATGAGGGCAGGAGAGGGGAGGGGGGAAACCTGGGAGGAGGGAGCTGGAAGGGGGAGGCAAGGGGAGGAAGAGCGAGGGGAAGCTCAGGGTTGGGGGTCTTGCCAGCCCTCCTGTCTCGCAGCACTGTGGGTGCGGGGGCCTCGGTGTTCCCGGGGGGGAGTGGGTATGGAGGGTGGGGCAGGAGGGACGGGGCAGGGGCGGAAGAAGCGGGAGGGGGGGGAGCAGGGGTGGGAGGAGGAGCATTAGCTGGGACGGCCGCAGGGGCTGGAGCAGCAGGAGGCAGCAATTGTTCCACCAGGGTCTGCAGGTGGTCGCGGAAGGCACGGCCCTGCTCCCGCACCTCCCGCAAGCTCTCCCGCCACAGCTGCAGGTCTTCTTGCACCCAGTGCTCCTGGCTGTGGACCTGCCTTCCCTGTAACCCCAGGTGCTGCCGCTGGTGGTACTCCTGGCTGCGGGTGCGCCTGCTGGCCCGGGTGCAGGTGGATGTTCCATGCGGGGTGGTGCGCCCTGCACTCGCAGGTGCTGCGACTGTGGTGAAACAAGAGAAGTGGTCAGTTCTCCCCTGGGGACACAGTGGGTGAAACCCAGCCCCCCTCTGCAAGGCGAGGATGGCAGGTCTCCGCACCTGCTATCCCCGGGAGTGTGAGCTGGCCCAGGACTGCACCCCAGCCCCTGTGCTGCCTATCGTGTGGTGTGTGTGGGGGCGGGGGGTGGGGGGGAGATGTGCCTGCCTCTGTGTAGAGGGGGCGTCTGGAGGGAGGGCAGTGTGCAGTATCTTTCCCCGGGGTCAGGAGCCTGTCATGTGCCTTCATGCATAGACATGTGTGGGGAACAGGCCAGGGCCCCCTGCATAGCACCCAGCTGGGGCCACGTGTCCCAGCTGGCACAGCAGATGCACAGGTTGCCGCCTGCTCTGTGGTCGGCAAGGCCCACGCGCACGGTCCCTGGGCTCCCCCTCCCCCCCAGTCCGCATAAGGGGACCGTGATGGCACTCACATGTGGAGGCCTCCCCGGCCTCGGATGAGACTGCTGACGGGCTCTCTGGTACGGCTCTGGGGTCCTGGGTGCAGGGCACGCTCCCTGCAGGCTCCTGCGGCTTGTGGCCGTCGTCCTCCTCCTCTTCCTCCTCTTCCCCTGTGTCAGGGGCAGGGCCCTCTGCCCCAGGGTCAATGACCACCAGGGGGGCACGGAAAACGTGACCCCCCAGGATGCGGTCCAGGGCCTCGTAATGCAGGCAGGCGTCCGGATCAGCCCCGGGTTGGGAGCCCCTGGCATAGGCCTGCCGTAGCTCTTTAATTTTAGTCTGCGCCTGCTCCTGGCTGCGCATGTGGCCTCTGGTGGCCAGGCTGGCAGCCATGCGGCTGTAGACGGCTGCATTCCTGTGCCTAGTGCGGAGATCGTGGGCATTGGAGGCCTCCCCCCAAACCTCAATGAGGTCCACGATCTCCGCACTAGACCAGGCAGGCGCCCACCTTTTGTGGCCCCTGGCAGGCTCCTGGAAGCTGCCAGCCTGGTTCTGGGGAGCGGTGGAGGGCTGGGTGCCAGCGGGTTGCTGGCTCATTCTGTGCCAGGTGCACAGTCTGCTGGCTGTGTGCTGGCAGGCTTGTAACTAGCACAGGCACTGTGGCCAGAGTCTGCCCCTATAAGGGCTCCAGGGCTAGGGGGGGAGCAGACGAGTTTTCCTGGTTGTGCTTAGAGTGGCCACCAGGGCTCCCTGGGAAGGGCTGGAGGCCCCCTATTTCGAATTAAGTGTCTACACAGCACTTAATTCGAAATAGCTATTTCGAATTTGGCGTTACTCCTCGTAGAATGAGGTTTACCAAATTCAAAATAAGCGCTCCATAGATGTATAGATGCTGCATGTATAGATGCTATTGAAGTTAATTCAAAATAACGGCTGTTATTTCGAATTAACTTTGCAGTGTAGATATACCCTTACAGAGCCATGCCTTATTCCAGTGGTTTTCAAACCGTTTTTCTCATGACCCAGCTGAGGAAATTGTTGATGCCTGTGACCCAATATAATTTGACTAGAGCGTGGGCTCTGCTGTGGGGCTGAAGGTGAGAGTTTTAGGGTGTAGAAAGGGGCTCTGACTTTGGGGTATCAGGACTGTGGGCAGGAGGGGCTTACTTTGAGCAGCTCCCTGTCAGTGGTGCAGCGGGGTGCTTAGGCAGGTTTCCTGCCTCTCCTCGCATCTCAGACCATGCTGTGCCCCAGAAGCAGCCAGCAGCAAGTTTCCAGCCAAAGGGAGTGTGAAGCTAGTGCTTGAGGCAGGGGCAGTGCATAGAACCCTGTGTGTACCTTCCACCCCTCCCCTCATCTAGAAGCGCAGTCTGCAGTGTCAAGACAGGCAGGTTTGGTGTGGGGGGCTCAGGACAGAGGGTGGTCACTTGATCACCCTGCAGCAATGAGACCGAGTGCCTGACATTCCATGAGCCAGTACTGGGTCGTGACCCCTTGTTTGAAAACCACTGCTCTATTCAATACATGTTTTATAAAGCATACTGCTGGCCATGTACACCTCCATGCATTGGAATAACGTATAAAGTGTGCATAGCTCACATAAAACTAAAAGAGAAATAAGCAGCGCTCTGCACAGACTCCTCTAAGCCTGAACTAAAAAGCACACCAACTGTACTGCTCATAAGTAAAGTACAATTTTCTAAGTTACATAACTCAGCCTAATAAAAACAATGTCCACTGATGCACAGAAAGAGATTCCTTAAGAACGGTAATTTCCTTGCCAAAAGATGTGAAATTTCTAAACTGATTGCCCTAGAGCTGTTAAGAAAATGGGAGCAAAATTAAAAAAAAATAAATAAAAAACAGGGCAAGTCTCTGCTGGGTTATCACACATTAGTCACATAAAAAAGTACATTTTAGGGAGAGATCTCAATGAAAAGAGGGGGACACAAAGAAAGTAAGTCCTAAACAAAATGACCAAGAGATTGATTGTGAGAAAGATACAACTCAGGAAGGCAGAGAGAACAGAGCTATGCAGGGATACCATTGTGCAGCGTCTTGAAATTGAGAACAAGAAGTTTATGTATGGCATACAGTTAAGGTAATCAGAGGATGATGAAGATGGCATGATCAGTGTGAAGGAGAGGATGAGATAAAGAAAAATCTTACTTTTCAAACTTGATTTGAGGTCTCTTTGGTTTGGAGGTACCATTTGGCAAAGAAGGCATTGGGAAAGGGTTTTTGACATCTCCTGAAGATTCCTGGGAAGTCATCATTCAGAGAAGAACTGGGTAAGGAATTTGTAATCAAAAGCAGTTTTAAAAGCTTTGGGTTTCCCAATTAAAAAAATAAAACAATTAATTTGCCCTAGAATATATTTGCTTCTCTCTCTTTCTCTCTGCGAAGCAGGAGGTAACTTGATTTCTTACATTACTGCTTGTATTACTTTTAACACAAAGTGAACTTTTCCGGGGGTGGGGGGATTAAAAAACAGTTGCTTACCTGTAACTGTTGTTCTTCGAGATGTGTTGCTTATATCCATTCGGTCTAGGTGTGTGCACGCCTCGTGCACAAGTTCCGGAAGCTTTTTGCCCTAAGCAGCACCCGTTGGGCCAGCCAGGGAGCCCCCTGGAGTGGCGCCAGTATATCCACGCATATAACCCCCTGCTGGCCCTCTCCCCCTTCAGTTCCTTCTCACATGCTACTTCCAATGAGGGGAGGTGGGTGGATTTGGAATGGAGACATCTCGAAGAACAACAGTTAGAGATAAGCAACCGTATTTTCTTCTTAGAGTGCTTGCTTATGTCCATTACGTCTAGGTGATTCCAAGCTAACCTTCCCAAGTGGGGTCAGAAACCCTAGAAGAAACCGACTGCAGCACTGGCATGCTGACTGCCGCATCCTGTCTAGCCTGCTGTGTAATGGCATAGTGGTTGGTGAACGGGTGGACCAAGGACCAGGTCGCCGCCCTGCAGATATCCGCAATCGGGACCTGTGCTAAGAAGGCTGCCAAAGAGGTCTGTGCTCATGTAGAATGAGCCTTGAGCGGTGGGGCTGTAGTGCCCCTGATTTCATACCAGGCTCTAATACACGATGTAATCCAAGATGAGAGGCACTGCGCAGACACAGGACTACCTTTCATTCTGTCTGCCACCAAGACGAAGAGCTGAGTGGACTTACAAAACTGTTTTGCTAGAGATCTCTTGACATCTAAAGTGTGGAGTGCTCTCTCTGTCTCGTTTGCGTGTGGTTTCAGGTAAAACACCAGGAGAAAAATTTCCTGAGACATATGAAATGGAGAAACTACCTTGGGGAGAAAAGCTGGGCGCGGTCTCAGTGTCACCCTGTCTCTAGACACCTGCAGGTAAGGTGGTTCCGAGGACAGAGCTCTCAACTCAGATACCCTCCTTGCTGAAGCGATGGCGACCAGGAAGGCTACCTTCTACGACAGGTGAGATAGAAAGCCCGTGGCTAGCGGCTCAAAAGGGGGTCTAGTGAGCCCACAGAGGACCAGGTTCAAGTCCTACTGGGGAACCGGCTGCCTGACCTGGGGGTACAACCTTTAAGAATCGTTTCACCATATCATAGGCAAAAAAAGACCTGCCCCCTTCCCCCTCATGGAAGGCCGCAATGACGGCCAGGTGTACTCTAAGGGTATGTCTATACTAGCCCCTAGTGGAACGAGGCGTAGCGGTAGTTCGAATTAGAGATCCTAATTCGAACTACCTACTCCTTGCCGCGTGTAGCCGCGGGCACGGAGTTCGGACTAAGGGGGATTTAAAAATGGTGGCGCCCGGGAAGATGCAAATGAAGCCCGGGATATTTAAATACTGGGCTTCATTTGCAACTTCGAATGCCTACATTAGCCTCCCTAGTTCAAACTAGGGGGCTAGTTTAGACATACCCTAAGAGATAAGGCAGACAACCCCTGTTGCCTGAGCTCGAGTAAGTAGTCCAGAATGAGTGGGATAGGGGCTCTGGCAGGATCCGCTCCCTTGCCAGAGGCCCATACAGAAAACCTCTTCCATTTGGCCCGATAAGTCGCCCTGGTTGAGGGCTTTCTGCTTTCCACTAGTACTCATTTGACCAAGTCCGAACAAAGGAGCTCCCCCCCCCTCAGCCACTGATTCTCCAGGCTGACAGGTGGACGGCCTGCAGATTCGGGTGGCAGAGCCAACCCTGATTGAGCTTCTGTGTCAACAGGTCCGGAGACAACGGGAGGGGAATGGGGTCCTCCACCGATAGGGACACTAGGGTCGTGTACCAGCGCTGACGGGGCCACACCGGGGCTATCAGTATCAGCGATGCCCCGAACCTCTTGACCCTCATAAGCACATCATGTAGCACAGGGAAGGGAGGGAAGGCATAGAGAAGACATGCTGGCCACCTCCCTACCAGGGCGTCCCCTAGTGAATCCTTGCCCAGACCCCTGTACGAACAGAACTTGGGGCATTTCCTGTTAGCGTGAGACGCAAACAGGTCCAGTTGGGGAGTTCCCCACCTCCAGAAGAGGGAAAGGGCTACCTCCTCTTTGAGGGACCACTCATGTGGCGAGAAATAGTATTGGAGGGCCCCAGGAGGTAAGCTGCTTGCAGGTGTACCCCCCTGTGCGATGCACATCTCCCATAGGGCTACAGCCTCCCAGCACAGGGGAGACGAACGAGTCCCCCCCGCCCCCCGACGGTTGATGTAATACATTGCTGCCGTGTTGTCCGTCAGTATGGACACGCATTTGCCCTTCAGATGGGGCATGAAGGTCTTGCACGCCACAGCTACTGTCCTTAGTTCCCTGACATTTATGTGGAGTTCCCTCTCCACCACTGATCACATACCTTGTGTCTGCAGGTTTCCCAGGTGAGCTGGTGTCGGAAGTGTCTGTCACCAGCTGAATCGAGGAAGGAGGCTGGGCGAACGGGATGCTGCCTCTCACGCTGTCCTCTGAGAGCCACCAGCTCAGGGAAAACAGAACCTGTTGTGGGACCATGACCACTACGTCCAAGTGGTCTTGGGCTGGTCTGAATACCTAAGTCAGCCAAGACTGGAAGGGCCGAAGGTGCAACCTGGCGTGCTGTATTACGAAGGTGCATGCCGCCATGTGGCCTAGCAGCCTCAGGCAGTTCCTTGCCGTAGTCATTGGGGACAACCGGAGCTGCTGTATGATGGTTTGCATGGCAAGAAATCTGTCCCTTGGTAGGGAGACACGGCCCGAGGTGGCATCCAGCCTTGCCCCCACAAACTCTATCACTTGGGTGGGGGCAAGAGTAGACTTCTCCTCATTGAGGCTCAGACCTAGGTTGGAGAAGGTGTCCCTGGCCAGCCTGATGTGGGAGAGCACCTATTCCCTGGACCTGCCCCTGTTCAGACAGTTGTCTAGGTACGGGTATACATGCAGGCCCTTGTGCCGCAAGAAGGCAGCCTCTACCACCATGCACTTGGTGAATACCCTGGGGGCTGTGGATAGGCTGAAAGGCAGGACTGCAAACTGGAAGTGTTCCCTGCCCACCGTAAAGCACAGGAATTTCCTGTGGTGCGGGGCAATCGAAATGTGAATGTACACATCCTTGAGGTCGAGGGTGGCGTACCAGTCTCCGAGTTCGAAGGAGGGGATGATGGCGGCTAGCGTGACCATCCTGAACTTTGACTTCCTTAGGTAGGCATTGAGCCCTCAGAGGTCAAGGATGGGACGAAGGCCCCCTTTTGACTTTGGGATTAGAAAGTAACGGAAGTAGAAACCCCTGCCCCTGAATGGTAATGGGGAGGTAAGAAAAGGAATATAGAGTATCCCCTTTGGACCGTGTTCAGGACCCATCGGTCCGAAGTGATGGAGAGCCAAGCACGGTAGAAAAGGGACAGTCTGGAGGAGAAAGGGCGAACTGATTCTAGCACTGGTAATCTGTCCCTGGACGTAGCTTCAAAAGCCCGACCTCGGGCCTTGGGGTCTGTTAGAGGGACCCTGGCCTGATCTGCATTAGGCCACGGGCCCTTCTAAAACTCCTGTTGCTATTTGACTTATGCTGCCTCCTGCTGACATATCGGGGCCCCTTCTGTTGGCCTCTCTGAGGTCTCTGGAATGGGGTATGGCACTGAGGGGCAGGCGTATGTATCCCCAGCGATTTCAAAGTAGCCCTAGAGTCCTTCAGGCTATGAAGCCTGCTATCGGTCTGCTCCAAGAAGAGCCCTGAACCTTCAAAGGGCAAGTCTTGGAGCGTCATTTGCACCTTCTGTGGGATGCCTGAGACCTGCAGCCACGAACACCTCCTCATGATAATCCCAGTTGCCATCGACCGTGCTCCAGAGTCGGCAGCATCAAGGGCCACTTGGAGGGCTGTCCTGGACACTATTTTACCCTCCTCATTAAGTGCAGAGAACTCCTGTTGGGAACTTAGGCGGAGCTGGGCCTTAAACTTTTCCATTGCCACCCAGGAGTTGTAAGCATATCTGCTGAGCATTGCCTGCTGATTCGCAATCCTCAACTGCAGGCCCACTGTGGCATACGCTTTCCTCCCCAGCAAGTCCAACTTTTTGGGCTCTTTGCTCTTTGGGGTGGGGCCAGGCTGCCCTTGTCTCTCCCTCTGACAGGCTGCCTGCACCACTGCTGAGCCAGGAGGCGGGTGAGAGAACAAATGCTCATGACCTGTTTGAGGTATGAAATACTGCCTCTCCACCCCTTTCTGGGTAGGGGGTATCGAGGCCAGTGTCTGCCACAGGTTCTTTGTAATCCTTGACACCGTCACCGTCTTATTAAGAGGCAGTGAAATTTTAGCCGGGGCATCCGCCATAAGTATCTCCACCATTGGGTCGGCCTCCTCTTTGACCTCCTCAGCCTGAACCCCTAAGTTTTGCGCCAGACGCTTGAGCAGCTCTTGGTGGGTCCGCATGTCCATTGTGGGCATGCCCGGGGAGGGGTCAGCTAAGGCCTCGTCCGATGGAGAGGACGATGACTCTCCCTGGTCTGGTGGATCCCCCCACCTCCATTCTAGGAGTGGGTCTAGCATCCTGGCCACCCGAGGAGCTCTCCGAAGGTGGGCGAGCCGATATCCCCACTGAACCTGGGGGGCTGTGTCTGGGCTCTGACCCCTGACCCCTAGTAAGCGGGGTTGCCGAGGGAGCTGTCCTGTGGGTTGAGTACGCTGATGTTACCACCGACCCCAGTCTGGAGGGGTCTGGGCCTTGGGCTTGGTGGTAGGCCCACGGTGTCCAAAAGGGCCACTGAGGCTGAGGTTGCCACTGTGGAGGCCAAGATTGCACCAGAGTCTGGTCATGGTGATCCTAACGGTGCTGTGAGTGGGACCTGTGCCCAGAACAGGAGCGGTGCCTACGCTCTGAGGCGCGTGAGGACCATGACCTTCTGGAGTCCATGGTATGGCGGGGGGATGCCCTGGAAACCAGGGACTCTCTGTCCAACTCCCAACGATAGTTCGGAAGCCGACCAGGGTGGTGCCGTGGAAGAGGCCCGTTCCACCTCCCTTCCCTGCTGCACTATTGCCAATGGTTTACCCCTGTATGGCGGGGGTGCCGGCTGTGGCATGTCTGGTGCTTCCGGTACTGGGAGACTTGTTGTTGTATGTAGCTCCGGTGCCGGGCGTGCCCGCACCGGTGCCGACTGCCCCGGTGCCGGAGGTCCGTGGGGCCGGTGTGTCAGCACCGACGGTACCTTGGATGAGGGAGGGACCAGCCCAGCCCTGAGGATCTCTCTGGTCTCATGCGCTACGGTACCTCGCAGTGCCGGAGCCGGAGATGCTGTCAACTCAATCAACTCCCAGGCCGCGTCAAAAGTGTCCGGGGTAGATGGCCACGTGACCTCCTCCACAGGCAGGTCTTGGGCCTCTGGGGTGCCGGCCCTCGCTGGACTTCACCATTTGCATGAGGAAGGGGAGGCCCCACGGCCCTCTGCCTGTTCACGCCTGGCGGGCGATCTCCCTCTCCTTGACTTTTTGAAGTCGCCAGCACTGGAGAGTGGGACTGGTGCCTCGGAGCCAACCGGTGCTGCTGGACGGCCAGTGCGGTCGGAGCCCCCTATCGACTCCAGAGCACTCCTCACCGACGGCTCCGACTCCGGTGCCGCGGGGCGAAGTGCAGACTCCATTGAGATTAACTTCAGCCTGTAATCTCTCTCTCGCTTGGTCCGAGGCGTGAATGACTTACAGATTTTGCAGGAATCTGTCAGGTGGCCTTCCCCAAGACACTTGAGGCAATCCTTGTGCGGATCCCCGCACGGCATGGGCTGACAGCACCGTCGGCAGGGCTTAAAGCTGTGGTGCCCCGACCTGCCCTCCCCTTCCTGAGGGGAGCCGGAGCAGAACAATTAACTACACTAACTATAAACACTTAACAATTAACTGTGAACTACTATTTACACACTAAAGAAACTACTAGCTAAGCTAAGGGAACACTTGCGATCGCAAGCCAAGCGTTCCAGCAACCGTCACGGGCGGAAAGAAGGAACTGAAGGGGGGGAAGGGCCAGCAGGGGGTTATATGCATGGATGTACCTGCGCTACTCCAGGGGGCTCCCTGGCTGGCCCAATGGGTGCTGCTAAGGGAAAAAAGCTTCTGGAACTTGTGCATGGGGCGCGCACACACCTAGACGAAATGAACATAAGCAAGCACTTGAAGTAGTAGTAATAGGTTTTCCTTGCTTCTGAAACTAGAGCTGTTTTTAGCACAGTGAGCTAAGACAGACCAAGACAGACGATAACCCTGTTTTCTTGGTCTCTAGAAAAGGCTGATACAAATAAACTCTATTCCATGTTGTCCACTCAGAACCATTGCTAGCTTTACTTTTGTGTGCGAGGCAACAGTTGCAGAATTTAAGTTACTTGTTTGAATTCCAGACAAGCACAGAGTTAAAACAGAATTTGAAGCGGTCTAGTACAACTGCATCCCCTCTAAAAACAAATGAACAAAGCCAGGATTACACATATTCATGTAAACACATATGGTGACATAACTGGATTTTATAACCGGAAAATATTAAGGACTAGCCACCAGGCTCTTCCACTCTACTGTGAAACAACTTTAGAAATAATATGTACTATAATAAACTGAGGTCCTATCAGCAACAGGGGGCCTGCTTTTTAAAGAGAACTTAAGAAAAAAAACTAAACTGGCTGATTTTGCATATGTATTGTGCCTATAAATGTGTAAAGCTAAACAGTAAGGCTATTACTGAAAATGTGGTCCCAAGCATCATTAAAATTTGTTCATCCTCCTAATTATTTGCTTATTAGTAGGGAGAAGACAGATGGGAAACTTTACAGAAAGCATCGAGTTAAATTGCTTTTAATAGCACAGATCACTTATGGCAGTGTTTCTTAAACTGTGTTCTGTGGCACACCGATGTGCTGCGGAGAACAACAGAATTCAAAATGGCTGCCCTTAAAGGGACAGGTGACATTTTTTTTTGCTCAATAACTCCCCACCCTTTGCCTCCAACCTTTTTTTTTTTTGCGTAACAAAAAATCCTTGGTGTTCCTCATTATTGTTTGGTGCTCCTCAGTCTTAAAAAGTTTAAGAAACACTGAGCTAGAGCTTGTTACAAAATTCAATGAAGCCAAGGGAAAGACTCCCACTGACATAATTGGGCTTCGAATTACAACAGAAGTTGCTGGATAGCTTAGTTTTGACCAGCAGGTGTGCTGCTTCACAAGACTTTTTTCCTGGAACAGCAACATCTTGGAAAGCCTTATAAATAAATTTAAAACGTACTACAAATGAGTATATTTTGTAAATTAAAAAGTAAAATTAGGAAACATACTGGATAAACAAAGATGCTGCAGCACAATCTCTGGTTTATTTTCTATCTGGTGTTTTAACAACATGCAAATCATTGCAAATAACAAACAAGTAGGGTACTTTGTAATAAACAATGACATCGCAGTAATCAGAAACCCACCCTCGTACCTGCTTTTCTGACATTGGGGAGAGCTGATTTTTGGTTAGAAAGATTTTGCTAGACAGACTCTCAGGGACTGAATAAGAAAAAAAAAATCTCTAAAACCCATAGAGTCACTAATTCCCATGCAAAAGCAACGAGGAGTCCCGTGGCACCTTATAGACTAACAGATTTATTGGGGCATAAGCTTTTGTGGGCACAAAAGCTTATGCGCCAATAAATCTGTTAGTCTATAAGGTGCCACAGGACTCCTCATCGCTTTTCCAGATTCAGACTAACACGGCTCCCCTCTGATACTTAATTCCCATGCCTCACCCTTTAAAAACATTAAGGAAAAGAGAATAATGTTTCTGAAGGAAACACTCACTGCTAGCATGAAAAGTTCTGCCATGAACAATAGATACCTACTTTGTTGCTCTTAGAATGTTCAGAGTGCTTCCCCTCCACTTTCCTGTGCTTGGAGGATGAATAATCCTTGTGGTTGCTCTTGCTCTTGGCATTGCCATTACTTGTGACAGACAGCTGGCTGCATGTACTAGTCTCACCCTTGTGCCCCTTTTGTGCCTGCTTCTGGGCAGGCTGTATGGTAGACATTGGTGGCAATGGTGGCGGTAGCAGGAGCTCTTTCTTCAGTGTCTCGGATGGAAATTTGCATACTCTGGAGATGAAAAATGAACTTACCATATAGGATATTAACAGTATATAATACAAGGCATTAAAAACATTAACTACATGATGTAATTATTCTGTTTATTCAGCTAGAGACTCTGGAACTGTAAGATGGCTAATTAAGAATCCATCAAAAGCAAGAAGAAACTTTAGGGGCTTTCTGGTGATTCAGGAAATAGTTCTCAACTGTCATCGACAATCAGGAAAATCATATTTGAAGCAGCAATAAAGACAAAACTTCAGGTTTGTTATTAGAGGAAAAAATTACAGCTAAAGGACCAGGGATCAGGGATGAAAGTAAAAGGAAAGACTTACTGGTAGGGATTTATGAGGCCCTACGCAGTTCTATTAAACTGGTGCCCTTATGCCCAATGGCAGCCGAGGGTGAGGGGTTTTTTAGAGATGTGATTTTATAATTTTCAGCAACACACTAATGAAATACAGGGTGAACCTCTCTAGTTTGGCACTCTGGTTCAGCAACATTCGTGGTCTGGCATGATTTTACTTAACTGGCGGTCCACTTATCATGGGTGTGGCCAAGTTTTCCGCAGTCCCATAATGTTTGTTTATAGCCACCAGACCTGGCTTTCAGTGTTCTGTGCTGTTATTTAGCCCTAAATGTGTTCTAACAGCCCAGTAAGCAGTGGAAGTATTGGTAAAGCTGCTAGACAATATTGACCTCCCGTGGTCCGGCAAATTCTCTGGTTCGGCACTGGTCAAGTCCCGAAAGTGCTGGATTAGAGAGGTTCAACCTGTATTTTTAAAACAAAATTTAAACTAAGATCCTGTGGAATAACACAGTAAATTCAGTGACAGTATATACATGTGGTTGGCAAAAGCCTGTCACATGGCTTCATTGCCACTTGAAAGGTCCTTTCACAGGTTTGATGTTCTGCTAATAGTTTTTTTCACTTTTAAGTTAACTTGATCCTCTCTGGAGGAAGCAAGGCCACAGAACAGGGCTAGGAAAAGGCAAGTTAATGGATATTAAGACCCAGTGGTGCCCCAGATTTTCAGCTGTCCTATGCAACTGTGTAGTCTGCATATTGGTCAGGATGGCTCTGCTTACTGATGTGCCTGACCCTCGCATAAGGGGGTGTCTCTGGGCCCTGGAAAGAGCAGGAACTCGGGCAGACGCAGGCCCGCCCTAGGGCAAAGTGAGCAAGGCAAATACTTTGGGCCTTGTGCTTTCAGGGCCCTGCGCTGCTGAGTATTCACCATCCACCGGCTGGACTCGGGGCCCCACTCCCAGCATCCTGCCTTGGGCCCCGCAAACCCTTTGGCTGGGCCTAGGCAGAAGAGGTGAAGGGCAGACTCCTCCAGCCAACCCTTCATAGCCCCTGATACCGCAGTGGCCAGGAGCTCCAGGGCTACAAAGGCAGAAGCTGGGAACCCTGAAGCTCACGCAGAAATCCCGGTGGTACTTTTGCTCCAGCCCCATTTGGCAGTCCTGCTGGTAGGGTCCAGCAGCTGCCCCTAAAGTACTGCCAGATCTTAACAATAGGGCCATATTGGGTGGAGGAGAGGGGAGAGCAAAAAGGGCAGCGATGTTAAAGCTCTGCCCATGGCAGGTTCTTACTAGTATGCTGTGCCGGCTCTCTTTCACCTCTGCCTGGGATTAAAGAAGAGCAAGCACAAGAATGGCCATATTGGGTCCATCTAGTCCAACATCCTGTCTTCAGACAGTGGCCAATGCCAGATGCCCCAGAGGGAATGAACAGGATCAAATGATCCCTTCCCTCTTGCCCATTCCAGCTCCTGACAAACAGAGGTGAGGGACATCAACCCTACCCATCCTGACTAATAGCCATTGAGGGACCTGTCCTCTATCAATTTATTTAGTTCTTTTTTGAACCCTATTATAGACTTGGCTTTCACAACACCCCACAACATAGCCATCTTCCCATTTTGTTCTTCTTCGGGGATGTACAAGAGACCAAGAATCTCGGAGAAAGAACATCCTGAATGGTGCAAGCTACCGCAGCATGTTGTTTTTCAAAGTGGCTTACCACAGAACTGACTTTTTCTCTTATAAGAATGCATCTTCTATCCCTAGCATCAGACAGAATTTCTTGTTACCTCAGGTCCTTTCATAAAATTAAGTGGAAGTATAGACTAGACAGTTAAATTAGCTTGCATAGAACTGCTTAGCAAGAGACCACAGTTCAAGGGACAAGGACTTAACAGTTTTATTTGGTAGGTTAGAAAGTGAGGCTGCCACTTACCTTAGGCAGCTGCTGGCCAGCAGCCCCCTGCCTGTTGCACCTCCAAGTGGTTAACATGTGTGTCTCTGCACCGCACGCTACTTGGGGGAAGGGGGTTCTGCGCGCTGCCTGTACCTCAAGCACGGCCCAGGCAGGTCCCATTGGCTGGTTTTTAGCCAATGGGAACTGTAAAATTGTGCTGAGGGCAGAGGCAGCACGCTGTGATACCCTCTCTCCCTCGGGGGCACGTGCTGCAGAGATGCATGTGGCCCTAATAGTTGACTACTTTGAATGACATGTGGGGAGTGTGCAAGGCAGGGAACCAGCTGGGTCATGGGATGGCAGTGGGTCAGATGCAAAGATTTGGTGAGCTGGATCTGGCCACCAAATCAGGACCAAGCCAAAAACCAGAGACATCGAGGAAATCTGAGGCTGCAGATGACCACGTTCTTTACCACAACCTTTACAATAGTCTTTTAAGCAGGAAAAGTTAGACAAGGCACCAGTTAGATGAACCACCCATACCCTAATCTGACAAAGCACTGAAGCACACACTCAACTTTAAATGTGTTAGTAGTTCTATAAAAATCATGTGCTTAAAATTAAGCATGGGTTTTGCTTGACTGTAATCTTGGTCTGCAAAGATTGTTCACAGTATGCCAGAAGCCTCTTCTCCCAGGACAGAGCTATTGGTCAATCAGCAGACTAGCAATCTCAGCTTCTGGGGTTCTCTGCCCTGCTGTACCTACCAACTCCCTATGTGATCTTGGTTAAGTTACTTAATTGCTTTCTGCCCCAGTTTCTGCATCTGTAAAATGGGTTCAGTTCCAGCCTACATTACAGGGGAATTATGTGCCTTAATTGTTTGTAAAGCACTGCACTCATGATTTAAAAAAAATGCATATTAGTATAAATTCTGCATGCACAGCAAAATAAACAAAAATGACCAGAGACTGAAAGGTGGTGCGAAGGAACAAGGCATAGGAAAAGGAGGAAAACAAAACGAAAACATCTCACGATATCCCAAAGGACTCAGTCCAGATTTTTAAAGATACGTGCATATGTTGTTACGAAGTTGTAAAGATTAATTTGCCGCACATTACATTTCACATAACACATACATCACATTAAGCAATAACATACATGCAGGAAGACAAGGAAAAAGCAGCTCTTCACCAAAACCTTTTTTTTTTTTTTTTTTTTTTTAAAGAGCTGAGTTTTATACATTTTTCTGGCATTTCATCAGTCTATACTCACTTCATTTTACTGAAGTCTTTATGACTTGAAGACAATAATGATTTGGTTTCTTTCTCCAATTTTATTTTTTTCTTATCAGTCTCTTTCTCCACTTCTCCCTATTGAAAGCAAATGATCACCACTTAAGCTCTAAAATCACGTCTACAAGTACAGGACAAAATAGCTACATTTGAATTCCTAAAGTTAAGACAAAACCTCGGAAAAAACAGCATGCCAATCCAGACTGCAGCTGATTAATCTAAACTTCAGCTTCCTTGAAAATAATTCCAAATGGCATTGTGTTATATTTTGCTAGAAGAGGTTTATTCTGGTGGAATACCATCAACCACTCCAAAAGAAAAAGGTAAAGTATTTTCCGACTTACGCTCATGATAGCAAGTATTTCTAAATCAGTTTGTGGTGTTTTGTTGCTAACAAATATAAATCATATAGAGCACAAAGGCTGACGAATACAAAAATTCCTTATAGAAAAGTCATTAATGGTAAGGGATTGTATTTTGTGATATGCCTCACTTGCCAAAAGGAAAATAAAGTATTCAGGAGAGTTAAACCACAGATTTTCCCTAGATTATTTTGACAAGAATAAGATATAGGGGAAACTGGAGGGGAAAAAAAACACTGGAACAATTATGCATATGCTCCCTCTAAAAATACCAGCTTCTTAGACACAAAGATATACTGAGAGAGCTGGGTAAATAAGAGGTAAATAACTTTCCCAGTATTACAAGATTGGTGGAAAAAATTTGTGTACATTTTTAAATCATAATTTGGAAGAAAAACTTTAAAAATATTTAAATATGGATACACTGCCCTGCCCTTACAGCAGTTGGTACTAATCAAACCCATGTGAAGATTCTCACTAAAAAGGTGAAGGCCTCATCTCACAAAAGGCTCAGTCCTATGAGGTACCAACTGCCCTCAACTCTTACTGACTTCAAAAGATGTGCAGTACCTCGCAGGTTTGGGCAATTCATAAGAATCAATGTGTTTTTTTAGATTTTTATTATAAAGAGTGTGTCTTTAGATCACCTACCACCTAGTCTCTCAAACTTCTTAAGTGAAAAGCAGAAGATTTTTTTTTCCTGAAGGGAAAAAACAAATCCGCTCACACTGAATTGGTATATCAGCAAAGGAACAAAAATACACGGGACTGGAAAGGACATCCTGGGTCACCATGTCCAATCCCTTGCAATTGAAGACAATCCCATCCTTTAATTCCATTCTTTAATTCATCAAGCTCTACCTTGAAAGTAATTAGGGACACATCTTCAAAACAATATTAAAATTGGATTCAAAACAAAGCCTGCAGCCTTTCATGCTGAAGAGGCTTGTGCAATTCTCACAGCAAGCCAGTGAATGGTTTTAATTAATTTTTCAACCTGTCCCCAAATAAATCTAACAAAAAATTGCAAAAGCCCAATTTTTTCCTCTAAATAAATGATCATTTCCTCTCCCTGAAGGTGTTCTCTAAAGTCAAGTCACTTGTCTCTTTTCTCTTCAGCTGGGATAATGGAAGACACAGACTTGCCTTTCAAAACTGGAGTTCTTTCACACTTCACAATACAGACTTCCAACTTCTCAAGTTTCTCCACTATTCCTTAGCAAAACAGGGAAAAGTATCCCTTGTTCCATGGCCCGTCCTCTCCAAAAAGAGTAGCTAATTGTCTTCCCTACAACATAAAAATACTGCTATTTTCCCACCAGCTGAGAACAAACCATCTTGTGTTTCCTGAAGAATTAAGAAAAAATGGTTGCTTACCTTGTAACTCTTGTTCTTCGAGATGTGTTGCTTATGTCCATTCCATTTAGGTGTGTGCACGCCCCATGCACAAATTCCGGAAGCTTTTTACCCTTCGCAGCACCCGTTGGGCCAGCCAGGGAGCCCCCTGGAGTGGCGCCAGTATAGCCACGCATATAACCTCCTGCTGGCCTTCCCCCGCTTCAGTTCCTTCTTGCCTGATATTTCCAACAAAGGGGAGGTGGGTGGGTTCAGAATGGACATAAGCCACACATCTCGAAAAACAACAGTTACAAGGTAAGCAACCATTTTTTCTTCAAGTGCTTGCTTATGTCCATTCCGTTTACGTGATTCCAAGCTAAACCCCACTGGAGGTGGAGTTGGAAACGTGAGATGAAACAGACTGCAGCACTGCTCTGCCAACCGCTGCATCCTGTCTAGCCTGC
The DNA here is from genome assembly GCA_019425775.1 of Rafetus swinhoei. Taxonomy (NCBI): domain Eukaryota; kingdom Metazoa; phylum Chordata; order Testudines; family Trionychidae; genus Rafetus; species Rafetus swinhoei. The sequence continues at coordinate 123,180,252 of CM033449.1, forward strand.
TGTGTGATGGCATAGTGTTTGGTGAATGTGTGAATCGAGGACCAAGTAGCGGCTCTGCAAATGTCTACAATTGGTACCTGTGCTACGAAGGCCGTTGAGGTGACTTGCGCTCTTGTAGAATGTGCCTTAAGTGGTGGGGCCATACTGCCCCTAACTTTGTAACAAGTTCTAATACAGAACGTAATCCAGGATGAGAAGCGCTGTGCCAATACTGGATTACCCTTCATCCTGTCAGCCACCGAGACGAAGAGCTGGGTGGACTTGCAAAACTGTCTTGTTCTATCTAAATAAACTGCTAGAGCTCTCTTAACATCTAGTGTGTGGAGTGCTCGCTCCATCTCATCTGCATGTGGTTTTGGGTAGAATACTGGCAGAAAAATCTCCTGTGACATATAGAACATGAAGACAACTTTGGGGAGGAAGGCTGGGTGAGGCCTCAGCGTCACCTTATCCCTGGAAATCACTAAGCACGGTGGTTCCGAGGACAGGGCTCGCAGCTCGGACACCCTCCTCGCCGAGGTGATGGTGACTAAGAATGCTTCCTTCCACAACAAGTGTGACAGGGAACACATAGCCAGGGGTTCAAATAGGGGTCTAGTGAGGCCTCAGAGTACCAAGTTCAAGTTCCACTGTAGGATGGGTTGCCTAACCTGGGGGTACAATCTGTCCACACCTTTTAGGAATTGCTTTATCATGTCATGGGCAAAGACCGACCTGCCTGCTTTGCCCTGGTGAAATATCGTAATGGCTGCCAGGTGTACCCTGAGAGATGAGGTAGACAACGCTTGCTGCCTGAGCTCGAGTAGGTAGTCTAGGATCAACGGGATAGAGGCTCGGATAGGGTCCCCACCCTTACCAGTGACCCATACCGAAAACCTTTTCCATTTGGCTCAATATGTTGCCCTAAGTCATTGGCTTTCTGCTTTCCACTAGCACCCGTTTCTCCGAGTCTGACCAAAGGAGTTCCCTCACCCGCAGCCACTGATTTTCCAGGCCGTCAGGTGGAGGGCTTGCAGGTTCAGGTGGCAGAGACAACCCTGATCGAGCTCTTGTGTCAATAGATCCGGGGACATTGGCAGAGGAATGGGGTCCTCCACCGACAAAGACACTAGGGTCATGCACCAGTGTTGGCGGGGCCATGCTGGGGCTACCAGTATTAGCGTCGCCCCGAATCTCTTGACTCTCAAGAGCACTTCGTACACTACAGGGAAGGGGGGGAAGGCGTAAAGAAGGCCCCCCAGCCACTTCCCTACCAGGGTGTGAACCCCTCCGAACCCCTGCCCAGTCCTCTGTAGGAACAGAATTTGGGACACTTCTTGTTGGTTTGAGAAGTGAACAGGTCCAGATGGGAGTTCCCCACCTTCGGAAAAGGGATTGAGCTACCTCTGCCTTGAGGGACCACTTGTGTGGTGAGAAGGCCCTGCTGAGGTGATCCACTAAAGTACTGGAAGACCCCGGAAGGTAGGCCACTTGCTAGTGTACCCCTTGTGCAATACAGATATCCCAGAAGACTACCGCCTCCTGGCACAAGGGAGAGGAACGAACACCCCCCTGACAGTTGATGTAATACATGGCCGTTGTATTGTCTGTCAATATCGAAACACATTTGCCCTTTAAGTGGGGCATGAAGACCTTGCAAGCAAGTCCGACTGCCCTTAATTCCCTGACATTTATGTGGCATTTTCTCTCCACCGCCGACCACATACCTTGTGTCCTCAGGTCCTGAAGGTGAGCTCTCCATCTGGTGTCGGAGGCATCCATCACCAGTTGGATCGAGGGAGCAGGCTGGGTGAATGGGACCCCGCATCTCAGTTGACAGTACCTGCTGGGGAATCGTGACCACCATGTCTATATAGTTGCAGGCTGGTCTGTACACCCTGGCCAGCCAGTTCTGGAAGGGTCGAAGGCGCAACCTGGCGTACTGCACTAACAAGGTGAATGCGGCCATGTGGCCCAGTAGTTTCAGGCAATTCCTTGCCATTGTCAGTCTGGAGTTGCTGTATAATGCTTTTCAGGGCAAGAAACCTGGCCTGAGGTAGGGAAGCGCGACCCGAGGTGGCGTCCAACTATGCCCCCATGAACTCTATCACCTGGTGGGGGGTGAGAGTAGATTTCTCCTTGTTCAAGATCAGTCCCAAGTTGGCAAAGGTGTCCCTGGCCAGCCTGATATAAGAGAGCACCTGGTCTCTGGACTGGCCCCTAATCAGCCAGTCGTCTAGGTAAGGATAGACATGTAGGCTCTTCCTTCTCAGGAAGGTGGCCACCACTTCCATGCACTTGGGGGCTGTGGATAGGCTGAACAGTAGTACTGCAAACTGGAAATGGTTCTTGCCCACCTTGAAGTGCAGGAATTTCCTGTGGTGTGGGACAATTGATAGATAGAAGTAAGCGTCCTTGAGATCGACGGCAGCGGTACCAGGCTCCGAGATCGAGGGAGGGAATGATGGCGGCTAACGTGACCATCTTGAACCATGACTTCCTTACGTAGGCATTGAGCCCCTGGAGGTCGAGGATGGGACGGAAGCCCCCTTTGGATTTCAGGATTAGAAAATAACAGGAATTGAAACCCCTGCCCCTGAACTTTAATGAGATCTCTTCTATCGCTCCCAAGCTTAGGAGCGAGGAGACCTCCTGCATAAGCAGAATCTTGTGAGAGGGGTCCCTGAAAAGGGACAGGGAAGGGGGGTGGGAAGGCAGGGAGGCAAGGAAAGGGATAGACTATCCCCTTTTTACCGTGTCTAGAACCCAATGGTCAGACGTAATGGAGTACCAAGCATGGTAGAAAGGGTACAGTCTGAGACAGAAAGGACGATCTGACTCTGGCACTGGTATTCCCTCCCCGGGCGCTACTTCAAAAGTCCGATCTGGGGCCTTTGGGTCTATTAGGAGGTCCCTGACTCTGGTCTGCATTAGGCCACGGTCCTCTTCTAGATCCTCTGTTGTTGTTATTGGACCTATTCCTCCTTCTGCTATCATACCTGGGCCCTCGTTGACCTCTCTGATGTCTTTGAAACGGCGTACAGCGCTGTGGGGTGGGTATACCTAGGGATTTCAAAGTTGCCCTAGAGTCCTTCAGACTATGTAGTCTGTTGTCAGTCTGTTCTGAAAAGAGACCTGAACCTTCAAAGGGCAAGTCCTGAAGTGTCACTTGCACCTCCTGTGGGATGTCCGAGACTTGTAGCCATGAGCATCTACGCATGACAATTCCTGTTGCCATCTATCTTGCCGCAGAGTCCTCAGCGTCGAGGGCAGCCTGGAGGGCTGTTCGGGACACTATCTTACCCTCTTCATTGAGCACTGCGAACTCTTGCTGTGAACCTTGCGGGAGCTGGGCCTGAAATTTCTCCATTGCCACCCATGAGTTGTAAGCGTATCTGCTGAGCATTGCTTGTTGATTCGCAATTCTCAACTGCAGACCCACCGTAGCATACGCTTTCCTCCCAACAAGTCTAACTTTTTGGGCTCCTTGCTCTTTGGGGTGGGTCCAGGTTGTCCCTGCCTTTCCCTCTGGCAGGCTGCCTGGACCACTGCTGAGCCCGGGGGTGGGTGGGCAAACAAATGCTCATGCCCCTGCCTGAGGTACGAAATACCGCCTTTCGACCCCCTTCTGTGTCGCGGGTATGCAGGCCGGTGTCTGCCACAGGTTTTTAGTGATCTTTGCCACCATCTTGTTAAGAGGACGAGCAATTTTTGCTGGGGCATCTGCATTGAGGATGTCCACAATAGGGTCTGCCTCCTCTTTGACCTCCTCAGCCTGGACCCCTAGGTTCTGGGCTAGCCGCTTGAGTAACTCCTGGTGTGTTCGCATGTCCATTGTTGGCATGCTCAGGGAAGGATCAGCTAGGGCCTCGTCCGGTGGTGAGGATGAGGATTCCCTCTGCTCTGGGGGACTCTCAACCTCCGTTCTGGGCTCTGGCTGGCTGTCATGACCTCCTGATGACCTCACAGAAGGTGGTTGGGGAGGTGGGTGGGCAGGGGTCCCCACCGAACCTGGGGGACTAGGCCTGGACTCTGACCCATACCCCCGGTGAGTGGTGTTGCCGAGGGGGCCGTTCTGTGGGTCAAGTATGCTGACATTACTACCGACCCTGGTCTGGAGGGGACCAGACCCTGGGCTTGGTGGTTGGCCCAGGATGTCCAAAAGGGCCACTCAGTCAGTCTCTCTGTCGGTGCTGTGAACGAGATCTGTGCCCAGATCATGAACAGTGCCACTGCCTTGATGTCTGGGAGGACCGTGACCCTCTGGAGTCAACTGTATGGTGCGAGGATGCCCTGGATACAAGGGATTCTCCATCCAACTCCGATGAGAGCTCCGATGCCGACCAGGGCGGTGCCATGGACAAGCTCTGCGCCATCTCCTGTCCGTGTTGTGCCATTGCCGACGGTTTCCCCCGTGCGTCGGTGGTGCCGGTGGTGGCATGTCTGGAGCCCCTGGCACCAGGGGATACGGTGCTGCTTGCAGCGTGGGTACCGACTGTCTCACCCGCACCACCTCCTGCATTGGTTGCATCGGTGCCAACTGAGTCGGTGCCAGAGGCCCGACCAGGTCTGTGGTGCTGATGCCAGGACCAACCAGCACCAAGACGTTCTCTGTCCTCACACTCTACGGTGCACCGCGGTGCCGAAGCTGGGGAGGCTGTCAGTTCTATCAGCTCCTGGGCCCATTAAAGGTGTCCAGAGTGGACGGCCGCATGACCTCCTCCAAAGGCAGGTCCTGGGCCTTAAGGGCGCCGGCCCACGCCGGGCTTTGCCGTTGGCGTGATGAAGGGGAAGCCCCGAGGTGCTCTCCCTGGTCCCACCTGGCAGGCTATCTGCCTCTTTGCAACTTTTTTTAAGTCGCTGGCACCGGGGATTGGGACCGATGCCTCAGTGCCGACCGGTGCCCCGGTGCCGCTGCATGTCTCAAGCCATAGTTGGCCTCTCTCGTTGACCCCGGTGTGCTCCTAACAGACAGCTCTGGCTCCGGTGCTGAGGGTTGAAGCACGGACTCCATTAAATTCAGTTTAAGTCTAGAGTCTCTCTCCTGCTTGGTGCGTGGCTTAAACGACTTACAGATCCTGCACAAATCTGTTAGGTGGCCTTCCCCCAGGCACTTGAGACACTCTTTACGAGGATCTCCGCACGGCATCAGCTTTGAGCACCACCAGCAGGATTTGAAGCCATGGGGCTCCGACATGCCCCTCCGCCCGGCCAAGGGGAGCGGGAGCACAACAAAACTAACTCTACTCTAGAACTAACACTTAACAATTAATTGAGAACTACTCTATTTACATAACTAAAGAAAAACACTAAAAATAAGCTAAGGGAACACTTGCGATCACAAGTGAAGTGTTCCAGCAACCATCAGGGGCGGAAAGAAGGAACTGAAGGGGGGGAGGGCCAGCAGGGGGTTATATGCGTGGCTATACCGGCGCCACTCCAGGGGGCTCCCTGGCTGGCCCAACAGGTGCTGCTAAGGGTAAAAAGCTTTCGGAACTTGTGCACAGAGTGCACACACACCTAAACGGAATGGACATAAGCAAGCACTTGAAGAAGAGGAGCTGGGAATAAGGCTTGACATCCATAATGAGTATTCTAACCATATGAACTCATTGCACTTAATGTAATGTACTGACTGTGCAGATATGAGTCAATATCTGTGCAGATATGCAGACATTATCTTCTAGAAGCTGACCCTCAAAGAGGTTAAAGGACCTACTGCTACTTCCACCAAAGGAGCTGTCTCTGAGCCCACGTGACAAGCATTTCCTTTTGTCTAAAAGGATCCAGTTTTCAGTCTCATCTCTGTAAATGGTATATTTTATATATGGATTGTTTCTTTTAAAGATTGGAGTCTTTACAGTATTTCAGTACAGGTTATGGAGAAGTACAGATTAACTTTTAGCCCTTACAGCTGCTACAGTGACTGTTAGAGAATACTTCATTGAATTTAACAAAGAAATGAAGAGACAACCTAGCAGAAGAAGTTGGCCCAAGGCTGGGTTTACCTACAGATTTTGTACTGGTATAATAATTTCAGATAGAGATATGATTTCTTTCCCCTAAATAGTTATACAACTACATATCCTAATGTGGATGCAGTTTGGTATGAGTACTTCCTTTCCCATACAGAAACAGGGAATAGTAGCATTAGCATCTTTATACCAATATAACTGCATGCCTGGGGCAGAAGATTCTCTTGGAGGGAGGGTGTTGTATAGTAGAGTTAGAAACTGACCAGTTAACCACATGTCTCATTTAGAACAAGAATCACAGAACTGGAAGGAACCTCAAGAGGTCATCAAGTCCAGTCCCCTGTACTCTTGGCAAGACCAAGCAGCATCTAGACCATCTCTGACAGGTGTTTGTCCAACCTACTCTTAAAAATCCCCAATGACAGACATTCCACAACCTCCCTCGGTAATTGACAGTTGGGAAGTTTTTCCTAAATGTCCAACCAAAACAATGTTTCTCCCTCCTCCTTGTAACATCCTTTTAAATATTTGAAAACTGTTATTGTGTCCCCTCTCAGTCATCTCTTCTCTAAACTAAACAAACCCTGTTCTTTCAATCTTCCCTTATAGGTCATGTTTTCTAGACTATGAGGCAAGACTGAAAGAGTATTTTTGTTGCTCTTCTCTGTACTTTCTCAACTTTTCCACATCTTTCCTGAAATGTGGCGCCCAGAATTGGACACAATACTCCAATTGAGTTCTAATCAGTGCAGAGTACAGTAGAAGAATTACTTTTTGCATCTTGCTTAGAAGACTCCTGCTAATACATCCCAGAATAATGGTGGTTGGTTTTTTTGCAACAGTGTTACACTTTTGATTCATATATAGCTTATGGTCCACTATGACCCCTAGATCCCTTTCTGCAGTACTCCCCTTCCTAGACATTCAGTTCCCATTTTGTATGTGTGAAACTGATTCTTCCTCCCTAAGTGGAGTACTTTGCATTTGGCCTTATTGAACTTCATCCTATTTACCTCAGACCATTTCTCTAGTTTTTCCAGATCATTTTGAATTATGACCCTATCCTCCAATGCACATGCAAACCTTCTTAGCTTGTGTATCATCTGCAAACATTGTACGTGTACTATCTATGCCATTATCTAAACCATTGAAGAAGATATTGAACAGAACCAGACCCAGAAGTGATCCCTGCTGAGCCCCACTTGTTATGCCCTTCCAGCATGACTATGAAGTATTGATAACTACCCTCTGGGAATGCTTATCCAACTGGCCACACACTCACTTTGTAATAGCTCCAGCTAGGTTGCATTTCCTTAGATTCTTAATTAGAAGGTCATGTGAGACTGTACCAAAAGTCTAGATATACCACATCTACTGCTTCCTTCCTATCCACAAAGCTGTGGGTGCAGGAGCAGGGGTGCACCCTATAAAAAAAAGGTATTAGGTTGGTTTGACATGATTTGTGCTTTACAAATCTATGCTGATTATTATGTATCACTTTATTATCTTCTAGATTGGGGTGGGCAAAATCCAGCCTGCAGACCGAATCCAGCCCACCAAGCCATCAGATCAGGTTAGCAGGAGCCTCCACCAGGCTCCCTGCCTGCCCCACCCCCCACTCTGTACCTAAGTGTTTCCTGGCTAGTCTGCCTCTGGCATCCCAATCTCTCCCTCCCCCCAACCCCCTTACCCCATGTTACCCAAACCTTTTCCACCCCTGCTCCTGCACCCACAACTCCTTTCAGATCTTGCACTACACCCAGTCACAACCCAAATCCCTGCACATCCTCCTGCACTCTTGCCCCAGGTCACAATCCCCTGCACCCCTTCACCTATACCATACCTCCAAGTCATAACCCCCTCCCACACCCAGCATCTCCTCCCTACTGTAGTCCCCTGCCCCAAGTTACAACCCCCTCCTTCACCCATACTCAATCTCAGATCCCACACTTCCTCCTGCAGTCCGATCCCTTACTTACCCCAAACTCCCTTCTGTACCCAACCTCCATCCCAGACCCAGTACCTTCTCCATTAATATCATGGAAAAAGCGTAGCCCTTGACCACTTACCAAATTCTTGGTGTGCTCCCACCCCATTAAAAATTATCACCCACCTCTGGTCTAGATAGATTCCTTAATTATTTGCTCCGCTATCTTTCCTGGTACAGAAATTAATCTGACTAGTCTGTAATTCCCTGGGTTGTCTTTATTTCCCTTTTTATAGCTAGGCATTATATGTGCCCTTTTCTAGTCTTCTGGAATCTGTCCTGTCTTCCAAGACTTTTTAAAGTTAATAGCTAATGGCTCAGCTATTTCACCACTCAGCTCCTTAGGTATTCTAGGATGCATTTCTAGTATGCTTCTAGAGTACCCTACTCCCCAAAAGCAAATATTTCAGAGTTTTGTGTTTAAACAGACACTATTAAAAAACAAAAGGAATAATATAAGATTTTTTTAAAAGATTAGATAAGGTATGGAAACTGTGTTTGTTTTATTTAAATTAAGATGGTTACAGGCAGATTAGCAGTGTTTCAAAACTGTAGTAAATCACTGTTCATTTGCATATTTTTGAAAGAAGAATCATGTTTTGTTCAGAGTTATGAGCTTTGTAGGGGAACATTTTAACCTGCTTGGGCAGTCATTAATGGATTTAAAAGTAGCCATTCTTGTACAACGGAATTTCATAAGCCCATTACAGAGAAAGAATGTGGATTTGACCTTCATACGCAAATTAGACACTATTTCCCTGGGCTTGAACAACGACATTAACTGGATGTCACATTATAAAGCCAGTCTTCCCTGCATTTAACACCTCATTTACACCAAAAGCTAAGTATGGGACTTCTGCAGTCTACTCAGTTAGCCTCATTAGCACCAGTATCACAACTGACAGGTACCTTCCCCCCTCCCCAACTCCTTTTCCGTTATAAATTCTGGGTTCCTGTTATTTCCACTCCAGCTTCCAGCCTATCTGAACAAGTGGGGTATTTTTGTTAATCTCTAAAGCACTACAGGACTATTCATTTTTAAAGTTACAGGCTATCACAGCTACCACTCTGAGACTTTTGAACATTTCAGAGTTACACACTACCTCCATTCCTGAAGTGCTTGTAGGTTCTACTGTACTGCTTTCTGCAACTTTTGTGTATAGACAAGGCCCAAGACATGCACCACTGCTGAAATAGAACTATTCTCACTGAGAGCATCTTTACAAACAGGAGATAGCGATGCTCTCCTAAAACTGATATTAAATAGGTTATACAGATGAATGCACACAGCAAGGAAAACATTTCAATCAACATGCAAATTGTAGAAAAAAAGGCACCATAGCCTTCTCTACTGAAGCTTTAGCTACATTCAATTAATTGAAAGAGGGAGCAATTCAGGGAAACATTAGCAAAATGTAATGTTACATAGTCCTAGAGCTGGTTGAAATTTCTTTAATTAGACAAATTGCAGGTCGTGGAGACACTTCAAAAAACCACAAAATTTTGCTAAAAGCTCTCTGAATATTTATGTGACCTTTCAAAAAATGAGAACATTATCAAATAGTTACTGACATTAATTTGCTAAATTTGTTTTTGATAAATAAAAATATGTAATAACTGTTTCCATACAAAATTAAATTAAGATGGGATTATTGGAGGAGATGAAAACTGGGTTCATTTTCTGAAATGGAAACAACTTTGAAATATTAAAACGTCTCTTCCACTTTCACTGTCCCTGCCCACTGAAAAACACTGATACCATTGAAAGAACACTCCTTTCCCTCTTACCTTTCTCTTTTTGAGAGACTTGTGAAGAGAGTCTGTGCTTCTTTTTTCAAAATCCTGCTTCCTGATGCATGGGAGCTCTTTACCTTCAAGTTTCTTTGGGTGACTTCCTTTCCCTAGTGGCTGAGGAATTCTTGAAAGGAGACACAGCTCAATTTTAACAACAAGGGCATGAGGGACTGGGAAATCCCTCAGAGGTGATAACAACTTCTTATCCCTGATAGGCAAAATAAGTCTGTCTCGATGGAAGTCCTCTCTGACCACAATGGCAGTCTTTTTGCCACTAGTCCTAGTGAATGTCTGGCCTTGAGCTATGGGGCTGAGGGGGAAATGTTCTGAGGCGCTGCCAGCCACAATGTCTTTCACAGACTTAGGGTCCAAAAATGTTTTAGCAATGGCTTGGTGTGGGTTCTTGTGCTTCTTCTTTTCCAAGGGCTCTTGCCCTGTCCGTTTCAATTCCTTTTTGTCAGTGGATTTTGGCCTCCCTTTCGTTTTTACTTTTGGCTTATCTCTGGAAGAATGTTCTTTAACTCCATATGGACCAGGCTCACCTTTCACTTTCACGCTTTCTCTGTGTGCCTCTTGTAGTGGGTCCTTACTGGGCTTCTTGATACCCACTGTGTGCCTCTGAGTGGGTTCCTCAGTGCACGGGGGAGACTTCTGGTAGGTCTGTTTGCTAGGAAGATGCACCACCTGGGGAATCCTGGTTGTTTTGCTTGAGTTTTTGGAGTGTAATTCATTTGATTCAGAATGTTCGTGAGAGCTGCTGCTACTTCTTTTCCCTTGCCCCTTGCTCTCCTGATGACCATGCCTATGACCAACATCACAGAGATTCTCAGTTGGCACTGTTGGTTGGTTCACCTTTGTTAGCCAGTTGTCCAGCTGCCATTTATTTGATGTTGGTGGGTAAGGCTGTAAAGGAAAGAAGTTTGATGGAAGTTATTCCTGTGGATTATTCTGATGCTTGACAAATTAGATGCTATCAACACCCAGGACAATTTACCCCTACTATTAAAGGCACAGGAAGTGTAAGAATTTAAGGGAGAGGTCACAGTGAAAAGCTTTTAAATGGCACAACATCAAATCCTTTCTTTTTGAACAGGGCTAATCTAGCAATTTGTATTAGACTCCTGATCTCATACAAGCTTCACCTTTGTATTATTAAGAGATCTTTCATTTGGAAGGAAGTTTGGCCTTGTGTTGCCTTGTGCCAGAAGTAGATATTATTGACTGATTACCCAGTGTTGCTGACTCAATGCGAGTTAGAATAGTGGCTGTGAAATAACTAGCTTGTGTCTTTAAAGCACACTTTAGCTACAGTGAACGTTATTTCCCATCCCTACGAAGGCACCTCAAACTATTTTGTATTGGTATTCTCTCAATACACCACTGATGGAGAGAGAACTAGAGAGAGAAAGTTCTCCTATAGCACTGCATCTAATGCTTACCAGGGACTTGGAAAATATATTTTCATTTTGGAAGCAATTTGAAAAATGCATCTGGTTTCCATTATGAAACTATAAAGTATTGTCTTGAGTTTTGATAGCTTGCTTTCCCAATTAGGTCAATAAAGCCTCCAAAGCACTAGGAGGGCAGAAAGCAATCCAAACTCAACAGCAGCAAGCGCAGGAACATTGCAATGGAGACGTCCCATGCATCTGATCATTTCAGATGAAATCTAAGAAAGAGGTTTCATATAATCAAACGTGACTGCTGTTTGATTTGAGAAGGAAATGCACTTTTCTAAGACAGAATGACCTTACTTTAAATAGCAAAAAAACCTGGCCTCATCATAAAAGGCCTCTCAAATAAAGGATCCATAATCATTATAAACAAAAGGTGAGCCTGGAGCACTGAAGTCAAACACTGATCCAAACATCTAGAGCAGTGTTTCCCAATTGGTGCTCCGCAGAACCCTGGGGTTCCGCGGAGAGCCGGCGCTCCCCCGGCCCCTCTGAAAAAGAGAGAGAGAGAGCCGGCTAGCCAGCAGAGGCATGGGCGGTGAGTTGTGTGGGCTCGTGGTGCCCATGCTCCACCAATATTTGGAGCTGGAGCTGGTGCTGGTCCTGGTCCCGACCCCACCCCCAGCACGTCCTCCCACCCCGGCCCCAGAGCGTCTCTCCCCCGTCCCCGGACCCATCCCTGCTGTGCGCAACCTTCTCTGAGCTTCCCCTTGCTGGCTGCTGCTGCCCTGCGCAGCGCGCTCAAACCAGTGGGTGGGGAGACGCCCGGACGTGACGTAACGTCACGGCCCGGGATTTTAAACTTGCTGGGCGCTGTGTTGCGCCGCATGGCTGAGTTGCGGGTTCGGAATCCGGGGACAGAGCACAGACTCCGGCCCCGCAAAGTGGAAGGCAGAAGGTACAGGAGAGGGAAAGGCAGAGGGAAGGGAAGGGAAGGGGCTTGTGCAGAGGGAAAGGGGAAGGGCTGGGAGAGGAAGGTGCTTCTGCGGAGGGGAAGGGAAAGGCACCAAAAGGACAGGGGTGGAGGAGAGACAAATGGTATGGGGCCAAGTGCAGACAATGAGGAAAAGGGCAGGAGGGGAGGTGTCAGTGGGAGGGGGACAGGGTGATGCTGGGAGGGGAGAAGGTAAGGGAATTGGGGGCTAGAGGGGTGAGGGGAGGTGCTGGGAGAAGGCTTGAAAGAAGGGGTGGGCATGAGGAAGGCTGGGTGGAGCAAGTATGTGAGGGCACAGGGGCATGAGGGGAATGGGGGCAGAGGGTGGTGAGGGGTGGGCATCAGGGAAAAATGGAGCAAAGGGGCAGGGAAGTGAGGAAGGGGAGGCACCAGGAGGTGCAGGGGGTAAGAGAAGGTGCAGGTGCCAGGGATTCTGGGGTGAAGCAGAAGGGCAGACACCTGCAGTGGAGGACCACTATCAGAGGAGAGATGCAGGGCAGGTTTGTAGAGGAGGTGTTAGAAGGGGATGAGGAGGGTAGCTCACATGATCAGAGTGGGGCTACTGGAGAAGTGGGCACAGGGAATAGAGAAGGGCTGGTGGAGGGGGGCAGGTTGCAGGAGGGCTGAGGACAGTGAGAAGAGCAGGAGTCAGGACAGCAGAGGAGGGTGAGGAGTGGGGGGGGGCAGCAGGCACCAGGGAGCTGATGGAGCAAGGGGAGGAGACATGGCAGCAGAGGGAAAAGGTAGAGATTTAAACATATTTATTAATAACTTGGGTGGCACATCCAAGCAAGCCACATGAACTCAATACTGGTGCACAACACAAAATTCATTGTGCTCATGTGAGGAAACTCTTAGGCTATGTCTACACTAGTTGTTTCTTGCGCAAGAACACATCCACACTGCCATGTGCGAACTGTGCTTTTGCACAAGGGCATCTATGGCAGTGTGGACACTCTCTTGCCCAAGAAAGTGCCGATGGCCATTTTAGCCATAGGGCTTTCTTGCTCAAGAAATTCATGTTGCCTATCTACACTGGCCTCTTGCACAAGAATAGTTGCTCAAAAGGGCTTATTCCTGAGCGGGAGCATCGTAGTTCTTGCGGAAGAAGCCCTGATTTCATACATGAGAACGTTAGTGTACTTGCGCAAGAACACACAGCCAGTGTAGACAGGCAGCAAATTTTTGCGCAAGAGCGGCCGCTTTGGCACAAGATCGTGCCAGTGTAGACACAGCCAAGGGGAGGGAGGAAGGCAGGGGCAGGGAATCAGCACTGGCTCAGCATGTCTACATGGTTTGGGGGAAGGTCAGGGAAATTGAGCTCAGCTGGGTTGCCGAGTGGGGAGGTCTGGGGAGCTGGGCTGTGGGGTGGGGTGGGGTGTGTGCGTGTAGCTCAGAGCTCAGTTTGGCTGCAGGAGGAGGGAGGTGCCGGGAACCGGGGCTAGACTCAAGGGGAGGGAGGGGCAGGGAATCGGCTCTTGGCTCAGCAGTTTTGTGGGACTTGGAGGAGGTGCAGGGAAACAGGGCTCAGCTGTGCTGTGGGGGAGGCATGCAGGGAACCAGTGCAGGGCTCAGCTGGGCTGAGGTGGATGGGGGAGGGCATACAGAACAGATGGGCAGCTCAGCTGGGCTGTGAGGGGCTGCAGGGAACTGGTGCTGCACACCCTTGGATTGTGAGGGATGGTTTTGGGGGAAGTGCAGGGAACCAGCAGGGGTGGGCAGCTTAGTTCGGTTGAAGGAGATAGAGGTGCAAAGAAGCCTAGTGGGGAAGGGGGGGGGGAACCAGGAGCCCTGAAATGACCTCCTCTGGTCCAAAAATTCCTCATCTGGGACCAGTCAGGTCTAGAGGGTGCCAGATCAGGGAGGTCCAATTCCTACCCAAGTCCCCTCCTCGCACCTTCCCTCGTAGCCAGACACCCTACATCCAGCCTGCTTCTGCACCCTACCTACCACCCAGACCTTGTCCCCTTCCGCCCCCCAGCTCCCTCCCAGATCCTGCACCCTATCCCTATCCCGCTCCTTGGCAGCCCTGCCATCCACCCTAGCACTACCCTGGCCCCAGCACCTTGCCTCACACCCCAGGACTCAGCACCACCCTGGCCCTGGCCCTGGCCCTGGCCCTGGCCCTGGCCCCAGCCCCAGCACCCTGCCATCCACGCTAGCACCCAGCAGCACCCTGTACCTTGTCCCAGCACCCTGCCAGTCACCCTAGTGCCCAGCAGGACCATGTTCCTGACCCCAGCACCCTGCCACCTGCCTGCCCCAGCACCTTGCCCCAGCACCCTGCCACCTGAGCCAGCATCCTTCCACCCAGCAGCACCCTCTCCCCAGCCCCAGCACCCACTAGCACTCTGTCCCCTACTCCCACCAGCACATTTGGGACCACATTAGTGAGGCTTGGGAGTTTTTGGAGGAGCTTTTTTGTTTTGTTTTTTTGCATCTCATGTGGCCCCAACTGACTTTTCTGTGGGTCAGTGACCTTTGACTCAAAACAGGTTCCTCACCCCTCTCATACATAAAGACAATGCTAAAACCTTTTGAGTTTGACATAATATTTTATTTAAAAATGAAGCCAGGCCAACAAGCCCCAATTGGGACCAAACCCCATTTCACTGCAGCATCATAACACTCCTGCACCACCTGACCCCAAATCTGAGCCTATCATACACTGGAACCCCCTGTCCTGAGCCTCTTACATCCCCAAACTCCTGCATCCCCACATCCTCAGTCCTCTGCCACAACATTCCTCCACCATCCACACATCACAAATCTGTGTCCTGAGCCCATCATACTCACAAACTTCTTGCCCTGAGTCCCTCAAATATCCAGCCCAAACTCCTGCACCCTCACATCCACAAGCCCTGGCTTGCTCAGCACCCCAACCTTCCACCTGAGCCCAACACTCCCCAGCCTAGAGCCCCCTCCCCGAGCCAACAGCCCCTTCTCCTGCATCCAAATTCCTCCCAGAGCTTGTACTTCTCACCCCTTCCCACACCCAAATCCCTCATTCCCACCCCACACCTCACTCTCACTAGGTTGAGACAGGTATAAGGGCTGGGGATAGCAAGTGATGGACAGGAGGGGAACAGAGCGGATGAGGCCTCACGGAAAGGAGATGGGGGGGGTCTCGGGGAAGGAATGTGATTTTCATGAATTGGTGGGTCCCTCTCTCCGCCCCCCCCCCTTTTTTTTTTTTCTTGACAAACCTAGGGGTTCCTTGAAATTCTGGAAAGCTGAAAAGGGTTCCTTGGCCAAATAAAATTGGGAAACACTGATCTAGAGAGTCGGGGTTTGGTTCTTGCCCTTCTCTAGGGTGAACAATGCAGGCAATGCTTGAAATGGGGAAAAGAGAGCGATATTCAGGCAAGGATTTTGAAATATTCCTCCTGAAGCCCAATTGTCCTATTACCAAGGTCTATTTTACTTTCAAAGCATTGTTTCACAGCAAGTGAAAAAGTTTATGGAAGCAGCATGTGGTTTAAAAGAACTTGCATGTAGAAGAGGATGACATTTTATCTCGTTGCCATCTCTATCCACATATCTGTACAAGTGACACCATCACAATACCTAACCATATAATCACAACATCGGGGCTCATACAATTGCACATCCTTTAGTGTGATGTATGCCATCAAGTATCAGCAATGCCCCTCTGCCATGTATATTGGCCAAACTGGACAGTTTCTACAACAAAGGATAAATGGACACAAATCAAGCATCAGAAATGGTAACGCACATAAATCTGAAGGGGAACATTTTAACCTGCCTGGGCACTCAATCGTGGATTTAAAAGTAGCCATGCTTCCACAAAGGAATGTCACCAGCCAATTACAGGGAGAGAGAATGCAGAATTGGTATTGATCTGCAAATCTGACACTGTTTCCCCTTGGGTTGAACGAAGACATTAAGTGGATGTTGTAATATAAAGCCAGTCTCTCCTGCCTCTAACGCTGCATTTTCACATCAAAAGCTAAGTATGGGACACTTCCAGCCCACTCTCACTAGCAGCAGTCCTACAACTGACAGGTACTTCCCCTCCCCCCCCCCCCTTCTCTGTTATAAATAATTTGGTTTCTGTTATTTCTACCCCAGCTCATCATCTGAAGAAGTGGGTTACAAAAGTTCATTATACTATAGATTTTTGTTAGTCTCGAAGGTGGCACAGGACTACTTGTTGATTTTATTCCAAGGCAACTTCCCCTGTAAGTATTTTGGTATTTGGTTAGTGAGAAGTCAGAGGCAGTAGGCTTCCTTAATCTTCTATGCATTCACCACACAGTACCTCAGATGTGGAAATTCTTGGTGGCTCTTTTGCTTCGCTGTCACTCAGACTGCTCTCGCTCTCAGAATCTGAAGAGCTGTCTGAATCACTGGTGCTCCCTGACTCTGCACTGCTGGAATGTGCTGATGCCACGCCCTCAGGCTGCGATTGTGAGAGACTGCACAACAATCAGGAGATAAAGTCAGAAAGCAGCATGGGTAAAGGTTTTATACTTTCATTGACAAGGCAACACTTAAGTAGTACTTCAGGACAGCGATACAGTAAAATCAGGATTCACTGGTGTGGCATCCTGACAGATCTCCTGCTCCGTCAGTGATGATAAATGTTTGGCTGTGTGCATTTTCATATGCTCCCTCAGTATATTGTGCCAGCTCTGTGCCGGTAGCTGGCATAATAGACTTCACGAGAGCTCCCAAAGACTCCCAAAGAGCTCCAGACTCAGATAATATATGAAGGGACCCTAGTCAGGTTTATTGTCGAACGAAGTACATTAATAGTCGGTGGTAGCCAGATGGCCTCTGAACCCCAACATATTTGTACCCAGGACAATGGACTCAGCTCAGTCTTTAGCATGGATTTCACTATCACCACCTAGGCTGGCCAAAGAGTTAAGTGATATACCCCAACATTTATAGACAAAAATAAACAATTTCTGATACACACTGCATGTAACATCTTACGCATTAATGGCATGTTTGGTACCTCCCCCTGTACTTTCTTCCAAAGCATTCACTACCTGTTGTTATGCTTTCACTCTTGTTGTTTCAAACTATTTTATCATGTACTCAGCTGGGTATCCCTGTACTGTCCTGATGGAATGTATTTATATACATCATGTGCTTCTAGCAATGCTAGCAGTTCTAGTGCTGAGAGACACTGACTTTGCAGGCAAACATCTGCTTTTGACATGGCCTTTGTCTGTTACTCATAGTATAACTCTTGCTTACTTTGGTTCAAGCACCAGGCCAATGCTTCAGGCTCTTTCTTTCTCCTATAACTAAGAATTAAAACAACTCACTTTTGATATTGGCGAGAAGGCAGTCAGGCAAAGAGAATTAATCATTGTACCATAAAAGTAATGGCTCAAAATCTTCTTCCCTTTAGCCATATGAACATGTGATCAAAGTTTCACCTGCTACCATAAGAGGTTAGTACATGGCAAAAGTAAAAACTGTCACTGAAGATTTTTAAAGCCCAGTTTTCTGAAAGACAATTACTCAATGGGACCAACAGATACCAGGTAAAGAGCTAAATAAGTAATGAGAGAAAATTAGTTTTCCCGAAAAGGTTTTACACAAACTTCTCTCCTCACCATATCTGCCTCCTTCCGTTTCCATTTCATCAGAAGCATTACCTAGCTGAATTGCCATGCTAACGTGGCATATTGTCCCCAGACGACCCCTCCCCACAGAGCTCACTTCTGTAGTCTGCTTAAAACAGGAATGTACATAGTTCAGCGGAAGTTAGGACTGACCAGCATGATACATGTTTTGGAAAGGGGTTAAAAATGAAAATAATGGTTTTAACGTAGGAAAACCAATATTAATGCTGATTGGTTTGCATGAGTAGCAGTCAGTGTTCTTGATGATCCAGCCTCGTACTAAGAGAAAACTACATTTTAAGAATTCTTCCATAAGCAAACTAATTATCGCTGCCAAAAATTGTCATGCCCCTATGCAAGTTTAACTTTTTAGACCATTATTCTTTGCTTGAAGGATATAGTTAACAGGCCAAAAATGTGGTCTATATTTAAGCTGTCTCCACTAGGAAGAGTTCTGAGGGTTTTTTTTTTAAACATATGCCCATGCATTCCACCTTGAACCTCAGCTGTCATACCAGAAAACTTGAGGTGTAGTTTATCCCTTTGTTGTACTGTGCACATGCAAATGTTTCTAGCTTCCTAGTGACTAAAAATCAGACTTACACATTACTTGCCAATGTGATGTTGCATATAGTATGAGCTCGAGGAAAGAACTAAACACACATTGGTATGTGGGGGAAGGGCAAGTTAGAGGTGTAAACGGAAACTCCTAACCTATTTATCCAGCCCCAAGACAAAATGAAATTTTGGTGATTTCACTTTTTCAGACCTGGCTCCTTAATGTTAAACACCTTTCTAACAATTTAGGCATCTAAATGCACTGGTGCTGAGTACCCTCATCTCTACTGGAGTCAATGATAGCTGCAGGTGCACACTTCATTAAAAAATCAATTAATTAGGTGCCTTAACATTAGGCACTCCAGCCCTAGTTCTCAAGTCCTTGCAACTATAAAAAGCACCTTACAGATACAGCCTCTCCACCACCATACTGTATTAGCCTCAAGCAGCAGCTTGAGAAGAAGTTAGGCATGCCTCTATTCATCCCAGTTGAATGTTAATTCTGAGGCTCTTAATGATTACTTTAATTTCAAAAGCACAAATGGTTAAAAAAGTCAATGAGAATTAGGCATATGACTCATTTGTGCTTTTGGGAATCTTTCTGAAACATCTCAAATAATATAGAGGTATTACTTCATGTATATTTATCATATGAAGCTACTGCAAATGTGCATGCAAACTGAGCTAAATGCACATGCAAGCAGCAAAGTAAGCCAAATGACAGAAATAGTGGAGGTCCTGAAAATGCCATCTTTGCCATATTGAAAGCAATACAAAATACAGTAACAGAAAGGTCTGTTAATTCATAAGGACCATGTTCTACTCTTGGCCGAGGTGCAAGCCTCCTATTATTCTCCAAAGGAAATCCATTGGTGAGCGAGGGTAGCATTTAGCTCTAACAACTTCATAGTTCAGGTCTGTTGACTGTAATAAAAATCTTGATTCAGCTCTGTCCATAGCCTGAGCTTGATTCACATTTATTATACATTGCATACATGCATACACATCTATCTATCTATCTATATATATACATACATTTATCTCAAAGAGAACACAAGGACAATATTTTCTCATAACTTTACAAATCAAAGGAGTTTCTCCTCTGATTTGCACAATCACTTTAATTAGTTGCCTTTTGACCAATTACTTTTATGCCACAATAGAACAAAAATTGCAACCATATTAATTTATTAATTCAAATGTTTAAATTTGTCTTGACATCAGTGTTAGCTATAAACAAGAGTGTGAGCATATAAAAATGAACCTCAAAGCATCAGTGAAACCTGGTTATGCAATGCAATTCAACTTCTAGAATAAGCTAGTCACTTATTCATCTCTACAAAAGTACTAAGTGCCACGTCCTGAGCTGGGACACATCAGGAAAGCTCCTTGTTTAGTTACATGAAGCTACTCCAGTTCATACCAACTGAGGATCTGCAAAAATCAAAATAACTTCCATCTTCCCCCATTCTGTATACATAATACCAAGCATATTTTTCTTCCTGTTGCTCTAGTTAGTAGTTTTGGAACAAATATTACCTTGGAGGAGCAGATGAGGGTGGTGGCTTTTCAGAGACCTAAGTATTTAAACAAAAAAGGAGGGGGGAAGGGAGGTTAGGTTAAAGACCTTAAAAACTCACATTGATTTAAAGGGATCACTCTGTGCGTAGTATCATATAAAGTTTCTAAAACTGACCTGATCATCATCACTGTCTTCACTATCGCTGAGCTGGAGGTCATCTTGTAGCATTCTGAAAGACAAACAAAAGGCAGTACATATAGATGGATATGCTTTAAAAAGATAGACTGTGATGCAAAACTTGGTCTTTCTGAAGTTGGGCATCTAGTTCTGATACCATACTTCAAGAACCCTTTGGGACTTTGTTCCAAGACTTAAAACATTCTAGTGTTAAATGCCATTATCACCTGAACAGAATATAATAATACATTACCTAGCTCTTACATCTTACACATCTCAAAGTATTTACAAAGAAGGTCAGTAGCACTCTATCCATTTCACAGATGAAGTAACTGAGGCACAGGGGAAAATGACTTCTCTAAGATCATCCAGCAAGCCACTGGCAGAGCTAGGCAAAACTCCTTTGCAGGTCACCCTTAAAGACCTCAAGTAGTTTGATACTAAGATCAGATTTCTTGAATTTCAGTCAAGTGCTCTATCCAATAGGCAACATAGTGTACCAAGAGAACATTAAAGTGTTTTCAGGCACCTGAAGCAACCTATGGGCATTGACATTGTTTTTATTGAATTGCGATTACAGTACTTCCGTTTTCACATATGTTCACTTTTTCCAGCTGAAGTCTTCAAATCAAGAATGTCTAAACAAGTGTCAAGTTCAAGCTGAACTCTCTTTCTCTTCTACCTAACAGAATGTGATGCACATCACACTGGGAAATGTAACATTTTGTGCAACAAATGGAAATACAAAATACTAAGAGACAAATTCTACTCCAATGTCACTGGGAGCAGAGAATGTGTGCATCCAAGAGCAGAATTTCATCACAAACTTATTCACAAATATGTAGATGACTATCACAGAGTATGATGATTCCAGTTGTCCCAGAGCATTAAGCAATAGAGTGCCTTGAAAAGGAGGGCAAAAATTAGCAAGAGTCCCACTGACTGCTTTTCTTCTTCTTCTGTATGATGTACAAAGGTAGCCTGAAGTCTATTGACCAAAAAAATCCTACTAACTCAAGAGATTAGAAATTCAAGTCTTAATTCCCCTGAAACTGAATAGTACAGCAATTAGAGAACTAGTGAAATTGTATTTCAAAAGACATGAGACTCAAAGCTGAGGAGCTGAGCGGGGAAAGGAATATTTAGTCAGAGAGTTTAAAAACATATTTTGTTTTAAATACTTGTTGAAGCTAATGCTGAATGATCATTCAGGAGAAATGATTGCTCCGTTAACACAATAACACCCCCAGCTCTTTAAGGTGTATGAGAATTTACACTAATTTTCTCTGGGACACTTAGGTAGTCCTCCAGCAAAACTGGGAAATACAATTTTAACACTCCTGATGTTTCTCAAGAAAGTTTTGAAAAATCCTGTCAGGCCTTCATTTTAGTTTTTACAGACCCTAGCACAATGTGATTCTGGTCCATGACAATGTCTCTCCTAGATGCTACATAAATACAGGTTGCACCTCTCTAAACCGGGACTTCTTGGTCCAGCAACATGCGTGGTACAGCAGGACCACAGATGTTCCTAGACAAGAGAGCTCCGGGACAGGAGGGTCAGAAGCTGAGAGCCCCACACAGGTGAGGCTGATGGTAGCTGAAAGTGCCATGCACAGTAGTCCAGTAGTGGCAGCGGGGCTGCAGCAGCCTGCTGGTGACAGCAGGGTAAGGGCAGCTCAGCTGGGCTCGGGGCAACCCATGCATGCCAGCTCAGCAGAGGGGTTGGTACCACGGCCGTCTGATCAGGGCTGCATGCCAGCCCAGTAGCAAGTCCGGGGCCATGGCTGCTTGGCTGGCAGCAAGGCCAGGCTGCAGCAGCCCAGCAGGGGAAGTCCAGCCGGGGCCATGACAGAGGAGCTGGGGCCGCGGCAACACAACTGGGACCAGCGCAGGCTGGCAGCCTAACCAGGGCTGCATGCTACCCCTGCAGCAGGGCTGGTGCTGCTGCAGCAATCCAGCTGTGATCAGGGTAGCTCAGCCAGGGCCACATGCCACCCAACAGTAAGGCTGTTGCCATGGCAGTGGGGCTGTGGCTGCATATCGCCAGTGGGGCTGGGGAAGCCGTTCTGGCAGCAGGGCCAGGGCAGCTGCATCGTCCGGCTGGTAGCATGGTCAAAGGAGCTGGTGGCAGGGAGAGGCAGCAGTCTGAGAAGGCTGATGGCAGGAGACTTCCCCTGGTCCCGCAGATTCCCTGATCTGGGACCAGTCAGTTCCTGAGATACCAGACCAGGGAGGTCCAATCTGTACAAATAATAAATAATTATAATAAAAGAGGGCAAACATCCAACTAAAAAAAACCCTTTGCAGGTCACCTTTAAAGTTTTTAAGCAGTTTGATATTAAGATGCTGTGAAGACACTACAATAAAAGCTTAAATAAACTTAGCAATTTCTTCCTTTCAGATACTATTCCCCCATTTATACAAATAAACAAGAAGTTATCTTACATTTAACTGCCCTTTCATGCAAAAAAGCACAGAGTAAGCACAAATACATACAGATGCACTTTCATAAATCATTTCTAAACCACTGAAGTATGACCCAACTTGATGGTAGAGCTTGGCAGCTGTTTAACAACACACACAGCACAGCAGCTTAAAATAGGAAGTGCTGGATCACAAATCCAAATGAAACTGCAGGAGAAACTGCCTTGTCAGTCAGATAAGATCTATTTTGCCAGTTAAGCAGCAGTTGACAGTCATGGTGGAACAGTAAGCCATGATTCCCCTCAGAGCACATGAGGTTTTTCAAGCACTAAATTAAATTATCATAATTCTAAAGGTAATGAGACTAGCTATACCATTCCCTTAAATATTGCTGCCATTAACAGTCAAGGGGAACTATGCATGTGGAATGAACAGGAAAAATTGATTGTTTTGAAGGTTTTGTTTGTGTTGCTCTGCTTTTGCAGTTTCCTTTTAAAAGAGTGATAACAAAAAGGGATGTGAACAGGTAACCGATTAACCTAACCTTAGCTGGGGGATCCTTACTGGATAAATGTTAACCCCTGTCAACAGCTGGGCTGGAGAAGCCTCCCACCCTGGGATCTTGCTTAGTTGGCTAACTGGTTAAATGGGATTTTATATCCCTACCAACAAATGACCCTTTTCCACTCTTTCAGCATGGAACACAACCACTAAAGGCCAAGTCTACACTGGCAAGTTAGGGTACATCTATACTGCACCCGTAAGTCAAAATAAGATACGCAATTTGAGCTATGCAAATTGTGTATCTTATTTCAATCTAATTTCAAAATAAATGTCAAAATAAACTGCTATTCTAAAACGTCCCTTAACCCTCGTGGACGGAGGGGTACAGAAACATTGGAATAGTGAGCCCATTATTTTGAACTCTATTTTGAAATAATGGGCTGGTTCAAAAGATGTGAAATAGCTATTTTGGGATACCGGACATGTCCCAAAACAGTGCCGCAGTCTAGAGGTACCCTTACTGAGCAGTAAATCAGCTCCCAGCACTGTAACTTCTGAGGTGTCCACACTGTCAAAGCACTTGGTGCACACTAGCTCTGCAGTTGCTATGCTCCAGATAAACCACCTCCGTAAGAAGCATAGGGCTTGCTGCACTCTGGATTAGGGATGTATGACATCATGAGTCATGCTGCTGCTGAAAAGAATGAATTTGAAGGAGTGGAGCTACAGTGAGAAGAAGAAGCAGAAGTAGAACATGGAGCTGCTCCTAAACATTATGGAGCTACAAGCGCACATGCTCCAGGCATTGCTAGCACTTCAGACGGAGCAGCTGCGCGATTGGCCACCCTTGCAGCCAATGTCCCAAAACTATTTTCCATACAACCCACATCCCTGCCAACACAATTTGGACAGCACCCTGTTCTGGGCAGCACATACCCCCTCAACCTCCACCCACAGGAACCTGATGCACTCAGCACCCATTCCCCTGCAGTTTAGCTCTGATGAACTGCAACACCTATTACATAGTACATTAGACAGCAGGGTTGCATATGAATCCTGGACATATACAAATCTGTGAGACTCTCTAGGCTTGCCTCATTTCCTGTCTTCTCCCTCTCCTTCCCTCCCACCAACTGCAGATGTGTCATGCTTCACAGGTATTATATGTTTGTTGTTTTAAATCCAGATAACAAGAGCATACTGACCCAGGTTCAGGACAGGGTCTAAATTGACAGCATGATGGATAGTAATTGAACCCACCTTGTGTGAGGTAAAGGATGGTAACTAAGCCACAGAGTGTGGCAATCTGAGTGATGTGTAACTTGTTTGTACCTGTGTACAAAGTGTACCCCAAAAGGTGGTCATCAGCTGACTGTGCGGGGCAATGCTGAATCCAAAATATTGGTTGGGTGCTAGTGCATTGTCACGGTATACATATGTATAGTGGTGCAGCGGCATGTCTGTTCGCTGACAACTATCATTGTACCTCACTTGACAATAAACCTGGCTGGGTGCTTTCGATCCTTATCTGATTTATGGTCTTAGGGGACTCTCTCGGAGTCTGTCATGTTGACTAATTGTGCATGGTTAATGTGGTAAGACAGGAGAGTGCAAACACGCATGCAGCCAAAGTTTATCATCCCTGATGGAGCAGAAGACCTTTCAGGATCCCATTGGGAACAACTGACTGATGACATATGATTAAGGAAAAACCCTCCAAAAGCCTTTTTCCTCTTTTGGAAGCCAAGCCACTCACCTTTCTAGGACTTCTCCCACCCAAGTTAAGCAAGCCAGCTGAATATTAGTAAAGCTTATTAAAGATTAAACTTCCTGATATTTCATACCTGGGCAAAAGGTGTCATTAGGGATTGATCATGTAAACCCTTATCTCTTCTCTGTACCGTCTCCAATTTCTCCACATCTTTCTTGAAATGTGGTGCCCAGAATGGGACACAATACTCCAACTGAGGCCTAATTAGTGCAGAGTAGAGCGGAAATATGACATCTCATGTCTTGCTCACAAAATTCCTGTTAATGCATCCCGGAATCATATTTGCTTTTTTTGCAACAGTGTCACATTAGTGACTCATATTTAACTTGTGGTCCACTATGACCCTTAGATCCCTCTCTGCACTACTCCTTCCTAAACAATCACTTCCTATTCTATATGTGTGAAAGTGATTGTTCCTTCCTTAGTGGAGTATTTTACATTTGTCCTTATTAAACTTTGTTCTGCTTACCTCGGACCATTTCTCTAGTTTGTTCAGATCATTTTGAATTATGACCCTATCCTCCAAAGCACTTGCAACCCCTCCCAGCTTGATACCTGCAAACTCAATCATCTTACTGTCTATGCCAATATCTAAATTGTTGATGAAGATATTGAACAGAACCGGTCCCAAAACAGACTCGTGCGGAACTCTACTTGTTATGCCCTTTCAGCATGATTATTAACCATTAATAACTACTCTCTGGGAATGTTTATCCAGCCAATTATGCACCCACCTTACAGTAGCCCCATCTAGGTTGTATTTCCATAGTTTATTGATAAGAAGGTCGTGCGAGACTTTGATCGGTCTGTTTTCATTTGCAATCACTTAAATCCTATTTCTTACCAGGGATGATAAAAATCAATGATTTTTTTTAAGAAATCAAAAAAGCAGACTTTTTATTTAAATTGCATTTTTTAATTATTTTTTTAAAAATTAATATAATATTAAATTTCCCATTTAAAAATTAAATTTCATTACAAACATGCCACATGAGGCTAGGTCTCTATACTCTGAGGCTACGCCTAGATTGCCACTTTTTCCGATAGTTCTGTCGGAAGAGGCTTTTCTAAAATTTGGACTGTCTACACTAGGCCAAATTTTGGAAAAACCTCCTCTTTCAGAAGAGCCTTCTTCCTCACGGCATGAGGAAGATAGAGCATCCAAAAAAGCATGTCTGCTCTTCCGCAAAAAATGTCAGAAGAGCAGACGCGTTCCCTGGATGTGGTGGAGTTTTTCCGGGATATCGAACTCCATAGTCTAGACATAGCCTGAGTCTCATAAAAATGGCTCTAGTCTGTCCAGCCTAACAACCAGCTCTTGCTTCTTGAAAGTTCTGGGCTTTCTATTTTTGTTTTTCAGCAGACTAAAAAGTAACACATGCAAAGAAAGATACAAGCTGGATAGGACTGTTTTTGTTCTCTGCTTATGTTGTAGACGACCTTGACCAAGCATGGCAGAGAAGTTAGTTAAGACATTGTCTTAAAGACAGAGAGGCAATATGTAGGAAAGGATGGAGGCAGCCTAGAAAGGAACAGTGGAATGAACTGAAAAGAAAAGGAAAGACATTATTTAGCATACACACAGATTCCTATATTCCCCCACACTTTTGCCACAGAAAAAATGTCATGGCTTCTGGGTGTTAGAAAGATCATATCTATGAATATTTTGAAGAAAATCATTCCCTGGGTAAAAACAGAAAATGTGTCAAGTGTAAGCACTGGAAGATGATGATGCAAGGATTAGTTGCAAAAATGAAACAGAAGGAAAACTGCTTATTGGAGAAAATGATGTGGCTGATGTGGATATGGCTTAGTGGATCAACAGATTAGAAACTTAAATAATTCACTTTGCAATTAATCATTTTTCAAGACATTCTTCTGTGCTTTTTAGTGCAAGTGTGATTTGACAAGTAAATTCCCAAGTTGTTTGCTATGCTGGATGTTGATAGAAAAAAAAAGTTTAGCTCAGCTAATCCTTATAGCTTGTTTAATTAGTTAACTAGGTTTAAAATACATCCCCCGAATATACAAAACAGAAAGCTACAGTAAGAGAAATCTAGAGTTGCCAGTTGCCACTCATTGTCATTTTCTTATTTTTCATTACATAAAACATGCCCCTTATTTTGGAACATCCTGGCCATGGACCATAATGGTGATGCCATAAGTCTATTCCTCATTTCACTTTCCCATAACTCAGCTTTCCCAAGCAAGCCCAATTCTATACATGTTTTCTCAAAAATCAGAAGTGCCTGTGAGTTCAATGGGGTTTACTCCAAAATTAAGCGCACTCTAAGCTCAGTCAATCTTAGCTTTTTTTGGTAACTTGGAATCGAATCTGCATCCTTGCTGAAAAAAAAAAAAAGTAAATGAATAGAGTGAGAAGAACCAAGAAGAATGACTATTCCAAGTAAAGTTTTCAATTTTGTTTCAGGATCCTATTTAAGAGTAAAAAAATCAGACTATCTGTAAGAACTTCATAGTTATCCATTGGTACTTTTAGCAGAAGTGATGTAACTAAATGTATTTCAGACAGCAAAGTATCAGGAACAATCAAAAGATTTCAATTATCCAGTAAAACCACCACCATAGATGAATTTGTAGTAAGGACCAGTAAATACCAACAAGACGCCATATATGAAAAGACTGCTCAGTTCAATTATGCCACAAATTCTCCTTTTCACATTGTTAACAATAAAATCCTTCACTGACATGGTTAAGTCCTTACAACCGGGCTACATTCCATCTGGTAGAACAGACAGGAAAGTTGCTAGATACTGTACAGTGTACGAGAAGGAATTTGAACAGTATGCAAGAAATACTGAGGGGAAATTTGCCAGTTTAATCCTTGTTGGGTGGAGAAATGTACACAATGATCCAGTAATATGTGCCTGTGAGGCAACAAAAGATGGAGTAGAATATCTTTCAAAAACAACAGATACGTTTGCCTCTGAGCAAATCATGGTTTATGCTATTAGATATGCAAATCTAAGTCACTTAACCTTCACACTGACTGGCTCTGCATTTATTGATTACATAGTCACCATTAAAAAAGACTTAAAATTATATATTGCTAGGTGATATCTGAGATAATCAGTTTCTATTTATATCTAAGATAAAATTATTCTGGGGGTAATGGCTTGCCATGCTGGACCTGATCCTTTCTTGCATTACACTTTGAGTAGTCATTCACACCAGTGCAAAGTGCAGGAAGAGGTCCAAAGTCCACACTACTACAGGTTGAGCCCCCTCCAGTCAGGTACCCTCAGGACTGATCTGTGTTGAACCAGAGAATTTGCCCAACCACAGGAGGTCAGTATAGTCTAGCAGCATCACCAACTCTTCCACTGCTTGCTGGGCTCTTAGAAGACATTTAGGGATAAATTAGAGTTAAATAACAACACAGAACATTGAGAGCCAGGACTGGTGGCCGTAAACAAACTTTATGGAACTGTAGAAAACTTGACCATAGCCATGATAAGTGGACATCCCCATAACTACAATCATGCGGGACCACAGATGTTGCCGGACCAGAGAGTGCTGATTAGAGAGACTCAACCCATAGCTCAGACTTTACCTTTCACTGACACTGGTGGGAGCATTTTATACTCACTGTGCCCTCTCTGCACAGCTGTCAACATGCAAGGCAATGGAGAATCAGGCCCATTGTCTTTGTAATAGTTTTAATGTAGATCAAGCAGCTATGAATTACTTTGTCTATGCTAGGGAGTTACATCGCTAGAGACTTATCAATGCTACCTCTGGTTCAGTAGCATTGGGGAAGAGCCCTGTCTTTCTTTAACTGACAGAGTGCTGCAAACACAGAGAAGCCAGTAGACTTTAGGCTATGTTATATTTTCCACTGATTGAAAATATACTGTTAATATACTGTTGCTTAATTTTTTTGTGTCCTGGTTTTACTTTAGGGCTGAGATTTCCCAAGTGATCTCTTCCCTGGTTTTCTTACCATTACTTGGGTGGTGGCAGCGGATTTTTATCCCCCAAAATCTAGGTTTTTAAGATTTTGGGGGGAAGTTTTATACCAAAGCCTGGAAAGATAAGGTTTTGGGGTACTTTTGATGCGGGCCCCCACTTCTGCATTCATCATGCCAGAATGGAGATTTAGCCTTCTCCAGCATCTACCAGTGCTCTTGCACCCTCCCTCCTGGCCACATACTGCACCCTCCCGTCCTCTTGCTCCCTCCTTCCGGCCAGACACCCTATTCCCAGCCTGCTTCTGCACCCTACCTCCCACCCAGACCTCACATCCTTCACCCCCACCCCTATCCCACTTGCTGACAGCCCTTTCGCACACACTGAACACTTCATTTTTGTCCCCACCCCAGAGCCCAAGGGGATCTACAAAATCCACTAACTCTGGAACCCCAGAAAAGTAAATCTGACCCATGGGAACCCCTGAACCTCAGTCCTCCCTGTCCTTTCCCCTCGTCCCATGAGGCTGGAGTGCCAGAGGAGTGAAACGTCTTAGTTGAGGGCCACATCAGAAAGGGTTGGAGGATTTGGAAGTTTTTTTGCTTCTCACTTGTGTGGCCCACAACTGATTTTTCTGTGGGTCAGTGATCCCCAGCCCAGAAAAGGTTCCCCAGT
Source organism: Rafetus swinhoei (assembly GCA_019425775.1). Classification (NCBI taxonomy): domain Eukaryota; kingdom Metazoa; phylum Chordata; order Testudines; family Trionychidae; genus Rafetus; species Rafetus swinhoei. The sequence continues at coordinate 123,209,542 of CM033449.1, forward strand.
CCTGCCATAAATAAAGAAAACATTGAAACCTTCTGGGTTGGACATAAATTAATATTTTATTTTATTGAAAATTAAGCTTGATAAAGCAACTGGTGGTCTGGGGAAAGGTTTGCTTTCAGTCAGGTGGTCCATGGGCCAAAAAGTTTGAGAACCATTGGTCTACACTGAGAAGGTTTGGTGACTAAAGTGCTGTTGACATGCATTATAATAGCTATCAAAAGCATTATAATAGCTATCAATACTGAAACAGTTACTAAACATAGTAATTCATAGATTACTATTCATAACATAGATTCAGCAATTACCCTGCTATTTGAATTGCCCTCGGGTGACTTAGTAATTTCCACTTGAAACTTACTGCTACACAAGGCTCAGAATCTATCCATAGTGCCATCTGGTCTGGTTAACCTTGAGGGAATAAATTTCACCACTCAACACTACAGCATCTGTTAATAGTGCCCCTCTGGTCCGGCACCCTCAGGACCTGACTGGACCTGGACAAAGGGATTTGCCGGACTAACGAAAGTCCCTTCCCTAATGGCCCGTGCTAACCTGCTGTCCCCCCTCTCTGCCCGCTGCTGCCTGGCCAGCCATTGCTCCCTGGGCCGGAGCTCTACAGCTCCTGCTGCCCCTGCGGCTGCTGGGGTTGGAGCTGCACAGTTGGGGTCGGAGCTTCCTGGTTGCTGTCAGTGTCAGAGCTGTGCAGCCAGGGCTGGCCTCCTGCTACTGCCCAGTTGCTGTGACCAGATTTCCCCGCTGCGGCGCCCCCTCCCTCCCGTACCTGGACTTTGTGGTCCAGGAACATCTGTGGCCCTGCTGGAACACAGATGTTGCTGGACAAGAGAGTCCTGGTTAAGGGAAGTGCAATCTATACTTTGAAACAGTTATTATAATTAACCTAATTTATTGGTTACCATTTTCATCTGCTACTAATGCTAGAAAGTTACTATATTATAATTCAATAATAATCTTCTCACACTTCCTTTAAGGGAAAAATGAATCAGTTACTAGCTGGCTTTCTCCCCCCTCCTTCCATATAAACACTAAAATTTGGATTTTCAAAACATTTAGCCATGTGCTAGCATTGAAGTTTATTTCAACAGAAGAAAAGCTAGGCCAACACTGACACCCTTTGAAAACTCCTACCCTAAATCAACCTATCTCCAATATTCCTTTATTAAAACAAGCACAAAAAATATCATAGTGATTCCTGATACCACTAGAGACATTTTAATTTTACATAAAAACAATCTGACCCCCCAATCCATATAGGCAAAATCCACTGCTTTTGAGGAACCTCACTGATGTCCACATGCCACACTGCATAACAGCTCTGAACGAATTAAGCAGTTCTAAAAAACCAAAGCTAAATAGGTATGCACGTTTATTTTAATGGACTAAAGATGTACTTATAAAAGATTTCTTACAGAACAGGAAAGGATTTAGTAGAGAAAATTCTTAATTCAAACACAGAAATGAAGTCACAAAGAGTCACTTCTACTTTTCCTTTCAGTAAGAACCATTCATTAATAGTTTTTGTGCTGTCAGTTCCTGGGTGATTATGATGGAGGTGTGTTGCGTGGTTACTGGAAAAAATGTGTTTGAGGTTAGGGGGTTGTCTGTAGGTGAGGGGTTTAAGTTGTGGGCTATAGGTGATGACACGTGGAATTGTCTTTTGGCTCTGACTATCTGTTTTTTCACTTCTCCGGGTGGGTATTTCAGTTTTAAGACTGTTTTATATAGCTCCTGTAGGTTACCCATCCAGAGAAGCGAAAAAACAGATTGACAGAGCAAGAAGAGTACCCAGACTTGAACTATTTCAAGACAGGCCAAGAGACAACAACAGAATTCCACTTCTCATCACCTACAGCCCACAACTTAAACCCCTCCAACGCATTATCAACAATCTACAACCTATCCTGGAAAATGATCCCTCACTCTCACAGGCCTTGGGGGAAAGGCCAATCCTCACCTACAGACAAACCCCTAACCCCGTGGTCACCAACCCGTTGATCGAGATCGACTGGTCGATCGTGAGGGCTCGACCAGTCAATCGTGAGGGGTTTGGGGCCCCCCCAATTCTCCCTACCCCCAAGAAGCCCCACTACTTACCTCCGAAAATGGAGGTAGTGCCGGCTTCCCGCAGGGTGGAGGGAAGTCCGGCAGCTGTGCGCCACTTCTGGGGTTTCTGGAAGTGCACTGCCTGCTCCCCTACTCCAGGTCTGTGGTGTGCCGGGAGGAGGTAGGAGTCCCGGAGAAAGGCACGTGCTGGGGCTTCGGGGGGCGGGAGGGGGGAAGCGCACACCGGGGCTCCCCTCCTCTGCGGGGGAGGAGGTAGGAGTCCCGAGGGCAAGAGCACGCGCCAGGGAGGGAGGGAGGAGTCCCGGGGGGAAGCGCGCGCTGGGGCTCCCCTCCTCTGCGGGAGAGGAGGTAGGAGTCCGGAGGGGAAGCGTGCGCTGGGGAGTGGGGAGGAGGTAGGAGTCCCGGGGGAAGCGCGCACTAGGGCTTCCCTCCTGGGGGGGGAGGGGAAGAGGGGAATGGAGGCGCGCACCGGGGCTCCCCTCCTCTGTGGGGGAGGAGATAGGAGTCCTGGGGGGAAGCGCGCGCCGGGGAAGGGGGAGGAGTCCCGAGGGGAAGCGCGCACCGGGGCTTTCCTCCTTTGCAGGGGAGGGGGGAGGAGTCCCGGGAGGAGGATCTTGCCAGAGCTTCCCTCCTTGGAGGGGGTGGGGGGAAGGGAAGGCGCGTGCCGAGGATTCCCTGCCCCCGCCAACACCCTGCCCCCTGTTCCCACTGGCATTCTGCTCCCACTGGCACCCTGGCCCCTGCCCCCGCCAGCACCCTGTCCCCACCCCAGCACCCTGTCCCTTGCCTCCACTGACACCCTGTCCTCTGCCCCAGGCCCTTGCCCCAGAACCCACTGGCCCTCTGTCCCTTGCCCCAGCACCCATTGACATCCTGCCCCAGCACCTACAAGCACCCTGTCCCCTGCCCCAGCACCCATTGGCACCCTACCCAGCACCCTGTCCCGGTACCCCCTGGCACTCTTCCCCAATACCATGTCCCCTGCTCCCACCAGCACAGTTGTAGCCACAATAGTGAGGCTTGTGAGGGTTTTGGAGGAGTTTTTATTTTGTATCTCACTTGTGTGGCCCCCGCTGACTTTTCTGTGGGTCAGTGACCCCTGACTCAAAACAGGTTCCCTGCCCTTCTCATAAATAAAGACAATGCAGAAACTTTTTGTGTTTGACATAGTATTTTATTTAAAAATGAAGCCTGGCCAACAAACCCCCAATTGGGGTCAAGCCCCCATCTGCCCACAGCATCATAACACTCCTGCACTCCCTCTTCCCCCAGACCCTCGATCTGAACCTATCATACACTGGAACCACCTGCCCTGAGCCCCTCACATACCCTAACCCAAATTCCTGCACCCTCATATCAACAAGCCTGTGGCTTGCTTAGTACCCTAACCCTACATCTGACCCCAACACTGCCCGGCCTGAAGCCTCCTCCCGACCCAGCGTCCCTTTCTCTACCTCCTCCTGCATCCAGATTTCCTCTCAGAGCTTGCACCTCTCACCCCTTCCCACACCCAAATCCCTGATTCCCACCCCAGAGCCTACACATCCTGTCTCAACCCAGCAAGGTTACAGCTAGATTGCAGGAGTTTTTCAGGATTCCGGAGATATCCCAGAAAAACTCTTCTGCATCCAGGGATGTATTTGTTCTTCTGCTTTTTTTAGTGGAAGAGCAAACGAGCTCTTTCGGTAACCCCTATATTCCTCTTTCCATGAGGAATAAGGGGGCTTCCAAAAGAAGGGGTTTTTCTGACATTTGGTCCAGTCTAAACAGGCCAAATGTTGGAAAAACCTATTCCTAAAGAAGAATTGGGAAAAAAGCAGCAGTATAAGGGTTGGGGACAGCAAGTGATGGAGAGGAGGCGAATAGAGAGGAAGAGGCAGGGCTTCAAGGAAGGGGTGGGGCGGTAGATCTTGGCTTGTTCTGTCATTTAAAAAGTGATCTTGGGTGTTAAAAGGTTGGAGATCACTGCCCTAACCTCAAACCACACAACACACCTCCATCATAATCACCCAGGAATCCATCCCTGCAATCAGCCCCGGTGCCAATTCTGTTCACACATCTTCACAAGTGATTTCATCACTGGACCCAACCACATCAGCCACTACATCTGGGGCTCATTTAACTGCACCTCCACTAATGCCCCTTTGCCATCTATACTGGCCAAACTGGACAGTCTCTATGGGAAAGAATTAATGGACACAAATCAGATATCTGAAAAGGCAACATACAGAAACCTGTTGGGGAACACTTTAACCTGCTCGTGTACTCATTAATGGATCTCAAAGTCACTGTTTTGTTTCAGGCCAATTCCACAAGCCAAATACACAGGGAAGGGTTGGAATTTAACTTCATTTACAAGTTTGATGCCTATCAGAGAGGAATGAATAAAGATATCGGCTGCCTCACACACTACCTTCCACATCCTAATGACTTAACCAACCAACTTATACAGGTGCAAATAACTTGAACAATCTAATTCACTATCTTCTTTTTTTCCCCCTCTCCCCTCACCTTCTCTTATTTATTCTTGGATCTGGACTTTTAATACTCAAGTCATCCGAAAAAGTGGGCTGTGCCCATGAAAGCTCATGATACCATGTACATATTTAGTTAGTCTTTAAGGTGCTGCTAAACTATTCATTGAATTTTTCATGTTTGTTTGGCTTAAGCACAAATTTACACCCTAATTTTCAGAAACAGAAATAAAGTCTTCCTAGTTATCTAAAAGGTTAGAGAATGATTCACCTTTAAAACAAACAAGAAACCAGCAATAAAATAATTCAGGAAATTTTTTTTTAGACATATGAAAATAGTAATCCAATAAACCAATATTATATTTCTCATCAAAGCAATATCATTTTAATCTATAGTTTCCCAAAATCCAACAGTACTAAGTATATAAAAAATCTGAATTTGAAACTGTAAGAAGTAAATGCTTGACTAATAAATCAGAAATTCAAGTTCTTCTACCTAAAAGAAAGAATGGAACTAGGAACTTTACTAACTATATAATTTAAACTATATACATGAAAAGAAACAGAAGACAAGAACTTCACGTACTATTTGTAGTTCAGAGTGAAGTGTAGCTAGAAGAAATACAAAGAGGATGGTGCAACAGAGGAGGACCGCTGATTCGTATGGAGAAGGCAGGGCAATCAGCTAGTTATCTAAGGTGTCTGCACATGAACACAAGCAGCAGTTGAGCAAAAAGGACCTGAGGATTGCAGTAGATGAGAAGCTGGATATGAGTCAACAGTGTACCCTTGTAGCCAAGCTAATGACATATTAGGGTGCATTAGGAGGAGCACTGCCAGCAGATCTAGAGAAGTGATTATTCCCCTTTATTTGGTGCTGGTGAGGCCACATCTGGAGTATTGCATCCAATTCTGGGTCCCCCATTACAGAAAGGACGTGGACGCACTGAAGAGGGTCCAGCAGAAGGCAACGAAAATGATTAGGGGACTGGAGCACATGACTTACGAGGAGAGTCAGGGGGTATGTCTACACTTGCACTCTCTTTCGAGAGAGGGATGCAAATGCAGCTGAGCGAAATTAGAAATGAAGTGTAGATTTGAATTTCCTGTGCTTCATTTGCACAATCGCGGACCGCCGCTATTTCGAAATGCCCCATTTTTGAAATAACGAACGCTGTGTAGACGCGGTTATTTTGAAAGAAACCCCTTCTTTCGAAATAACACTTACTCCTCAAAAAATGAGGTTTACCGGTTATTTTGAAAGAAGGGGTTTCTTTCAAAATAACCGCGTTTACACAGCATTGGGTATTTCAAAAGCGAAGTTACTCACCTCCAGTGCAGTAACTGTCATTCTTCGAGGTGGTGTCCCCGCGGGTGCTCTACTATGGGTGCTGGGCTTGCCCCGGCGCCGCAGACGGAGACTTGTCATTAGCAGTGTCTGGCCGGACCACGCATGTGCCGCAGGCTCGCGGCTTTCGCGCTCTTTCTGTCGCGCGGTCCGGCCCCTCCGCCAGTTCCTTGAAACCGCCTCAGAGTCTGTAAGAGACAAGCAGAGAGAGAGAGAGGACTCCGGAGCGGGGAGGAGGGCGGGTAGTGGAGCACCCGCGGGGACACCACCTCGAAGTACGACAGTTACTGCACCGGAGGTGAGTAACTTCGCTTTCTTCTTCGGGATGTCCCGCGGGTGCTCCACTATGGGTGACTGCGTAGCGGTAGTCGCCAAAAACGGAAGGAGGGCAAGGAGACCCTATTTATCCGCCGTGGAGAGCACCACAGTCACCACTGCCCCATCTGAGTGAGAGAGAGAGATAGAATAATGCTTAGCGAAGGTCCCATGAGAGGACCAGGTCGCCGTTCTGCAAATGTCCTTCAGAGATACGCCTCTGTGGAACGCTGTAGATGTGGCCATGGCTCTAGTGGAATGAGCGTGTGGTTGGGACGGAAGGGGTAACCCTCTCGTTATGCGTACGATTGCACTATGCATGCGGTTACGAGATTGGAAATTCTTTGGGCAGATAGACGTTGACCCTTTGACTTGTGTGCCAGGGAGACGAATAAATGGTCCGTAAGCCTGAACAATTTAGTACGATCTATGTAGAACGCTAAGGCCCTGCGGATGTCCAAGGAATGTAGGGCCGTGTCTCGTGGCGAGGCATGGGGCTTCGGGAAAAAGGTTGGCAAGATGACTGGTTCATTAACGTGGAAATTGGAGACAATCTTGGGTAGGAACCTCGGATGTAATCTCAAGACTACCCCATCGCTACGGAAAATCATATATGGTGGAATGGCCATCATGGCGGAAAGCTCGCTAACCCTGCGTGCAGAGGTTACTGCGAGCAGGAAAACCGTTTTCAGAGTGAGGAATTGTAAGGATACGGTCGCCAGAGGCTCGAACGGTGGCCTCATTAGGGCGTCGAGTACCACGTCCAGGCTCCACACAGGAGGGACTGGGTTGCGTGGTGGGTCCATATTGATAAGGCCCTTGAGAAATCGTTTAGTCGTAGGATGGGCGAAGATAGAAACGCCATCTATAAGTGGTGTGAACGCTGATATTGCTGCGAGGTGCACCCTGATGGAGGCTAACGCAAGACCCTTGTTTTTTAGGTGCAGTGCATAGTCCAGTACGGAGGAAATGGACGGACGTGTCGGATTGTGGTGGTTCGAGGTACACCAGGAGGAGTATCTGTGCCACTTGTGAAGGTAAGTTTTCCTCGTGGTTTGTCGCCTACTTTGTACTAGGACTTGTTGGACTGCGGCAGAGCAGAGAGATTCACATGGGTTCAGCCAGTTAGGAACCATGCTGTTCGGTTCAGCATTTGTATCTGGGGATGTTTCAGGCGTCCTCGGTCTTGTGTGAGGAGGTCGTGGAGAGGCGGAAGGCGGATCGGTGTCCGCACAGAGAGGCGGTGCAGGAATGGAAACCAGTGCTGGCGAGGCCAATCTGGGGCTATGAGGATTAGCGTAGCCCTGTCCGCCTTCAGCTTTTGAAGGACCTTGGGGATGAGAGGTATGGGGGGAAATGCATAAAGGAGGGGTCCGTGCCAAGTCACGAGGAAGGCATCCCCTAGAGATGCGCGGCCCAGGCCCGCTCTGGTGCAGAACTTGCGGCATTTTGTGTTGGCGGGAGTTGCGAAGAGGTCCACTCGGGGAGTCCCCCAACGTTGGAAGATGTCGCGTAATATGCCGTCGTGCATTTCCCATTCATGTTTCGAGTGGAAGTGTCTGCTCAGGAAGTCTGCCGTCACGTTCGTGGTGCCAGGTAAGTAGGATGCCAGAGGAGTCACCCCGTGGCGAATGCACCAGTTCCAAAAGCGGATAGCTTCCGTGCATAGCGAACGGGAGTGAGCGCCACCCTGGCGATTTACGTAGTACATGGCTGCGATGTTGTCTCTAAGTATTGTCACAGTGGTATTCCGAATGTAGACGAGGAAGGATTTGCACGCGTTGAAAATAGCACTAAGCTCTAGGAGGTTTATGTGCAACCTTGCTTCTTGTGGGGACCATTGGCCTTGTACCGAGAGGGAACCCATGTGGGCCCCCCAGCCTAGTAGGGAGGCGTCTGTTGTGATTTGGTGGAGAGGCTGCTGCGGGTGAAATGGTACGCCCGACAGCAGGTTTGTGTGGCTGGTCCACCATCGAAGTGATTGAAGAACGCCCGGTGGCAGTGTAACGGGCCTGTGGAGATCGTATCTGGTGTGGTGGTATACGAGGGTCAGCCAGTGCTGAAGGGCACGCAGGTGTAGTCTGGCGTATTTCACCACGTACACTGTGGCGGCCATGTGGCCCATGAGTCTGAGACATGTGATGAGTGGAACGGTGGGGCTCACGGTGATGGTGCAAATGAGGTCCTGGATGGCCTGAAACCTCTGCAACGGTAGGAACGCTCTGCCGGCAAGTGAGTCCAGACGGGCCCCAATGAACTCGATGTCCTGAGTGGGATGCAAGACGGACTTCTGCTCGTTGAGGAGGAGTCCGAGCGATCGAAAGACTTGCATCGTGAGGTGAACCATGTGGGAGACCTCGTGTGCTGAAGCGCCTTTGAGCAGGCAATCGTCCAGAAAAGGGAAGATGAGCACCCCTTGGCGTCGGACAAAGGCCGTGACCACGGATAGGACCTTTGAGAACACCCTGGGGGCTGAGGATAGCCCGAAGGGGAGGACCTTGTATTGAAAGTGGTCCTTCGCCACGACGAAGCGCAAGAACCTTCTGTGAGCAGGGTGGATAGGGACGTGGAAATAGGCATCCTGGAGGTCGAGGGCGGCAAACCAGTCCTGTGGATTTAAAATAGGGATTATGGCAGCTAGCGTTGTCATTTTGAATCGTTGTTTCCTGAGATATTTGTTCAGACGACGGAGGTCTAGGATAGGGCGCCAGCCTCCAGACCTTTTCTGGGTGAAGAAATAGTGAGAGTAAAAGCCCCTGTTCCTGAAGTCCTTCGGGACTGGCTCTATGGCACCCAGAGAGAGAAGGCGGTCGACCTCTAGTCTGAGGAGCGTTTCGTGAGAGGGGTCCCTGAAGAGGGATGGGGTGGGAGGGGTGGTTGGTGGGATGGCTATGAGAGGGATAGGATAACCGAACTGAACAATTTCGAGGACCCATTTGTCCGTGGTGATTTTTGCCCATTGATGTAGAAAGGGTCTTAGACGGTAGTGGAATAGCTGGGTTGAACGATTCACGGTGCTGCCTGTGGCTGTGTGCTCACCCTCGACCAACACATCAAATCTGTTGCTTGCTGTTGGAAGGCATGTTCGTTCTGCCGGTCGGGTTTCGGCGTCGTTGAGGTCTCTGGCAAGAACGCTGGTTGTCAAAAGGCCTCTGTTGTTGGTGCTGCTGTTGCCACTGGTGTCTAATGTAGGGGTAATCATATCTGCGCTGATAGGGTGAGTACCGATGTCTCTTAAAGGGGGGCGTATACATCCCCAAAGTTCGCAGGGTTGTCCGAGAATCTTTAGAGGAGTGCAGGATTGCATCCGTGGTCTCTGCAAAGAGCTTACCCTTGTCGAAGGGTAAGTCCTCGACTTTTGTCTGTAGTTCCTTTGGAACTCCTGCCACTTGAAGGAAAGAAGCTCTACGCATAACAATAGCCGTAGAGGCAGAGCGAGCAGCAGTATCAGCCACGTCCATGGCCATCTGGAGGGACGTTCTCACTGATGTGTAGCCCTCTTGGATGACTGATCTCAGGATCGATCTTTTTGAATAGGGGAGATGATCCATGAGAGGAGTGAGGCGTGAAATTGTATCGAAGGAATGATTGGAAAGATGCGCCGAGTAATTGGCAATTCTGAGGAGTAAAGTCGCTGAGGTGTATACCTTTCTGCCCAGGACGTCAAGCCTCCTTGCGTCTTTATCAGAGCCCTGGTGTTTGAGGTGAGGGCTCTAGATCTCTGTTGAGCTGCGTCGACTACTAAAGAGTTAGGCTGTGGATGGGCAAAGAGGAATTCCATGCCCTTTGGTGGCACGAAATATTTCTTGTCGGCTCTTTTGTTGGTGGGAAGGGCCGACGCTGGAGCATGCCACACTTCGTCAGCCAGTTCCAGGATGCCTTCGTCGAGAGGGATGGCGAGGCGTGAACCATGTCGCGGTTGGAGATTCCTGAAAAGCTTGTGTTGCTTATCTTTGAGCTCTTGTAGGGGAATCGCCTGTGTAATCGCTACCTGCTTAAATAATTCTTGGAATTGACGGCGGTCGTCTGGAGGAGAGCTGACGTCGGGGTTCACTGCATCCTCCGGAGGAGATGAGACCGGAATGGAAGACCCCGAGGCATGGTGCAAGAAGGGAGTATGTTCCGGCTCTGAAGAGTGGTGAGATGGTGATGGCGCATGATGCGGTGGAGTAAGGGGAGCCGGGGTTGGAGAGCGCCTGCGTGCAGCGTAGTCAGAGACGGATCGTGGTCGGTAAGAATACCGGCTATGGAAATGTCAAAAGTCGCAGTCGTCGCGATGGTAGGCGCCATGACGCGGCGAACGGTCATCATGGAAGCTGGAGCGGCTGCCGTACCGATAACAGTACGGGGAGCAGGGCGAGCAGGAGCGGAGGTGTGATGCCCTGGAGGAGGCAGGAGAGGCAGAGAGATGTCTGTACTGGTGCCTGCGATGGGGAGATGCAGCAGCCAGAAACCGGGAGGGCAGTCTAGACGAGCTGCGAGGAGAGCGGCACCGATGAGAGGACCGGCGTGGGGATCGCAGCGCCGGCAGAGGAAAGGACGGTGCTGGGGAGAAGAAGCGGGAGCGGGAGCAGCTGCGGCGGCGTGGGGAATGGAAAACAGCAGCAGGGCTCCGGGGTGATTGAATTGCGGCATGTGCTGAAGCGCTAGCCGCTGAATTACTCAGCTCCTGGTGCGGCGAGGCAGGAGCGATCGGCACCGCGCCGGCCGCAGAACGGGTCGGCGCCGTGTAGTCCGGCACCGCACGGTGACTCGAAGGCGGTGCCGGGGCCGGTGCCGTGGTCGGGTCCGGGGCTGCTCTCGGCGCCGGCTCAACGCTCGGCACCGGAGGAGGAAGTGGCTGAACTGATGCCGGCTGGGGAGCCGGCGTCTTTGCAGGCTCCCGTGGCTGCTTAGACTTTGAAGCCCCTGAGGCAGGAGGACATGGCTTTGGAATGCCAGAGGTCCCCGGAGTCTGTGCCTGGCTGTCCCTGCCATTAAAGGCAGCTGGCAGGGATCTTGCTGGGGACAATGTCATTTTCTTCTGAAGTCCCGCAGTAGGGGAGGAAGCCCGGCGCGTAAGAGGCTGCTGATTCAAGTCAGCTTGCTGTGGTTGCAGGGCTGTATCGAAGAGGAGCATACAAAGGCGCCTCTCCCTGTCTTTCCTGGCTCTGGAGGTGAGCCTTAAGCAATGGTGACACTTTTGGGGGATGTGAGACTCCCCCAGGCAATGAATACAGTCTGCATGGCCGTCAGAGGCTGGCATTGCCTCCCGGCAGGAGCCGCATTTTTTAAAGCCGGTAGCTGACATTTGCCGGCAGCCCACTGCTTCTTATCTTTTGTTGTTTTTGAACAGTAGGTGGTTGTTAAGGCTGATAGCCTGGTAATGGCTCTGGCCAGCTATCTTTTGTTCTTGTTATCTGAACAGTTTTTTTTTTTTTTTTTTTTTTTAGGTTTATGGGGAGAAGAGGGGAGAGGGAGGAAAAGGAAATTTTATATATACAAAGGGAGAACTAGAAGCAGTCTAGTTCTGTGGAGAGAGGAGCGCGGTTACAGGCGTCTGCAACCTGAGGCGGTGAAGAGGAACTGGCGGAGGGGCCGGACCGCGCGACAGAAAGAGCGCGAAAGCCGCGAGCCTGCAGCACATGCGTGGTCCGGCCAGACACTGCTAATGACAAGTCTCCGTCTGCGGCGCCAGGGCAAGCCCAGCACCCATAGTGGAGCACCCGCGGGGACATCCCCGAAGAAGAAATAGGGTATTTCGAAATAGCTGTGGTCCGCGATTATGCAAACGAAGAATGGGAAATTCAAATCCGTGCTTCATTTGCAATTTCGCTTGTCTGCATCTGCATTCCTCTCTCAAAAGAGGGTGCAAGTGTAGACATACCCTGAGAGATTTGGCTTGTTTAGTCTACAGAAGAAGAGAAGAGTGAGAGGGGATTTGATAGCAGCCTTTAACTACCTGAAGGGAGGTTCCAAAGAGGAAGGAGGGAGGCTGCTCTCAGTAGTGACAATGGCAGAACAAGAAGCAATGGTCTCAACTTGTAGTGGGGGTGGTCTACATTGGATATTAGGAAAAGCTATTTCACTAGGAGGGTGGTGAAGCACTGGAATAGGTTACCTAGGGAGGTGGTGGAATCTCCATCCCTAGAGGTTGCTAAGTCCCAGCTTGGCAAAACCCTGGCTGTGATGATTTAGTTGAGGTTGGTCCTGCTTTGAGTAGGGGGATGGACTCGATGATCTCCTCAGGTCTCTTCCAGACCTATGATTCTAGATATTAAGCAGAGATAGAGACAGAGGAAAAACCCTCAAAGCATATTAACAGTAATATTGGAAAAATCCAATTCCTTAAGGGCCTGATCTTATGCCCACTGAAGTCTAATGAAGTCTTTCCTTTGACTTCAAAGTGTGTTGCCTCAGGCCCTAAATTTTTGAAAGAGGATTGCTAAAACTTCCCATCTCCACAAAAATCTAGTAAACAACAGTTGAAAACAAGTAATATGCCCACCATAATTCCATAACAGCAACTCACTGAACATATTGCCAAGAGGTTAACTTAGTTACTTACGATGTTCCTTGCTGTGAAGTAGGCAATCGTTTTGAAGGTGCATCACACTGCTCTGTAAAACCAAAGAAACAAACTTGGTGTTATGTATTTCATTTGTGACATTTTATTGCACTGACCTTTTATTTGTTTTTTTAAATAACTTGATCTTTGGGTCAAGAATTTTCACAGACATATGATGCTGATCTAGCATATCACTCTGGCTACTGACCATTCAAGACAGAGTTTCCTAATATTTTATAATATTATATCTATAAAGTAAACAAAAAAATCAACAAAGTCCTCAAGCATATGCTTAAAACTGAGTATGTGCTTAAGATCATCTCTGCTCAGCAAAGCTCTGGGATTTGCACTCTTAAAACATTTAAATCCTTTTGAAAACCTCTCCCTATGTAGAATACACACACATATACTCCTCCCACCCCCATTCTGAATGCATGCTCTCTTCTAGAGTATCATGTCTAATTTGGATTTTTTTCCCCTTTTACTTACTCTGGCTGTGTATTACAGATCCAACACGTTGGGATTCCTAGAAAGAAAAAGAATAAAAACTAAATATTAAAAAGTTGAAAGAGACAAGATGGGCGAGGTAAAATCTTTTATAGGAACAGCTTCTGTAGGCAAGACAGACAATCTTTCCAGCTTAAACACAGCTCTTATTCAGTTCTCTCAGAGAACTAGACCTAGTATTATTAGAATAGATGCCTATTTGCAGGTGGTTGCATTTTGGTGTCATTTCCAGAGGCATAGGCTCTGATTTTGTAGAGGCATTGAGAGCTCATTCACAGCATCTAAAAACTTAAAATAGATTCGGGGCTATTCAGCACTTCTAAAAATCAGGACCAACAGTTTAAATCACAGGCCTTGGGAGGCAGGCCAGTCCTTGCCCACAGACAACCCGCCAACCTGAAGCATATTCTCATCAGCAACTACACACCGCACCATAATAACTCTAACTCAGGAACCAATCCATGCAACAAACCTCGGTGCCAACTCTGCCCACATATATACACCAGCAACACCATCACAGGACCTAACCAGATCAGCCATACTGTCACTGGTTCATTCTCCTGCACATCTACTAACATAACATATGCCATCGTGTGCCAACAATGCCCCACTGCTATATACATCGGCCAAACTGGACAGTCCCTACGTAAAAGAATCAATGGACACAAATCAGATATTAGGAATGGCAACATACAAAAACCTGTAGGGGAACACTTCAATCTCCCTGGACACACAATTGCAGATCTAAAGGTAGCCATCCTGCAGCAAAAAACTTCAGGACCAGACTTCAAAGAGAAACTGCTGAGCTACAGTTCATCTTCAAGTTTGACACAATCAACTCAGGATTAAACAAAGACTGTGAATGGCTTGCTAACTACAAAAGCAGCTTCTCCTCTCTTGGAATTCACACCTCCAGATCAGCTACTAGAAGTGGGCCTCATCCTCCTGATTGGATCCACCTCGTCATCTCCAGCCTGATTCTGGCCTGCATATTTATACCTGCCTCTGGAAATTTCCACTACATGCATCTGACGAAGTGGGTCTTTGCCCACGAAAGCTTATGCTCCAACACTTCAGTTAGTCTATAAGGTGCCACAGGACTCCTCACCGCTTTTGCAGATTCAGACTAACACGGCTACCCCTCTGATACTATACAGAAAGTTTGTGTCCCAAACAGACAAACAAACCAAACTTAGAAGCAAAAGCTGATCTAATTTGGATGCAAAAAGATGGGTTTAAAATAAGGTATTGTGATTTTATATTTAAAAGTCACCCTGCTTTCATTTCATATCTGAGTGTTCTAAATAAAACCAGCTTGTTGCTGTTCTGAAAGAGACAAGCTCAGGTGAAAATGTATCCTAGTTGAAAGCTCTATTCTAGGCCATGTCTACACAGTGGGTATTAAAGCAATATGGCTGCAGCACTGTAAACCCAAACTGTAGATGCAAAGTAGCCCAGCAGAAAGTTGTTCCATCACTGAAGAAACTGCACCTCTCTAAAGGATGGTTTTGTTGAACTTTCCACCATTCTTCTTCCATTGCCTTAGTTGCTGCTACACTATGAGTAGATGGATTTTTCACACCCCTAACCATCACAGGTATGTCAACCTAAGTTTTAAGCACAGGCCTTACATGTTAAAAAGTATATAGGGGAGGATCGGAGATTGGTTTTTTACCTTTATTGGAAAAGGAAATTTTGAAGGCTCAGCTGTGCTAGGCGTATGGATAGCTGTCAAGGGAGGTGGCCAGGAGTGGGTCATTTCCTAGTAAAGAATTAAAAGAAAAAAAATATTAAATATTTTTAAACTATTGATACACATATGAAATTCTACGCCATTCCTATTAATACACTGAAAAGTCCTTGATGGGCCTGCTTATAGCTAAAAACTTATTTAGAAAGCATTTCCTATGACATTTATATCCCGGTCATTATCAATACAAAGCTATGGCCCCTAACTTGCAAACACACATGTGAGCAGTCCCACTGAACTCTGTGTAAAGTTAACTTAAAGTTAAAATGTTTGCAGGACTGGTGGATAATACATTACAGCTATTAGGTATATTAAAGACAGATGCAAATAAAAACTTAATACAAGCTCTTTGGCTTCCACAATAAGGAAGTCATTACAGTCATTGATGGGGACACAATGGATAAATAACTGTTGCCATTTTTGTAGTATCAGGGAGTCAACTAGTTAACTATGACTGTAACTGATCTTTTCTATTTGCTTTCAAGCAACCCGCTCAGATTTGGAGCTGAAACTGCCTCCACTGGCACCACTGAAAACTGAGCATTCACTGCTCCAGCACCCTGTAGTATAACTTAATCCTTCAGATACTAATTGTACCCTAGCTAAGAAATTTTGACCTTGATTAAAAATCATTGACTATCCTTGCATTTAGGAATACAGGCATTCCCAATTTAAAGTCTGAGTAATGGAGCTATTCAAAATGGTTTAAAAATTGGCCAATTTCAAGGATTTTCTCCCGTGACCATTGTAACTGTGGGGCAAGCTGAATACAAGCAGATTGTGCCCAGGCTTTAGGAGGGAAACAATCTGGATGCAGTTCTAGCTCTTCAAAATCCTTCTTCCCTTCTCATCTGCATTCTAGATATTCCCCACCTCTCACTATTTTTAGGTGTCATTTTCTTGTGCTTGTGCCTAGCCTGAGAAGCAGCAGGATACAGAAGCAACTGACATTAGAAGGAATTAGCAGGTAAGATAGAGGATGAATAATGCCTCTCGTGGCACTCAAGCCTTGTCTAACCTAGGATTTTAAAAGTATGGTATTAGAAAACATTAGCTACTGTTTTAATTAATGTGTCTGAAAAGTGTAGTGTAGACAAGCTCCACCTTTAATACATGCTGAATTACAGCCTCATCTAGACATCAGGGAACATTTGAAAGTTAGAAGAACCTGGAAAAATGGAACTTACTTAGCTCCTTTCACTGATTATAGAACCCTCTAGAGTCTAGACAGTACCCTTTCCAAGGTCTAAACAGAAATCCACATGGCTAGTCATTCTTTCCTTCTCACCCCAGTGGTATTTCTTATTACATGTTCTAGCAGACATTTTTGCATTTAATTAATAAGAATTTCCCTTTTTCTTAGTCCATATTCTTCTCTTTATGCAGCCTAAACTCATTGTTCTGAATAGGTGTAATCATAATCATTATAATGCAAGGCACTGTGTGGCAGAAAGGTCACTTTGAACACAAACATCCACAATTTGACAAAGAGTTTACAGAAATTAACAAGTAAATCAATTGTGCCTTTCTTAAGTATTCCCCACATGAGAAAAGCTCTGAAATGTCTCTATCTTCCCAACCAAATCACATTTCAAGAAAGGATTTTAATGTGTGGAAGAGATTTAGATTTTAAAAGTCTACATTGTTACATTTGACTCTATGAACATCCATTAAGGTAGTCTAAGGAGATTTCTATGCACGAATTGGGGGCAAAGTATTTTACAGACCTTGTTATCTTTATGAGCCTTTTATCACTGCTAGGCTATGTAAATATGTGATCATATTCTCATTACCCTTCTCTCTCCACCCTCTCTCTTCCATCCTATTGTTTGTTGCATTCACTTGTTGCTAACTGTCTGAGAATTAGATTATAAGTTCTTTTGGGCATAGACCACATGTCTCCATTCCCAATGCCTAACACTTTGTGTTCCTAATTAGGATTGGTTCCTTTGGGTACTAAAGTATTAAAGTATTAATACTAATACTAATACTAAAGTATTAATACTAATCAGAATTTGTTATCACACAGGAAAACTGTGTTTCCCAAAGTGTGAGGAAAAAGGGTAGCACTCTGGTAACAAATATTGCACTTTGTAGGCCTGGGTCTCAAATGAAACAATTCCCTGATTACTTTTTCTGGTTATGACTGAAGGGTCAGAATACTGAATTTTGAAACAACATTGTGGGAAATGATTGACAGGCATATACATGATGAGATAAAAAGCACTGGACCAGTGTTTAAAGTCCTTGAACTGCCCTTTCAAAATTAACTTGATTGGCTTGTGAAACAACATTTTCACACAATAAGTAGGAAAATGCTAATATTTAAACCCACTTACTACTGGAACTCTGGTTTGGCAACATCTGTTGTTGGCAGGACCATGGATGCTCCTCAATCAGAGAGCCTGGGAGCCTACGGGCAGGAAAGCCAGCTTCCTGGGATAACAGGGTCAGCAGCCTGACTGGGGCAGTGTGAGACAGGGCCAGGGTCCAGTGGCAGCATCCAGCAGCCTGTGGCAGTACGGGGCTGGGTTGGAGTCCCCCAGCAGCACAGATCAGCCCTAAAGCCCCACAGCAGTCCCCAGGACCTTGAGGCTGAGGTCAGAGCCCTGTGCCAAGGCCAGACTAGAGTCCTCTGGCAGCTTCCTGGAGTGTGGGACCAAGGCAGGAGCCCCGCAGTAATTCCATAAGCATGCGGCCGGGGCACTGCGGCAGCCCCCGGAAGCGTGGGGCTGGAGTTGAGCCCCATGGGGCTGGATCCCTGAAGCAGCCGACCAGGGTTGGAGCTCCACAGCAGCCCGCTGCAGTGCAGGGGTGGAGTCCCGTGACTGCCCGCGGATGCATGGGGGCTGGAGCCCCCGACAGAAGCCAGAGCCTCTGCTGCCCAACAAGGTGGCAGCAGCTGGGCAAGCAGAGCAGCCAAGCCGGGGGTGGGGAAGTGAGGCATGGTGCTTGCTGGGGCAGCCTTGGGAGTCTTGGTCTGGCAAATTCTTCTATTCAGGACCGGTCAAGTCCCAATGGTGCTGGACTAAGGAGGTCCAACCTCTATTTGTACTTCACACTTTTCTGTCACTTTTTATGAAACAGACTATCTTCTTGTGTGATAATCCTACTAGAAGTTTCACATGAAGGAACACCAGGCTCCTGGACAAGCTTTGCAGGATCAGACACTTACTAACATAAATGTGGATTGCTCCATGGCAGTCCTCTGCACTGATCTGCAAAGATGAGCTCTCTAGTCTTAAAGTCTCATTCTTTCCGCCAACAGGAACTGAAAGCTTTGGGAAAAGCAGGATTTGCATTCAAAAAGGGCAACCATCCCATTAAAATGCAGAATCAGTTGGTTCCATAACATTTGTCCTACATTGCTTGTAAGTCTTCTTTTCTATTTTATCAGAGGCATTACTTTTCAATTCTGTGGGGTGTACAATGAAACAATCTTGGTAACTGCTTTGTGGTTTGATGCAAAAGAAGCACAATACAATTTCTTCCAATGCTGCCTTTGAATAAAAGTAAAAGATAAGTAAAGATTAAAAGTATTTATCTTTAAATAACTGAAGAGTTGCATTGGTGCACTCACCTTCAAGATTTCTTCAACACAATGGACTTCATTGGGGAAGGTTTGCTAAAATGTAAAAAAGAGGGTGAGTTTTCTTTTAATTCACATTGGTCTGACATCAAAGATGAACAAAGGCATTTATTGATCAAATACTATACATTTTGTGGAAGCTAGTAAATAAAACATTTAATAACCTACCGAGGCTATTAATACTAGGAATACTCTTACAAACCAGGGCTTTCAGATTCTTGCTGAAGGGAATAATAGTCAGGATTCAGAAAAGAAAGTTGAGGCTTCTATCCATAAATAGCAGCATCTGTTGAAAGACTGGGGGCAGCATTATCACAGCTATGAAGAAACTCAGGACTAGTCTACACTATGAGTTTAGGTCGAACACACCCACATAAGGTAGATTTTCTAAAAAATGAGTCCATACTACCAAGCCTGTTCTGTCTATTTTAAGGGCTATTTTATGGCACACCTGCTTTTCATGAGGAGTAAAGATAAATTTGAACTTTGCATGTTCAACTTTAGGGAAGCAGATGCAGCACTGTAAAAGTCAACATTCTTTACCTTGGGAAGGTGTCCTACAGTGCTCTGATGTGACTGCTCTGGCCAGCACTTTCAACTCTGGGGCTCTCTAGGTACATAGGGAAAGCCCCTGGAAAATATGAATTTCATTTCCTGTGTGGCCAGCGTGTCAGGCAGACCTCAGAGCAGGCAGCATGTCTTAGCAGCACACCTGACCATGAATGCCCAGGGTCACAATCAAGCCCCAGCATGGAGCATGCAGAAAATCCTGGATCTCATTGCTAAGTGGGGAAAGGAATCAGTTCAGGCAGAACTATGAAGCAGCAAAAGAAATGCAGATATCTATGCCAGGATCACACAGGACATGGTGGAAAAAGGACATGCCAAGGATGCCTAGCAGTGCTGCATGAAAATAAAGGAGCTCAGGAACCAGAAGACAAGGAGGCAAATGGATGGTCTGGGTCAGAGCCACAAACATGCTGCTTCAATAAGCAGCTGCATGGGATTCTAGTGGGGAACCTGACCAGTTTCCCAAGCCAGTCTATGTATTCATCCTAAGACACTCCTCTGATAGCCTCAGGCAACAGCGTGGAGGACAGAGTAAAAGAGGAGGAAAAGGAGAACAACAGGTGAGTGGAGCATCCATTATCACCAACAGCCAGGAGCTTTTTATAACTTTAGAATCAATCCCATCATTCCAGAATGTCTCGCTGCCAGGACCTGATAGCAGGGAGGGCACTTCTGGTGAGTTCACATTTTTAACCATGCTACAAGTGTGTTAAGGCAACTGGGTGCGATCTGTGGTGGCCGCTCTGCCTATGCAGAGAGGGCTCTGCGGAAAAGTTTGTTCATGAGTCTCCAGATGGAGCAGAAATCCTCCCTGCACATCTCCACAAAGCTCCCATAGAGGAAACCTTTAATCCTTCTCACAGGGTTTCTGGGGAGGCCTGCCTTATTCCATCCTCCACAATAGGACACCTTTCCACATCAAGCCAGCAGTAAGTGAAAAATCATGGAGGAGATCCTCATGGAATCCATTTTGAAGCACTTGGAAGAAAGGAAAGTGATCAGGAACAGTTAATATGGATTCACCAAGAGCAAGTTATGCCTGACCAATCTGATTACCTTCTATGACAAGGTAATTGGCTCTGTGGATATGGGGAAGGTGGTGGATGTGATATATCTTGACTTTAGCAAAGCTTTTGATACAGTCTCCCACAATATTCTTGTCAGCAAGTTAAGAAAGTATGGATTGGATAAATGGACTGTAAGGTGGATAAAAAGCTGGCTAGATTGTCAGGATCAGTGGGTAGTGATCAACAGCTTGATGTCTAGTAGGCGGATGGTATCAAGTGGAGTGCTCCCAGGATCAGTTCTAGGGCCTCTTTTGTTCAACATCTTTATTAATGGTATCACTTAGAAGTGGGTTGTACCTACCAAAGCTCATGATACCATCTACATATTTTGTTAGTCTATAAAGTGCTACCAGACCATTTGTTGTTTTTTAAGTTTATCCTGTACAGACTAACTCGGCTATCCCCTGAAGCTCCTCTACATGTTTTGTTAGCCTTTAAGGTGCTGCTAGACTATTCATTGTTTTTTACGTTTTTCCTGTTACAGTCCAACTTGGCTACCCCCTCTGAATCTTTATTAATGACCTGGATGAGGGGATGGATTGCACGCTCAGCAAGTTTGCAGATGACACTAAGCTAAGGGGAGAGGTAGATACAATGCAGGGCAGGGATAGGGTCCAGAGTAACCTAGACAAACTGAAGGATTGGGCTAAAAGAAATCTGATGAGATTCAAGAAGGAGAAGAGCAGAGTCCTGAACTTGGCACAGACGAATCCCAAGCATTGTTACAGGCTAGAGACCAACTGGCTAAACAGCACATTGGCAGAAAAGGACCTGGGGATTACAGCGGATGAGAAGCTGGATATGAGTCAACAGTGTGCCCTTGTAGCCAAGAAAGCTAATGGCACATTAGGGTGCATTAGGAGGAGCATTGCCAGCAGATCTAGAGAAGTGATTATTCCCCTTTATTTGGTGCAGGCAAGGCCACATCTGGAGTATTGCATCCAATTCTGGGCCCCCCATTACAGAAAGGACATGGACGCATTGGAGAGGGTCTAGCAGAAGGCAACCTAAATGATTAGGGGGCTAGAGCACATGACCTATGAGGAGAAGCTGAGGAATTTGGGCTTGTTTAGTCTGGAGAAAAGTGAGGGGGGATTTGATAACAGCCTTTAACTACCTGAAGGGGGGTTCAAAAGAGAATGGAGAGAGGCTGTTCTCAGTAGTGACAGATGCCAGAACAAGGAGCAATGGTCTCAAGTTGCAGTGGGGTAGATATAGGTTGGGTATTAGGAAAAACTATTTTACTAGGAGGGTGGTGAAGCACTGGAATGGGTTACCCAGGGAAGTGGTAGAATCTTCATTCCTAGAGAATCCAGGCTTGACACAGCCCTGGCTGGGATGATTTAGTTGAGGTTGGTCCTGCTTTGGGCAGAGGACTGGACTCAATGACCTCCTGAGATCTCTTCCAGCCCTAGGATTCTATGATTTTAAGTGATCTGGTATCATTGCAGCATAAGGTCCAGATTTCTAGCCACACTGAGTTAGCATCCACTCCCTATCATACTGTGAGATTTGGAGAAGACTGGTATCGCGCATGGCAATGTGAATGAAGCAGGGGAAGCTATTTATGTAACTGATACCACAGCAGTATACCTCCGTTTGCTCACCCCCAAGAAAGCATTGTTTGGGCCCCTACCTCTACGCCCAGACCCCCTCCCTGTCCCAACCACAAGCACCTCAGTGTCCACCTGAATCACTGCCATTCCGTCAAGCCTGGACCCATCACTCCTTCCTGCCCATAGGCTCCTGTGCAAATGGGGTGTGCTGAACACACGGTCACTTTGCGTTCTTCCTTTGATAATTGACAGCCGTATGTTTTGGTTTCATCCCTACATTCTCAAGGAAGGATAAAAAGTTGGTTGTAACCAGAAGTTGGTGATTTAGCTGCTTTTTTTTCTCTCTAAGGGTATGTCTACACTACATGGCTCCGTCGACGGAGCCATGTAGATTACCTTTGTAGACATAGGAAAATGAAGCTTCATTAAATTAAAATGGCTGCCACGCTGTGCCCATCAGCTGTTTGTCGGCACAGCGCTGTAGTCTGGACTCTCCGAGGTCGACATCAAAGGCATTTGTCGACCTCCCCAGTAAACCTCATCTCATGAGGCACACTGGGAAGGTCAACAAATGCCTTTGATGTCGACCACGGAGCGTCCACACTACAGCGCTGTGCCGACAAACAGCTGATGGGCACAGCGCGGCAGCCATTTTAATTTAAATGAAGCAGCGATTATTTAAATCGCCGCTTCATTTTCCTATGTCTACAAAGGTAATCTACATGGCTCCATCGACGGAGCCATGTAGTGTAGACATACCCTAAGACTGATGCCAATCAGGTTGAAGGCAATATATATAAAAGATGCCTTTTGCTACTAGGATAGAAAATAGTAAAGGGAATATAAAGCAGACTTGTTCCCTCTGACCAGATGATAGGGGGACACTGTGAAGCAGTATTCTGTCCTCTTGGTTGACATTTTTCAAACACAATTTGCTATTCTTGGTGCTGGAATAAGCTACGGAACATCCCTGTACTATAGACCATTACCATATGCCATTGTGCATCAGCTGATTGAGCTGGTATGTTCTGTAACTTCCACATTTGTGCGTTTGAGAGGTATAAGGCATTGCCTTCTCTTCACCTCCCTGGCTGAGTCCACTGGAGCAGGTCTACACTTAAAATGCTGCATCAGTGCAATGGCATCTCTGTAGTGCTTCAGTAAAGACACTACACCACCAATGGGAAAACTTCTCCCATCAGCAAAGTTAATCTGCCTCCGTGAGAAGTGGAAGCTATATCAATGGGAAAAGCTCTCACATTGACACAATTCTATCAACACTGGAAGCTGAGTCAGTATAACTGACTGTAGACTCAAGACAGATTTCTCTACAGAAGTTACACTTGACTAATATTGTCAAGATACATATCACAACTATGAGAGCTACAAATTGTCTTTAAAGGAAATCTCAGAGAGTCTGATTCAATCACATGACTCAAGGAGCAGGGGCTTTAGGCACTGACCTGTCGGTGTACTAATCCAGCTTGGTTTTGCTCTTTGCAGTTCATCACAAAAAAAAAAGTTAATGTAAATCCAACACTCAGAACTGTAGAGAGAAATGTTAGCTGGAAACATAGCTGCAACTACAGCTGAGCACGATAGGGTGTTTTCTTCCCCTCTCCGTAGCTCCACCAGCAATTCATGGCAATTCTCTGTCTAGAAGTGTTAAGCTGAGGCATTGTCTGCACTATGAGGTAAGGTCAAATTTAATACGTATGATTTTTTTAGCACCCGTAAAGTTGAAGGTGCGTATAAGTGTTCCCAGTCAGTTGGGAATCAGTTTGGAGCGTGAAAATCTACAGTGGGGGCTATTGTGATCCAAGTAGCTAAGGGAATCAATACTCTTCAGCTATGAAGAGTAGTGACTCAGGGAAATGTGCAGGACATAGTGGAGAGCTTTGCCACAATGGGGTTCCCCATCTTAGTGGGGTGACAGATGGAAAGCGCATCTCCATCTTTCCACCCAATCACTTTGCCAAAGAGTACATAAACTGCAAAGGGTGCTTATTTTCTGCATAAAACACAGCCTTTTGTACACGTTCCAACTAGGATTTCTTTATGACGTGACGATTCACCCCTCTATGCTTTATGACAGCGTTTCCCAAACTATGGGCGGCCCGATACCGGGCCGCAGGAAAGAAATACCGGGCCTCAGCGTGGTTGCCAGCTCCTGGGGTGTTCCAGTCTCCCAGAGTGCCCGTGTGGCACCGGGTCTGCCAAGCCCTTGGCCGGCTTGGGCATAACCTGCAGCCCGATGTTCCGGCTCCCGGCAGAGGCGTAGCCTGGGAAAGTCAGGGGAGGAGAAGGAGGGGAGAGCCGGCCACCAGAAGCAGCACTGGACAGGGGAATCGGGGCGGGCTTTGGAGATTTGGGGGGTGGGGAAGCCAGCGGAAGCAGAGCTGGCCGGGGGGTAGGGGGCTGGCCGGGAGATCAGGAGGAGGAGTAGGGGAGAAGTGGCTGCTGGAAGCAGGGCTTGCCTGGGGCATAGGGGCTGGCTGGGAGAGATTGGGGGGCCAGCGGAAGTAGGGCTGCCAGGGGGCGCAATGTCAGGGGTAGGGAGCTGGCCAGGGAAGATGGGGGCAGGCGGAGAGAAGCGGCTGCTGGAAGCAGGGCTGGACATGGGCAGCGGGGCTGGCCAAGGGAGATTGGGAGGAGAAGCGGGGGAGAACTGGCTGTCCGGGAGGGGGTTGGAGGAAGTGGGGCTGGCCAGAGGCGCAGCGGGGGGAGGGGGGGGCAGGAGTGGGACTGACCCGGCCATATGTAGATCTCGGGGCGCTGCCCCCCTTCCACCCCCAGAAAGCACGAGTGAGTCTGGCCTGGGGATTCTATTGTGCCCCCCCAACACACACACCCCTTGAGTAGTTGCGAAATGTCTGGCTGGTTGACACACTCATGCAACCTGAGCACATTTAGCAGCCAGGCAGTTCGAAACTACAAACTGATACATCTAGTAATAATAAAACGTACCTAATGAGAAAATACCAGACATGTTATATGTCTGGTATTTTCTCAGTTTGTTTTTTATGTGTTTATATTTTTGGGCTGCAAAAAACAGTACTGAAAAAAAGGGTTCCAACTAAAGTAAAAAGTTTGGGAAACCCTGGTCTAACCAGCTTTCTGTCTGTCTTACACTCCATCTATCCAATCCATATTCTTTAACTTGATGGCAAGAATATTGTGGGTGACCATATCAAAAGCTTTGCTAAAGCTGGCACTGAGGGCTTTGGGAGGACCAGAAACAACTTATTTGAATATTCATCATATGATTAATGAATATGCAAATATGCAAATGAATGTTACCAGTCCTCCAAAAGTTCATGAATGGATTTACTGGTCCCCGTGTCAAAAAGTTTGGGAACCCCTGCTTTATGAAAATTGGCTTATGAATATAAATATGCATAACTCAAAAGTGCTTTATATAAAATCTCATGTAACCTATCAATTTTATTGTCACATTCTGCTGGATTTGCATATCCTATTTTGGTTCATGTATTATTCTTGTATGTAAAGCTAGAAATATGAAGAGAGAGTCTGTTTGGAGTTTTAAATATGCTAATGAGAGCCATTACTAATGCTCTGAAAGCCTAATGACTGGGGATCAACTTAACGACTTGTAAACAGCCTTGTTTGTCCTCTAAATCCAACCAACTTTGGACTAAAAAGACATGTCATCATGCCACCAGATACTAGAAATCCATTTGGAAACTGGGGTTTTTCCAGGGGAAGAGGGAGGTTTCTGTTGCTCATGTGGAATGAGCAGGGATCCTCAGGGAGAAGGGCATTTATTGCGGAGCTTGTAGCAGATGTGTATACAAGCTGATATCCATTTTGATATCTGCTGGGTGGAGATGGCTATTCCCCTAGGGACAGGAGGTAGATAGTTGTCTTGTTCTGTCCAAGCAGAATGCCACAGCTTGACATACATCCAGGGTGTGCAAGATTGGAGAGAATGTGGGTAAACATATGGGTTCACTGATACAAAAGGAGGAGAAATTAGGTAGAAATTTCGGATGTGGCTGTAAAGTAATCCTGTCCTTGGAGAAGACCATGTAAGGCAGATCTGCCATTAGGGCTGCAATCTCTCCTACTTGCCTGGCCGACGTGATCACAACTAAAAATACTACTCTCGGAGCCATATGGTGGAAAGAGGTGGAAAGAGGAAGTCACTAGAGGTTTGAAGGGAGCTTTTGTCAGGGTATTCAGGGCAAGTGGTAGGTCCCATGGTGGTACTGGCAGCCATATACTGCGGCGTGTCTTGCATAGGCCAGAAAGAAAGCATTTTGTGTTGGTGTGAGCAAACAAGGAAGTGGCATCCACTAGGTCATGAAAAACTGCGATGGCCTCTAGGTGAACTTTTATGGAGCTCATGGAAAGCCCTGCCTAAGGTCCATGAAATATTTGAGGACGGTAAGTTTAGAGGTGGTGGTAGGCTGCAATTGACGCTGTAGGCACCACTCCTGGAATCTTCGCCATTTGTTCTGGTAAGTATATCTCACAGGAGGGCAACAGCTATTCAACAGGGCCTGCTTCACCCTCTCAGAACAGGTAAGTTCTTCATGTTGGAACCATGGAGAAACCATGTGGTAAACCTGTGCGCTCAGGGACTGGGGTGACAGAGCTATCTCTGCTGTTGGGACAGAAGGTTGGGAATGAGTGGGAGAGGTATCCGTTTGTGGCTTGAGAAGCACTATAGGTAAGGGAACCCTGGGAACTAGGGGAATTGGTGGGAAGGCATATAGAAGTGGAGCTATAAATGGTAGAAGAGAAACATCCCCCAGAGAGTTCCTGCCCTGACCCACCCCGGAGCGGAAGTGTGGGCATTTGTGGTTGGTTCTGGTCGCAAAGAGATCTATTGTTGGGAATCCCTACTGCTGGAATATGAGGGTCATGGGGTTGAGCTCCCATTCACGTTGCTCTCAAAAATGTCTGCTCAGGGTATCTGCCTTGATGTTTTGATGGCCTGGTAGGTACATCGCCATTAGCATTATGTCGTTTGTTATGCACCAGTTCCAAAACCTGATCGCCTTGGTACATAACGAGCATGATCAGGCGTCCCCGTCCATTCATATAGAACATGTGGGTTGTCTGTGAGGACATGAATGGTTTTGCTGCGAATGATCGGAAGGAAATGGAGACAGGCACTGCAATATATGTTGACGTGCAGTCACGTCTTGTGATATGACCACCTGCCCTGGACCATACGGTGACCACAATGAGCACCACAGCCTGTGAGGGATGGATCGAGCTGTTGGAACAGTAGTCCATCGAGAAGATCGTGTGGGCATATCCACCATTGGAGAGTGGTAAGTACTAGCGGGGAAAGCATTACCCATTTGCTTAGACTATGTTAATTCAGGATGTACACTGATGCTAGCCATCCTTTAGGAAACACGTGGAGTCTTGCAAATTGTACTACGTATATGGCAGCTGCTATGTGCCCCAGAATTTGAAGGCATGCCTGAATGTTGGTGAAAGGGGTGTATAATACTGCATTGACAAGATGGGGTAGCATGTGGAACCGTTGGATGGGAAGGATGGCTTTGGCTCTGATGGAATCCAGCAATGCCCCGATGAATTCTATCATCTGGGTAGGTTATAGAGTAGATTTTTGGAGATTTCTTAGGAGGCCAAAGCGGGAGAAAACAACCCAATCATAGCTAACATTTGTTGACGAGAAGTACCTTTGATTAGACAGTCATCTAAGGGGAATATGATGAACCCTTAACATCTCAAGAACTTATTTACCACTGCTAATGTCTTAGAAAACATATGTGGTGTGGTTGACAGGCCGCAGGGTAGGACACGGTACAGATGATTCTTTCCTACCGTGAATCTGAGGAACCTCCTATAAAAAGGATGTATAGATATGTGGAAGTAGGCATCTTGAAGGTTAAGGGCTGAGAACCAGTCCCCCTTGTTCAACACCGGTATGATAGTTCCCAATGTCACCATCTTAAATTTCTGATTGCGGATGAATTTGTTCAGTTTTCTGAGATCTAAAATGGGCTTTTAACCTCCTTTCTTCTTTTGTGTAAGAAAATAATTTGAGTAGAACCCTCTCCCATGAAATTGTGGAGGAACTGGTTCTATGGCCCCAAATTGAGAAGGTTTTGTACCTCTGCTTGTAATTGGTACTTGTGAGAGGGGTCCCTGAAGAAGGACGGGGAAGGGGCAAGGGTAAAGGGCACAGAAAGGAAGGGCATATATAGCCTGATTTTACAATCTCAAGGACCCATTGGTCTGTGGTGATGAGGGCCCACTGGTGGTAGAAGGGCCTCAGACGGTGATTCTAGGGGAAGGTCACTCAGACCCATGACTACACCTTCAAAACATACCAACTGGGTATGTCGACCCCTCCTTCTGTTTGACCACTGCTTGTGTCTTTGCTCAAAAGACCTTTGTTGTTGTCTGTGGAAGGGGTTGTCTCGGGGCCTCTGATAAGGCATATAGTGCCCAACATGCGAAGGGTGGTACAAGAATCCTTCATCGAATGGAGGACTTCATCTATCTTGGCTGCAAACAGATGAGTTCTACCAAAAGGAAGAGCCTCTACTTTGGTCTGCAGCTCTCACAGAATTCCCAAGGATTGTAGCCATGATGGTTGTGATTGTTGCTCCGGCTCATTGAGGCCTGTAGGGCAGTTCGGGTGCTAGACTAGCCCTCCTGCATAATGGATTGGAGTGATGGTCTTTTTTGCTCCAGGAGATCATTCATAAGGTACTGCAGCCTTGAATAGTTTGTGTGGTCATAGTTTGCAAGGTATTGTTTGAGACCCAGAACTGCAAGGTCACCGAGGAATAGACCTTTCATCCGAACAGATCCAGCTTCTTATGCTCCTTGTCTTGCAGAACAGATCAAAATTGTGGTTGCTTGGACTGATGGTGGACTGCATCCACAACTAATGAATTTAGTTGGGGTTGGGAAAAGAGTCCAACCCTTTACCCAGTACAAAATATTTTCTATCTGCCCTTCTATTTGTAGAGGAGATAGAGGCTGGTGTTTGCTATATGCTCTGAGGGCTTCATTATGGCCTTGTTGATGGATAGGGCAATTTTTGAGGAAGAAGCAAGTTGCAGTATTTGCAGCAGCTTGTGCTGTTTTTCTTGCACTTCCTGCAGCACAATGTCTTGTGAGTTGCAACCTTTGTTTCAGGTCATCTGCCAGTGAAGAGGAAGACGGGCAGGCTGCCTCATCAGGGGATGAGAATAACTGGGAAGTGAGGGATGGATCATCCATATCAGAGAGAGGTAGGTCCTCATCCTCTTCCATAGCGTCTGCCTATGTCATCACCAAAGGTAACTGTTGTGGTTGAGCCGGTGGTGAATGAGTTGTTGTTGGTAGTGAATGAGCTGCTGTACGAGCTGGAGTTGAGGGTGCAATGTCTTGCACATGGTGATGATGTGGTGGCTGTACACGAGGGGCCATGGGAGCCACCGTGGATGGTAGGGTTGAGGAGGGTATGGCCACGGGTGATTAAACCAAAGGCACTGAGGCCGATGCTGGGAAGACCTCTGTTTGGCTGAATGCCACAACATCACTGAACATGTGGGGAATGAGAACCTACTCATATGCCCAGTGTTGGGTCTAGTACCATGGGAGGATGGCACGGGTGAAAAATAAATGTCCTCAGTTTGTTTCCAGTGTGAGCTATTCTCTATAACCATGGGGGAGTGCAGTGGTGAGATGTCAGTCTGTTCTGGTGGTGGCATTGTCAGCACCCGTGCCGTCCAATGCTGGGATTCAGACCGCTTATGGATTTTACTCGTTGTGGTCCCTGATGCCACTGTTTGTTTAGGTGCTAGAGTGCACTGCGAAGAGGCAGCTTGAGTCTCTGTCAGTGCCAAGAGAGGCAGCATATCCAACTTGGTCATCAGTGCCGGGTGAGAGCCTGTGCCAGTAGGTGAGGAGAAGCCTGATTTACACATTGGCTCAGAGGCTACGTCTAGACTGCAAGTCTCTTTTGAAAGAGGCTTTTTCGAAAGTATCTTTTGAAAAAGCCTCTTTCAAAAAAGAGCATCTAGACTACAACCAGTACTTTCGGAAAAGCAAGCCTCTTTTTCGAAAGAGATTACCCAGGCAGTCTGGATGCTCTCTTTCAAAAAAGCACAGTTTGCATTACATAGCACCTTTATTCGAAAGAACACTTTAAAAAAAAAAAGGTGTTAGTCCTCATGAAATGAAGTTTTCTATGGTCGAAAAAACTGCTGCGTTCTTTCGATTTAGTTTTGAAAGAACGCGGCTGCAGTCTAGATGCAGGTAAAGGCCTTTTTTCAAAAAATCCCTGTAGTCTAGACACACCCTGACTCCGCTCTCTTTGTCGGTGCTGCTTTATGCTTCTCAGCAGTACTGGAGGTAGATGGAACCAGCAAATGGGCAGTGTAGGATGCTGTCAGCACTTACAAGAGTCCCGAGGCAGAGATGAATGGGCTCTTTCCTTGGAGTCGAGGGTTCCACTGATGCTGATTTCTTTGGATCTGGTGGTTGGAGTGACTTCTCCCATAGCAAATTCTTTAGCCTCATTTCCCTCTCTCTTCTGGCCCTCGCAGTCATGCTTTGGCAGTGTTGACATTTCTGCACCACATAGCCTTCGCCCAGACACTATATGCAGGAGGTGTGCCTGTCCAAAACAAGCATGGGTCCCTGCAAGAGTCACATTTTTTTAATCTGGGGGAGCCCGGCATTTTGAAGAAGTTGGTGCAATGGGGTGAAAAGAAAAACTTTTTCTTTTTTTTAGCAGGTCTAAGAAAAAATTAAGTAAGGATGACTAAAAGTAGTCAAAGAACCAAAATAATTAAGAAAAATTCTGTTTCTTTCAGAAAAAATTGCACCATTAAGATACTCCATCTTCTGCTGAGGGTAGTAGAAAAGGAACTGAGGTTTACCTGTAAATAACCTCCTCCTGCCCCCCCTCTACCCCGCAATCAATATTGTTCAGAAATCATGTGTTTTATTTAGGGAACACAGCAGGGACAGAAAAGTGGTCCATGGTGGGACCTGGGGGGAAGGAGAGAAAGGGAGGGACAAAATTGCAAGGACAGCCTTTTGCTTCATGATTCTCTGGAGATTGAGTGTAAGTTCCCCCCCGGGTCGTAGATCCTTTGGGGATGGAGGCTACACGGAACTGGGTAGGGAGGGAAAGTTGTTCTCCAAGGAATGGGGGGGAGGAGCCTGTTCAGGTACGCATCATGGAAAGCTGTTATGCACTCCATCACAGCCATCAGGGACGAAAAGACATTATTGTGGTGCTTCACTTGCAGTGCTCTGAGAACTAGAGCTCATAGGACTTGAATTCTTGCCAGGTGTGCTGCTTGTGCTGAGTTGTGCTCGCCATGCTGTCCACACAGGACATGAAATTCAGAGTTTCCTGGTTTTTTTCCTGTTCACCTGGAGAGCAGTGGAATCTCAAGTTCTGACCCCAGCAATCACAGCAGGGAACTGTGGGATGTCTTCCAGAGGCCAAGTATGCTGACTTTCACAATGCTGAATCAACACTACTGTAAAGTTGACTATATAAGGTCGAATTTAGCATTATTCCTCAGGAAAAGCAGGAGTACCCAAATCAACTTTAGTGGCCTTTAAAGTTGAAAAAAACTTCTTCCGAAAGAGAGCGTCTACACAGCAAAAGCGCTTTGAAAAAGGGATCTGCTCTTTCAAAAGATAGAGCAGAATGGATGCTATCTTGCATTTAAGCTGTGATTACTATGGATGGAGTGGCCACCAGAGCACCTGTGCTTTTTCCTCTTTCCTCTTCTTTCGAAATAACTCCCTCTTCCCCGTTCACAGATGCCTTTTTCTGAAAGAGCTCTTTCAGAAAAAGGTTTCTTCCTTGTAGAAAGAGGTTAACCAATGTTGGAAAAACCCCTCTGTTCTTTCCAATTTTTTTTCCGAAAGAACACAATTGCAGTGTGGATGTAAGTGACGTTTTTTCGGAAAAACGGCCATTTTTTCAAAAAAACTGCAGTGTAGACTTACCCTATGAAAACAAAAAAGTTCCGAAGGTGCAATAGCTCACTGTTGCCAAATTATTAAGTTTAAATTGTAAGCTTAATTGTAATCTTAATTTCTAATACTAATATTCTTCATCGCTAAAAGACCTCTTATTATTAAATTAACACACATATACATCTATATTTTTGTGAGATATTACACAGCATACACAGGTCAGTTCCCTCCCCCCAAAATCTGAAATGGCATCCCCCACATGGCTAGAGCAGCAGCATTGGCTACCCACTGCTGGGCAGGGGGGGGGGGGAGGGGGGAAGGAGCCTGAGCCTCAAAAGCTGCATCTGGCCCACATATTCTGCCTGGTGGGGGTAGGAACTGGCTCTGGATGGGGGAACAGCAGTGGATGGAAACTCTGTTGCTCCCATGGACCAGGAATCACAACCAATGAGAGCAGCAGGGTGATCAGGTGTGCCTTACCTCTGTAGCAAAAACATATATTTTAGTATTGGTGAGTACTGGTTATAAGACTATAAGTATGATGCATAATGATTTCATGTATAATGACTTGCTTATAAGGTCTGCCTGCTTCTATTTCTCTCTCTTTGTCTCTCATGATTAGATACTGTTTGTTGTACCCCTTGTCTGCATCACAAACTTAAGTTGTGTCTTCTAGTAACTGTTGATCTTGCCTGAAACTCTGTCCAATTGTGTGGTATGAGTGGAGGATGTTTGTGAGTGTGACAGCCATCACAGATGCCCAGATGATCAAGAAGTGGAAACACTGACAACCTTGGAGACAGGCCGAAATCACCCCCCAAGAGTGAGACACAACCATGGGAAGCCTGACAATCACCATCAAAGGATAACTCTGGAAAACACAGATTAACACCTCTTAAGGGTGGATGATTGTAGCATGACACTGCAATATCCATAGACCCAAATGGGAATTTGCACGTATAAGAAGGGGAGCTCTGGCCACTTGAACTCTGGGATTAGTCCTGCAAGCCAAGCCTCAGAGGAGTCTCAGAGGAACCCCGACTCTTCACTCAGTCAGAACTATGCGCCATCTGCAGTGTGTGTCTTTATAAAGCAGATGCTAACTGCTTCTCTACCGTATTCTCAATAAACATGGTGTATTGCCTTTTCCCCTGAAAAAGATTCTGTGTGCTTCTTATAAGCATTACACCTCCTCCCTAGAGCCCCAACCTCCCCTGCCCAGACCTCACACTCCATTCCTGTCCCCACACCCTGCCTTCTGCGCAGATGCCATACCTTCACCCTCAATCCACTCCCATACT
The DNA here is from genome assembly GCA_019425775.1 of Rafetus swinhoei. Lineage (NCBI taxonomy): Eukaryota > Metazoa > Chordata > Testudines > Trionychidae > Rafetus > Rafetus swinhoei. The sequence goes on from CM033449.1 coordinate 123,242,590, forward strand.
CTTATACCCACTTCCCGCCTAGACCTTGCACTCCCACCTCCAGCCCACTCCCTACCTCCCGCCCTGACCCTGCACCTCCAACCTGATCCTATACCCTACTGCTCGCCCAGAGCCTGCATCCCCTGCCCATTTCCGCATCCTTCCTCCAACTCAGAGCCTGCACCCCCTAACCTGATCCTGCATCTTAACTCCTGCATGGACCCTGCACCTCACCTCTACCCCCAGCCCGCTCCTGCACCCTCCTTTTTGCCCAAACTCTGAACCTCCAGCCCATTCCTGCACCCTACTTCTTGCAGAGCCTGTATCCCCAGCCCATTCCTGCACCCTCCCTTCCGCCTAGACCCCCTACTCCCAAGCCCACTCCTGTATCCTATCTCCCACCCAGACCCTGCAGTTCAGACCGCCCTTCTACTCTACCTCCTGCTCAGATCCCAAGCTTCTAGCCCTCTCCAGTGCCCCACCTTCCTCTCTGGTAGCCCCTTCCTGTATACTGAATCCCTCATTTTTGGTCCCACTCAGAGCCAAGAGGTGCCCCACAAAATTTACTAACTCCAGGGGCCACAGAAAAGTTAATCTGGCCCTAGGGGGAGCCCCGAGCCTTGGCTCCTTTGTAGCCCCCACACAGGGCTGGAGTGCAAGGGGAACCCTGGCATCTTGAGTTGCATGAGTGAGATGAGCATCTCTCTTTTCTTTCTGCTTATCATTTGGGGGCCATGTCAGTGAGGGTTTTTTTTTTTTTCTTTCTTCTTCTCACTTGCATGTGGCCCCTGACTGATTTATCTGTAAGTCAGTGGTCCCTGACCCAAAAAAGTTTCCTCAGCCTTGGTATAGAAAATTGTTAAATCATGTAACAGGAGTCAGCTTTGCTATGCCCAGATTTTATATTCTTATTGATGGAGAGACAGACACACTTATGGTGATAGACACCAGTAATAAGAACTTGAACAGATGCTTTCTCAAAGGTTAACAGCTAAAATATGGCTCATGGCCACCCTCTCTGAAGGAGGCAGACTAATTTACTTTAGTTTTTTACTGCTGTTGAATTAAAAAAGCAAGTAATGTCTATGCTTTCATTATAGATGATGCATGTAAAAGGAAATAAGAAGGTTATGTGAATTTATTTCTGGCAACAAGTTATGTAAATTTATAAACAAAATACACACCGTCCTATTGGAAGGCTTTTAACATAGGTGGCCCTTGTGGGCATATTTGAAAGAGGTTAGAAATGCTGCTGTGGATAAAGTATGTTCATTTAATATATCTTTTTTTCATCCATATCAAATTCTCTCTCAGTGGAGCTTTTGGGTGCACTGAAGTTTGGTGCATCAGACAGGAGTTCTATGGAGAACGGAAACTAAGTTCCCTGTAAACTGCGCGATTGCGCAATTGTTTGCCGAGCCCCGCTCAGAGGTTCAAAGCAGGCAGGGAGCTCAGCGGACCAGCGGGGGCAGGGCGTCTCTAAGCAGCCTCTAAAGGGAGCTATCTGTGTGCTTGAACTGAAGAACTTCCAGAGCAGATATGCGCAAGATAAGGAGAAAATAAGTGGCTGGGGGGAGTGAGTGAGTAATTATTTGGCTTGGAAGGGAAGTCAGAGGGGAGGGGTGTTTGGAGAGTCCCATCTGGGGGGAGAAGAGGCAGAAACCCAGCAGTCTCTTCAACCATGATGCATAAAATTATACTATTTTTTCCTGTCACAGGTTTCGTCAGCATCTCTCCCTTCTGATACAGTGCAAGTAGCTAGTTTGAAGTGTTATTTAAGGCAGGACAACATTCATCATTTTGGATAAGCAATGTCAGCTGGCTAGGAAAGGCAGCTCTGGAAAACCTACATATCATCTTTCTTTACCCAGAAGCTCTGGTTTTAGGGTCTGATCTTACTTGTGCTGAAGTAGATGACAAAGCTTTCCATGACCTCAGTGGTGCAGGAACAGACTCTCATCAGGCCCACATCTTAGGAGCACAAAACTTTGAAGCCAGCAGGCACTTCTTCACAGTGCTTCAGGGTTGTGGAATCCACAGAACAGTGAACAGTAGGGTGCAACCCAGGTGGCACCTTATACAGTTTGATTAACCAAAGCTCAGATTGTGCAGCTACAGCATGAACTCAAGGCATGCATCCACTAGCTTGTTTGCACAGTCCTGACAGTATCACGCACAGATTTTTAAATTACCATTTGAAAAATAATTGCATTTTCAATGCTTACACTTGTGCAAAATAGTTTCTTCGGGATTTGGGGGCAAATTAGAGTTTAATCTATATGGACATGCATTATGAAATTGAAATCTAGTCAATTTTTTAAAATGAGGTAATGCAGTTTCAGATATGACAATCATATTTTCCTATTTTTACAATGCCCCTTCCTAACTTGTATGTAACATCCACACCAGCCATCTGAGAACTGATTACACAAGGGAAACAGTAACCGAGAAAACACAAATTTCTGTCAAATGCACAAAATAAGCAAACTGGCAGAATATATTTCTCACTGTAGTTTCTTTCAGTTACAAGACACATTAAATTTCTGAAACAGCAAATTTTGAAAAGAGTTTAAAAAATAAGTGATTTAAGTCAACTGGTGTCTTTTAAGTTATACAGACTTTGCATCAGGACCCTAGGGAATCATGCTCAAAGCTGGAAAGACTCACCAACGTGCTTTATCAACAAATAGTCTGGTAGCATTTTAAAGACTAACAAAACATATAGATGGTATCATGAGCTTTCGTGGGCACAGCCCACTTCTTCAGATGAACATTCTTATTGGCGTGGTTTCAATAGGACTACTCATGCTTAAGGCTTGACTTCTTAATTCTCCCTCTTCAGCTGTGTGATTTTTGTATTAACTCCAAACAAACATTGACCTTAAAACTTAATAAATCCAGTAAGAAAGGACTGTTATGATTGTCTAATCTGATCTCTTTGAGGAAGCCATTTACTTGAAGTTTCAAATGCTGCAATAACTGGCGGTACTTCTCCACACATACCCCTCCCCACAGGAAGCCAGAGCTGGCTCCAATCTTGTGGGAGGCACAAGGCTGGAGCACCAGCACGGTGTCCCTATTGCAGGGCGGGGGAGCAAAGCAGGGGCTAAGCTTGAGCTGCCAGCCATATCTGGTGCAAGAGTGAGCCACTTTTGCCTTGCGAGCCACAAGTTCTCGACCCCTGCTAATAATCGTTAACTTTTAATGAGATTTAGGCTTCCAAGTGCCTGAATCACTTCTGAAAATATGATTTAACAATCTAAGTCAGTGTTTCTAAATCAGTGGTACAAGTACCCGTAAGGATACTCAAGAGAAGTCTGGGGGGTACGTCAACAACTGAAATTTGAAGAATACTGAATTTTTGTTTTAAGTTTCAGTGCTTTATTATTTTTATACTTTTTACATCCAAAAATTTCATTGCCCGTCTGATTAATTTAATTAAGGTGTTTAAACAAATGTGTTGCAATGGTAGAAAAAAACTGTGTGCGCCTGAAAATTGTAGGTACTGGGGGTACTTATAATTTTTTTTAAAAAGGGGGGTACTTTATAAAAAAGGTTGAGAAACACAGTTATGGCTTGTACAGCTGAAACACTATAGCTTGTAATTCTGTGAAGAGGCAACAGATCAAAACAGCAATGCTTATCAGGTACTAATCCAATGCTGTAATGCTTCAGTGCAGACACTATCTATGCCAGGACTGGGCAAAATATGGCCTAGGGGCCAGATCTGGCCCGCAGATGCCGCTGGGAGCCTCAGGCAGACTTCTGCTTGCCTCGCATACTCCCCCCACCACTCAGAAAAGCGGCTGCTGCAGCTGTTTCTCTTTCTCAGCTGTGAGCCCAGGGAGGGGGGGATTGGTGCTTCATGGGCTACTCATGCCTCCTGCACAATCCCATTGGCCGATTTGTGGCTAATGGGAGCTGTCTGTTTGAAGAACAGTCAGTGTGGGAAGCACCCTTCCCCCCTCCCCTCAGGCTCTTAATCACCAATGCACATGGCTGGGCAGCCTGTGTGTGTGTGTGGGGGGGGGGGGGCAGAGGGAGTGACAGGGCAGGCAGGGCTGTTGGCCAGGAATCACCCAGGGAAGTCTCCCGGTCACAGTCTGCCTCTGACACCCTAGCCCCTCTCTATCCCCCACTTTCTGCCCCCCACCCCACATAAACCAAAAGCTTTGTCCCTCTCCTGAACCCCAATCCCCTGCCCAAAGTCACAGCTAAGACCCCTGAAGCCCAGTCTCCTGCCCTAGGTCACAACCCAAACCCCTGCACTCCAATCCCCTGCCCCAAGTCACAACCCGAGCCTGCACCCCAGTTCAGTGTCTCCTTCACCCAAACTCCCTCCCAGTCCCCAGATCCCCTCTTGCACCCCCCCCCCAATCCCTTACTCCAAGATCCCTTTTGTACCCCACCTCGATCCCAGACCTCCTCCATTATTATCATGGAAGAATGCGGCCCTCGACCACTTCCCAAAATCTTGGAGTGGGCCCCCATCAAAAATTATTGCCCATCCCAGTCTACACTGATGGGAGAGATTCTGCCATAGGTCAATGGAAGAATTCTTCAGTAGATCTAATGCTGTGTATATGTGGACTTAAGTAGGCTTAATGTCACCTAACTGGGGTGTGGCTTATTCACATCCAAGTGCAAAATAGTTATGCCAACCGAATGTTCTAGTATAGACAAGGTCTAACTCAAGCTGACTCAACTGGAGTAACTAGAGCAGAGGAGGGCAATCATTTTTGGTGGGAGGGCACTCCAAGATATTAGAAAGTGATCAAGGGCCGCAATTTTCTGTGGAGAAGGTATGGGGTCTAGGATAGATGTTGGGTGCAGAAGGGCACAGAGGTTATGAGACTGGGATGCAGGAGACAGTGTGAGGTCTGAGAGGACATTTGGGTGAAGGAGGGAGTTGTGACCTGGGTCAGGAGTATAAGGTCAGGGAAGGAGTATAGGTGTAGGAGGGGATCCTGGCCTGGGGGAGAAGGTATAGAAGGGGATACAGGTCTGGGAGTTGTGACCTGGAGAAGAAGGTTTGAATAGTGACCTGAGGGAGGGAGTTGAAATGTGGGAGGGGCTCGGGTGTCAGACAGGCTATGGTTGGGAGGCACTTACCTAAGCATCTACCACCCAATAGCCCTGCAGCACCACCAGATCGCTTAAAACTGCAGGCTATTCCCTTCAAGTGGCTCTCAGCTTGGGGAGAGAGGAGAAGCTTGTGCTGCCCTCGTCCCCCAGGCCAATTTCTCAGCTCCGACTAGCTGACTGTTTCCGGCCAATAGGAGCTGAGGATTGGGTTGGGAGTGGGGAAATCACACAAAGTCTCCTCCTCCCTCTGGAGCAGAGGAACACATAGAGCAGCCCTTCACTTAAAACAGCGGCTGCTTTGTGTCTGAGGGTCCCAGCAGGGTGGTCCATGAGCTGGATCTGGTGCCTTGGAGGGCTGGATGTGGCCTGTGAGACTTATCTTGCCCGCCTCTGAACTAGAGTAAAGCAACTCCAACAAACTTCTGCAGTGAAAAGAAGTCCCTTTGGCTTTGGGAGATACACCTGTGTATCGTGAAAAATATGGATCTTAAGCATTTGGGAGTCCAAATTTCACTAACTTTCCAGGAGATTTGGGTTCCTGAATTACATGACTTGGGGGAAAAAAAAAAAAAAAGGACTTTGGCACTTTTGAAAACTTTATCCACGGCTCCCATATTATAAGTCCCTCTCTAATGCACAGATGCAGTGTTTTATAGTATACCACAAAAACAACACAGGACAACACACATAGCAAGTTCCAGGTGATGCAGGAACTGCAACCTATTCACTGTCTAACAAAAATCCAGCCCTAGGATTCTATGATTCTGAGTTGATTCTTCTCATCTATAGTTTTTGATTAATATTGGTTTCTCACATTGCATTTTGTTTAAAATATTTTAAAAGTAAATATAAAACAGTAAGTGACCAAACACTAAAACAGTGATACTCCAACACACTGACAAATTCAGGCTCATAAAATCTGGGTGGCAGTGAAAACCCACACTATGATTTTAAACAACCAAAATACTCTCTTATTTTCTTCTTCCAAAATAGTACAAACAGAGCTATTATTTTAGATACTGATATAACATTATCTTTCCCTCCTCTGGGTTGGTAAACAAGACTTCTCCAGAATCAAGCAGAATAATAAAGCTGAACTATAACTCCCTCTTCCCATATCTTTCCCGCACAGAAGTTTGAAAGTGTGTTTGACTGCAGTCTGTTCTTCAGGGGGGCAGGTGGGTGAAGGAAAAAAAGAGACTGAAACCATAAAATAGTGAGTACAATGACACTGTAAGATGGCTGACTTAGTCCTGGCCTGTGCTCAGGCCTGACATGGCTGGGCTGGAGTGGCCCCCCCTCACCATGGACAAGGGCTGTTCCAGCCGGCTGGCCAGACAAGGGCTGCAGTGAACTCTGTGGAGCTGGAGCAGCTTCCTGACTCTGACAGGCAGGGAGCTGCTCCAGTACCTATCAGTTAACCATTCACATCCCTAGCATGAAGTATAATTAAAATGCAGCCATTTCTGCTTTCTTCAGGGTTGAAGCAGTTGGTACTCTGTTGGAAAAGGAATACTGGACTACGTAAACCAGGTATCTGATCCATGGCAATTCCTAGGTTTTCTTATGTTACTGTTTTTAAGGTCCATTTAATGATTTTCCTCATACATACTGCTTGTTCTGCCAACAGTCACTACTGAGAACAGCCTCTCTCCATCCTCTTTAGAACCCCACTTCAGGTAAAGAAAGGCTGCTATCAATTCCCCCCCTCACTCTTCTCTTCTGCAGACTAAATAAACCGAAATCCTCCAGTCTCTCCTCAAAAGTCATGTGCTCCAGCCGCCTAATCATTTTCATCATTGCCATCTGCTGGACCTTCTCTAATACGACCACATCCTTTCTGTAATGAGGGGCCCAGAATTGGACACAATACTCCAGCTGTAGCCTCACCAGTATTGAATAAAGAAGAATAATCACTTCTCTAGATCTGCTGGCAGTGCTCCTCCTAATGCAACCTAATATGCTCTTACCCTTCTTAACTACAAGGGCACACTGACAACTCAGATGCAGCCCCTCCTCTATTGTAATCCCCTGGGGTTTTTCTGCCAAACTGCTGCTTAGTCAGTCAGTCCCCAGCCTGTAACAATGCTTGGGAGTCTTCCATCCCAAGTGCAGGACTCTGCACTTCTTGTTGAACCTCATCATATTTCTTATGGCCCAATCCTCCAATTTGTCTGCACCCTATCCCTATACTCCAAAGTATTTACTTCTCCCCCTAGCTTAGTGCCATCTGCAAATTTGCCCTCATCCAGTTATTAATAAAGATGCTGAATAAACCCAGCCGCAGAAGCGACCCCTGGAGCACTCCACTTGGTGACTGACAACCAGATACTGAGCTATTGATCACTACCCTTTGAGCCCAACAATGTAGCCAGCTTTCTATCCACCTTATGTTGGATCAAAACCGGCCCTAGAACTGACTGTTGGGGTACTCCTGCTTGATATCAACCACCAACCAGACAGAGCCGTTGATCATTACCCTCTGATCCCGACAATGTAGCCAGCTTTCTATCCTCCTTACAGTCCATTTATCCAATCCATACTTCTTTAACTTGCTGGCAAGAATACTGTGGGAGACCACATCAAAAGCTTTGCTAAAGTCAAGATATATCACATCCACCACCTTCCCCATATCCACCTTGTCATAGAAGGCAATCAGGTTAATCAGGCATGACTTGCCCTTAGTAATCTATGCGAACTATTCCTGATCACTTCCCTCTCTTCCAAGTGCTTCAAAATGGATTCCTTTTGGATCCCCTCCTTGATTTTTCCAGGGACTGAGGTAAGGCTGACCAATCTATAATTCCCTGGACTGTCCTTCTTCCCTTTTTAAAAGATGGGCACTACACTTGCCTTTTTCCAATCATCTAGGACCTCCCCTCATTGCCACATGTTTTCAAAGATAATGGCCAATGGCTCTGCAATTACATCGGACAACTCCCTCAGCATGCTCGGATCCAGTCCCATGGATGTGTGTATGTCCAACATTTCTAAATAGTTCTTAACCTGTTCTTTCTCTATTGAGGGCTCGTAGTGAGTCAGTGTGGCTTCCCGCTGACCCGGAAGGGGAAGAACTCCGTAAGACCCCTTGGTGGGCAGGACCAGAGCTGTCCAGCCCTACCCCCAGAAAGTGGAAGGGCAGGGTTGGGACTATAAGAGCAAGGGCTGAGAATTCGGTTAAAGCCCAGCGGGTGAGCAGGTCAGACGCCATCCCTGGCCTCCCCAGGAGGGAGGCATGGCAGCCCTGCCATACAATGGATGACTGGGTTGGGCTCTCAGGACTGCTGCCTGACCCTGGAGATGGGCCAAGCCCACTCCAACCACTGCCAGGCTCTGAAGACGGGCTGAGACGGCCAGAGTCCATACGAGGCCCCGGAGATTGGGCTGTACCACCTGGACCAGTGAGTGACCCAGACCTGCCAGTGCCGTCATTCACAGAGGATCCCGAGACTCAGCAGGAACTCCAAGTAGGCTCACAGAGGGAACTGGGAAGTGACCCAGGGAAAGCCAACCCCGAGCTGGCTGACAAAATGGAGGTTGGTTGGGCAGCACGTTGTGGCCTGGACCCCCACTGACCTAGTGGCAGCCCATGCTGCTACTGTTAGGGCCCTGGGCTGGGATGCAGTGGAGCAGGTGGGCCTGCATCCCCCCAGTACCCGTCCACCCAGGGTGGCAGGTTCTTCCTGTAGGGAGAAAAACCCCTGCACTTGTTGGCTCTCTGCCAGAGCAAGGAGACCCAACCATTGCTCAGCCTGCAGCATTAAACTGTTTGAACTGCATCTTTGGTGCAATGTCCTGATTCAGATGTAGCCTCACAAACTGCTGCTCAGCTGGTAGCCCGGCCTAAGCCATTAACTGCTTATTTGTTTGCTGCCCCAACCTGAACCAGGGCTTGGGTTCCAGAACTCTATAACTGTTCACTTGTTTATTGCCCCACCCTGAACCAGGGCCTCAGCTACTGAACCCCTGAAGCTGTTTGTCGCCCCATCCAGACCAAGGGCATAGATTCTGCGAACTGCGGCTTAGCCTGCAGCCTGAAGCCCTGACCGGTTTGGGACCTCACCTGGGACTAGGGCCAGGGAACTGGACATTCCTATTTAGCCAGGTCAGTGTAGTGAGTCAGCGGCCTCCCGCTGACCCAGACCATGACACGGCTGCTCACCTCTTTCCCATATTGTGTTGCCTTGTGCAGTAGTCTGGGAGCTGACCTTGACTGTGAAGACAAAGGCAAAAGAAGCATTGAGTTCTTCAGCTTTTCCCACATCCAGTAATGGTTCCACACCTTCCCTGGTCACCCTCTTATTCCTAACCTGCCTATAGAAACCTTTTTTGTTACCCTTCATATCCCTTATGAGATGCAATTCCAATTGCACTTTGGCCTTCCTGATTACACCTCTGCATGCTCGAGCAATATATTTATACTCCTCCCTAGTCACCTGTCCAAGTTTCCACTGCTTGTAAAGCTTCCTTTTTGTGTTTAAACTTGCCATGGATTTCACTGCTAAGCCAAGCAGGTCGCCTACCATATTTGCTTTTTTCTTACTACGCATCGGGATGGTGTGTTTCTGCGTCTTCAATAAGGCTTCTTTAAAATAATGCCAGCTCTCCTGGATTCCTTTCCCTTTCATATTAGCATCCCAGGGGATCCTGCCCATCAGTTCCCTGACGGAGTCAAAGTCTGCTTTTCTGAAGTCCAAGATGTGTATTTTGCTGCTCTCCTTTCTTCCTTTGGTCAGGATCCTGAAATCTACCATCTCATGATCACCAGAATTTTTTCCTGGTTTTGTTTTTTTGTTGTTTTTTTTTGGGGGGGGGGAGGGGTCAGTATTTTTTGTGAAACCATCTGGTAACCCTACCTTTCTCCTTGTGTTTCATCCCGGTATCCCACTTCTGCATTTCCCTCAAGGAAAGAACTCCTCACTAGGTTTGCCAGCCTGCCTGTAAAGATGCTCTTCCCTCCCTTCGTTAGGTAGACCGCCATTTCTTCCTAGCAACCCTTGTGCCCGGAACAGCATCCCCTAGTTGAAAAATCCAAAGCCCTCTCTCTGACACCACCTGTGCAACTATGCACTTGCTTGCAAAATTTGATGATCCCTACCTGGACCTTTTCTTTCAAGAGGATGGATGGACGAGAACACCACTTGTGCCTCAAACTCCTTGATCCTTTTTCCCAGCGCTACATAATCTGCAAGGTCATTCTTGGCTGTATCATTAGTTCCTCCCTGGAGAAGTAGGAAGGGGTAGCAGTCCAAAGGTTGATCAGTTTTGGAAGACTCTCAGTCACATCCTGAATTCTAGCTCCAGGCAAGTAGCACACTTCAAGATTCCCGGTCTGGATGGCAGATGGATGACTTCATTCCTCTGAGGAGGGAGTCCCCGACCACCACCACCCGTCTCCTTCTTTTAGGAGTGTTGGTCGTGGAATCCTCATCCCTAGGATTATGCATCCCATAACAACGGTTATTTGGTACAAAGGAAGGCAAGTCTGATCTTTTTTTCTGACAAGCAAAAAATACTTGAGGTTTCTGGGGTCTGAAATGCACATTTTAAATCTAGGGCAAGGAAGGAGATTTGGATTCTTTGTTTCATGCTTTGACAGTTACTATTTTCCCCACTCCATGCTTTCCCACTATCCATAGGGTTGCCAGGTGGTTTCAACAAAAATACCGGACACACTTGACATTACATCACAACTTATTTAGAAAATACCGGACATTTATATTTTCTCAATTTGTTTCCCAAAAAGAAAGCTCAAATACTGGACTGTCTGGTTCAAAACCAGACACCTGGCAACCCTAACTATCCACCATTTCACAGTATTGTTGACATGTAACACATTACTATGTTCAAGAATTAATACTCCTTTGATTTAGCCAGTCAGTTTCCACTTCTCTCACAGCAATCTCTCTTAGCAGTCTTCCTTTCAAATACTGTTTAATAGTGTTTAAATTAAAGCTAAGATCCTGGAGCACAATGGCAAAATTCCAAGAAAAGGAACATCTCTTCTAAAGACTAGAAGAAAAGTCACATGGTTAAGACATTAACCTAGAACTCAGCAGAACCAGGAATTGTTCTCAGATCTGTTAAAGACTTTCTGTCAGTCTTTGGTCAACTTATTCTCTCTCTCCCTATCTCAGTTATCCATCTCCAAACACAGGAATAATATTTCCTTTCTCCCATTTTTGTCCTTTCTATTTAGACTGTATGATTTCTGTGGCAGTGACCGGCTCATTCTGTGCACAGTGCCCAGCACAATGAAAGCCACATCTTAGATAGGACTTACAGACACTGCAAGCAAATAATCATGTGACAACTGACACGGCTACACAACTGCATTAGACACAGGGCTACGAGCAATGAACAATGGGAAGTGAACAGAAGCTATATCTTAAACTTCTCTAAAGTGACCATCATCAAAGAACTGACAGTTACAATTTATCCTTTAAGTAAGCAAAATGCACATCTGAATAATTCCTATTTAAACCACCTAAAATAGAGATTTTACTGGCATTGCTGAATAACACTCTATGCTGAGGTGGAGTATCATTATCTACAATCATTACAACTAGCAAAAGAGGAAAAAATTAGCTCCTAAATTGAGAATTATTGATCCACCTTTTCTTATAAGCCAAAGCAAACAACATAAGATTTTTTCCTAGCTCTCCTCAAAGGGAAAGAGTCTTAAAGTAAGAGAAAGAAAAAAAGATTGTTAAATGAAATACCTAGTAATATTGTGCTTAGTTTGTTTTCTTTGTTCTTAGTTCATGCAAAGAAATCAGGTATGACTTTCCCGAAGTCTCTTTTGCTAGCCTCTGAACTGCTGAAACCACTAGAAAATTCAATACTGCATTTTGTTTGGGGTGCAATGGTCCAAGTACCAACAACCATGTCATGATGTACTGCCATTCTTAGCAGTTTTTAAGTTGCTACACACGTATGCATGAATAAGAAAGCACCCAAACCTTTAATGAAGGCCATGACGATTTTTTTACTAGTTTCACAGTGATATGAAGCATTGTTAATACTAGGGATATCAACATGTAGACAACTACACAATTAACCAATAAGCCTGGGCTTATCAATTAATCCTGTTGACTGTGCTCATTCCCTCACCTTGCTGCTTCTGTATCAGAGGCAGCAAAGGCAGGGGGGCAGGAGGTGAAGTCTGTGGGGAACTGGCTTAAAAGCTGGCTCCCCTTGAGCACCAGATCCGCCTCTGCCCACACTCTTGAGCTGCTGCCTCTGATAGAGAGGCAGCAGTGCAGAAGGTGAGGGTGGCAGATGGGAACTGACAGGTACAGGGAGATGATCTTTGAGCAGGCTCCCCATGTAAGTCAGTTCTGATTTAAATGAAGCACGTACATTTTCATTTTATTTTCTAAAAACCAAAAATTGAGTTAAGCACCCAAGCTGCACTGGCTAAATCTTCTAGTAATTAAATAATTCCAAATGCCATTTAACTTGTCTAACAAAAATAAGACTGTCACAGGGTCACGCGCCCCGCACCCCTTTAGGAGGGGGGAATATGACCTAGCAGCCTAGTCTATACTGCTCCCTGGCTGGGGGTCAATATGGCCTAGCGGCCGAGTATGTGCTACCCCCTGGCTGGGGGGGTCAATCTGGTCCAGCAACCTAGTCTGTACTGGCCCCTGTCTGGGGGTCAATAGGGCCTAGCGGCTGAGTCTGTGCTGCCCCGTCTGGGGTGTCAGGGTAGGGGGGTGGAGGGCCCAAGCCCTCCCTCTCCACCGGGCCCCAGACCAGGGCCCTATCAGTAGTGGATGGCTCCCACCACTGGATCGGTGGGGAGTCGTCCCCAAAGCACGCTGAGCTCTCCGGGTTATCGCCTGCCCCGTGCCCTGGGCTGCTTCCTGCCCTCGCCTGCTGGCTGTCCCCGCTCCCACCTGGGCTGGCGAATGCGCCAGTGGCTGGGTTTGGCCCGGCGTCAGTGACGGCGGTGGCTGGCACAGTAGCAATAGGCGTTGCAGATGTTGCGATCACTCGTGACAGGCACGGTGGCCGTGGAGGTAGCTGCAGCAGCTGTGGCTCCGGACGGCATGGGGGGCCCTAGAGATGGCTATAGCGGCCACCGCTCCTGCTGAGACAGCAGCTCTGGTGGCAACTGCAGGTCCAGCTGGCGTGGCTGCTCTGGCTGATCCCGCGGGTGTGGTTGCTCCTCAGCTCTGGCAAGAGCTCCTTCCCCTGCAGTGGTCAGCCCAGACTGAGCTGCTCTGTTGGCCTTTATACTGACCCTGCAGCTGGAACATGCCCAGGAGGGCCGCGGGGGGAGGGGCCTTCTCAGCCTAGCAGGCCTGGTTAACTCCTTCACTATCAGTGCGGTGTGGGCACACCTTGTCACAAAGACCCATTACTAAATTTAAAAATAAATAAGTTGAACTGAGTGAAGTGATTCAAGGGAAGAATCTTTTATACTATAAATGTGAGTATTCTGTACGTTATTTCAAAATTATATGTATGGGCATTTCCAAGTGTCAAAACTATAGGGCAGCAATAACCAGTGCTATAAGGAATCAAAGGATTAGCTATAATACATTAGATGACTGGACTTCAAACTCTGGAAGTGGCCAACCTGGGAGACTACAGAGGAAGACAAATTCCCATAGTGCCTCTGGCCAAATCTACAATCTTGTACATGACAAGTAAAATTATTTTCTAACCTACTACAAAGATCATTTGATACCCTGAAATGGGAGAATCTACTGTATATTTAAGAGAGTTTGTCTGTATGGTCAAAAACTCCTAAATGGTAAGAGTCAGGACCACTAAATTCAGTATATAGCTTCCTCTTACCATAGCTTAAAACAATGTAAGATTGTGCCAGGAAAACAGGATGTGCCTAGAATGGGATTGCTGCTCATAAAACCATACAGGAAAGATACAGAATCACCAAATCAAGTACAACCCCAGCTATGGTAGCTTTGTGCTGGGATCATGGGAGGGAGTGCCTCACCTCCACCCCTCCTCAAGCCATGGCAGCTCAGTGCTGGAGCCAAGGGTGGAGGCACCTCTTCCCCGCCCCCAGGTGTGTCTACTCCATGCTAGGGCTAGAAGAGGGGATGCCTCTCCCCCCAAACCATGGCAGTCAACCCAGAGCTGCCCTGTCAGGGGACAGGTGGTCCTTCCATGGCCCCCACCCAGCCTAACCTGGACCTGAACCAGTCAGGGGACATGAACCTCCGCTGGCTATGCCCACTGAAGCTGCAGCAGTCATGGTGAGGTGCTTCTCATCTGACCCCAAGATGCTGTGGTGAAAGGCCTGGGTAGTCCTGTCTCCCTGGGGCAGCCAGTGTATTGAACCCCTCATTCCCAGCCTCACCCCAGAGCAATGATTTAAATTAAGAATGTACATTTTCAGTTTAGTTTCCAAAAAACTGAAACGGAGTTAAAGGACCCGAGCATTGCTGGACAAATCTTCTAATCTAATTATAACTTAGCATATATAACTATAAATATTGTTACCAAAACAGTCTTAATTGAAAATCTACTTGCGGCATTTGACTGTAGCCTCTTGCAGAGACTTGAATGCCACAGGCAAACTACATGAATCAGCTGAACAGTATGTATATTTTACAATAGCAGTACATATCCCGTCTTTCCCTCTTCTAACATCCAGACAACTTTCACCAAAACCCAGGGCAACAACCATGTTTCCAATGGCTTATGGTAGCAATGTATTCCCTCTGCCCTGCCCTATATTATGGAGAACAGCGTTAGAATCTGATCACAGTAGATGTTTTAAACAAAAACCAACAAAAATTCCACAAAATGGTTATTACCCTAAAGCATATAATGTATTTATATACTATCTTTGATCCACAAAGTGCCACTTGAAATGGGCTATCTGGCAGTTATTAACAACAAAAACAATACAGAGCGTGCTAAACATTTATCTGTTAATACTTTTACATTTTTTAAAAACAACACACCCATACTCCATACCCACAGGTGCAAGTTCCAGGAATGCAGATGACAGTTAAATAAGTTATCCTGGGAAGGTGGGATTTTGATGTACAATGGAAAAAAATTCAACATTCCAAAATTGTGTAGTTTTCCTGAAATTATGGAGCTGGATTTAGATACCAGAAATATCTTCACCCACAGTTACGAGCCTTGGCATACTCACCCTCTTAAAAGAAACATCTCCAATGGAATCCAAGACAATTAAATAAAAGAAACAGGCACAATCTGCCAATTATTTATCAACTGTGTGCAAGGGAGGGAAAAAAGGAGGGGCACAGTTATACCTATGCCATTAAAGCTTGTCTTGTTTACAAGCTCTTTTGTCCTTTGATAGCTACAGAAGTTTACTGGAATCTTTTTCAATGAAAAAGCCTTTAAATAAAAGGCTATATAAACCTCAAACAAACCACAATTCCTTCACCTGTCTATTTATAGATAAATGAAAAAAAATTGCAGTCAAAATCTCCCACTCAGCAATTTTCTCTCACCTCAGACCTTCCCCCTGCAGTAAACACCTTAAGTTGTGTTAAAAGAGGCAGCTTAACACTAAATCATGTTTGTGTGGTGCACTTACCTCTGTGAACATGTCTTACTGTCTTCCCACATGGCAAGAGAATTTTCCTGTTTTCATACATTCCCTTGTCAACCCTAATCAGTGTCAATAGGTTAATATCTTTTGTGCTGGTGGCTGCAGTGATAGCCCTGACAGGAAAGAACTTCCCTTGCACTGAGCCATGAGAAGCAGAGAGCGCTCCCAGGCATAACTCCCTTGGCTCCTCTCCTAAAAACGCTCTCTCAAGTACATGGTTGCTTAGCAATATTTGCCTTTCCCCTGTACATTTGAAATTGGCAACATCTGTCCCTTTGGCAATTTTGACTTGTGCAAAGGACCATGTGGAGAGTTTTCAATCCTACAAAATAAGCTGGTTGAAGATGTTATAATGTGAGATTTTATTGCCGCTCTGGTATTTTGTTAATATTTTATTTTCATCAGGTATAAAACCTGTGGCTGTGTCTAGAGAAAAGGTACAGAAGAGAAAATCATCATGTCCAGTGGGAATCACCTGCTAAATCACATAACAAGTAGCCTTTTGTGTTTACATATTTATACCTGCACGCTTGAGTCTTTTTTTAAATACTAATTTAGTATTTCAATGGAACAGAATTCTTTATAGATATAGACATGTAATAAATGATGAAATTAAGGGAACATAAAATCGGGGGTTTTTTCCCAAGCAATAGCTTCTGCATTTTTACAAATAACTATCCCTTCAAAATATCACGTACCAAAATACCATGTGCTGATTAGCACATGAATTCACTTGATAGATGTTTGTCAAGCACTTGGAGCAACAAGGTACCAATTTTGATTGTGTCCTCTGAGTGCTACTGCAAAATAATAACAATCCTGACCAAATGTATAAAAAGGGATAGAAATTTACAGTGAAAGGTAAAATGGTAACACATGTTCTCATCACCTGAAAGCAAAAGTTTTTTTTGTTTTGTTTTTTTTAAAGGAAAAGATATTACAAGAATACTTGTTCTTGTGTCTAAGTATCTTGTTTGGAAGAAGGAAAATATATTTCACACTTAACTGAATTTTACTTTGGCCCATCCTTACCCAACTTCAGACACAGCCTTATTGTTTTTCGGGTTCTGAACTACATTTCTTTATGTATTTGAGGGAGAGAAGGTTTGTTGTCGGTAGATTCCCCTCCCTCAAGTAAGAGAAAAATTATTATTTTGAGGACTCGGATTTAAATTGGGAAGGAGAGTTTGTTTGGGGATTTTATTAACCAGATGGTTAATTGGATAGAATGCTGGTAAGAAGGGTGTGCATGCGTATTACAATACATTCACACCATGTGAAGTATGTACACGAAATACTTTTAAAATAAAAAAAACAAACCACAGTGTTTTTAATCCACCAACTATCTTCTCTCATGACACTTACACAAATTAACAGCATGACCCAACATGATGTGCAGTCTCAGTTACATCAAGGGGATCACGCACAAAAGTAAGCATAGCACCTGGCAATAAAGACTTAAAGAAACTTGGGCCCAAATTCTTCTAACAAAAATTAGACAAACAATTGCCCTATATCTACTATATATTTGAGACAGTCTCTCAGTGAGTCTGTCTGTCTGTTCAGGAACTCCTCCTAAACAGTAAAAGCTAGGACCACCAAATTTGGTATACAGTTTCCTCTCATAACTTAAAGCAAAGTCAGGGGTTGGTTGTGCCAGAAAAATGGAATGTCACTGGAATGGGATTGCTTCTCGGAAAACCATAATGAAAAGAGATAATCATCAGGCATGTGAAAGGGGCTAGCCGGAGGCACCCCCTTTGGTAGTGCCCCAGTCCCAAACCTCCCAGCCTCCATTTAGGGAGGTGAGAGAGGGGGCTGAAGCTTGCTCACTCCTGATACGTATGGTAACATTTCTGGCTGTTCCCCTTTGTCAGGGAGCAAGAAGAAAGTGCATAGTTTGCTGCATGCCTCACTCTGACTGGGGAGTGAAGGGGTCTGATGAACTTGGACCTGCCCCAGCCAGGGGTATGCACCTTTCCCCCACCTCTGCCTGCTAGAGCTGCAGCAGCCATGGAGAAGTATTTCTCACATGGTCCCAAGCTGCTGCGGTAGGAGAGGGCTGGCGTAGTCCTCTCCCCTCTGGGCAGTCTGCATACTGAACCCCTCAACCCCAGCTCCACCCCAGAGCAATGATCTAAACCAGGGGTGGGACACCTAAGGCCCCCCCCCGCCAGCATTAGGAAGCCCACATTGGCACTCCAGGCCCACGCCATCCTCTCCTTGCAGCTTCCCCTACAGGTCTGAAGCACAAGTGCATGCTCCCCATTGTGGCTATGTCTAGACTACATTGTAGTCACCCAATTGCATGACCCATGTTACAAAGAAGACATTTTCAACTGCCCTTTCTGGTTTGTTTAAAAAAAAAAGCATCAGTTACATATTTAAATATAAATAACCCTGATTCATAATTTCCATTGAATATGTTTACCATTCCTATTTCCATTATTTTAATTAACATGGTGTAAGATGCCACAAGCTGGAGAATGAATCCTGCAGGAACTTTTCAGAAAACAAAAGTAAATTGACACAAGTTAGTGCTGCACAAAGACATAAGGTTTTCTTCCTCCCTTCCTGCCCTGGTGGTAGGACAGGAAGGTAAGAAGGCTTTAGCCTTCTTAACTAGCACTATTTCAAAAACCTGATCTATATACAAATGGGTAAATATTTTTACCAGAAAAAAAAGTAATCTCATTTTGAAATATCAACTTTTCGTGTAACAAATATACAGCTTCTTTGTCAAAAGTAATCTGATAGCAGTCTTTCAAATACTGAACGCAACATGGATGTTCTGGGGTGTAAATTATGATAACTAGATTATAAACTTACAAAAAAGGACCCTTGCCTTTCATGAAGTTAAAAGGTCCAGAATGAGAAAGCTTGGGGGTCATTCTTCCATATATTTCCCATGAACAGGCACAAACTCTCACATTCTCACAAATAGACATTTGGGGCCACTCTCACCTTTTCTTCTAAGCCAGAGGTCTGTTTTTACTTTTGAAACTGGCAACAATATGCTGTGGAGTTGCAGGGTATTGTTTTGAGCTCATTAACATGCATATCAGCTGCCACCTCTTGCTGCTCTCAAGTATTTGCTTTGAAGCTGTCATGTTGGAATGCTTGACTGTTGTCATCTGTTTCTGGCCTTGCTCAGGCTTTCCTGCTGGTTTCTGTATTTTTTGCACTTCGTGATTTGTCATATTTCACATTAGCAGTAACTGCATGAGCAATTTGAGGTTCTTTTAGTTAGATATTGTAGGTCAAGTCTACACTGGCAAGTTACTGTGCAGTAATCAGCCCCTGGTGTCCACACTGGCAAGGCACTTAGGGTATGTCTACACTACAGCACTAATTCGAACTAACTTAATTCGAATTAGTTAATTTGAAATAAGCTAATTCGAATTAGTGCATCTAGACCTAAAAACTAATTCGAATTAGCGTTTGCTAATTCGAACTAGCATGTCCATTGAGTGGACCCTGAACCGGAAGTTAAGGCTGGCCGGAACCAGTGCCGGCAGGGCATCAGGTTAGGACTTAGAGTGTGGAGCTGCTGCCTCAGGCTAGCCGAGGGCTGTGCTTAAAGGGACCCAACCCCCATCCCGGACAGACAGTTCTCAGGGTTCCCCGCTTGCTTGTCTAACTCGATGAGGGACAGCAAAGCAGTCCTGTCTTGGAGTGCCCTGAGTACCCACTCGGCCATCAGCCCGGCTGCACTTGCCGCAGGCTGCCATCTGGGGGGTTTAATCGGGGGGCTGTCAGGATCCAGGAGGGCTTTCACCCCGAGGAGCCCGCAGAGCCACCCCAGTCCTCCCCATTGGGGGCTTGTGCCCCATTCCTCTCTCACCTCCTTCCACTTACCTCTCCCTAGCCCCCCTTCCTGATGTAAAAAATAAAGGACACGTGTGGTCAAAATTAGAAACTCTCTTTATTTAACAAAACTGGGAATTAACCTCTGGGAGAGACTGGGAAAAGGAGGTGGGAGAGGGGAAGAGAGAGGGTGGGAGAGGGGAGGGGAAACCTAGGAGGAGGGAGCTGGAAGGGGAAGCCAGGGAAGAAGGAGGAGGGGAAGTATAAAACTATGGTACGCCATATCTTCAGTACTGTGTACAGATGTGGTCTCCTCACCTTAAAAAAGATATTTTGACCTTGGAAAGGGTTCAGAAAAGGGCAACTAAAATGATTAGGGGTTTGGAACAGGTCCCATATGAAGAGAGGCTAAAGAGACTGGGACTTTTCAGCTTAGAAAAGAGGAGACTGAGGAGGGATATGATAGAGGTATATAAAATCATGAGTGGTGTGGAGAGGGCGAATAAAGAAAAGTTCTTTATTAGTTCCCATAATATAAGGACTAGAGAACACCAAACGAAATTAATGGGCAGCAGGTTTAAAACTAATAAGTGAACGTTCTTCTTCACACAGCACATAGTCAACCTGTGGAACTCCTTGCCACAGGAGGCTGTGAAGGCTAGAACTATAACAGAGTTTAAAGAGAAGTTAGATAAATTCATGGAGGTTGGGTCCATGGAGTGCTATCAGCCAGGGGGTAGGAATGGTGTCCCTGGCCTCTGTTTGTGGAAGGCTGGAGATGGATGGCACGAGACAAATGGCTTGGTCGTTGTCTTCGGTCCATCCCCTCCGGGGTACCTGGTGTTGGCCGCTGTCGGCAGACAGGCTACTGGGCTAGATGGACCTTTGGTCTGACCCAGTACGGCCATTCTTATGTTCTTATGTTCTAAGCTCAGGGCTCAGGGTCGGGGTCTCACTGGACCAACTTGATTTTCATGCAAACCTGCTCCTGGGTTCGCATGTGGCCTTGTGGCCAGGCTGGCAGCTATACTGCCCTAGACAGCCGCATTCCTGTGCCTAGTGCGGAGATCGTGGACATTGGAGGCCTCCCCCCAAACCTCGATGAGGTCCACGATGTTCGGCACTAGACCAGGCAGGCGCCCGCCTCTTGTGGCCCCGGGCAGGCTCCTGGGAGCCGCCAGCCTGGTCCTGGGAAGAGGCGGAGGGCTGGGTGGCAGCGGGGGGCTGGCTCATGCTGTGCCAGGTGCAGGGTCTGCTGGCTGGGTGCTGGCAGGCTTGCAACTGGCACAAGCACTGTAGCCAGACTGTGCCCCTTTAAGGGCTCCGGGGCCGGGAGGGGGGCAGAAGAGTTTCCCTGGTTTGGCCCAGAGTGGCCACCAGGGCAACCTGGGAAGGGCTAGCCTCCAACTAGTTTGAATTAAGTGGCTACACAGCCCTTAATTTGAACTACTTAATTCGAACTAGGCGTTACTCCTAGAATCATAGAACCACAGAGCTGGAAGAGACCTTAGAAGGTCATCAAGTCCAACCCCCTGCTCTAGGCAGGACCAATCCCAACTAAATCAACCCGGCCAGGGCTTGGTCAAGCCGAGACTTAAACACCTCCAGGCATGGAGATTCCACTACTTCCCTAGGTAACCCATTCCAGTGCTTCACTGGAAATAGTTTTTCCTAATATCCAACCTGGACCTCTCCCACCAAAACTTGAGACCATTGCTCCTTGTTCTGCCATCTGTCACTACTGAGAACAGCCTCTCTCCATCCTCTTTGGAACCTCCCTTCAGGAAGTTGAAGGCTGCTATCAAATCCCCCCTCACTCTTCGCTTCTGCAGACTGAACAGACCCAACTCCCTCAGCCTCTCCTCATAAGTCATACGCTCCAGCCCCCTAATCATTTTGGTTGCCCTCCGCTGGACCCTCTCCAATGCATCCACATCCTTTTCATAGAATGAGGTTTACCTAGTTCGAATTAAGCACTCCGCTAGTTCGATTTAAATTCGAACTAGCGGTTTGTATGTGTAGCCCCTATTAAAGTTATTTCGAACTAACGGCTGTTAGTTCGAATTAACTTTGTAGTGTAGACATGCCCTTAGTGTGCACTGGCTCCACAGTTGCTAGGCTTTAGGTAAATTACCTCAATGAAAAAATGTAGAGTTTGCAGTGCTCTGGATACAATGCAGGGTCAAAGAAGAAAGCAAACTACCACTCCACTGCTGTGCCCACAACCTACAGGTTCTACAAAGAGCTGGATAATATACTTGGAATACCATCCCTGCTCTTCTCTGAAAGACCTCGGGGATACTTTGGTGGCTCAGGGGCTATCCCACAGTGGACCAAGACAGAAGGAGTAAGTGTGCTGAGGGGGGAGTGGAATCTAGAGGAGAGAAGGACTCAGCCTCCACAGATATTTGCTGTCAGGAGCTCGCCCCAATGAGGCGAGCCAGTCATGGCACTCAGAGAATGCGGAGGATGCACCTGGTAAGTAGGTTGGGTCTCTGGAAGTGCTCAATGAGTAGCCAGGCGCGGAAAGGTGACAGAAAGCGGGCGTGGATCTGTTGCTGCTACCAGTACAGGGCTGTTCAGAAGCTGGACAGGGCACTGATGCAATATCTTACTTCACTGTGCTCGGCCTCACAGATTTCATTGAAAGTATCATGCAACTGCTGGGCCATGCGTCTTCACAAATTTTCTGGTAACACTAATGTGGACTTTGTCCCCTGAAGGCTGACAGGGGACAGCCCCAAGTCACAGAATACCATATGTCACTGCACAAAAGAAAACTCCTGCTCCCCAGCACGAAGAAGAATCCTGGCCCCACCGCCTGAAGGGATTCCAAAACCCTGGTGTTAAACTCACCATTGGGGGGGTTCTTCTATCTTATGTGCCCCTGTCTGCTGGAAATGGTCCTCTAAATGCACCCTAATATGCCATTAGCCTTCTTGCCTACAAGGGCACACTGTTGACTCATATCCAGCTTCTCATCCACTGTAATCCCCAGGTCCTTTTCTGCTGAACTGCTACTTAGCCAGTTGGTCCCCAGCCGAAAACAATGCTTGGGATTCTTCCGTCCTAAGTGCAGGACTCTGCACTTGTCCCTGTTGAACCTCATGAAATTTCTTTTGGCCCCATCCTCCAATTTGTCTAGGTCACTCTGGATCCTATCCCTGCCCTCCAACTTATCTACCTCTCCAAATATCTTAGTGTCATCTGCAAATCTGCTGAGGGTGCAAGCCATCCCCTCATTCAGGTCATTAATAAAGATGTTGAACAAAACCGGCCGTTGAACTGACCCTTGGGGCACTCCTCTTGATACTGACCACCACCCAGACATCGAGTGATTGATCGCTACCCATTGAGCCCAACAATCTAGCCAGCTTTCTATCCACCTTACAGTCCATTTATCCAAGCCAAACTTCCTTAACTTGCTGACAAGAATACCAGGGAAGACCGTATCAAAAGCTTTGCTGAAAGTCAAGGTATATCACGTCCACCGCCTTCCCCATGTCAACAGAGCCAGCTACCGCTTCTTAGAAGGCAATCAGGTTGGGCAGGCATGACTTGGTGAATCAACATTGACTATTCCTGATCACTTTCTTCTCTTTCAAGTGCTTCAAAATGGATTCCTTGAGGATCCCCTCTATGATTTTTCCAGAGACGGAGGAGAGGTTGACCTGTCTGTAGTTCCCTGTATTGTCCTTCTTCCCTTTTTTAATGATGGGCACAACATTTGCCTTTTTCCAAACATCCAGGACCTCCCCTGATCGCCACAAGTTTTGAAAGATAATGGCCAATGGCCAACTCCTTCAACACCCTCGGATGCATTAGATCCGGCCACATGGATTTGTGTATGTCCAACTTTTCTATCACTGGGGTAGCCGTGTTAGTCTGAATCTGAAAAAAACAATGAGAAGTCCTGTGGCACCTTATAGACTAACAGAGTTATTGGAGCATAAGCTATTGTGGGCAAAGACCCACTTGGTCGAACTTTTCTATATAGTTCTTAACGTGTTCTTTCTCCTTCAAGGGCTGCCCAATTCCTTCCCATACTATCTTGCCTAGTGCAGTAGTCTGGGAGCTGTTGTGAAGACAGAGGCAAAAGAAGCATTGAGTACTTCACCTTTTCCCCACATCATCTGTCACTAGGTCACCTCCCTCATCCATTAAGGGTCCCACATCTTCCCTGAGTACCCTCTTGTTTCTACAGGCATGTTAGCAATCTTTCTTGTAACTAGCCAATTATTGCCCTACTTTCTCAATACAAATCAGGAGTCCTTCTCTGTTTCACCTTCCTCCTTGTGTTTTTTCCTGGTATCCTACTTTCTCACTTACCTCAGGGCTTAGGTTACTGAGTCCCAACGACCTAGTTTAAAGCCCACCTCACTAGGGTTTGCAAGGCTGCCTGTGAAGATACTCTTCCCTCACTTCATTAGCAATGGATCCCATCTCTTCCTAGCAATCCTTGTGGCCGGAACAGCATCCCATGGTCAAAGAATCCAAAGCTCGCTCTCAGACACTACCTGTGCAACCACACATTTACTTCCAAAACAATCGATGAACCCTACACCTGGGCCTTTTCCTTCAAAAGGGAGGATGGAAGAGAAAACCATTTGCGCCTTGATCCTTCTTCCCAATGCCACATAATCTGCCGTGACCTGCTCAAGATCATTCTTGGCAGTATCATTAGTTCTGTCATAGTCTTTTGAAGCAGAATGTGATTGATGAGACTGCACACTTCCATCAACCTGAGTCCAGTCGACTTTTCCACTCCAAACTGATTGGAGACTGAGCGAAAGGTGTCTGGAGTAGCCAACTTCCATAGTGCAATCACCATGCACTTCTCCATCAGCAGGGCAGCTCTCATTTGCATATCCTTGCACCATAGGGTAGGGGTGAGCTCAGCGCACAGTCCCACAAAAGTGGCTTTCCTCATCCATATGTTCTGTAGCCACTGCTCATCATTGTGGGAAGGCAGGGTAGAGATGCGGGGCATTCTGGGTCCTCTTCAATGCCAGAATTGCATGATGATGTGATGCTACCACTCAGTTCTTATTTCCTAAACCGAAAAGTGGCATTCCACTGTAGTCAGCACCTTGTGAATGCCACAAGAAATTTCGGGTTGTATGTACAGTGCAGGGATTCCTCATTGTTACTTTGCAGTTTTAGAAATAGCTTGACTGTCATGTTAGTTACCTGTTCGTGAGACCTATTCATATTTCCATCAACAAGTAGGGATCCATTCCCACAGACCAAGGAGGCAAGGGCGCAGGACAGAAGCCACTAAAAGACTGCCCTAAATGCAGACGGAAGCTCAGGGTCTGCTGGGATGCAAAGTAATGCATCACAGGGCATTGAAAAGGACCCCATCTCTCCTCTGCCTTCCCAAAACCTGTGTGGCAGAAGAGGAAGAGGTGCTCTGTAGGATATCTGCCCAGAGTGCACTGCTCTGAAAGCTGCTGCAAGTGCCACAAGAGTGTTCACACTACTGGGCTGGCAGTTGAGAGTGTGGACACTCAACAGCCTTTCCACTGTTGCACTCTGCGTGTGGTGTTGTAACTGCCAGCACTTTACATCTGCCAGTGTAGACATAGCCATAATATACTTCTGCTTCAAGCCATGCTGTATAAAAATAACTAATCAAAACTGTTCTTATATTTCATTGCATTGTTTTCTTATTTGAGTAATCACCTAGGACATCTTTACATGTACCACCTTTTCTATACTGAAAAGATCTCTCTGAACTTCACTAAAATAAGCTTTTTATTTCTGTTTGATGAATATGCCTCACACCATTCAGCTTCACTTCATATAGACATGAACAGTAACCAAACCTGAAGATGTCTGACATCCTTCAGTGTTTGGAGAGAGTTTCCCATCTCCCATACAAACTGTTAATGGGATTTTTGGGTTGTTATTAGTAACTGCACTCAATTTACTATAACTAATCCTACTGCAGTTTGACAAAGAAAAAATTCATCCCAATGGCTAGTACATTATGCACATTTGTTTTTCAACGTTTGATAATGCAATTTAAACTAAAATACTGAATTAATAGTAAAGGGTGGACATATTTTTCATATTTAGTGTAAATGCCCAAAACAACACATTTATTTCAGCTTGCAACTGCTCATCTTAGGTAAGAGGGAAATTTGTACAGAAAACTGTAAGTTAATTGACAAAACCATTTTATTGAGTTACTATACTTCAGAACAATTGCTTTTTTCATTGTTATTGTCCTCCCCAGTTTGAAAAAAAAAAGTGGTATAAGTTCTCTCATCTACTCCTAAATGGCTTGTTGTAAAAAGATCAGTCTGGTCCAGTGCACACATTTAATGTGGGGGGTATGCATTTAAGTTGAGCCTCTATTACGGTGTCTTTGAAAAGTTAAAAAATTAAATGCCACAGTGTTGGGCTGCTATAGTGTTTTTTCAGCCACAGAGATGTTACATTTAATTATAGTATGGTCACTATTTCCAAGATGTCCAGCTATAGTCACTTCTTGGATCAGATTCTGTGCTCCATTTAGGACTAGGACTAAGCAATTAGTCGAGTCACTACTCTACTACTTGCTCCCCTCCACCTCTGTATCAGAGGCAGCAAAGGATGGGGAGAGCAAGAGCCAGTGCTGGGGGGAACTGGCTTAAAAGCTGGTTCCCCCCCCCGCACTATCTCTGCTGTGTCGGGGGTGGGGGAGGCAGAGACAAAGCAGTCCGGGACCTGAAGCGGTCCAGAACCTGGCGTGAGCTGGGACTGCTCAGTACCGGCTTGCGCCAGGTCCTGAACCTACCCCTGCGGCCACTCTGCCTGCATGCCTGGCTCCTACTACATTTAAACTGCAGAGGTGCACCGGGGGTAGCTCCAGGACCCACCTCCCCTTATCTACTAATCATGTCATCAATATAAATTGTATCAACTACACAATTAGTCAGTTACCTGCTTCTTAACATCCTTACTTAGGACTAATCAAGAATTACTTCTTCTCTTGTGGGTTTCAGAACCAGCTGCTCCAAGAAGCAGTCATTTAAGGTGTCAAGAAATTTCATCTCTGCATCCCATCCTGAGGTGTCATGTACCAGCCAACATGGGGATAACTCAAATCACCCGTTATTATTGAGGTTTTTAAAATTTTTACATTCTCTCCCCCCCTTTTTTTTTTTTTTTTACAATCTCCCTTAGCATTTCACGGTCACTATTACTATCCTGGTCATGTGGCTGGTAATATATCCCTACTGCTATATTCTTATTATTAGAGCATGGGATTACTATCCATAAAGAGCTTCAGAGGGGTAGCCGAGTTAGTCTCTAACTGGAAAAACTTAAAAAACAACGAATAGTTTAACAGCACCTTAAAGACTAACAAAACATGTAGATGGTAGCATGAGCTTTCCTGGGTACAACCCACTTCTTTAGATCAGATCATAAAGAATCTATGGAACAGTTTGGTTCACTTATGAATTTCATTTCATTTGATTTTACATTTTCTTTCACATATAGTGCCACTTTCCCATCAGCACAATCTGTTTTGTCTTTCTGATATATTTTGTATCCTGGAATGACTGTGTCCCATTGCTTCAGAGAGGTAGCCAAGTTAGTCTGTAACTGGAAAAACTTAAAAAACAACTAATAGTCTAGTAGCACCTTAAAGGCTAACAAAACATGTAGATGGTATCATGAACTTTTGTGGGCACAACCCACTTCTTTGTGTCCCATTGATTATCCTCATTCCACCAAGTTTCTGTAATGCCTATTATATCAATATCCTCATTCAATATGAGGCATTCTAAGTTCATCCATCTTATTATTTAGACCAGCGTTTCCCAAACTATGGGCCGGCCTGGTTCTGGGCCGCAGGAAAAAAATACCGGGCCTCAGCAAGGTTGCCGGCTCCTGGGGTTTTCCAGGCTCCCAGAGTGCCCGTGTGGCACCGGGTCTGCCAAGCCCCTGGCCGGCCTGGGCATAACCTGCAGCCCAATGTTCCGGCTCCCAGCAGAGGCATAGCTAGGGGAAGTCAGGAGAGGAGGAGGAGGAGGAGAGAGCCGGCCACCAGAAGCAGCACTGGACAGGGGAATCGGGGCGGGCTTTGGAGATTTGGGGGGTGGGGAAGCCAGCGGAAGCAGAGCTGGCCGGGGGTAGGGGGCTGGCCGGGAGAACGGGAGGAGGAGTAGGGGAGAAGCGGCTGCTGGAAGCAGGGCTTGCCTGGGGCATCGGGGCTGGCCGGGAGAGATTGGGGGGCTGGCGGAAGCAGGGCTGCCAGGGGACACAAGGTCGGGGGTAGGGAGCTGGACAGGGAAGATGGGGGTGAGGGGAGAGAAGCAGCTGCCGGAAGCAGGGCTGGGACGTGGGCAGCGGGGCTGGCCAAGGGAGATTGGGAGGAGAAGCGGGGAGAACTGGCTGTCCGGGAGGGGTTGGGAAGTAGAGGGCTGGCCAGAGGCGCAGCGGGGGAGAAGGGCGGGGGGGGGGGAAGTGGGACTGACCCGGCCATATGTAGATCTCGGGGCGCTGCCCCCCTTCCGCCCCAGAAAGCACGAGTGAGTCTGGCCTGGGGATTCTATTTGCCCCCCCCAACACACACCCCTCGAGTAGCTGCGAACTGTCTGGCTGGTAGACACACTCATGCAACCTGAGCACATTTAGCAGCCAGGCAGTTCGAAACTACAAATTGATATATCTAGTAATAATAAAACGTACCTAATGAGAAAATACCAGACATGTTATATGTCTGGTATTTTCTCAGTTTGTTTTTTATGTGCTTATATTTTTGGGCTGCAAAAACAGTACTGAAAAAAGGGTTCCAACTAAAGTAAAAGTTTGAAACCCTGGTCTAACCAGCTTTCTGTCTGTCTTACACTCCATTTATCCAATCCATATTCTTTAACTTGATGGCAAGAATATTGTGGGTGACCCTATCAAAAGCTTTGCTAAAGCTGGCACTGGGGGCTTTGGGAGGACCAGAAACAACTTATTTGAATATTCATCATTTGATTAATGCTATCAAATGAATGCTACCGGTCCTCCAAAAGTTCGTGAATGGATTTACTGGTCCCCATGTCAAAAAGTTTGGGAACCCCTGATTTAGACTTCTATCATTTGTATATAAGCACCTTAAAAACTGATCACTATTTAGCTGTCTGCGCTTTGCTGTTGTGACTGAATGGGACTCTTTAATTTGACTGTTTCTCATCTGATATTACCCATATTATATTATCTGTCATCCTCTCCTCTTTACTAGGACATGGAGAATTTCTGTTAAACAGAGCCTCCCCTAAGGGATGTCTCTGTCCCATTCGTGTACTCCTCCGCACCTGTCAGCTTTCCCCAAGCCTTTAGTTTAAAAATTACTCTATGACCTTCTTAATTTTAAGTGCCGGCAATCTGGTTCCTTTTTGTTTTAGGTGGAGTCCATTCTTCCTGTATAAAATCCTTCATTCCAAAAGGTTTTCCCAGTTACAGATAAATCTGAACGCCTCCTCCCTACACCACTGTCTCATCTACGCATTTTGAGACTCTGCAGTTCTGTCTATTTAACTGGCCTTGCACGTGGAACTGGAAGCATTTCAGAGAACACTACCATTGAGGTCCTGGATTTCAATCTCTTTCCTATACTGGCATCCCTGTGTGTATGCATTAAAGTACAGCCTTTAATTCTATGATTGCATACTATTTTTTTCACAGCACCACACTGCCTCATTCACTGCATAAGATGGACCTGCTATGGGAATGCATCAAGGTTGTGTGGCAAAGGAGGCTACTGGGTTATAGGACCCCACCTTCATTTCTTGCAAAAATTGGAAGATGTGTAGTGAATGAGGCAGGAGACTGAAGGAAGAAAAAGGATGGTTAAAGTAAGGGTGTAAAGGAAAACCACTGAATATGTGAGGATTGAGTTTTGAATAGGAAATCACTGGAAAGTTTGCTGAAATGAAAATGGCTAATGATTAATGTTGTTACTGAACTAATGTCAATGTGAGTAATCCCAGCAGAGGCCATTTTGTTCATGTTGTGCCTGCTGCTAGCACAGGATTATCTGGAAAAATAAGCAACATTTATGTTTTGGAACCATGACAGAAGATGACACTCCAATAAGACCCCATTACAGCAAACATACAGAGAGCCCTCTTACAATCAGAAAGCTCAGCTTGGGAAAAAAAAACCAAGACCCTAGAGAGCAAATGTTTTCCCAGACACTCTCCCCTTACACAGTCATTAAAGATTTAGTCTCTCTCACTACTGCCTGGGCCTGCAATAGCATCAATCCCATTTACGACATTGCAGTTACTCTGGAAATTATGGTGATGGTGGTCCATGTTAGGTGCTGGCTTTCTTGCAGGAATAAAACAGGAAGGGAAGATGAGCTATGAGAGAATGTAACCTTAGTTACACAACAATTATGATCTTAACAGAAAATGTGAAATACTTGTAGGTGGCAAATACATTTCAGTTTCATTTATGGTCTATTTTTACAGTTTTCTCATAGTATAGTAAGCCTCTTTGAAAAAGCTAAATTGCAAGGGGAGAATCGGGGGGGGAGATGAAGAGCTATGCAGTTTGTGTATGGAAGTGGAAAGTGAACAGTTATCCACTGTGGATTAATGCAGTCTACAGTGAAGCTGCTTGTCTATTCAATCTCCAGGCTTAATTTGTCAGTGTTGCCATGAGCAGAAGCTGTCAACAATGAATTTGCATTTGCAGGTGACATACAGGCCTTGGAAATTCAATTAGCTATTTCATAGAAAAACCCTCTCTTAAATAATACCAAGAGACAATAGGAAAAACTGGATTTGGATTATGCATAATTGGGGCTGAACAAATAAAAAAATTATAATATGCCAAATATGGGTAGCAGACAGGAGGAGAGCAGGAATAAATCAAATTCCATCAGGTCACATTCAATCAGTACTTCAGGGTTGTGTGAAACAGCAGAAGCAGAGACCCAGAAGCTCCTAAATTTTAATTTCATTTCTCCTTCTCTGCCTCAATAAAAATGAGGACATTCATGGTAACTCTCCTGAAAAGGAAAATTAACCTCCGCTTCCTGTCAAAACTTTTAGCCTGATGCCACAGCACTTCAGGTAGAAGTTTTGTTTTTAAAAAAACCAAAACTAATTCCAATCATTGAAGATTCTACCTAGATAGCTTCTAAAGAATGAATCCCTCTGTTTCCAGTGCTCAGAGTCTCTATGCCTAACTAGTAAAAGCATATGGTTCCTTTTATCAAGGCCAAAATTATTTTTAAAATAATTTGTAATGAGTAGGTTAGAACAATAAGACTTCTTCATGATCTAAAAATCATACTTCTTTTACTAGACTGAACAGAACCATTATATCAAATGCACATATCTATCAAAGCATTTCACAATGATTACAAACTAAATACGACTGTGAAATTTGATAATCATTCAGAAATAAAGTGTTTGAGATCAGATCATGAAATATATCTTGAAGCATAATTGGAGATGAGGTTCTTTATCAGAGCAGAGTGATTTAAATAGTTGATATAAATCATGATTTAAATAACAAAGACAAAATCATTGATTTAAATCAAATTTCACACTGATACTTCAAATATTTCTTAAAAGCAATGGTGCAAATCTGATCACTAAAACATGTATTTACTACTAAGTATAGCATTTTACAACATTTCAAAGGGTATAATTTGTGTAATATTTAAGATAAATTAATAAAAATCAAGTTAGGAACTAGTACATAATACTCATTACACGCATGTCAAGCTGCAGATGCAGCAGCAGTACATTAGGAATGGCAAGAACTAATTGCAGACAAACACAATAGCAGCACTTATATTTTATTAAACTAAAGCTTAAATATTACATAAATGTTTCACACTTGCAATTAAAGCAGTCTCTTGAGTTGCCAGCTGATAGTTGTCCTTAAACTTTTTTTTTAGTGTTCAAATTTATTAACTAACAGACAAGTCATCACAACACTAAATGTGCAGTGTCATTAAACTTATACAATTAACTCTCATCTTCCCCACTCCCATGGTCATTTTGATTTATAGACTGAAACAGAAATAAGAAGTGTCCTGCTTTTTCAACTCGCAGTCAATTTCTTAGTTTTGAGTGAATAATACCAGATAATGAAAACATTCTCTCCGCGCTTACAGAGGACGCTACTGCTGTGAAAAACTGGCTTAGCAACTGAAGAACTGTTTCAAGGTACCTGGTTAATGATTTCTACCAATTCAGGAGAGTGACTGTTTAAAACATCATCAGTAAACACGTACTGATTAAATGGTTTCGCTCCTGCCTGAAATAACTGAGGCAGTAGCATCATTTTCAGAAGATCTGTGTCTACCTTTATACCTGGGGTTAAAGTGTTTGCAAGTGAAGGAGATGGTGTTAGTGTTTGCTCCATTTGCTTCTTTATTGCTCAGAGCTTAATTTCTGAGGAGGTATTTCTTTCGTGAATGTCTCTTGAAGTGCCTTCCAAATTTCAGTAGCATCAGCAATGCAGCAGCAAATTTTCTGAAGTTTGTGTAAGGCAGTGGTCACCAACCAGTAGATCGGGATCTACTGGTAGAACTTGGAGCCCCCTGACAGGTAACCCTGACTAGTTTGGCAGGAGGCTCTTAAGTGCCAGGACTTCAGCTGCCCCTCCCCCACTGCTGTGCATTTCCAGCCCTTTATCTTGGAGCTGCCCCTCCCCCAGGGGAGCCTCCTGCTTGCTGTGCAGTGGAGAAGAGGGTGCTGATGTCAGGGAGCCCCCTCCTACTCTGTAACCTTTCTCTACAGAGCAGAGAGGGGGCACAACATGATGGAGTTTGCAGGGGTGGCCCGTGAGCCTAGGCAAACTAGGCAGTTGCCTAGGGCGCCGCCAGCCTGGGCGCCTGATGATGACGTCATGGGGCGCCGGGGTGCCCCGTGATTACATCACAGCCATTGACGGCTGTGCAGGCGGGGTCGCTGATCGCGCCTTCTGCCTGGGGCGCCAGCTGCCGCAGCCAGCCTCGGGCCGCTCCTGGGAGTTTGCTGGGGAGTGCTGCAGGGCCAGGGGGGCAGGGATGAGCCTGACTTAGCCCCACTGCACCACCACCCAGGAGCCACCTGAGGTAAGCAGTGCCCAGCTGGAGCCCGCTTCCCAAACTCCTACCCCAGTCATGAACCCCCTCCTGCACCCCAAGCCCCTGACCCAGCCCCGAGCACCCCTGCATCCAAACACCGTCCCAGACCTGCACCTAGAACCCCCCTTTCTACATCCCAACTGCCTGCCTCAAGAGCCCCTCAGGGCTCCTCTCACACTCCAGATCCCTTAATCCAAGACCAGAGCGTGACCCCAACTCTCTGCCCCAGCCTGGTGAAAGTGAGGGAGGATGGGCAAGAGAGGCAGGATGGAGTAAGCAGGGGTGGGGCTTTGGCGAAGGGGCGGGAAGGAAGTAGGGCAAGGGTATTTATATCTGAGGTAGATCTTGGATTGCACTTAAATTCAAAAAGTGATCTCATTCTTTAAAAGGTTAGAGACCTTTATGTCACTCAGGGATGTGACTTAAGATCAGCATAAATTTTCTTGCTAAGGGGGGGTAGTTAAGCGCTGGTGCGGACTGCATCATATCACCAGGAGAGTTTCTCACCTTGACATAGCTACTGCTGCTAACAGGGAGCTAGAGAAATTAAGCTGATCAGAGAGCTCTCTCTAGTCAATTTAGAGAAGCTACACTAGGTAGCTTAGGGTGGTGCAGCTGCAATATACCTAAGAGGTATTTAAAAACAATGTGCCATCTTTTCCCCAACCAATCACAGGGTTCTCTCAAACCTCTCATCTCACACCACATGATGAAGTGCAGAACAATAAATTCTTGCAGCAGCCCTTTTCCCTAAAGGTTCTACTCCCCTACATGTTCAGTTTACGTTATTCTCTTGGCAGCTACTGCTCAGAAAAAGAACAGCAATTTCACTCACCTCAATGGGCTCAGATGGTATTTTCAATCTGGATAGTTTGGCCTTAGCATTTGCCTTTAAATCTGCTATTTTCCCATACGGCTGCCCAGGGTAGTCCTCTGGAAGTGACTTGAGCTCCGGTGACTCATTTGGTGCCTGATCTTGGCCATCCATTGGTCTTACATATGCAGTAGGTTTCTGCTGCATTGCACTGTTTTTTGATGGCAAGGCTGGAGGAAATGTCTGAGAAGATGGTTGGGTGGCAATGACCAGATTAATGGCTGAAGTGTCCCAGGATTCTTTATCATGCAATCCTGCCACTAAGTCCTGAGGAGATTCCATTCGATTGTAAGTCTGCCTGTGAGTTTTGTCTCTGTTCTGTGACCTGGAATGGACATGATGACTGGAATGTAGAGGTGACAGGGGTGCCACTGGAGAAGTCAAAGAGGATAGTAAGGGAGAAAGCTCTGAAAGGGTGGCTTGCAGTTCATCGGTACTATCTTTATCAACGCATCTATCATTTTTCTTGTGGCAATCACCATGATGGCTTTCCTGACCACCACATCTCTGTTCAGGGCCTTGGCTGTGAGCACTGGACAAAGTGTGGGTTTTGGCGTACAAACTTGCAGCTGGTTCAATTCTTGATTGTGTCTTTGGATACTGGATGGAGTTACTAGCAGAAGGAGGAGCCAAAGAGCCCGTGAGCTGGTGGCGGTTGTTTTGCTGGAATGAGGTTGGTAATATACTGCTGGTCTTTTCAGGAAAGAATGGGCGATCAGGCTTTCCCTGGAGAATTTGAGGAACAATGCTCTTGGGTATCCCTATGAGATTCTGATGCAACTTGGTGCTGATTAGCTCTTTTACCTCTTCATAACTACCCAGCATGTTCTGAATTCGACTGGACAATGCATCTCCTTTGTTAGTCTGAAACAGGAAAAAGAGAGGAAAATAAAAGAATTAAAAAGATAACCAAAATTCGATTCAAGAAAAGGTATATCAGTAAGTGGCTTACTTTCAGTAGATACTGCTTTATCACAATTTTAGGCTACAATTATGCATGCTTCACTCTCCCTTGGGTAGCATTTACTCATGCATGAAGTTTCCGTCTATGAAAGAAACTGCTTGCACAAGTGTTGAACTATATGAGTAAAGGGTGAAATTGGGACTTCTGCAGTTCCCCAAATCACCAGTTGATCTCCTTGTTTCAAGTGGCACCTAGCAAT
This sequence comes from Rafetus swinhoei, assembly GCA_019425775.1. NCBI lineage: Eukaryota > Metazoa > Chordata > Testudines > Trionychidae > Rafetus > Rafetus swinhoei. Next base: position 123,277,143 of record CM033449.1, read on the forward strand.
GGATGGATAGTCCTTATGAGTCACAAGTGCTCACCAGCTTGTTCATGGAGACCATGAGGTTTCAATTTGGCCATCCCCACTACACCATTAGCAAAGTTTCCCAATTTAACACTTTAATAACATGTAAAGCTAAACAACTGGGGTTGCAATGAACATTGATGAGGTTCTATTGTACACGTAGAGTTGTTCCAGTGCACATGAAGGTCATACCTCCTTCCCCCTGATCTCTGCAACATGATACAATATCAATACCTTGTAAGGTTCTGCAAAGAGGGGGGCATTTTCTAGGAATGGCTCTCTCTCCTGAAGAGCCTCCTGGTTCCGCCTTTCTCTCTCTCTGATCCGGAGCAAATTTCTATCCTCATTGTACAAGCTTTTGGAGAGAGAAGGAAAAAAGATTAGTTAGCATTTTACTTCAACCTAGAGTTGTGTTTGGGTTTGCGCTGCATGAAAGTCATTTCTTCAGCTGATACCACAACATCCAACAAGCCAGCTGAGTTTAAAACCAGAAAATATATTAGGTAATTGAACTGGTATATCAACCACAAAAGGCAGTCATAACACAGTGTGGCAAGGGCTCACACAAAAGATGTCTCAGTGTGCAGACTAAACTACATTGTTTTATTCCTGACATTGAGCACCAAGATAGAAATTCTCAGCTAGAGGAGAAATGAGAAAGATTTCTATATATAGGACTATCTTTCAAATTCAGAGGCAGCAGAGAACTGCCATTTTGCCCCCGTCCACGTCCATAGCAATATTTCTCCAATCCTAATTTGTTAAAAGCCTGACCATCCATATTATAAACCCCTGGTTGCAAGGCAGGGGTCTCAAACTCAATTTACCATAGGGCCAGTTCCAGTCCTCAAATCCTCCTAGTGGGATAGCAGATACCTGCTCTGGCACAACTCAGGGTGAAGGGGTCTCCGTACATCCAACTCCACACACCTGTTGGCTCTGGGTGGTTTAAAAAAAATCCCTAGGGACCTGGTGCCACCAACGGTACTACAGCATGGCTAGAACAACTTCTGGCTGCTAGTTCTGTTCCACTGCCAGCACATCCCCGTGGCCCAAAGCAGAGCAACCGAGCTGGCTCAGGAGATGGCAACAGAGCAGAGGTTCCTGCGTCACTCGACTTCCCCACAGCTCCTGACATTGTAGTGAGTGTATGTAGGGGGGGTACCCCTGCTGCCAACCCACACCAGGCCAACTGGTAATCCCCCAGGCAGCGACCCTTGGGGGAGGGAGCCTGAGGAAAGAGGTGCAATGTGAGGGGGGAAGGAGGAGGGGCAGAACAGAGGGAGGGAAGAGGTTGGGAAATGACTGAACTTGGGGAAAGGGGAAAGACACCCCTCCCCAGGGCCACAGGAACTGTGCACAGGCCAGGTTGTGGCACTGCTAGGGCCAGAAATGAGCTTGAGACCCCTAGATGAGCTGATCATAATGCCTTCTGGAGTAGGAATCTATATAAGCATAAGTTGTAGTCTTCTCCTAAAGTGTTGTTTATTTTTGTTTCATTACCACCAAGAGATATAGGTAAAACCAAGGGTGTGGAACTGCTCCTATCTCACACCACTATTACTCTTCCCAAGTATTTCCTCACTATTTCCATAAGAGAAAGTTACTCACCTTGTACAGTTATGATGGTTCTTCGAGACTGTAATGGACAGGAGTAATGACCAGCACACAGTGACTAAGGGATTAAGCTCAGGTAGCTAGCAAAGGTGTTGGCCAGGGGACTGGGAGAACCAATCGAGATAGACGGATGGAATTTGAATCGTATAAGATTACTTGCCTGTTTTCTTTGTGTGGGAGATAAAAAAGAAAAGTTACTCACTCTCTGCAGTAACAGTTGTTCTTCAAGATGTGTGTCCTCTTGGGTGCTCCACTGTTGGTGTTGGGCTCATCCTGGCACCACAGATCGGAGACTTTCATGCAGCGATCAGGAGGACTGAGCATGCGCAAGCAGAGAGTGGCGTTCCCGCTTTCCCCTCTGTTTCTTCTTTGAGGCCCTTGCGCGCTGCTATTATTGCCCAAAGAAGTGGGGAAGAGGGTGGATAGTGGAGCACTCACAGGGGGACACATCTCGAAGAACAATTGTTACTGAACAGGGTGAGTAACTTCTCTTTCTTCTTCGAGTGATGTCCCCTTGGGTGCTTCACTGTGTAGCAGTAGCCATTTACATGGATGGTGGGCTTTGATTAATTGCTACAGATTGTGGAGAGAAGTGCAGTGGCTACTGTGACATCTGTTGTGGAGAATGGTGGAATGGCGTAGTGCTATACGAAAGTGTGGTTGGACAACCATGTCGCTGCTCTGCATATTTCCTGGAGCGAGACCCCCTTGAGGAAAGCAGCTGATGTCGCCATCGCTCTGGTAGAATGGGACTTTGGAGTCACTGATAATGATCTATTCTGGGGCGAGTAGCAGGTAGTAATGCATGATATTATCAGCTTTGATATGCGCTGGGAAGACAGTGGTTTTACCTTGGACCTTTCAACCAGGGATACCAGCAATCTCTGGGATAGGTGAAAGGAACGAATGCTATCCAGATAGAAGGCAGTTGCCCTTCTAACATCCAAAGTATATAGTATGGCTTCTTCCCTGAAGGGGAAGGTGGGTAGGACCATCAGCTCATTGATATGGAATTCAAAACCAACTTTGAGTAAAAAGGATGGATGAGGCCATAGAATAACTTTATACTGTGAATGGTAGTATATGGAGGCGAGGCTGAGAGTGCTACAAGCTCACTAACCAGACTTGTGAATGTGACTGCCAGCAGGAACAGCATCTTCATGGTGAGGCAGGTAAGTGATGAAGTTGCCATTGGTTCGAAGGGTGGTTTTCTGACTGAGTGGAGGACCAATTTAAGTCCCATGTGGGGGGTAAGAGTGTACGCAGTGGGTGAAGGTTTTGTAGGCCCTTCCAGAATCTTTTAGAGATGGGGTGGGAAAATATGGAGAACCCATTAATGGGGGGGGGGGGAGGGGGATGGAAGGCTGTAATGGCCATCATGTGCACTCAGAGTGATGAGAGAGATAATTTTTTTTTTTGTTTCAGGCGCATAATGTATTCTAGTATCAGGTGGAATGGCACTCTAGAGGGTTGGACTCCCGTGTGTACACTATTGTGTAAACCGTTGCATTTGTACAGGTAAGTCTTGTGTGTCATTTGTCTCCTGCTATGCAATAGGACATTCTTCACTTACTGGAAGCACTGTTGCTCCACTTCCAAGAACTGGATAGGTACCAAGCCATCAGGTGTTTGCGATTGGGGATGAAATATTGAGCCCTTGTTCTGGGAGAGAAGGTCCGGGCAATTTGGAAGCAGGCAGGGAGATCGTAGAGATAGTTGATAAAGGTCGAGGCCACACCGGGGCTATTAGAATCACCTGGGCCCCGTCTGTCTGTACCTTCCAGAGGACTCTGGGAATGAGAGGAATAGGAGGAAAGGCGTATAGTAGATGGGTCCCCCAAGTGAGGAGCACTGCATCTCCTAGGGAGCCATGTCCTATGCCCACTCTTGAACAGTATTGGGGGTATTTGGAGTTCCGTCTGGTCATGAAAAGGTCTATCTGCAGTAGACCCCAGCACTGGAACAGCTCGTGGGTGATCTAATCATGCAGATCCCACTTGTGTTCTGTGAGGAAGTTGTGGCTGAGGGTATCTGCCATAATATTCTTGCCCCCAGGTAAGCATGCTGCCATGATGGTTATGTTGTGGCGGATACATTAATTCCATAGCCTGATTACCTCTGTGCATAACGACTGGGATCTCGCACCCCCTTGGCAACTGATGTAAAACATGGTAAGTCATGTTGTTGGTGAGGATACGCACCGAAGAGCACTGGATGTGTGGGAGGAAGTGCTTGCATGCGTTGTGAACTGCTCGAACCTCGAGCAGGTTTACGTGGAGTCTGGCCTCGTCTTTGGACCCTCGCATGATTTGTTGTTGGAAGCGTGTACTCCAGCTTATCAGCGAGGCATCCAGAGTAATCTGTTTGGACGGCTGATCTTGATGGAAAGGCACCCCTTTGCAGAGGTTCTGTGCCTGGATCCACTGTCGCAGGGAGGTAAGGACCAGCGGAGGATGCGAGATGTGCCTGTGGATGTGGCAGAAGAAATCCGGTGTTGGAAACATCGAAAGCACAGCCTGGTGCACAGAACTGTGTCCCATAAGCTTGAGGCTAGTTAGGATGGGCATGGTTGGGCTGGTGGTAACGAGAGCGACGAGGCATCTTAAGTTGCTTGGGACGATAGGCTTGGGACGATCGGCTCGTGTTATGGAATCTATGTGAGCCCCTATGAACTCCTGGGATTGCATGGGGCATAGTGTGGATTTCTGCTTGTTGATAATGAAGCCTAGCAACTGAGGAAAGGCCTTTGTGAACCTGACCATGCCTCTCGTAGCCCATTGTGAGGGGCCCTTGATAAGACAATCATCCAGATAGGGGTATATTGTGATGCCATTGCGTCTGAGATGTGCTGCCGCCACCACGAGTCTTGGAACAGAGGAGAGTCCGAACTCTGTACTGGAAATGGTGTGAAGCTACCATGAATCGTAGGGAACGCCTGTGTGTGGGATATATTGTGACATGAAAATATACATCCTGAAGGTCGAGGGCTGCGAACCAGTCCCCTCTGTCCAGTGCTGGAATTACAGTGGCGAGAGTAATCATTTTGAATTGCTGCTTGCGGAGGTACTTGTTTAATTGCCACAGATCCAAGATGGGCCTTCAACCCCCTGACCTCTTCTCGATGAGAAAATAATTCAAATAAAAACCTCTCCCTTTGAATTTTTCTGGGACTCGTTCTACAGCTTCTATATTGAGGTGTTGAACCTCGTGACAGAGCAATGTGTCATGAGGGGGTTCCTGAAGAGGGAGGGAGATGGTGGGTAGGTTGGGGGGATTTCTGTGAAGAGGATAGACTATCCTTGGCTGATGATTTCTGTGGTGATTGCTGCCCATTGACTGTAATAGGGGCACAAGCGGTGGTGAAATGTGTTGCATTTGCCAGGTACTGGAGTGGAAGGGAGGTTGGGCAGACCCTCAACCAAAGTCTCAAACATGCTGCCTAGAGGCCTGAGTCATGTTAGTGACTCTTCTATGTTAGTTTCTCAGTCGGAAGCCATTCTGTTCAAAAGGCCATTACTGTTGTTATCTAGCAAAGGCTGTTTCCCTGTGTGTCTGGTAAAGTGTGTAGCGCTTCCTTTGGTAGGGTGGAGTGTACATCCCCAATGTACGCAAGGTAGTGCACAAATCTTTGCTAGAGTGCAAGGCTTTGTTGGTACCCGTAGCAAATAATTTGGTCTTATCAAATGGCAGGTCCTCTACTTTGGCCTGGAGATCCTTAGGAACTCCTGCTGCTTGCAGCTAAGAAGCATGTCTCATTACCACAGACATCACAGTAGCTCTTGCAGCCATATCTGCAGCATCAAGGGCCGTTTGTAATGCTGTGCAGGATATAGTATATCCCTCTTTGTATTATTTGTCGAGCCCTGCGAGAATCATTAATCTACTCGCCCATGGCGAGTAGATTGTAACCCGGAAGAGCTGGGTTCAGGTGATCTGCACATGCGCAGATCGCCGGACAGCGCAGCTGGCGAACGGGGCTCGCTGCGGTTCAGCGAGCCTGGCCTTGAGGATAGGTCTTTTGTCCTCTGCAATATTATGCATGAGTTTGGCATAATTATCGAAATCACGATTTGCAAGTACTGCCATGTAGTTGGCTATGCGAAGCTGCAGGGTTGAGGGGAGTACATCTTCCTCCCAAAGACGTCTAGGTGTTTGTGGTCTTTGTCCTGTATATGAGCCTTGTGCTGTGGGTTTTATGCATCTTTGGTTTGCAGCATCAGCTACTAAGGAATTAGGTTTAGGATGTAAGTACAGGAAATCCATGCCCTTTGATGGGACAAAATACTTTCTATCGACTCTTTTGTTGGTCGGGGGGAGAAGGGGGGGACCTGTGGCTTGGGTTTCCATACTTTGTCAGCTGCCTCAAGAATTGCTTCATCTACAGGCAGGGCAATTTTGGATTTTGCAGAGGGCTGCAGGTTCTTTAGAAGCTTGTAGTATTTTTCCTGCACCTCTGATAAGACTACCTCCTGGCTGATAGCCACTCTTTTAAATAAGTCCTGGAATTGTTTGAGGTCATCACTAGGTGATGGTTCATTTGGAATAACCATTTCATCAGGAGTGGAGGAGGAGTTATCATTAGGTGGTATGTCTAATTGCTGGACCGTTGGGTCATCCTCAATTTGCCCTTCCTCTAGATCTGTGCCCTCAGATGGGGAATGTGATGGATCTGAACGTATAGAGGGCAGAGACTGTAGGAGACTGTGAAGCTGTAGGAGGGGCAGTGGAGGTATGCCGTGGTGCCTCGTAGTGATAGGCGGACCATCAGCTATGGTGCCTGTCATAATACTGCTAGTCAGGGTGCCACGGAGGATTTTGATAATGTGGTAACCCATATGTCCCGTAAGGCGCGTGCGCTCTATCTGGGGAGGAGTGTTGAGAGGAGAACCTACTCCTTGTATCCCCTTGGTAGGCACTGATTTGCGATAAGGCGGGTGAACATGGCGAGTCCCTTATTGATAATGGGGAACGGGAGCGGTGCCATGCCGAAGGCTCAGCGGGGGGCCCGCTTCTAGTCCTCCTGTCTTGATGGTACTTGTGTTTTGCGCGCTGGGGAACGGCTGTGGGATGATGACTTGTGACCCGCTGCCTTGTCCGCCAGCACATGTAGTGGTGGTATGGGTGCGGTCACAACCCTGGGGAATCTGGGGATAGCATGAGGTACTGGAGGGGCAGCTGGGAGTAGCCCTATCACCTCCCGGTGCCCATGATGAAGATTGTAAAGGGGGCTCACGTTGTGCTGAGCATACATGAGTATGCCCATAGCACAGCGGGTGCCATTAATGCCACTGGTACCTCTGTTACATGAGGGCCCTTAGTAGGTGCCCTTTTTGATGACTGGCCCTTAGTAGGTGCCCTTTTTGATGACGTTTCACCACCTGTTTAGAGCGTGCTTTTGAGCGTATCATTGAGAAGGCTCGAGATTTCTCTATGCCCAAGGTGCCCAGTTCATACCCTTCACTGATTCTTAGGGGGAGGAGAGAGAGTGGGCTGGTGAGGGTCTAGTTTCTGACCGTGCTTTCTGAAGGTAAAGGGTTAGAGGGATTACCCTGAGGAGATTTTCCGCTTCAGCCCTTACTGACCCCTTTATAGTTATGAGGGTCAAGGGCTCTCTCAATGGGTAAGGTACGGGTTGTGAGCTCTCTTTCCTTGTGAGCTCTCGCTGTCAAGCTGCAGCAATGGACACATTTTTATGGTACATGTGTGTCCCCTAAAAACAGCAGCATATACATTCACTGTTGGCATCAGAGGCTGGCATAGAATCCCAGCATTTTCCACATCTCTTGTCCTTAGGAGGGCCTGGAATATCTCCCCAAGGATGACTATGCTACCTAAATTGTGTAGACCAAGCTGCCCGGTTGCTTTAATTAGTTGGTTTGTTCTTCTTTTGATGTTGGTGTTTGATTTTTTGGTTTGGTTTGCCACAACTGCTGTGGCTTCCTGCTGTGCAGCAATAAAAGTTGCTGGCGGCTTTTTTGTTTGTTTGTTTGCTGTTTAAAGAAAGAAAGTAGTCCTGAATAGCTCAGGGCTATCGAAGGCATTCAATTCACTTCTTGTTTGTTATGCAGAGTATGCTCAGGAGGAGAGGGTTGAGCTCCGTCCATAGCCAAGGGCGGAGAAAAAGGAACTGAGGGGAAAGTGGGCTGTGTGCACGCTACTTCAAAGGAAGGAATGCCGCTCTCCGCTCGTGCATACGCAGCCCGCGTGATCACTACTTATAAGTCTCTGATCCGTGGGACTGGGATGAGCCCAACACCAAAGCTACGTCTACACTGCAGGCTTTTTGTGCAAGAACAGTTGTTCTTGTGCAAAAATTTGCAGAGCATCTACACTGCACGTACGTTCTTGCGCAAGTAAATTTAAAGTAAAGCGTTGGAACAGAAGGATTCTTGTGCAATAGTTATTCCTCTCCCCACGAGGAATAAGCCTTCTTGCACAAGAGCTCTTTTTAGTGGTGCTATTTTTAGTGCCGCAGTCCAGTCCCTATTGGCAACCCCAGCTCCAGGTGGAATCAAGTAGCAGCCACATGAGGAACGTTCCAGCCAGGAGCCTCACCGGAACACACTTCATGCAATTGCTGCTTGACTCCAGCTGGAGCCGGGCAGCAGCACTAAAAATAGCTCCACAGGAGGCCCCCCTCTCCAGTCCCAGCACCTGCCAAGCTGAGCATGCCTCACTCCGCAGCACCCCAATTGGGCTCTCTACGGCACCTGTCAGGGCTTCAAGGTGGCCCAGAAGAGGAGGAAGGGCTGCCAGGCCAGGACCCCGCACAGCAGAGGCAGTCCCATGGGGGGAGCGTGGGGAGGGAGAGATGAAGGGGCCACTCACCACTGGAAGCTGGCCTGGCTGCTCTACATGCCCTGTTGAGGGGGGGAGGGAGGACTGCTGCACTGTGCTCGTGTCCCATCAAGTAGTGAAATGTCCGGCAGGGCTTTCTGGGACATTTCACTATTTGATGGGACACCAGGACAGAGCATTTAAATTTGGGACAGTCCTGGAAAAAACAAGACATATGGTCAGCATACCTATAGAGGCAAAGGTGGTTTTTTTCTTTTGAAGCTCTCTTGCAGGCCCTCACCTTCTGCACTCAGAGTGCCAGAGTGGGGAACAGCCCTGACAGAGATGTATGTCTCAATGGGTGCTCCACTATAGGTGTATGTGTGCCCCTGTACCTCTAATTGGAGATTTCTGGTAGCAGTGCCCATTGAGCCAGCACATGTGCTCTCCTTTCCTCGTGATGTACGTGGAGGCACTGTGTGGGCAAAATCCTCTTACTTCCTTCTCTACCACAAAGCCCTATATAGAGCTCCAAAGTAGAGGGGAGAAAGGCGGGTTGTGGAGCACTCATAGGGACACACATCCTGAACCACCATTACTGCACAAGGTGAGTAACCTCCTCTTCTTTGAGTGGTGTCCGTATGGGCGCTCCACTATAGGTGACTCCAAGCAGTACTCGCCACTGAAGGGTGGGACTTCATAGTGCTCTATATAGTCAGACTCCATTCCAAAGTCGAAGATAGGATGGGGGCCAAATCTTCGGTGATTACATAATGTTCTGTGAGCATGTGGGCAGAGGCCCAAATTGTTGCTCTACAAGCTACCGAGATAGGAATATCTGTAAGGAATGTGACCAAGGTAGAAACTGGCCTTGTGGAATGCATATGGACTCTGGATGGAAGCACACTGGACCCTTGATAGCAATGATTCATGCAACCAAAGACCCATTTGGATAGTCTTTAAGCCAATATTGCACAGCTTTGGGATCTTTCTGTAGATACAAGGAAGAGTTTAGGGGATTTCATAATGTCCTTAGTCTTCTTCAAGTAGAATGCTAGTGTTCTTCAAATCTAACACATAGCAGAATGGTCTCCCAGTTGTCATGGTTTGGGGGGAAAAAAAACAGAGATATGGATCTGTTGATTCATATGGAAGAGGCAGAGACAATAGGGAGAAACTTGAGATATGGCCCTAGAGTTAATTTGTCTTCAAAAAGGAATTGACCATCTCATATATGTGTCTTCATATACTCATGTACAAGAAAGCAAGTTGCCATGGACTCAAAGGGAGGTCTATTCTAAGCCCTGAGAACTAAGTTAAGATCTCAGGCTGGAGCAAGTGGTGTCAGACATAGGAAGAGATGCCCAGTGCCTTTAAGGAATCTACACATCAGTAGGTGAGCAAACACAGAGTATTTGTCTATCTGGTCATGGAAGGACATTTTCACTACAGAAGATAACTTAATGGAGCTGAGCAAGAGTTTGGACCTCTTGAGGTCTAAAATGTAGTGTAAAATCAGAGGGAACATGAGATTGGGTTTATGTTTAGATTAACAATTTGGAATAATTTCCATTTTGTGGGTTAAGTGTATTGTGCGTGGAATCAGCTGAGGAAGAACAGAGGAGCATATAGATATCTGTGTCAGGTAAGGGAGTCAGACATGTCTTGGCCAAAAGGTAGAATCAGAATAACTCTCACTTTGTTTTGTTGAATTGTTGGGCCTTGGATAGAAGAGGAAACCAGGAACAGGTATACAAGAGGTCACTGTGCCATGGGAGGATGAGAGCACATCCTTATGAATGTTTCCCCAGGTGAGGCCTGGGTCAGGAACATGGACATTACTTGTTCAAGTAAGTAGAGAAGAGATCTGTAGACAAGATTACCCAATCGGTGAATATATGACAGAGCACCGCTGAGTTCAATTCCCATTTGAGGTTGTGACAGAAATTTTGACAGACTGTTGGTTGTCATCTTCTGTATCTCTGGTAAATAGATAGTAGGGATGAGTCATGATATTCTTGATGAAAGCAGAAAGTGCATACAGGCATTCCTGCCATCACTTAGCTCCAAAAGAGTGACATGGAGGATCACTTCTGTGGAAGACTATTTGCCCTGGACCTTGTGGTTATGTAAGTGAACTCCCCAAGAAGGCATCTGTCCCAAAGTGGTGAGTCTGTGTACTGCATCGAGGATGGAACTGAGAACTCCAGTCTAAAAAGGAGAACCACGGTGAATAACCTGGTTGGAGCAGTCTGTACTAATAATGGTCCTGCCCAAAGGTAAAGTGTTGGAAACCTTTGGCTGCTAGCGTGCCCATCTGCACCTTCCTGTATTGTTTAATACCCTTAGAACTAGAATGGGAATTCTACCTCCCTTCATTTTGAGCAGGGGTGGAGAACTTTTTGGGGGTCAAAGGCTGCTGACCCACTGAAAAATCTGTTGGGAGGCCAGGAGCTGTGGGGAGGCATTGGGGGAGGGGAAACTGGAGTGCCAGTATGGGGTCCCCAATGCTGGGGGGATGCTCTAAGCCTCAGGTGCCAGATCCAGGCAAACCAGCGGCCTCATATGGCCTCTGGGCCTTAAGTTCCCCACCCCTGATTTTGAGGATCAGGAAATAATAGGAGTAAATCCCCTTGCTCCTGGGTTGCAACAGGACTGCAATGGAAAAACAAATGATATATTTCCTAATGAAGTAGGTTCTCATGAGAAGGGTCCCTAAAGGGGGGGCAGGGAAGGAAGTCTGTAGTGGGGAAGGGACACGAATTGAATGGCATAACTTTTTGAAATAATCCCTAGGACCTAGCTGTCGGAGGTGATACAGTTGCTGGGAAATAGGACCAGGTGCCGTCTCAGAGGTGTGACTGCTTTGTGAATGGTAGCTGACACTGCAATAGACCAGGCCCTCAACTGCCCCATGAAAAGTGCTTAGAGGAAGTGGCTTGAGAAGTAGCAGAGTGGGGTACAGACTGCTTCCCCCTTTTGAGCCCTGGTCCTCTTACCCTCTGGCTCATAACAGTGCTGAAATAAACTTTAAAAACAACGAATAGTCTGGTAGCACTTTAAAGACTAACAAAACATGTAGATGATATCATGAGCTCATGATACCATCTACATGTTTTGTTAGTCTTTAAAGTGCTACCAGACTATTCATTGTTTTTTAAGTTTATCCTGTACAGACTAACTCGGCTACCCCCTGAAGTGCTGAAATAGCAAGTACTGTGTGGCTGAGAGGTATATCCTCTTTTCTGTTCTTCAGGGGTACATTTCTAGGGAGCGTAAGGTAGTTCAGGAATCCAGGATTGGGGAGAAGAATCTGTCTTCTCTGCAAAAGAGTTTGTCTACTGCAACAATTTGGACAAACCAGAAAAATGTAGTCAAGAGGCCTGCTTCAGCACCACTGGCATGAATATGGTCTCCAAGTACTGTGCCAAAACTATGGTTTGCTGAAAACTGGGCACCAATCCCCTGCTGCTCTGGCATCTGCATGGGCAACCAGGGCACAAAAAGGCACAAGCACACTGCCTCCCATTGGTCTCACGTGGTGGGGACTAGAAAAGTGCATTATGGGGCACTGGCAACATGAGCCACTAACCATCCACTGCACAGTTTTACTCCCAGTGGGCACCGGATGCATAGCCTAGAATATAAAGCTACCCATGGTGCATCGCTCTCTGAGTTAGCAGGCTCCCTAATGGAGACACGCTACTTTGGATATTTGATTTTCCACAGTGAGGACACAGACCTTCAACTTTGCAAAATTAGATGTTCAGAAATCGACCATAGGAGATTTGACCTCATAGTGTAAATGTGCCCATGGTGAGCTGAGGGTCAGCCACCACACCTCGGAGAGATTACGCTAGAATCAAACTTCTGGGTTTTGTTTTCATAACCTGATCTTGCATTAGGACCTATAATAACTGTAGTTCTTAAGGTTTAAAGTACTGGTGTAGTCTCCTTTTGTTAATTTGTTTAAGAGAAAACAATGTACATGTGCTGGATATCCATTTACTAGCATCGTGGTTCAGAATTTACTAGGTTTTGCATTATTACTGGGTTTTACCTTGCTGTTAAAGCACTTTGAGAAATGACTCAGGCATTTGTATATTCCCGCCCATGAGGTTGACCCATGAATATACCCTCCCTGCACCATTTACAAACAGTAAATTTCTAATAAGCAGTAGGGATGTTAGATATTGGTTAAATTAATAATTTTGTAACTGCATCAAATTTTATAGGTTACATGATTATTTGATAGTCCCCAGGGGCGGGGCCACCAACTATTGCACTCCTGGCTCCATTCCCAGGGAGCACCCTGCCACCCCATGCAGCTGTCTCTATTAGGCAGCTGCGCCAGCATCCAATGCAGCAGCCTCTGTCCATGGCAAGCTCAGGCCCACTGCAGACAGAAGCTGCTCCATGGCAGCCGCCCCTGCTTCCTTTCTCCCTGCCCAAAGGCAGCAACACAGGGGAAGGGCAGGCAGCTCTGTGGAGCTGATGCCGGCTCCCACTTCCACACACACTGGTGCCTCTGATAGAGAGGCAGAAGTGCAGTGACGTCGGGGTAGTAAGAGCAGCTCCATGGTAGCAGATACATGTGGACAGCCGGCTTGAAAGCTGGCTTCCCGCGTGTACCAGCTCCATATGCCCTCCTCACCCTCTGCGCTGCTATCTCTCTAGCAGAGGCAGCAGTGCAAGGGTGGAGTGGGCACCAGCCCTGCCCCTCCACCTCACTTGTTGCCTGATACAGAGGACAGCAAGGGGGATGCGTGTAGTCGATAGGATTAACCGATAAACTCAGGCTTATCAGTTAATCATGAAGTTGATTACATGGTGACGTCCCTAATAAGCAGCAGCCAACTGAAAACCACTTATGTGGCTGGGGAATAACTAAATGAGGGTCTATTGGTGGTATGTGGGCCATGAAGTTCTGGAAGATGAAGAGGAGACTAAAGGAGGATTTTACTGGAGTGACAGCTACCCAAATAAAGTTAAACAGAAGCCACCAACATGCTTCAGAGAGACCTTCAGTGGAAAGCTCTTTTTAGACCAAAGGAAGCCTGCATTCATCTGGATGGAGGAGCACATCTAGAGCAGATCAAAAAAGAGATACATTTTTCCCCAAGGAAACCAATAATTTGTGTTTATTGATTTCAAAATAAATTGTTTATTTAAAAATTTTGTTCTTCCCTCTCCCCAATCCCTTTTCCATTTTGCCACTGAAAGAAGTAGAGAAAGGAGAACAAAATTTGTGTTTGAATGTCCGACTTGTTTTTAATTTTCTGTTTTCACTTTCACAAAAAATTGGTTTTCAAACAAACTGGGGAAAATATTGACACACTAATTAATCGTGGCTTAGTTTTTATTTTCTACATGCGTCATTGTCTTCTAAGGACCAATCATCTGATCTGAAGTCTTTGATTTCCATCCTCCTTGTATAAACTAGATCTGGTTTTCTTCCAAATCTATTCTCTTCACTCTTTTCCTGTTCTCGTCAAGATACACCTTCAGTCTCTTATCCTCCTCAATGACATCCGGTACTCACTGGTTAATGCCTCTCTTAACCTTTTGTTTCAGATGTCCATGTCACCACAGTTACATGTTATCCAATATATTAGATTTAAACACAAAAAACTGATAATTACAACTGATGTCCTAGCACAGTGGAAACAAGACATCAAGCAAAGAGGAAGATGATTTGCTTTGAACCTCAGCAAGAAGCCAGAGCAGTGAAGACCTAAAAAAACTGCAGCTTTGACAGCTGGAGATTGGAGAAGGATTGAATAAACCCAAGATAAATTTTAACTGTGCTAAACTACGTTAATCCCATCCACCTACGGAGATCGTCAATTACACTAGCTTTATTTAAAAAATATGGCAGCCCATTAAAATCAGCTAAACAGCCAGCTCTCTGTTTATTGTATTACTTTTTTATTGTATTAGCGTCAGTACTATTTATATCACTCTTCTAAAGTTTTAAACTTTCTAGGAGTTGGCATCTCTCCAAAACTATTCTCAACTGACCTCAACGTCCACTGAAAGAAGAGCTTCTAACTGGGGTAACTACCACTCCCATAGAAGGGCCTTTCTATCCGGCTTGCAACAAAGATTGAAAAATAGCAATAAAGCAACAGCACTGGGGCAAGGCACCAAGCTTATGCAATATTGTAGCTATTAAAAAGCAGCATGCCACTCCCCATTTCACTTACTGTTCAGAACCAGAGTTCTGCTCCTGTCAGCACACATTGCCACAACAACCATGACAGAATCCAGTGGAACTATGCTCCGTATTCTGACAGGCCCTCCCTCAAAAACACTTGTTTTTCCTAAACAGGGACGCTTTCCTGAACTGAGGCCTATAAGATTTAGGCCAACGGAGACAAGATAACCAAATACATATCATAATGCTGTCTGTGTTTCTCCATCCCCTCTCAAGTGCATTTCATTGCCATACAGCACAAACACTCTCACTATAAGCAAGGGATGTGAACAACTAATCGACTATCCAATAAGCAAACGCTTATCAGATAGCTGACAGGCTAGTCAACTAGTTTCTCCCCCCATGGCAGCCTCTATCAGAAAGAGGCCGGGGAGGGGAAGAGATACCAAAAAGCGGCAGCACCACATGGAGCCTGAGGCCAGACCCCAGGACTCCATGCGGCACTGCCGCTTTGTAAAGCCACGGGGAGCACGGGGCCAGCAGGGGATTGCTTGAGTTCCCTGCTGGTTCTGTGCTCCCTGTAGCACTTTCACCTTTGAAGTGTAGCAATAGCCCTGGGGCTGTTGCTATAATTCAAACGTGGAAGTGCCCTTATCGACTAATCAAATAGTCGATACAAATTGCATTGACTATTCGATTAGCCAAATAATCGAAATGTTAAGGGATTGATTGATGGGAGTTGAGGGAATGTACTGAAGCTAGAATCTGGCCATGAATCATATTTACACAGAAGAAGAAAACACCACAAACCATGAAATCTAGAGCAGAGGATAAAATTACATACTCCACTGGCCCCTACTATGCCCTGGCATCTGCTAGCAGATTCTGGTCTGAGGTTCTGGCAAGATCTTGGCAGAGTGAAGTGTTACTAACCATGTCATTTCTTAGTTTCAGTCAAAACTTTATTATTTTAGATAAAGCTTTAACGATAGCAAAACAAAGAAAGGGAAAAAAAAGAGGAAAATCTCAAAGACTTTCTTAGAAAGTACATTACTTATTTAGGGCCTTTTAAAAACATCTTATTGACCCAACTGACTGCTACTGTTCAATACTGAAGCCTTACAAACATGTGTTCAGGGATTTTTAACAGGGCTTTGGAGCGGAGGCCGGAGCTGGAGTGCGGAGCAGTTGAGCTGCAGATTTTTGCCCGGAGCTGGAGCCCAGAAAATCTTGACTGTTCCACTGCTCCAGGTTTTTTTTTTTTTCCTTCATTTTAAATCCAAAATGAATGATATTTTAGCAAGAAAGTCCTAAAGATGCCAAAAAGTTTCAGATTGTATAACAACTGATATTAACATCTACTTTACCACTTTACGTAATATGTCACAGTTATTCTCACTTCAGCTGAAATCAAGATTTAATGTACAGATACAAAATTACAAAGTTTTTTGGAGATATGTTTTATTAAAGAATCAGATAATTATCAGACA
Organism: Rafetus swinhoei; assembly: GCA_019425775.1. Taxonomy (NCBI): domain Eukaryota; kingdom Metazoa; phylum Chordata; order Testudines; family Trionychidae; genus Rafetus; species Rafetus swinhoei. The sequence goes on from CM033449.1 coordinate 123,293,202, forward strand.
ACCAGCAACACTGCAGACTGCTCCCACCCTTGTGCCAAGGTTAGGCAAGTACGTACTTGCGTAGATTAGTTAGATTAGTATGTGTTTATTTTCAACCTTGTAACGTGTAGCCTCGTTACTTCCCAACAATTAATGTTGTAGAACAGCGATAGCACGTACTAAAGCTATGTCACATACCAAATTTCATTGATATATCTATATTAAAGCGTTGTTGAGATATTAATTAAAAACTTGGAAAATATTTCGAATATTTTTACCGCAAAATTACATAAGAAAAACTTGCAATTTATAAATAAAAATTTATATTAGTTATGTATATTAAAAATACTTCTTACTTTATTAAAACTGCAAGAAACATGTTAAAATATTAAAATATACTTTAATAATAATTTTGTGTAAAAAGAAAATGATCATTTTTGTCCAGAAAATCCAAAATAAATTCGAAGTACCTTAAGTGGTTAAGACATCATAACCAAGTACATTATAAAAAAATGTAATCTTTTGTTCATTGCTTTTCAAAGATCATAACAAGAAACATTTGGATGCGGTAGCAGCACAAGAAGATTTGGCCATGGCTTCAACAAAAAAAATCAAATCCGCCCCCCATGATTGATAGCCGATTTACGGAGAAGGATCTCAACGACGTCTATACTTTTGAATTTGAAAAGCCCAAATTTGGGCTTTTGGGAAAAGCAAAGAAGAAATTGGCAATGTGCAAGGTTGTGAATGGCGAGCTCAAACCATGTAGCTTCAAGACAAGTGAAGCAAGTGCCATGAAAAGTTTCAGCCTTTGGCGGCATGTAAAATGTAACCATCCTGAAAACTATGAGGCTCTGGTTACAAAATAGGACCAGGAAGATGAGGCAAAACAGAAAGCTGATGCGGCTAAACAACGTTTATCTGGCTCTTTGAAAACTCCTGGAGAAAAGATTTTTTGCGGAGCTTCATCTGAAAAGAAACCCAAAATTGAACAAACAAAACTTGACTCATATTTGAAGTCTTCAAAGGTTACAGTCACCATGGATGCCAATACTTTCTGTGAAGGGCTGATGGAAATGGTTTGCTTGAGTTCAACACCACTCACTACCTTCAGGCTAAAGAACAAAGGATTCCAAAAAATTGCAGGTGAAATGGGTCGGCAAGCTTGGCATTTCGACGGGGCAGGATGCGGTTCGTCATTTAGTTGTCAGCACAGCTGAGTCCGATTGCGAAGAGCTCAAGAAAGCTTTGGAGCAAAAATTGTGCTACCTGAAAATGGATGCCGCAACCCGTGGAAACAGAAAATTTCCTTGCAATCAATGCTCAGTACTACAAAGAAGGAAAAAGATAAAGCTGTGGTAAAAACCTTGGACATAATAGACACTGAAGGGTGTCACAATTCTTCCTACGTGAAAAGTCAAGTAAAAGCTATTTTAGAAAAATTTGGGATCAGTGAAATGCAAGTGCTGAGCATCTGCATTGACAATGCAGCAAACATGACGTGTGCCGTCAAAAATTTCAGCGAGGACAATGAAACCTTTTCTATCTCTGAGAACAGGGATGTGGACAGAACTGAAGCTACTTTGCCTGATGAAGGAACTAAAGGAATGGATGAAATCAAACTCAACATGGTTGCTGCTGCGCAATGGGTTAATGACCCTAGCCTCATACTTCAAACATGGCTTCATGAGGACGACTCAAAAGTCCAACTGATGAGGTGTGGTATTCACACTCTTCAGTTGGCAATCTGGGATGGATTGAACAAAGAATATGCGAAGAAATTTCTGGCAACAATTCAACAAGTCGTTGTCGAACTATGATCCCCAAGTATTCGAAGTGTTCCGCTTGATCTACATGGGGGGTAACTCAATCATTGGATACCGTGACTCGCTGGGGTTCAACATTTGCGATGATTGATTGGCTTCTCGTTTTTCAATCTTACTGTGAACAAGTGGCTGCTACTGGAACAAAAGAACTCAAGTTAACAAAAGCTGAATGGGACGAAGTGAAGAACCTGCGAGACCTCTTGGCAAAGCCAAACCAAACCGTGAATCTTCAAGCTGTCGATGTAACCACGGGAGTTTTAATGAAGGAATGGCGAAAACTGTCAAAATTCTTGCAAGAAAATGGTGGACAAATTGCAGAAGGAATTCTATCCTCCATGCAGAAACGCAAAGAGAAGCTTTTTGACAATATTTGTTTCCTTGATGGAGTTTATGTTGACCCACAGTATTGGATTCTTCTTACCTCAAGGGAAATGCCAAAGGCAAAGGCAGGGTTCCTTGATATTGCTCGATGACTTGAAAAACAAAATCTATTGCTACATTTGAAGTCTGCGAAAGAGGTTGAAGAAAACGAAACACAACGAAAGGAGTAATCAACAATCGAATTTGCCGTTTTGGAAAGTTCACATCCTTCAGAAATAGCAGGCTGTTCTCAAACTTCCATCTCCACTCTGAACTTGTTCGAGCAGCCATCCCTGAGACGTCTTCAACCATCACAGGGAAATGGAGATAATTTAAGCACCAATTCTTCAGAAGATGACGACTTCGAAAAGGAATTAGATAAACAAGAAAGACGCCGGCGAGTTTTCTGCAATTCATAATTGTAATGAAGCATTAATTGAGAGAAACTTTCGGGAAGATTGTGAGGCAATGGAGTCTATTGGTAGGCTAAAAGTTAACTCTGTTCTTGAGGCCATTCACAGCTACCCACACCGCATTCACCGGCTGCCTGTAGAATTGCTTTGAGCATGCCAACAACTCAAGCTAGTGTAGAGAGACTGTTTTTGGCTTTAAAGTTAATTTTAAATGATCTGCGGCAGGCTATGAAAGACGACTTGATTGCTGCAATATTTTTTACAGATTGAATTATGAATTAGTCTAGTTTGTATCACTGTTGATGACATTTAAATTGTTTTAAAACTGAATAAAAATAATGTTTTTTCAAAATTACAGTATGCACTTTTTTATTTAGTTAAAAATTAATTTGAGTTGGAGCGCGGAGTCAGAGCAGAGCTGGAGCAGTCACTATTGGTGCCGGAGCGCAGCTGGAGTGGAGCAATTCAAAAATTTGATTGCTCCAAATCCCTGATTTTTAAAACAAATAATTCACTTGGCATAAATAGCAATCCTTAGAGCTTACACACTCAGGTAAATACAGATTATTGTATCTTTGTTGGCCTAAGGGGAGAGGGATAGGGAATTATAGATCTAGTTCTTAAGAAGCCGTTTTAAAAATTGATAAGATCAATCAAGCATTCATCTTCACTATTAAAAATGCTATTTTTTATCATCTCAGGTATACAAGACTAAGATGAAAAACAGAATAGAAACTATACTTTATACAAGTGTATCTCTGCCACTTTCCCGACTAAAACACTTTTGATCTACCCAGTTTCTGAGTGAGAGTCTGAACAATTTGGAAACTGACCAACTCGAATAGACTTGTAAAACAAATCTGAGTGCTGAAAAAGGCCAAAGTTAAAGAAATGAAATAAAATAAAATCAATAAAACAGACATGAGGGGAAAGCATTTCTCTCTAATCCTTTTATTTAGGTGCTCCTTATAAAAATAGCAAATAAAAAAAATCACATTGCTTTTTTTACTTTAGCTTTTTTTTTTTTTTTTTAATTTAAAGGATTTTAGAAACATTTAGCCCAATTAAAAGTATTATTACCCAGTTCAAATCCCTGGAAGACAGGAATTGACAATGGAAATCATGAAAGATATTAAGACCCGGATCCTACAATATACATCAGTCAAGCATTCCCCTGCACTTTCAGCTCCCCATATGTACAGAATTGCTTCCAGCAGGGCTGTTCTTAGGCATAAGGGGCTGCTCTATCCCCCACCTGCTGAGAGCTCCTGCCAGTGAGAGGAGCACCATGGTGCGGAGTCCTCAGCCTCCGCAGCTCTGCTCCAGCCCACCTCCTCCAATCAGAAGCTCAGTTGGTGGTGTGAAGCAGGGGAAGGCTCGGCCGCAGGCCCTACAGTAGAGGTAGGCAATTTTTGACCAGGCCGCCGAAAGGGGAGGGGCCTCAGATGGAAAAGGGTGGGACCAGGACACTTCTGTGCTTCCCCACCCACAGACTCTGATTGGTCTGGGGGTTGGAGAGCGTACAAAGTGTCCTCAGCCCCCCCAGAGAGAACTGCCAGCTGTGCCCTTTAGGTACCCGTGTTCCTGATGGTGGGAGGAGACTTTGCACACTCCACCTCTCGCCCCCAGGTCAATCAGGGCCTGGGGGAGGGGGAACACAGGAAGTCTCTCTCTCTCCCTGCCCTTGCCCAGCAAGGGAGCACCAGGCTCAGAGTCAGCCACCAGCTGAACAGCAGCTGGCAGTTGACTTTAAGGTCTGAGCCCCTTGCAGTGTGGGAGGAGATTTTGCACGCTCCTCCACACCCCCAGGCCAATCAGGACTTGGGAGACAGGGGAAGCGCACAAAGTCCCTCCTGCCCTGCCAGGAGTGTGCAGAACACTCCTTGCAGGGTGGGGGCAGAGCGGGAGGAGACTTCTTATGCAAAGTCTCTCGCTCCCCCGTCTCTAGGCTCTGACTGGCCTGGAGGCAGCGGAGCAGGAGGGCCTCCACAGGCCAGATCAACGCACTTAGTGGGCCAGATCCTGCCCGTAGAGGCCCTTTTGCCCACCCCTGCCCTAGGGTTTCTGGCTGTTGCATGCCAGGGATACCTGGGATCTGGGCTCCCCCATGGCATAATCCCCATCTCCTCTTTGTGCTCTCATGCCTCGGTTGGATCTGGGGCAGCACTGGTGGGAGAGTGCTGTGCATGCATCTCCCCCTCTGCCTTGTGCACCCGCCCTGGCCCCACCATTATTTGAATGCATTGGCCAGAGAACGTGGGGGTCCTGGACTGTGCTGAGCAGGAGCATCTGGAGAAATCCTTGCTCTGGAAAAGTCCCTTCAGCCTGGGCCCCACAGAGGTACACGGTACCCTGACCCATCCTTCCCCCAGTACACACACACTCCTCTGCCTTGTTCCCCAACACACACAATCAGGGCTCACTGTATCCAGGTCACCTTCCCTATTTGTGCTCTGCTGTGAGACATCACAAACTGCTGCTCCCCTGCCCTCTCTTTATGGAGCCCAGGCAAAGAAAGTGATCTGGATGCAGGGAGACTTGGGGGTGCTCCTCATTCTCCCCTCATAGTCCCCTAGAGATACATGGGGCAGAGGGGCGGCAATACCGAGCAAACAGCAATGCCAGCTGCTTCGTGCATCCAGGTGAGTTTCCCAATGTGGGCACAGGAGGGGAAGTAAACCTGTCTGTGTGTATGCTGCCAGCTGGCCTGTCCCCTCCCTACTGCCTCCTAGCCTGAGCTGGATTTAAGTGGCGCCAGTCCTGCAAAAGTCAGCTCGCAGCATGTAGGTGGCTGTGGGTGGAGTTGTGCCAAGTCAGAAAGGAGGGGAGCAAGACTGCGAGTTATGGTGGCTTTGCTCTGTTCACTTGGTTTCAGTCTCTCTCCACATGGGTTGTGGGGGACTGACTCTGGACAGTAGTTGAGGGGCTCTGCCTGGGATGTGGGCGGGCAAGCTGGTGTGGAGAAACCCAGCCTCCAAGCAGATTTTGTCCAGGATATGTGCCCCCTTGACACACTGAGGTCAGTGGAACAATATTTTCTAAGAATGAAATACTAAGGACAGGCCTAGATATCTGCCCTGAGGCACTAGCAATAATGTATGCTGCATACACAGAACTCAATACAGGTTAAATATTCACCTGAAATATAAAGTTAATACAGCCCATGGTTTAACATGTTATAAGACAGAGTCCCAGTACTTGACCTTCTAACCAATTACAATATCCATTGTGTTAAATTCTCTAGAAATTTACCCAAAATAGTGAGCACTACATAAAACAAAAATCCAAATAAGAGGCTATCAAATGGAAACTGAGAAGGCTTTTTTCCCCCAATTATCAAATATTTGAATAATTATTTAGAAATCACAGAAATAAGGTTCTGCCTGTGAAATACACAGCAACATAAGTAAAGCAATCCATTCTCAGTGGGGAAAAAATACATTTCCGATATATAAATTAAGCCCATAAATGTAAAGACTATGAAAAAGGGATATAATTAGAGAGATTTAACTAATAACTACAGTGAGTTACTTTATTCATCTTATTTAATTAACTTGAGCGTAAGTCACTCTTTTCACTTCATTAAGAAAAATTAAATTGATTCCCATGCTTTGGGGTTTAAGAGCCAATTTTCAATTTAATTTTTTGCTCATTAAGTCATAATCTCATCTACTTTTTACTTACTGAGGTCTTGATTCCAAAAAGACATAGGCAATTGTGTGACTTTATCCAGGTGAATAGTTCTATTGTATAATAGAATGGATTATTCATATGCTTAAATTAGGTACATAAATATTTCTTTACAGACTGAGGCCTGCCGGAAGATCTGAGAGCCATGTTCAAAGATATGAGAAAAGCTGGAAATTGGTGAAGAGGTCATGGCTGCATTCCCCTTTTCCGTAATAACTCCCCTCCCCGACCAACACACACTCACACACACACTTTCAAGCTGCCTACAAGTTATGTCCCTGATTCAGCAAAGATTTAGGTATGTGCATGGGACTATTTATAGTGGATAAACTTAAGTCTTTGCAGGACATGAGCCCTTAAGCTTGAGGTTATAACTTATTGCACAGGGACTCTTGCAGCCTTGAAAGGAGAGGTTGAAAGAGACCTATATCATAATATCCTATAGCTCAGTGGGTGGGACACTATTGTGGTAGGATTTGAAAAGGCATCTTCCACCTTTCTTCCCATCAAGGAGAGAAGGGAATTGACCCCAGCTCCATCACATTTCAAGTGAGTGCTCTAACTTCTGAGGCACCACAGGTACCTACGCTACCACCTCAGCATTTCTGCAAGAAATGTCTAAGCTACATGTCCTCAGAAGCTTTCTGAAACCTATTTCTGATAACATTGCATATGTAGGTACTTGTATAGCCCACAGCACTGTGGTAGACTTACCAGTAACTATTTCATATGATCAATATTGTTTTTTTAATTTTTTTAAAGAAACAAGGATGTTGCCAAACTCATGGATACTGACAAAGATTTGTTGTCTGAACTTGATTTATATGCCCTTTACTTTATTAAACTATGTTTAAATGTAATTCTAGGTAGGAGGGTGGGAATTTTTTTTCCATAGACAAAGGATTAATCATATCATGACCTGTATTTTAAGAATTGCAATAGACTAAGTCCCCTGACCATCCTGCTCCTGTCCTGCAAGGAGCGTGTGGTGCTTAGAAGAACTGTACCCCTCGCAGGGCAGGAGGAGAATTTGTGCACTGCCCCCAGGCCCCGATTGGCCTGGGGGTAGTGAGAGTGGCAGGGCATCCACGGGCCGGATCAACTTGCTTGTCAGGCCGGATGCAGCCTGCGGAAGCCCTTTTGCCCACCCATGCTCTAGGGTACATGCCTACGCAGGCGGATACAAAGAACTTTAACCCAGTCACCTTCTCAGTAGAGCCATGCAGTCACTTATCTGGCACGTGGAAGGTAAGCTGCTGCTGGTGAAGGTGGGCTTGATGGGGGGGGGGGTCAGGCCCATATGGTGGCTGCCCAGCTACTCCCAAGGCAAGGCTGCGTGGAGGGTGGCTGCCCTGTAGGCCAGGGCTGGCCCTGGCCCCAGCTTCAGCCCGGGCAGGCTACGTGGCGGCTGCCAGAGTGGAGGCCAGAGCTGCAGTGCAGCTGCTCCTATGGCACAATGGCCCTGGCTCCAGCTGCTGGCCATTGGCCCCACCCCAGGAGCAGCTAGGCAGCCACAACGTGGCCCTGATCCCAGCTCCAGCTCTTCCCCAGGTCTGCATGGTGGCTGCCTGGCAGCTGCCGGGGCCAGAGCCGCTGCCGGGGCCAGAGCCGCTGCCGGGGCCAGGTGCTGCTCTGAGGGCCTGGCCAGGGCTGGGGCCAGACCTGATGTGCGTCTGCTCCAGGGGCCAGCTACAGACATTCCCAAGAGCCAGAGCTGTGGCCGCTGCCCAGATGCTCCTGGGCCATGTGGTGAATGTGGGGCAGCTGGTCTTGGAGCCAGGGCCTCCTGCACCACTCTCTCCCCCCACCACTGCTCTCTGGCTCTCAAGACACCCCTTCCCCCTTCAGTCCTCTGCTGGCTCCCCACATGTCACTGCCCCAGCCTCAGGGATATTAAATTTCGTTTCATCAACTAATCGAGTGGTTGGTGGATTAGTCAGTTCCTGCCCGAGAGTTAACTCGGCCGCGGCTCTGCATTTTAAAAGGCTTGAGCACAGCGGGGGGACCCTGTGCGAGCCGGGAATCAGCTGTCCTGGCTCGCGTTGGGTCCCCCTGCTGCGCTTTAGCCTTTTAAGTGTATTAAGAGTCTGTCAGCTTTTAATACATTTAAAAAGCAAAGGTGCATCTAGTTCTAGGCACGAGCCGGGAATCAGCTGGTTCCTGGTTCATGCCCAGACCCACTACCCCTTATCTCCCACGGAGATGGCACTGGGAGGAACCAGCTTTTAAGCCGGCTCCCCCCTGCACTAGCTCTTGCTCCCCACCTTGCTGCCTCAGAGAGAGGCACTGTGTTTTTTCACACCCCTTACTAGAAAGCTACAGCCCTGTAAATGACAGTGTAAACTTAGCCCTGGTCTCAAATTGGGGTGCTGAAGAGGGGCAGTCAGAAATGTTGCCAGTATCAAACCATACATCCCAGAAAATCCAGCACTGTGCCGATTTTAAATACTCTGTCTCAGTGCCCCATCAAGTAGTGAAATGTTCTGGAAAGCCCCGCCTGACATTCCACTACTTGATGGGGTCACCGGCTTGAGGAAGGAAGTAACCAAGTCCATGCACTGTTGTTGCTCACAGAGCAGCATAGCAACAATGCTTCCTCCCCTCCAGCTCCCCCGCAAAGCACTCGAGCAGCTCCACTTGAGCGTTGCTGGCGGGGGTGGGCTTCTGATGGTGTACCGTTTCCAGCAACTCCACCACCCGCTGTCCCACCACCGCGCAGTCCCCACCCTCCCTCCGCAGAACCACCTCTATCACATGGGGTCCTGGTCTGGCCGTGCCACCACCTCCTCCACATGTGCAGGCGGCAGTTTGTTCTTGTTACTGCAGCCACCACTGCTGTACGTGGGGTGTGGCCAGGTTTGAAGTAAAAGGTGCTGGAAAGCCACTCCCAGACCTCGGCGCTTTTGAGCTGCCACCTCAGCCCTGCCACGCAGAGCCCAACTGGGCTCTGTCCCGTCCCCCATCCCCCGTGGTGTTCTCAGGCTCATTACCCCTGTACACTGCCACACTCTCTCCCCCCGCATCTCCCCACACCTCTGGGGGAATGGCAGCGAGCCTGGTCTGGCAGGGAAGGTCAGGGTTTCTTCACCACCACTCCCCAGCAAGAAGTGGGACTTAGTGCTGTGGGATCCCCATTACGTGGCAGGGTGAACTCCCCCTGATTCCCACCCCATAAGGGGAACAGGAGTGTGCTGTCCAGAGACTTTCCCTGCTGCAAGGGGGTGCAAAGCCAGGTAAGCATCCCCCCCATGCCCAGACCCCCACACCTTACACTCACTCCTCTTCCCCCCTCCAAAGCCACGCATCCTCCCTTGCTTCTGTACCTCCTGGCCAGACACTTGCCCCCAGACTGCCTCTGCACCATACCTCCCACCCAGACCTCGGAAACTCTCCCCCTTCTGCACTCCATACCTATCCCACTCGCTGGCAGCCCTGTCCCACACACTGAACCCTTCTTTTGTCCTCACCCCAGAGCCTAAGGGAGTGCATAAAATCCACTAATGCCAGAACCCCGCAAAATAAGTCTGGCCTATGGGAAGCCCTGAACCTTAGTCCTCCCTGTCCCTTCCCCTCACCCCATGGGACTGGAGTGCCAGAGAAGTGAGGTGTCTCAGTTGGGGACCAGATCAGTGAAGGCTTGGGTTTTTTGGAGTTTTTGTGCATCTCACTTGTGTGGTCCCCAACTAGTTTTTCTGTGGGTCAGTGGCCCCCAACAGGGATGTTAAATATCAATTAATTGAATAGTCAAGTAACCTCATGAAATTTTATCAGCTAGTCAACTATTCTATAATCCCCAGGGGCAGGGCCGGCAGCCACTGTATCAGAGGCAGCAGCATGGGGCGCCAGATGGGAGCTGGCCCATGAGGGGAGGCAGTTTGAAAACCAGCAGTTTAAAAGTAATAGGTCTTGGATCCTGGATCTCATCTTGAATCGAGGTTGGACCCCTAGTGCTGCAGTGTCCTGAGACCCTAGGTCTGGGGCCTGTGTTAATGCAATTGCAGTATAGTTATGTGGTGGATGCCTATAATTCCCAAACCCATCCCTCTTGGTAGAGAATGGTGGGAGGAGGTCTTAGAGGGGTCACATGACACCCTTTACTTCCAGTTACATGTCCATCTTGACCTGAAAGTACTACCCCCAGGGGTGAGACTTCCTGTGGCAAGCAGGCGGGGCCTAAGGGGTCAGGAGCATGGCTAATGTCTTGGTATTTTGGGTTCAGAAAATATGGTAACCATAAATATACCACCATTTGGGTGGACATGGGATGACTGAGCTGGACTATCCCACTGTAAAAGTTTCTCACTTAGGTATTTCTAATATGCCTATCACTGCAATTTAACTCTTTGAAGGCAAAGATGATCCATGGAGTTGTGAGGTTTCCTAATAAAATGATTTCGGCCTGCTAAGAAAAAGCAGCATCCAAAACACGAAAAATCTGCTGTTAATAGCACTTCTTTTTCTCCTAACCACAAAATTTAAAATGGCAGTTTTGGGAACTATTGTTTTATTTTCTTTCTTTTTTCCAAGTATTTAAAAAAAAAAAAAAAAGAGTTCCTTCCCAAGACTGGGAGGTTCTGAAAGGGTTTCTTTCAATGGCACGCATTGATAGCAATTAGGAGTTAATTTTTCTTTTTTCACACACTCCCCTTTTTCACAGCACATTCCCATCCTTTGCATACTCAGCAGATTCACGTACAAAAAGCCAGCTACCATTTTATTGTGATAATTTTCTAATCAAGGAGAGAAACCACATACAACTGTAATACATCTCAATCATCTTTTACAGGTTTAAGGCTCTCGCTCGCCTTAATTATAAGCTAACATAAAAGTGTTGGGTTTTTGGTTTTTTGTTTTTAATCTGGCAACATACAGTGTAAAAAGAAAAAGAAGCCAGTGCACAAAGGAGGAAATAATGAGTTTTAGAAGAATAAATTAATTAACTTGCTGCTTTGATAAGAAGAGGTCTGATAAGAAGTTATTAACTCTGTGTATGTCAGTATTGCATAAAAATTTCCATTCACAAGTTTATCCAGAAAAGAGATACAGCATTTAAAATCACACTATGCAGGACTGTCACCAAGCTACTGTTTACCATAATCTATTTTTTAAACTAACAAGCTATAAATAACAGAGGATGCAACTAAATAAAACAAATTGAGGTCATAAAACATCCTTACAGTGGTAAAAGTTACTTTAATTTCTTACCTTGACTGGGCAGCCATAGTGAAGTATATAATAGCAAATGTTTTCTGTCCATGAGTCCCTTTCCCCAACTTACCTCCCTAACCCCAAGCCAAAAACTTATTTGCCATTTGCTGATACTTTCGCTCTGTTTCCTGGTTTCTGTAAATTTGCTCACTCTAAAATGTCACTGAGCTTCTACCCCCCAAAGACAGAGGTTCCTGAGCTAAATCTTCCTAGTTCAGTATTGGATTACACTAATTTTGACAGACATCCGGGCATTCAGGGCCTCCTTTGGCTGGATGCACTCCAAATCTACAGGGAGTTTTATCAGCTCCTGAATTTTCAGCTCTCCCCATTCAGCAATTCCAGTTTTGAAGTTTAACACTTAATAAAAGGTTCATCAGCATTACTGGAACATATCAGTGTAAACTGTTGCTCTTATTCATAAAACAAGTCTTTTTTTCCAGCTTTAGTAACAGATGCCCAAACAACCCAGACCTACCCCTTTTCAATAAAGTTCCCATGGTACAATCCACCTCCTTAAAAGGACATGTTATTCTGTCAAGGCAAGAAAACTGGAGGATTGGATAAGAAGAGAACAAGCCCAGGTCACTAGCCTATCACGGATGAAATACACATTTGTTTTCTCTGCCAGAGACTCCACCTGCATGCTCATAAATGGCTCTGTGCCAGAGCTCACATGACAGACAAACCCAACAGCTAGAATACAGGCTTCCCTGCTGCTTGCACTCCATGCAATTAGTGTGTTTCATGCAATTTACTGAACAGCACAAGGAGTAAAAGGTACAGTATAGCATGAATTCCTCACTGCCATTTCAGTTTTTCAAAAGACAACAAGAAAAAAGGATTTCATTCTGAGCATGATATTGTTCACAAATGTCAGCTTTTTAAAGCAAAAACATAACCAGTTCAGAAATAGAGACACTGTTAATTTAAGTGATTAAAATGGATACATAATATAAGTTGAAGTATGTATTATGGATACATAATATAAATTGTGCATAACTGGGATCCCAGAATAATATTAATATTAAAGAGAAAAAAATATTAAAGACAAGAATATAGATTTTTCTTTTGGGCCTCAATGCTGCACAGATCACAATGCTGGATTGTGACTGATTCATCAAGTCATTCAGCAAAAAAAGTTACACCCGCCCTTTGCTCTTGGTGCTTCTTGGCATGTTTTAAAACAAGTATAGAAATAGTGTACTCCAGTAACTCCCTTCAACCAATAATTAATACACATAATCCAGCAGTCAAAAATATAATTAAGACCCTTACAGCACAGTGTGCATATACAAACACCCTGCTCTAACACAGCAAAACTATATGCCTTATATTTATATATTTCCAATATTACATAACAAAAAGAGTGCTCTGAAAGACTGGGCTGCTATTGGGAAATGTTTATTTATATAGCATCTTAGCAAAACAGAAAATTCAACATTTACTATACAAATATTTAGAATAGGACAATTTGAAATGGATGACTTAAAACATCTAGCAGAAATGCTAGCAATAGCTATTGTTGAAGGACACTTAATAGTCCCCATTCTACCCCATTCTCAGTTGCATAGAAAACTTTCAGGCAGAAATAATTTTACATTCCTAACCAAAGATGAGAAAGAACTTTTAGAAAGTTGAGTTTTTAAAAAGCACACAGTTCTTTTGTATTATGAGAAGTTTATACGTAGGGGGGAACTAGATTATATAGCTTTCATTATATACAAATAAGGGCCTAAACGTTAAAAAGCGAGCTGTGATTTCTGGGTAGTGGGGCCCCCCCTTTGCCCGCCCATCTGCAGACCTGTTTCTAGGTACCCAACCTGAAACACTTTAACAAAGTCTATGCTGGACATTCAAAATTGACAGCCATAGTGATTTTGTCTGTGTGTTACTGATTTTGTCTGTGTGTTACTATTAGTAGTCAGTTGGGCCAAGTATTGCAGTCTTTACATGAAATAAGTAACTATAGCTAAAACAGCTTGTCACAGGTCAGGGCTCCAGCAGCTGTACCTTCTCCCCTCAAAGTCTCCCAAAGGCACCTACTCAGGCTCCCACCTCTTAAGCAATGATCTATACCTCACCCCCAACTGATGAGAATTCTTCCAGACTGTACACTTCCTTGTTCACAACTCAAACTATCTAATACACCAGTGTCTGCACTTTACTTTTTCTCTGAAGGCTTTAATCAGGGAAATAGCCCGCAGTTATAAACTACCACACAGCTCTTTGTAAGCAAGTGCATTTATGCGTAGGGCAAATAAATTACAGAGGCAATGTATTAAAAAGAATAAAGAATCTGCACACATGATAAAAAGCTTGCCACAGAAATCATCCCACTTCCAATCCTGGGTTCCGGTAGGAACAAAGTGTCTAGTGGCACTTTAAAGACTAACAAATTTATTAGAGCATTAGGTCATAATCTTTTGTGAGCTACTGGTCACTTCTTCAGATGCCGAAGAGAAAAAAATAAAAAAGGAAGGGATTCCGAGATGGGAGAGTGACATTACTGCTACTCACACTGCTATCTCTGAATCCCTTCCTTTTTTCTTTTCCTTTTCTCTTCAGCATCTGAAGAAGTGACCAGTAGCTCATGAAATGTCCTAATTCCCTAATAAATGTGTTAGTCTTTCAAGTGCCACTGGACTCCTTGCTGGTTTTGTTGAAACAGACTAACATGGCTACCCCTCTGGGTTATGATTCTTACAAACCTTCCCTAGGGGTTACATAAGAACATAAGAACGGCCGTAGCGGGTCAGACCAAAGGTCCATGTAGCCCAGTATCCTGTCTGCCGACAGTGGCCAGCACCAGGTGCCCCAGAGGGGGTGGACCGAAGACAATGATCAAGCGATTTGTCTCCTGCCATCCCTCTCCATCCTCTGACAAACAGAGGCCAAGGACACCATTTTATCCCCTGGCTAATAGCCTTTTATGGACCTAACCTCCATGAAATTATCTAGCTTCTCTTTAAACTCTGTTATATTCCTAGCCTTCACAGCCTCCTCTGGCAAGGAGTTCTACAGGCTGACTACACGCTGTGTGAAGAAGAACTTTCTTTTATTAGTTTTAAACCTGCTACCCATTAATTTCATTTGGTGTCCTCTAGTTCTTCTATTTAGGGAACTAATAAATAACTTTTCTTTATCGGCCCTCTCCACACCACTCATGATTTTATACACCTCTATCATATCCCCTCAGTCTCCTCTTTTCTAAACTGAAAAGTCCCAGTCGCTTAACCTCTCCTCATATGGGACCCGTTCCAAACCCCTAATCATTTTAGTTGCCCTTTTCTGAACCCTTTCCAAGGCCAAAATATCTTTTTGAGGTGAGGAGACCACATCTGTACACAGTATTCAAGATGTGGGCGTACCATAGTTTTATACAGGGGCAGTAAGATATTCTGGGTCTTATTTTCTATCCCTTTCTTAATAATACCTAGCATCCTATTTGCCTTTTTGACCGCTGCACACTGTGTGGAAGTTTTCAGAGAACTGTCCACGATAACTCCAAGATCTCTTTCCTGATTTGTCGTAGCCAAATTAGCCCCCATCATACTGTGCATTATAGCTGGGGTTATTTTTCCCGATGTGCATTACTTTACACTTATCCACATTAAATTTCATTTGCCATTTTGTTGCCCAATCACTCAGTTTGGTGAGATCTTCTTGGAGTCCCTTACAGTCTGCTTCTGTCTTGACTATCCTAAACAGTTTGGTATCATCCGCAAACTTTACCACCTCACTGCTTACCCCTTTCTCCAGATCATTTATGAATAAGTTGAACAGGATTGGTCCTAGGACTGACCCTTGGGGACACCACTAGTTACCCTCTCCATTCTGAAAATTTACCATTTATTCCTACCCTTTGTTTCCTGTCTTTAACCAGTTCTCAATCCAAGAAAGGACCTTCCTCTTATCCCATGGCCATGTAATTTACACAAGAGCCTTTGGTGAGGGACCTTGTCAAAGGCTTTCTGGAAATCTAAGTATACTATATCTACTGGATCCCCTTGTCCGCATGTTTGTTAACCCTTCAAAGAACTCTAATAGATTAGTAAGACAGGATTTCCTTTACAGAACCCATGTTGACTTTTGTCCAACAAATTATGTTCTTCTACATGCTTCACAATTTTATTCTTTACTATTGTTTCGACTAATTTGCCAGGTACTGAAGTTAGACTTACCGGTCTGTAATTGCCCGGATCGCCTCTAGAGCCCTTTTTAAATATTGGTGTCACGTTGGCTACCTTCCAGTCATTAGGTACGGAAGCCGATTTAAGGGATAGGTTACAAACCACAGATAATAGTTCAGCAATTTCCCATTTGAGTTCTTTTAGAACCCTTGGATGAATGCCATCCGGTCCCGGAGATTTGTTAACATTAAGTTTTTCTATTTGTTCCAAAACCTCCTCTAATGACACTTCAATCCAGGACAGTTCCTCAGATTCATCACCCACAAAGGACGGTGCAGATTTGGGAATCTCCCAACGCCCTCAGCCGTGAAGACTGAAGCAAAGAAATCATTTAGTTTCTCCGCAATGGCTTTATCGTCCTTGATTGCGCCTTTTATAGTTCGATCGTCCTAGGGGACCCACAGGTTTTTAGCAGGCTTCCTGCTTCTAATGTACTTAAAAACATTTTGTTATTTCTTTTGAGTTTTTGGCTAGCTGTTCCTCAAAATCTTTTTTGCTTTTCTTATTACATTTTTACACTTGATTTGACAGTGTTTATGTTCCTTTCTATTTATCTCACTAGGATTGGACTTCCACTTCTTAAAAGATGCCTTTTGTCCTCACTGCTTCTTTTACATGGTGGTTAAGCCACGGTGACTCTTTTTAGGTCTCTTGCTATGTTTTTTAATTTGGGGTATACATTTAAGTTGGGCCTCTATTATGGTGTCTTTAAAAGTTTCCATGCAGCTTGCAGGATTTGGCTCTAGTCACTGTGCCTTTTAATTTCTGTTTAACTAACCTCCTCATTTTTGTGTAATTCTTTGAAATTAAATGCCAGGGTGCTGGTCTGCTGAGGTGTTCTTCCCACCACAGGAATGTTGAATGTTATTATATTATGGTCACTATTCCGGTCCTGTAACGGTTATTTCCTGACCTGATCCTGCGCTCCACTCAGGACTAAATCGAGAATTGCCTCTCCTTGTGGGTTCCTGCACCAGCTGCTCCAAGAAGCAGTCATTTAAGCCATTGAGAAATTTTATCTCCGCTTCTCTTCCTGAGGTGACATGTATCCAGTCAATATGGGGGTAATTAAAATCCCCATTATTATAGAGTTCTTTGTTTTGGTAGCCTCTCTAATCTCCTCAGCATTTCAATGTCAGTATCCTGTCCTGGTCAGGTGCAATATATCCCTACTGCTAATTTCTTATTTTTGGAGCATGGAATTACTATCCATAGCGATTCTATTGAACATGTTGATTCATTTAATATTTTTATTTCATTTGATTCTACATTATCTTTCACATACAGTGCCGCTCCGCCACCCACCCGGCCTGCTCTATCCTTTCGATATATTTTATATCCCGGGTTGGGCCTCCTCCTTGGACAGAAGCTCCTGATGGTTTGTTGGACCAGAAAGAAAGCTCTGAGTCAGTTTAATCTCAGGCTATTTAACCAAAAATTCTTTCTTTGTGTCTCAGTCTCTGCAAAATGCAGTTTGAACCAGCCTCCCCACATAGCGGTACTTCTCTGTATCAATACAACTTCAATGTATTTGTCTATTCACTCCATAGTGGTCTTAGTTTTGGGGGGACCCATGGTTACCCTCTCCCATGGAATTTCATACCAGTCTTGGCCCACAACAGTACATAAACAATGCTGAAAGATCTCCCAGAGATATTGCAGGAAATTACCACACAGCTGAAAAGAAGAAAGTTAACAATTGTTAGAAATTAGCCCTCAACTGAAGACCTGCAATCAAGTTTTTCTGGTGAAGACTTAGTTTTGATTTGAGCAAAGTAAGGATCTTTGTGCATATGCCCGGTACATACATTCCATATTTACATAACAGATGTGTAGGGGGAGAGGTATTGTTATTTAAACTAAGCTGGTAAGAGGTTTGCTTAATAAGCTCTGTTACGTATTCACGTCTGGCTAACTTGCTTTCCACTCCTGAGGGAATACTGTGGCAACAAAATAAAAATTCTGAAATTTTATTTGGGGAGCACAGCCACTGACTGCACAGAGGAGGGAGACCACCCTGCAGTTCTCCCTACTCCAGGATCCAGATTTGGCAGAGAGATTGAACCTTACCCTGACACAGTGCAAGAGGCAGTCTTGCCCCAGAAACACATCAGTGCCCCTCCCTTTCATGCCAGGCCCACCACATTTGGCAGGTCATCTGTCCAGTAAGATCCAAATACGGAAAGACAATGTGGGGAGATCTAGGTGTGGGATGAGAGGGCTCTGCATGGGGCAATCTGGATGCACAGAAACTCATTGGGGGTTCCAAGAGCAGGGTAATGGTAATTTGCAAGGGAAAGTACAGATGAAGTTGACTGGGGTTCAGCATAAGGTATCCGGATGCAGAGAGGTGGGTGGGCTGGGTACAAGGGGGAAAGGCTTGGTAGGGTCCAGATGCAGGGGAAATGGGATTTGCCAGGGGGAAGGGTCTGGGCATCTAGGGCCAGATGCCCAGTAGGGATGTTAGATATCATACAGCTGAATAGTTGTATTTACACGACTATTCAATACTCCCCGGAGGCAGGGCCGGCAGCCAGTGCACTCCTGGGTAGCTCCCCTGCCAGCTTGTGCTGCTCCCTGTATCAGACACAGCAGTGTGGAGTGGCAGGCAAGAGTCAGTCCACCAGAAGAGCTAGTTTAAAAACCAGCTCCCCATGCAGACCAGCTGCCTGCCGCCCCACGCTGCTGCCTCTGATACAGAGGCTGGTCTGCAGCAGCTGCCCCTGTCTACAGGGAGCTAGACAGGGCTGCTGCTGTGGACCAGGCTCTGTCTGTGGCAAGCCTGGGCCACTGCAGACAGAGACTGCTTTGTGGGCGGGGGGGAGGTGCAAGTGGCACTACAGAGCTGGTGGTGGAGGGATCCGGCTTCTAAACCGGTACCTCCAACAGCTCCTGCTTCTTCCCCTCCCCCCCGCCTGTGATATAGAGGGGAGGTAATAACCAGTTTGAACAATCTCTAGTGCCCATTTACCTGTCCTGATGGATTTTCAGACTGGCTAAGAGGGTGCTAGATGCTTGCTTGAATGTTGCTGCAATGTCTAGATGCCTTGGAGAATCGGGCCATTGTACCCTTGACCAGGCATTCAAAATGTTGAGGGTTGAGACGTCAAAGGCTGGTCCACATTTTATCTGCACCTGGTCTACCACTGCCTGCACCTGCTCTCATACTGCCTCTGGAGCTGGTTGAATGGGTAGTCTTGTGTCTCTGTGTGGAGAATTTTTCCTGTTTCCTTCTGGTTTCAGGGACATGAATGCCAAGGGTCTTCAGGGTAGAATGAGAATCCTTGAGAGTATGGAGTGATGTATCTGTGGACTCTGCAAATAACTTTGACCCCTCAAAGGACAGGTCCTTAATGGACAACTGCACCTCCCCAAGGAACCCGGACAGGTACAACTAGACACATACTTCATCACCACAGCTGTGGAGATCAAATGGGCCGCCATCTCAGCGGAATCCAAGGCGGCCTGTAGGGCAGAGCAGGAGAGGAGAGCTCTTTCATTTATATTAATTCTGTACTGTTCTCTCTTACTATATGGCAGATTCTCAATAAATGCTGACATTAGATGAAAAATGTTGAGAGTGTACTTTGCTAAGAGAACAGCACAGTTCACTATACGGAAGTGGAGCATGGATGAAGAATATGCTTTTCCCCCAAACAAATCAAGGCATTTCCAGTCCCTGTCATAGGAAGTGGTACAGGCTGCATTCTGCTTGTCCCTCTGGTTCACCGCCTCAATGACCAATGAGTTAAGGAAGGGATGAGAGAACAAAAAGTCAGCACCTTGCGGAGCTCCATAGTACTTTTTGTCTGATCTTTTGGAAACCGGGGGAATGGTGGCTGGAGTGTGCCATATTGCCTTGACTGGGTCTACAAGGGCTGGGTTCATGGGGAGAGCCAGCATCGCTGTGGGGGAGGCATGGAAAATGTCAGTCAGCTTGTGTTGTATCTCCGGCAGGTTGACCAGAGAGATGTCCAAAGAGGCTGTCAGCCTCTTGTAGAACTCTTGAAATGATTTTAAATCATTCCCTGAAGTACAAGGTGGGGGCATAATGGTGTCATCTAGCAAGGAAGAAATGTAGGTAGTTGGAGAAGAGTTGGCAGTGATGTCTTCCTCCCTTATGTCAGGGTCTTCCTCCTCATCACAGAGTGGCTCAGCGACTGCACAGAGGGAGCATGCAATCCGCAGAAAGGGACAGACTTTGGTGCAGACTTTTGTTGCTGTTGTGCCCTATACGTGGCCCGTAAGTTCCAGTATGGCCAATTCAAGGGAATGGGTATCGGTGAGGGCAACCACTGCAGTTGCTGCCATTGCGGGGGTTGCTGCATTGTAGTAATTGGAGAGTGGGTGCCCACAGAAGACTCCTCATCCTCGTCAGCTAAAAGTGGCAGTGCAGATCTCACTGGTGTGGCTGAAAGACTGAAACAAGATGTTGTCGCGGTACCGTTTGTGCCAAAAAGCAGAGTGCCTGGCACGGAGGTGCCTCAGAACTCTTTGCTCGTTGTAAACGGCTGCAATCCAAAGGGAATCAGTGTTAACAATGGTACTGGAGCCGGGGCTGATGCAGACTGTTGCGCCGTTGGCGCAGTGTGCTAGTGCTGCTTCAACGGTGCCAATGGTGGCAGCATAGAGGCACTCAGTGCCAGCCTGGAGCTCAGCTTCGTCAGTGCCACTGAGGTCTGAGTTGGTGTCGACAGCATCGACTTTGCATTTACCTTACCAGGTGCCTTAGAGCTGGCCCCCAAGGGGTCCTTGGGCTCCTCGGGATGTCTCGATACCAGATAGTCCTGGTGCCTCCTGTTCCGGTACCTTGAGTGCTGCCAGTGCTTGGGGTGTTTTCTGAGCTAACACTCATTTTTCTTGAGGGGGAAATCACCCTAGATGAGTGGGCTCATTTCCTGAGGAGGTACATAGAAGAAGAGTCCTTGGAGCTCGACCCAGAGGGAGCTGTCTTCTCTAACACCGCCATCGGAGACAACTGAATTGGTGGTGTGGTGTGCTGAGGATCGGAGGCTGGACCCAATGTGTTCTCCAGGAGCAGAAGTTTTGGCTAGAATTCCATGGTCTTCTGGGTACCTGCTATGAGCTGTTTGCAGTGCTCACACTTACTTATTAAATGTGCCTGTCCCAGGTACCAACTGCACTGAGTGTGATCGTCTGAGATTGGGATAGAGAGCCTGCAGAACAGGCACCGTTAAAAACCTCGAAAAAAACCTCAAAAATGGGAACAGGAAAAAAAACCTTTTTTAAACTAACTAGAACAATACAACTTACTAAGAAACAATTACTGAACAATACTAACTAACTAACGCTAACTCTAAATCTAATAAATTCGAGAAATCAAGGAGGGCAACTATCGATTCTGACTATTGGTGGCAGAGAAGGAACTGAAGGGAAGGTTGGCTGTGCACATGGAGTAACAGCACGAGCATGTGCTGGCTGCCCCGCGCACGCAGCCTACTGAGGGCATTAATGACTTAACTCTCCAACTAGAGGTGCAGCGGCACCCAGACACCTATGGTTCAGCACCCACAGGGACACTTCTCGAAGAAGAAAAACTTCCTTTCATTTGTTTTAAATCTGCTACCTATTAACTTCATTTTGTGACCCCTAGTTCTTATATTATGGGAATAATTTTTCCTTATTCACTTTTTCAATACCTGTCATGATTTTATAGATCTCCATCATATCTCCCGTCTCCTCTTTTCTAAACTGAAAAGTCCAAGTCTTTTCAACCTCTCTTCATATGGGACCTGTTCCAAACCCCTAATCATTTTTGTTGCCCTTTTCTAAACCTTTTCCAATGCCAAGATACCATATTTGAGATCAAGCGACCATATCTGCACGCAGTATTCAAAATGTGGGTGTACCAGGGATTTATACAGAGGCAATAAGATATTCTCTGTCTTATTCGCTATCCTTTTTTTAACGATTCCTAACATTCTCTTTGCTTTTTTGATTGCCGCTGCACATTGAGTGGACTTTTCATAGAACTACCCACAAAGACTCCAAGATCCTTCTCGAGTGTTACTTGCTAATTTAGTCCCCATCATTTTATAAGTATAGTTGGAATTATTTTTTCCAATATGCATTTGCATTAATCAACATTAAAATTCATCTGCCATTTTGTTGTCCAGTCACCTAGTTTTGTGAAATCCTTCTGAAGCTCTTCACAGTCTGCTTTGCTCTTAACCATCTTGGACAGTTTGGTGTTTTCTGCAAATTTTGCCACCTCAATGCCTTTCTCCAGACCATTTATGAATACATTGAATAGGACTGATATCAGTACAGATCTCTGTGGGATACCACTAGTTACCTCTCTCCATTCTGAAAACTGACCACTTATTCCTACTCTTTGTTTCCTGTCTTTTAACCAATTACCCATCCATGAGAGGACCTTCCCTCTTATCCCATAACAACTTACTTTACTTAACAGCCTGTGGTGAGGGGCCTTATCAAAAGTTTTCTGGAAATCTAAGTACACTATATCCATTGTATCTATCTTGTCCACATACTTGTTGATTCCCTCAAACAACTCCAGTAGATTTGTAAGGCACGATTTCCCTTTACAGAAACCATACTGATTTTTCCCCTCAACAAATTATGTTTATCTATGTGTCTGACAATTCAGTTCAGGATGGGGAAGAGGGGGCTGGTGTGGGGCCAGAGCTGAGAGTGGAGGGGTGATCTGTGGGGGAGAGGTGGAGGCTTCCCACCAGGATTCCCTGCCACACAGGCCTCCCATCAGCGTTCTCCAGGACTCTCCTAGGGGCGGGTGGGAACTGCACAGACCTCCTGTTGGCATTCCCTGGACCTGGCCCAGGTGGTGGAAAGAAGTAGGGGACATATACGCCAGCCACTGGAGTTTCCAGGCTTCTTTGTGAAGTGCTCTGGACCAAGGACTTAAAATTTGGCAAGGGGAGCGGCCTGTGTCAGAGATGTGTTTTAACCCTATGAAAATACAACAAAATTCGTTACATGCTCAGAAAAATCACAGTCTGTGCTATAGTGTCTTGCTAGATTTTTCAGAATTATGTTCTCCAAAGATTCTATCTACACTACGCTGGGCATGCTTTAACCCATGATTGAGAAGGATCAACAAGTTAGAAGCCCAAAGCTGCAGGTATGGGGCAGGCTTTGTTCCGACATTGAAGTCAAAAGTGAGTAGACTGTTTCTTCTGCTCAAGAACTTCTTTATGCCAACTGGCAAAAGGGAGAGCAGGGAATCCACTGGATTCTCATGAGTTTGGTGTGTATGTTCTAGTTCTTCCAAGCATGTCATGTAGTCACAAATAGAAGCAGGTGTCACACCGGATATCAATATCATTGTAAAACGTATGTACAGATATCATGTTAAGAGTTGCATACATATACTGAATACATGTTGTGACAGATACAGATTAGCTAGCTGCCGCACACTGATAGAGGGAAGACATGCTGGATCTTGGGTGAACTGCTCTCTTCCTTTAGTAAGAAACAAAACAAAACAAAACCAGACCTAACTGCAGCATAATCAGGCAGGCACCTGGGGTCAATTACAGATTGCTAGAGCTACAGGCTGATTAGAAACCTGTAGCCAATTAAGGCCTGTGGTGCTAATTTAATAAGGGCTCCCCCCAGGCAAGGAAGGAAAAGAGGAAAGGACAGGAAGCAGAAAGTGCTGTGTGCAGGAGCTATGTGGGTGTGAGCTGAAGACTGATGAGCAGGTACCAAAGGAAAGGTGCTGGGAGGGATCATTTGGGGAAGTGGCCCATGGAAAAGCTGCAAGATTAAGAGTGGCAGTAACCCTGCCTGTTGCCACTGCCTTAGCATCCCTGGGCCGGAATCTGGAGTAGTGGGCGTGCCCAGGTTTCCCCCAAAGTGCACCAGGGTGTGTTTTTTTTTATTCTCCTGATTAATTGGGTTAGAGGCTCACATCACAATGGAGGACTTAGTGAAAGCACTGGTGCAAGCCACAGCAGCCCAACAAGATGCCACCCAGGTACAGGGGTTGACACTACAAGAAGCTACACGCCTACAGCAAAAGACCAACCAGATATTAATAAAATAAGCGGCCTCTGACAGGGCCCTACTCCAAGAGGTAGTAGACCAAATAAAGACCCTTACTCGGACTCTAGTTACAGTGGGGGAGTAGGTGTCAAATTCTTTATTTTACATTGTACTTATATGGATAGAAATTACAGTAATCTTTTGCTGTGACAAAGAATGCTACATTGTTTTGTTTTAAATCGGTTTTCCCCGCACAAACTCTCAAAAATGAAGAGAGAGAGGTTAAATCTTAGTGAAAACTATGTGAAAATTAGTTTAAAAGTTAAAAGACAAGAGCGTTTGCCCAATGTTACACTGGGTTAATTCCTACCCGTTAGTGCTGCTCGGTATGTCCATGGATGCCATTATGACACTTCAGTGTAAATCAGCTCATCTGGAAAAGAAAAGGGGCCATTAATGCACAAGTTAAAAATGTCTAAGTATTTTCCCCTTCGAAAGCCATCACACATAATATTATTCAGCCTGCCACCAAAGTGTGCTTAAGCAATAATATGAATTATTAGGATCACTTTTCTCCCAAACTGTTGCTCTCCATAGGTGGTTCTATCATGCAGGACAGGCAGCTGGGTATGTAATCTCCAGAGAACTCTTTCTAGTGCCATCCTGCCTAAAGTGTCTTGTTAATGTGAAGCAGAACTTATATATGGAAAAAAAAATTACATTTGTGAGGTTATATCTGCCTTTCAGGTTTGGTGGTCAGCAGTGTCTGATCCATCAGACAACTTCTTAGATAGAATATAGCTTTCGAAAACAAGCTAATTCAGCAAAAATGCAAGTACTTGCTGCTTACAAAAATAATGTGCTCTGATTATCAATTATGAGTGAAGACAAAACAGCAAACCAAAACATGCACTACATTTTTCAGCAGCTCTCTCCAAGATCAGCTTTCCACCCTCAAACCTGCAAAGCAGTCTGAGGCCTTGTCTACACTGGCAAGTTTTGTCACCAAAAACCCTTTTTGGTAGGGTTACCAGGGTGTCTGGTTTTGAACCAGACAGTCCAGTATTTGGGCTTTCTGTCCGGAAAACAAATTGACAAAATACCGGACATATAAACAGGGCTCGACAAATTATGGAAAACCCTACTCGCCAGACAAAAAAGGGACTCGCCACCCTGCCCCCCAAAAAGTGTTTTTTTATGGCATAAATTCCTAATAAGAATAAGAACAGTAATTACTAATAAGTTATTAATAAATATCACCCAAGTTACTAATAAATATCTTATAAACCTCTACCTTTTCCCTCTGCTGCCATGTCTCCTCCCCTTGCTCCATCAGCTCCCCTGGTGCCTGCTGCCCCCCAACCCCTCACCCTCCTCTGCTGTCCTGACTCCTGCCCTTCTCACTGCCCTCAGCCCTCCCGAGATCTGCCCCCCTCCGCCAGCCGTTCTCTCCCCCCTGTGCCCACTCCTCCAGTAGCCCCACTCTGCTCATGTGAGCTACCCCTCCTCATCCCTGCTCCTAACACTCCCTCTACACACCTGCCCTGCCTCTCTCCTCTGGTGCTGGTCCCTCCCCTGCAGGTGTCTGCCCTTCTGCTTCACCCCCAGAATCCCCTGGCACCTGCACCCTCCTGGTGCCTCCCCCTTCCCTCACTGCCCCTGCCCACTTTGCCCTCTTTTCCCCTGATACCCAGCCCCTCACCACCCTCTGCCCCCCGTTCCCCTCATGCCCCTGTGCCCTTACACATGCCTTGCTCCATCCCTGCCTTCCTCATGCCCAGCCCCTCTTTCAAGCCTTCTCCCAGCACCTCCCCCTACCCCCTCAAGCCCCCAGTGCCCTTACCCTCTCCTCTCCCAGCATCACCCTGTTGCCCCCTCCCACTGACACCTCCCCTCCTGCCCTTTTCCTCATTGTCTGCACTTGGCCCCCTGGGATTTGTCTCTCCTGCACCCCTGTCCCTTGGTGCCTTCCCTTTCTTCTTCTTCTTCTCCTGACCTCCTCCCCTCCCCTCAGCACAAGCCCCTTCCCCATATTTTTCCCTCCCCTCCCCTCAGCCCCTTCCCCTCCCCAGGGCCAGCTCTAGGTTTTTGCTGCCCCCTTTTTGGCCGCCCCCTTTTTGTTGTCTTTCACACGTTTGCATTTTGCAATGGAGGTTTTTTTTGTTTTCATTTTTGTCCCAGCATTTTAGCCCTATAAATAGCAAACAGCATATTCATTCGTTTTTTTCCATAAAGGCAAAGGCGCTTCAAGTGAACTCCCCCTTTCACTGCTGCTGGGTCACAGCAGCCTTTTCCCTGCCCTGTCCAGCCCCTCCCTATGGACAAGCACCCCTCACTCCCGACCCACAGGGGGAGCAGGGTGCAGGGACAGCACAGAGCCAGAGGGGTGCAGAGAACAGTGGGGGTGTACAGGGGTGGCGTGGGGAACGGGAGGCACAGAGGGACGCAGGGATCGGGGGAGCAGGGTGCGGGGTGTGGTGGAGGCGCGGGGAATGGGAGGGGTAAAGGGATCGTGGTCTAGGGGCAGTGCAGGGAACGGGCAGCACAGAGCTGGGGGAGCAGGGAGCGGGGTGCAAGGGCGGTGCAGAGCCAGAGAGTCGCAGGGAAGAGGGAGAGCAAGGGGTCCGGGGTGCACGGGAGCAGGGGCAGCGTGGGGAACGGGCGGCGCAGAGACAAAGGGGCGCGGGGCCGGTGCAGCGAGCTGGGCGGTTGACAGGGAGCGGTCTCTCGCCGGTGAGAGGGCTGGGGCCGTGGCAGGACTGGAGCCGGCGGGGCGGGGCCGGGCCTGGCTGTGCCGCGTGCCGCAGCCAGCTCCCAGGGACACGCGGCCAGAGCCGAGCTGCCGCGGCCCTTTAAAATCGGCGGGGCCACGTCCTGCCGGCCTCCCGCCCTCTGGCTCACCCCCCGCCTTCTCACGCCGGAGCTAACGCAGGCACCCCAGGGGCAAGAATCGCCGCACTTCCCCCTCCCCGGCGGCGCTCTGCTCCTCCGCCGGCCAGCGGATCGGATGGGGCCGCGCCACCTGTAGTACGGGCTTCGGCCAGCCCGTCACAATGGCCCACTGGGCCAGTCCGCCCCTGCACTCGCCAGCTGGTAAAATCTACTCGGCGCGGGCGAGTGTATTTGTCGAGTCCTGCATATAAATGTCCAGTATTTTCTAATTAAGTAAGTTTTATTATTATCACGAGTATCAGTATGTAGTTGCATACTGCCTGGCTGGTAGACACGCTCACACTGCATGAGCATGTCTACCAGCTAGGCAGTTCGCAACTACACAGTAGAGAGGCGGAGGTGGAGGTGGAGGTGGGGACGGGGCTGGGGTGGGATGGAATGCCCAGGGCTGAACTTGCCTGTGCGCCCCGCTGGGACCATGCGCAGGACGGGCAGCACCCTGGGATCTGCATGCGCCTGGGCCAGCCCCGCTCCTCACCCGCTGGTTCCCCCCCGAAACCCTTCCCGGCCAGCCCCACTCCCTGCCAGCCAGTTCCCCCCTGGCCAGCCCCGCTCCCCCCAACCCCCTCCTGGCCAGCCCTGCTTCCCACTGGCCAGTTCCAGCCAACGCCGCCGATCTCCCCTGGCCAGCCCCACTCCCCCCTACCTCCTCCCGGCCAGCCCTGCTCCCCGCTGGCCGGTTCCTCCCTGGCCAGCCCCACTCCTCTCAACCCCTCCTGGCCAGACCTGCTTCCCGCCAGCTGGTTCCTTCCCCTGATCTGTCCCAGCCAGCCCCGCTCCTCCCGACCCCCTCCCGGCCAGCCCCGCTCCTCCCGGCCAGCCCCGCTTCCCACCGGCCGGTTCCTTCACCGCCAGCCCTGCTTCCTGTCGGCCGGTTCCTTCCCTGCCAGCCCCGCTTCCCGCCAGCCGGTTCCTTCCCCCGATCTCCCCAGCCAGCCCCGCTCCCCCCCAATCTCCTCCCAGCCAGCCCTGCTCCCCTCCCAGCTGGTCCCCACCCCCATCTGAGATCAAGTGTGTCCAGTATTTTTTTGAAATCATCTGGTAACCCTACTTTTTGGTGATAAAACTCTGAGAGGGTTCACACTGCAATTCAACAAAAGCCCAGTTTTGGAGACAAAAAGGTTCCACTCCGCAAGGGACTTTTGTATATCCTCCTTTCTTTACTGTTGACAGTCATGCAACGTGTTCTACAGTAGGTTTTTTGTTAAGTTCATTGAACTCCAGCATGTCCACAATGCCCGATTAGCCACTCTGGCCAGCGCTTTAACTTCACTGCTCTGCAGCAATGTAAACAGGTTGTGATTGATAGGAGTATTGGCCAGCACCTGGTGACTAAGGGGTTAAAAATTCAGGTAGCTAGCAACAGTGTTAGCAGGGGGCCAGAACAGCCAATAGTGCTGACATTTGAATTGCATTTAGATATTGCCTGCTCTCTTTAAAAAAAAAAAAAATTCTAAATTAAAGGCTGGAAGAAGCAGATGCAGTAATCAGAATTACCCTGTCAATAAGAAATATTGGATATGGGGGAGAACTGGGCCTTGAAGTATGGACCAGCATGGATTGTGAGTAGAGGGAAAACATGTATTTAGTCACAATCAGGGAGTCTCTCTTTATTTTGGTTGTTTGGGTTAAACTTCTCTGTGTGAATCTATGCCTTCCCCCCCCCACCACACCATTTAAGTTACAATCCAAAGAACTATGATTTTTTTCTGTTTTTCATCTGTTCTTTTCTTAGTTGCTCTGTAACACCTAGCAACCAAGTATGCTTTATCAAGTATATCTTTTTGTTTTGTTAATAAAATCATCTTTTTTTTAAGACAGTGATTTGATTCCTGTGTCCTGGAAGGTAACAAGGAGGTCTGCATGTGTCTACCTAGCCTTGGAGGTCAGCTATCAGAATACAGTTTGTTTTTCTCTGCTTTTTGCTTCTTTTTTCAAGTTTTCTTGGGGCAAAAGAGCTTACAGTACCCATGGGCAAAGAATTCAAGTGTTCCTTCCTGTTTTTTAAGGGTTAAATCACTTGATGGTGTCAGCTGCCCACCATCTGACTCTGGGGAGTTTTTGTAAGCAGAGCCAATAGAAGCAAGGTATTTAAGATCCCTTTTAGGCTCCCATCTTCTGCACTCAGAGTGCCAGCATGGGGAACAGCCCTGAGACAGCTAAACAGATGAGCCCCTCCCACCTGCAAAACACAGGTATTTTAAAATCCATTTCCTGGTGTCTGTCTCAATGTGAGATGGTCTCCTGGTGTCTTCTCAGTGAAACAGGTGGCTATCACTCAAGACACTTTCCTACTTAGAGCTTTTGGACCTTAGTATGTGAGGCGAAAAATCAGTGCAATCACAGCTGCGACTGACTTGTAGGGACTAGACATGTACAGTCACATCTCGAGGCCTTTGTGCAAAAGGGTACGATTGAGACACCCAATGCAGAGCCAAAATAAAAGAACTCCGGCTGTAACGGAAGATGAAGGAGGCAAACTGCCAGTCAATCCTGGATAGTGTCCACACTCAAGGAGAATGTGGATACTTCCTGTACCTCAGAGTCAGAAACAGGAGTTATTCTGGAGACAGAAGTTATTCATGAAGAGATGGAAGCGGAAAAGGAGTTGGGGCTCAATCCAGTGACAAGCTGTGCACCAGACAGAGAGGAATTGTTCTCAAGTCCCAAGGTTTATGAGGACTCTCAGCAACCGGACGTGGAGCATAAAGGAAGGGAACAGACACAGGGTCATGAAGCAAGGGAAGAGATGTTATGCAGATGAGGGGAGAGGGTGGGCAGTGTGGGTAGCAGCCTTACAGGGTGGTAAATTCCTCTGGTCCAGTTGAGGAGGTGGGGCAGTGACAACACAGGGCAGTAAGCTGTTCTATATTGCAGTGGAGGGGGTTGGGGAATGGCAGCAATGTGGAGTGACCAGAGGTTGTATTTCTGTGAGCTGGCTAAGCCCAGCCTAGGTCTGCATTATGTCTAAGCAGGACATTGATGTACACAGAGATATCAATAGAATATTTCTGGGAGATGGTATTGAAGCTTTTCCTGATGTGCGTATTAATTTTCTCATGGAGTTCACATGGCAAGCATGGCCATTTCCCCACCACTGTGCTACGACAGTCTCCCAAACCATTCCTCATACTGTGCTGCCAGAACCAAGACAGCACAAGTTTGGCTCCATAAGGAGTAGGGCACTCCCTGCTCGCATCCAGAAGCAGAGCCCAGGTTTGCCTGTTAACCTTCAGCAGGGATATGTCAGCCAGAGTAATGGCAGCCTGTGAAGTCAAGTCAGGCACGTTTCCCCCTCAAGACAGATTATGCCAACTAAGGAAAAAACCTCAGAAGACAAGGGAGAATCTGGCCACGGGTGTGTTATGGCTTTCAACTCTTCAAACAGAGAAAAAGGAGCAAAGAAGAATCTAGGGAGATGCAAGTTGAGCTTTAGCTTGTGCTCAATGGCTTCTGCATCAAGGAAGACCAAAATGAGATAAAATGTCTTATAAAGATGCAAAGTACCCACACACATTTTCAAAATCATGTAATGTTTTTTTCCCTAACACATTCTACTTTCCCATCTGTGAATTTGACGGATGGACATTAACACCAGTCTGAGGTTTTCCTTACCACCAAGCATCCTGACTGAATAACATCAATAAAGACAAACATGAAGCAGGTTTCCATGAATTTTGAGACACACAACCTACACCAATTGCTCTGGCCCCTGTGGAAGCCCTTAGTTTCATGGGAATGCCTCGCTCAAGATGAGCAGTGAGATAAGGCAGGGAAATAACCTCAACACACAGAAATGTCAGTGCCCTTCATTGTCAAAGTGGTTCCTCAGAGCCTCCCTGATATTGATAGCCACCCTACAGGCTCCTCTGACAGCACGAGTGTCTGGCTGTGCACCCAGCTGCCATACCTCAGTGCTCCACCACAGCCAAATGCTTCATCCTTACTCACACAAATAATGTAAGCAGCATGTGGCCACCACCTTAAGGATATGACCCTCCAGTAGGTCAAGACAGACACAGACACACCTCCATCTCCCTTTCAATCTACCAAAGGCACATTCAACAAATATGCAGCATCGGCTTAGTTTGTTGTTGAACCGCCCCTTACTGCTGTCCAGATGCCCCATGAAAGGCTTCATGAGCCAGAGGAATAAAGAGTAAGCCCAATGTAATGCCACTTCACTGCTGTCCCCGTCACTCACATTGTCGTCCACATCTGAGTCTTCACCCTTTGCTTTTAACTGCATAAGTAGCTCTACTGCAATGCATGATGTCCTAAGCACATTAACCATAATATGGAAGAGTAGTCACATAGGATCAGTACGGGCATTTCCACGTTCCCCACTATAATTTTCTAGTCTGGAAAGTCCCAGCCTGCAGCTTTCTGTACCTGCCATGGTTCCTAAAGATGAATGCATCATGCACCTCTTCCAGACTACCCCGCATTTATGTCTGTGAAATGCCCACCATGAACCACAAGCACCTGAAGCACCGTTGAAAAGTACCCTTTACAATTGGTGTACTCTGAGGCAAGACGAGGTGGTAATATAATGTGTGCCATCAATTGTCCCACCACAGTTTGGAAAACCTATGTCAGCAAAGCCAGCCACTAGGTCATCCACATTTCCCAGAATCACAGTAATATGCAAGCAAAATGCAAATTATTGCTCTGCACACTTACATAAGTCCTCCCCCCTACAGTAGACTTCCCCACTCCAAACTGATTTGCAACTGAATGGTAGCAATTGGGAGTTGCCAGCTTCCACAAAGCAATGGCAACATGTTTCTCTACAGAGAGACCAGCTCTCATTCGGGTGTCCTTGCACTGCAATTCAGAGGTCAGCTCAGCACACAGCTTCACATAAATTGCTTTATGCATCTGAAAGTTCTGTACCCACTGATCTTCATCGCACACCTGCATGACAATACAATTCCACCATTCAGCGTTGATTTCCCTAGCCCAAAAGTGATGCTCTACTCTGCCTAGCTGCTCTGTGAAGCCCAATGCAATGCCACTTTGCTGCTGTGTCATTCACTTTGTTGCCCACATCCGAGTCTTCGTCTTCTACTATTAAAGTGCATAAGAAGCTCTGCTGCAATGCGTTATGTCCTAAGCACATTGATTACAACATGGAAGAGAAGTTTGGGATCCATGATCTCTCACAGCAGATGCTTGAGACCACAGCAAAGATTGCCATTCAAGCGGTACAAAACTAAGTCAGAAGCCCAGAGAGGGCTGGGAAGCAAATAGGTGGCTGACCAGACGTTTTTCACATTCCCAAAATGCCTTGTGCTACGTTGCACGTTCCCACAGTGCTTAGTGACTGAAGGTGTCGCCAGGCACTGTGGGATGCTTTTTTCTGTCAATAAGGGGCTAGCAGTGTGGCCATGATATATTGACAAAGGGCAGCAGAAAAACTGGTTTGGCGAGTTTTCAATTTTAGCAACTTTTGCTTGTCCACAACACTTTCACCGCCAAACCTTTCCAGTGTACACATGGCCTGAGTTACCTTCCTAATTTCAATGATCATATCCAAGGGTAGCTGTGCTCCATAGAATTGTGGTTTGCCTATGGCAACCAATCAATCACCAAATGTTCAAAAATCATGAGATTGGTTTCGAAACCATAAGATTATATAAAAATAATATATTTTTTTCTTTTTATTTGCCTTCTACTTTTTTACATAACTGAGAAAATGCTGAAAGACATTTAACCAAGATGAGCCAAAAAATAGGATGAACCTAGAATGAGATTGTTTCTCGTTGCTTCAATCTTACAGAAGAGAGATAAAACAGAAAAATTTGGAGTAGTGCTCTCTTTTGGCACAGCTAAATCAATGCTTAAGGTTTCAAAACCAAAAGACAATGTTATTGGAAACCAAACCGAATACAACTTTTTTGTTAAAACATAGCAGTTTATAGGGATGAAGAAAAAACACACACAATTAGTGGAATTCCCGTTAAAAAAATTAAACAGACAAATTTTAACAATCCCTTTAAGAAATCCAAAATAAAAATAAAAATAACACTGTATTTCTGAAAAATACAATCTCGTCAATGAAACATACACATTTTCCTTTTTTTTTTTTTTTAAACTGAGGTTAAGGACCTGAGCCACACCAGGTAAATCTGCTAGTTTACAATACGTAGAGAAGAGTTCTCTGCCTCAAGAAGTTTATAATCTAAGAATCTGGTAAGGAACACATATCTTAGTCCTGTAAGTCATCTCATTGAACTGATGGTTTCAAAGGGACTTCACACAGAAGTCAGTCAATTCTGGCACCAGACCACCTAGCCCCTGAGTACATTAACCAGAAGGGGTTCTCCTGGGGCTTGTGGATCACCATGGGCTTTTCATTAACACAAGCTGATCTGCAAAGGTGCATAACACAAGGATATTTTGGAACACTGGACTGTTCAGGAAACTGCAAGCTGGGACTTTCTTCCCAGAATAGCAGATCACTGTAGGGGAAGTCAAAACGCCCAGGCTACGTCTACATTGGCAGAAAATATGCCTCATTAGCATGAATCGTGACATCATTAGCATATTTTCTGCCATTTCTTTTTTGCGCGAGGGATTTTTACGCAGAAAGAAGCAGTGTGGACGGGGGTTTTTTGCGCAAAAACCCCATTTTGCAAAAGATCCTTATGCCTGTCCCAAAGAGGCATAAGGATCTTGTGGAAAAGAAAAGAAAAGGTCCACACTGCTTCTTTTTGCATAAAAGCCCCTTGCGCAAAAAAGAAACAGCAGAAAATATGCTAATGATGTCGCAACTCACGCTAATGAGTCCCTCGTTAGCATATTTTCTGCCAAAAAAAACACCTCAGTGTAGACGTAGCCCCAGTGGGATCCTTAGAGATCCCACTTACTCCTTAATGCCTTAGCTTGACATCAGCAAGGAGAAGTTCAACAACTGGCTGAGCAGGTACAGAATGACCGTGGTGCATGCCTTGGCCATTTAAAAGCTTACTGGCAATGTTTGTACAGGAAGCTGGACCTTGATGATGATAACAGGGCCATATGGATCAGAGATACCTTGAGCCAGCACTTTGATGCTGAAATTCAGTAGTATTTGTTGCCATGGATGGGCGGAAGTGCATGGCTGAAATGTCCACTACTACTGTGATTTATTTGTATGATGCACGTTGTACAAAAGTGCCTGTTGCTTTGCTACGGGGTGCTTGCTTGCTTTCATGTAAAGGAAAAAGATTGCTTTCAAACTCAAGAATTTCGTATATTGAAAACAAAAAACAGGAGAGACACACACAGCATGAAACATGCACATTTTGTGGCAGCTGGGGAAGAGAGGAGGCGAGACCCCATCATGTGTACAGCTTTCAGTTAGGGATGTAACTGTGTACTCGATTAACCGATTAGCAAAAGCTTATAGGTTACTGCTATAGACTACACGCACCCACTCCACCCCCTTGCCAGTAATTATTTTTAGCAGGCTGGCCAGCAGCCTAGCTCAGTCCTGGTTCACGCTGGGTCTGGGACCTACCTCCGCTGTGGCTCTGCATTTAAAGTGTCTTAGGAGCCAGGCGCGCAGGCAGCCCGGTTCAGTTCCCCCCGCCCCTCCAGGAGCTGCTGCCACCCCATGCTGCTGCCTCTGTATCAGAGGCAGCAGCACAGGGTGACAGGCAGCCGGTCTGCAAGGGGAGCTGTTTTTTAAACCAGCTGTTTTGTAGACCAGTTCCCACCTGGCACCCCATGCTGCTGCCTCTGATACAGAGGCAGCAGCACGGAATGGCAGGGGGCTCCTTGGGAGTGAGGCCGGAGCACACTGGCTGCCGTCCCCATCCCCAGGGACTATAGAATAGTCACCAACGAGAACCAATAAGAATTCATATATTATCGACCACCTGACCAGGACAGTGATAGTGATGTTGAAATGCTAAGGGAGATTAGAGAGTCTATCAAAATAAAAAAAAACTCAGTAATAATGGGGGATTTCAATTATCCCCATATTGACTGGGTACATGTCACCTCAGGACGAGATGCAGAGATAAAATTTCTCGATGCCTTAAATGACTGCTTCTTGGAGCAGCTGGTACAGGAACCCACAAGTGGAGAGGCAATTCTCGATTTAGTCCTGAGTGGAGCGCAGGATCTGGTCCAGGAGGTAACTATTACAGGACCGCTTGGGAATAGTGACCATAATATAATAACATTTAACATTCCTGTGGTGGGAAGAACACCTCAACTCTGGCATTTAATTTCAAAAAGGGGAATTACGCAAAAATGAGGTTAGTTAAACAGAAATTAAAAGGTACAGTGACTAGAGTAAAATCCTTGCAAACTGCATGGAAACTTTTTAAAGACACCATAATAGAGGCCCAACTTAAACGTATACCCCAAATTAAAAACCATAGTAAGAGACCTAAAAAAAGAGCCACCATGGCTTAACTATGTAAAAGAAGCAGCGAGAGATAAAAAGGCATCTTTTAAAAAGTGGAAGTCCAATCCTAGTGAGGTAAATAGAAAGGAACATAAACACTGCCAAATTAAGTGTAAAAATGTAATAAGAAAAGCCAAAAAAGATTGAGGAACAGCTAGCCAAAAACTCAAAATAATAATAGCAATATGTTTTTTAAGTACATTAGAAGCAGGAAGCCGTCTAAAAAAGCCAGTGGGGCCCCAGACGATCGAGATACAAAAGGAGCAATCAAGGACGATAAAGCCATTGCGGAGAGATTAAATGATTTCTTTGCTTCAGTCTTCATGGCTGAGGATGTTAGGGAGATTCCCAAACCTGCACCGTCCTTTGTGGGTGATGAATCTGATGAACTGTCCCGGATTGAAGTGTCATTAGAGGAGGTTTTGGAACGAACAGAAAAACTTAACAATAACAAATCACCAAGACCGGATGGCATTCACGCAAGGGTTCTGAAAGAACTCAAATGTGAAATTGCAGAACTATTAACCGTGGTTTGTAACCTATCCTTTAAATCAGCTTCTGCACCCAAGGACTGGAAGACAGCTAACATAACGCCAATATTTAAAAAGGGCTCTAGAGGCGACCCTGGCAATTATAGGCCAGTAAGTCTAACGTCAGTACCGAGGAAATTAGTTGAAACAATAGTAAAGAATAAAATTGTCAGACACGTAGAAGAACATATTTTGTTGGGCAAAAGTCAGCATGGTTTCTGTAAAGGGAAATCATGTCTTACTAATCTATTACAGTTCTTTGAAGGGGTTAACAAACATGTGGACAAGGGGGAATCCAGTAGATATAGTATACTTAGATCTCCAGAAAGCTTTTGACAAGGTCCCTCACCAAAGGCTCTTGTGTAAATTAGGTTGTCATGGGATAAGAGGGAAGATCCTTTCATGGATTGAGAACTGGTTAAAAGACAGGAAACAAAGGGTAGGAATAAATGGTAAATTTTCAGAATGGAGAGGGGTAACTAGTGGTGTTCCCCAAGGGTCAGACCTAGGACCAATCCTATTCAACTTATTCATAAACGATCTAGAGAAAGGAGTGAGCAGCGAGGTGGCAAAGTCTGCGGACGATACTAAACTGTTCAAGATCGTCAAGACCAAAGCAGACTGAAGAACTTCAAAAAGATCAAACCAAACTGAGTGACTGGGCAACAAAATGGCAAATGAAATTTAATGTGGATAAGTGTAAAGTAATGCACATTGGAAAAAATAACCTCAACTATACATACAATATGATGGGGGCTAATGTAGCTACAACTAATCAGGAAAGAGATCTTGGAGTTATCATGGATAGTTCTCTGAAAACAGCAGTGGCAGTCAAAAAAGCAAATAGGATGCTAGGAATTATTAAAAGAGAGATAGAAAATAAGACGAAGAATATCTTACTGCCCCTATATAAAACTATAGTACGCCCACATCTTGAATATTGTGTACAGATGTGGTATCCTCACCTCAAAAAATATAATTGGCATTAGAAAAGGTTCAGAAAAGAGCAACTAAAATGATTAGGGGTTTGGAATGGGTCCCATGTGAGGAGAGGCTAAAGAGACTGGGACTTTTCAGTTTAGAAAAGAGGAGACTGAGGGAGGATATGATAGAGGTATATAAAATCATGAGTGGTGTGGAAAGGTGAATAAAGAAAAGTTATTTACTTGTTCCTGTAATATAAGAACTAGAGAACAGCAAATGAAATTAATGGGTAGCAGGTTTAAAACTAATAAAAGAAAGTTTTT
Organism: Rafetus swinhoei; assembly: GCA_019425775.1. NCBI lineage: Eukaryota > Metazoa > Chordata > Testudines > Trionychidae > Rafetus > Rafetus swinhoei. Next base: position 123,329,990 of record CM033449.1, read on the forward strand.
CTTCACACAGTGCAGTGTCAACCTGTGGAACTCCTTGCCAGAGGAGGCTGTGAAGGCTAGGACTATAACAGAGTTTAAAAAAGAAGAGCTAGATAAATTCATGGAGGTTAGGTCCATAAAAGGATATTAGCCAAGGGGTAAGGAATGGTACCCCTGGCCTCTGTATGTCAAAGGCTAGAGAAGGATGGCAGGAGACAAATTGCTTGATCATTGTCTTTGGTCCACCCCCTCTGGGGCACCTTGTACTGGCCACTGTCGGAAGACAGGATACTGGGATAGATGGACCTTTGGTCTGACCCAGTATGGCCATTCTTATGTTCTTATGACTATTCACTTAACTGATATTTAACATCCTTATTTTCAGTATGTCCTGGTATCATATGCAGCCATGGTGTCATCTGCTGTGCAGTGCTGCTGCAATTTGCCAGGGCTAAACTGCACAGGGACGGGGGAGAAGCACTTCATGCTTGTTGGAGTCTGCAGGGTTGAACCATAAGGGGGCAGGTGTGGAGTTCAGTGGAAGCCGAGCGGGGACAGGATAGTGCCCAAAATGTGTTGGCAGTGAGAAGAGGACCCATGGAAATCAAATTTGGGATGATGACTGCAGGTGGAGGGTAGTCACGGAGCTGCTATATCTGCAGTGCTAGAAACATGTAGTTTGGTGCTCCATTATGTTTAAGAGTCATTCTGTGGCTTCATTTGGGCCTTCAGCATTTTCCTTTCATTGTCCCTTCACTCCTTAAAGTCTTTCTTTTCAGCAGCAGCCTGCAGCATAACCTCACGCACCAAGTCATCTTTACTTCTCCCAGAACACTTCCTTGCCCTGTGCAAGTGTTCAGCAGGCGATAACAATGAAGGCTGGGATCCCAAGTTTAAATCTGTGAAGCCAAAATGCTACATTTTACAGAGGGACCACTGCTAACAGCAGACAGAGCACTGACATGACTCAGTTTAAACACAAGCACTGTTCACATACCAATCACTGAATGGCTGTCCCAGGGTGAGGAACATAAGACACAAGACCCCCAAAATGGTGAGTAAACCACAGGGTCAGGGCCTTACTGTAGTCTAGGCAGGTGTGTCTTGGGGACAGCCAACACTGCAGCAGGACCCTATAGTCACTAATGTCCACACATTTTCAATAGACTATGGTAAACCTGGAAGATATTTCGCTGCTGAGGGTGAGAAGGGAAGCAAGTGAAGGTCTTCTACACAACTGCAGCTTCAGTTTTCGCCCTTATGAATCATGCCTGGGTACAGCAGTGGTCTCCCTCACACACACGCCTCTATGCCATAAGGAATGTCCCCCTTAATGGGAAAAGGAACAAAACAGCTCTGCCACAGAACCTCTGGAGGTGAATAGCCGAGCATCTGCACAACACTTTTGATTAAATCTGTGAAGCCAAATACCACAGAGTGAGAGAGAGTCTATCAACACCCCGTTCCACATCTGACTAGCCCACTGTCTGTACTAGCATCACATGCACCAAAGCCTGCTTTCTGCAACCCTCCTGCCCCCAACAACTTGCTTCAGCACTTCCAGAAATCACAGCCACTTACCAGGCACATCCTCTATTGTTTGTGCTTCCTCAACCTCCAACTGCTGCAACCAGCTAGCCTCCTCTGGGGTAGAAAATAGCTCCAGACTGCATGCATCTGTGGGCATTGAGACATCCTCTGCATCTGAGTCCCCATCTTGTCCCCCTTGGCACCCTCATACAGCATTTCCTTCTCCTGGCTCAGTCCACTCTGCAATGACTCCTGAAGCATCCAAAGGGGTCTTCAGAGTGGAGGTGGAGTCCCCCCCATATATTTCATCCAGCTCTTTGTAGAATCAGCAGGTTTGCAGGTGCAGCACCAGAGTGACAGTTTGCCTCCCACACTTTGTGGTAGGCATTTCACAGCTCCCTCACTTTGACCCTACATTGCAGTGCATCCTGGTCATGGCCCCTTTCAAACAGTCATCTTGAGATCTGCCTGTATATATCATAATTCCTACATCTGGAGCGCAGCTGCAGCTGGACTCCTCTCCCAAACACTGGTGAGGTCCAACACCTTGTCAGGGCTCCAAGCAAGAGATCTCCTGTCACATGGAGCAGGCATGGTCAGCTGGAGGGATGTGCTGAGAACACGCCATGTGTCCCTGAGCAAATAGGAAGAGGACTTTCAAAATCCCAAATGTAGCGCCCCCTCTCCACCTGGTTACCTTCTTTAATGCCAATCTGCTTACAGGTTTGGGTGGATAGGTCTGGGTTCTTCTGGATCCTGCCACCCACTCAACTTTATTTTTTCCGATGGATTTATTTGGCAGTGCCCCCAACCCCCTCACTCCTTCCTGGCAGGGTCACCAGGGCAGCTTGGGAGGAAAATTCTAACCCAGGGGAATCCCCACGTACTTGCCAGATAGCTGGAGACTCCCAGAAAATAACACAAACACATACACTATAATAAACACAATTATATTAAACAGGAGACAAATATAACATAACAGGGTAAAACACTATTTTTAGGGTCACCGGTGCCCAGCAATTGTAAGATCAGTGTCCCGTTAGTGCAGCGTGCTTTGTTGGGGCCCTTGATGACTTATGACCACAAATTTCTTCTCTGCAGTGGTTTAGCAGTGGGGCTGACTGGGTCCAGTACAGCCCAAAGGACTCACAAGTGGGAGAAGGTGGTAAATCCCTCCATAGGTTTAATATGCAGCAGGTTATAAAATCCTCAAACAAATTCCCTGACTTACTAACTAAAAGATGGTGCACTCACACACTCCATGAATGAGCCTCAGGTTCAGAGATGACTCAGTCACTGCAGAGGAGCTGGTCTCTTCTGGCAGGGATCCTCTTCAGGCAAGAATCAGGCTGCTATGGTCCCAGAATTTCTCCTCACCACGAAGGGGTGCAAGGCTCAAGGTGCAGGCCACACAACTGCACCAAAATTCAAACTATAATCTCCTACCCCAGCATTCAGACACACACACAGCAGGCAGCAGCTCCGAGCCAGCAGACAGAGCAGAGCTGACCATGCGGTGGCTGGTCTCACCCAGGGAGCTGGAGAGCCAACTCAGCCTGGCTGGGGAAGCCTCCCAGCAAACTCCACAAACTGGGAATCAACAGTGGAGAAATAAAACCCAGCTGAGGGATCCTGCCGTCAGGTCCCTAGAGGCTAGTTCTCAGGGGGAAACCCTGCATGCAGGCCTGGGGCTTACTAGCTCCCACACAGCCAGCCCTCCCCTCCAGACTCTTCCAACAATGGCTCCTCCTTCCCCCCCCGAACTCCCTGGGAGGGGCATCTCACTCCCTATGGGTTGCCGGGCAGACTCTGACCCTGGTAGGGAGGGGGAGCCAAGGCAAACTCAGTGTGCCGCTCCCTGAGCTGCCAGCAGACAGAGCCCCGGGAATCTAAGTAATCTCCTTGGGGGTTACACAAATGAGTGCAAAGGGTGGGTCTGAGGGTTGGTCACCTGAGGGGAGAGCAGTAGGGTTCAAACTGATTACCAGAGAGAAGAGAATAGGCATTGTGGGACAGGTACAGAGGCCTGTCACAGCACTACTGTACACCATGGTATCCACACTAGCACTCTGGTGCTATAGTCACAGTGCAGCAAGCTCTTCGCCTCTCATGAAGGTGATTTATCTACAGTGCAGCAACGTGGAGTTAGTGCACATTGCCTTGTAGCAGGACACCTCAGAGGTTACGTTGCTCTGGGCTAATTTACTGCACTGCAACTTGTTAGTGTACAGAAGGCCTTCAAGAGCAGGATTAGGTCTTCAATTTCTAGGAACACCACAAAACATTTGGTAACTGTGTGGCACTGTGAGCAGATAGTTACCAGCATATACTGGGAAACAGAAATCCCTAGAACTAGTACCTATTTAGTCATCATTTGCTATCACTACTCATGCTGGGCTCCAGAAACTTCTATGTTGGAATTGTATGATCACTTGTTTAAAGCATACAACTCTATTTTCCAACTGGGGGTGCAACCCGGGGAAGCAGAAGACTAGTCCAGGGACATACAGGAAAAGAGCATTTGGGGGATGAGAGGAAGAAAAGAAAAGCTGCATGACCTTAGATACTACCACACCTTCAATGCAAACATGCCTTATATGCAAATAAAGCAAAAGGAAATTTTCAAAGTCACCACCGTCTTCTCTCTCCTCCCAGCTGTGGTATCCAAATGCACTGCTTTACAGACTCAAGCAGCAGCTTACCAACCTGAACTTCTCTTCGCTGCTCCCATGACACTCAGTTCAACCTCAACAGCATGCGCACTACAGCCACTTGGTGAAAAGGAACAAAATAATACCAATGGATATTCCACTCAGTATCGTGCAACCTTCTGGTGAATAAGGAGACGATATGAGGAAAGGGAGCAAGAAACTATGCAGTAAAACAGAACAAAAAAGTACATGCAGAAAGAACAGTAGTGAGGAGGAACAAAGCCAGAAAAGTGAATGGATAGCATGTCTCATCACAGTTAGGGTAAGGGAGAGACATGCATTAAAATGGGTGGCTGCAAAGAGAGTGCTATTCACAGTCAATTGGGGTTCAATTACCAATTATTTCTCTCCCCTCTTGTTAAAAAGAGGTCAATTTAAAAAAACCTGGAGTTGAATGTACCATCTCTAATATCTTCCCTGTGCTCAAGTCCATGCAAATGCTGGGAGCATATTTTACTACAAAGCTTGTGACAACTACCACAATAATCACCTTGATTCCTGCCTTAGATCTACTCCAGTTGCCCAAAGTCCAGTTTCTCAGGATACCAGTACATTTTAAATGCTGCATCAGCACAACTGCACTGTCACTGTAGCACTTAACATAAAATGCTCCCATGCTGAAAAAATGAGGAAGAACGGCTCTTGCGCAAGAGGGAGTTTTTGCGCAAAAAGGAGCCGTCTACACAGCTCCTTTTGCACAAAAACGACCCCTAATTATGCAAATGAAGTGCAACAATATGCTAATCCATGCTTCATTTGCATAGGCTTTTGCACAAGAGGGATTCAGTGTAGACGTAGCCCATGGGTCATAGTGGACCATAAGCTAAATATGAGTCAACAGTATGACACTGTTGCAAAAAAAAAAAAAAAAGCAAACATAATTCTGGGATGCACTAACAGGAGTGTTGTGAGCAAGCCATGAGAAGTCCTTCTTCTGCTCTACTCTGTACTGATTAGGCCTCAGTTGGAGTATTGTGTCCAGTTCTGGGCACCACATTTCAAGAAAGATGTGGAGAAATTGGAGAAGGTCCCAAGGAAAACGAGAAAAATGGTTAAAAGTCTAGAAAACATGAGCTGAGGAAAGACAAAGAATTGGGTTTGTTTAATTTAGAAAAAAGAAGCCTGGGAGGGAACATCATAGCAATTTTCAAGTATCTAAGGAGGATAGAGAAGAATTATTTTCCTTGACCTCTGACGACAGGACAAGAAGCAATGTGCTTAAATTGCAACAAGGGAGGTTTAGGTTAGACATTTGAAAACTTCCTGTCAGGCTGGTTAATCACTGGAATAAACTGCCTAGGGAGTTTGTGGAATTTCCATCAGTGGAGCTATTTAAGAGCAGGCTGGATAGACATCTATCAGATGGTGGTTGGTCCTGCCGTGAGGGCAGGGGACTGGACTTGAAGACCTCTCGAGGTCCCTTCCAGTTCTAGTGTTCTATGATTCTGTAAGTCTTCAAAGTGTGTTTACATTTTCTCCCTGTCAACAGATTGTGTTCACATCTTTAGATTCTTGGTCGACAGTGGCAGCAATGCGCTATGGATTGCACACCTCTGGTACCTGGTGATACTATGGCTATGTCTAGACTGCAACCCTCTTTCAGAAGAGGTTTATTCAAAAGATACTTTCGAAAAAGCCTCTTTAGAAAAAGAGCACCTAGACTACAACCAGTACTTTCGAAAAAGCAAGCCGCTTTTTCAAAAGAGAGCACCCAGGCAGTCTGGATGCTCTCTTTTGAAAAAGTATAGTTTGCATTACATAGTGCCTTTTTTGAAAGAGCACTTTCGAAAAAAGGTGTTATTCCTCGTAAAACAAGGTTTTTCGTGGTCAAAAAGACTGCCATGTTTTTTTAATTTACTTTCGAAAGAACGTGGCAGCAGTCTAGACGCAGGGGAAGGTTTTTAGAAAAAAGGCCACTTTTTTCGAAAAAACGCTGTAGTCTAGACACACCCTATTTGTCATTAGGTATTATGGGATCTCAGAAGTGCATGCGGTATCTTGGGACTCTGCAAAACATCTAGTCTGGCACTGCTGTGTGCAGGGGCTTCTGGCGTCCTTTTGTTCTTTTTTTTCCACAACTGCCATCTTCTACTATGCAATCCGGCATCTGCAACAAGAAAGAATGGGTCCCACACTTCTCTCTCATGCTCTGTTAGCTGTGATGAGGACCTCATGCAAGGTAGCAGAGATCATCTTGAAATTACTGGCTCTCTCAGAGCAGCTGTACAGAGTAGATTGGTAGTTCTGGGTTAGGGAAACCAGCATTAATTGGTGCAAATGTGGGATGAAGACCAGCGGCTGCAGAACTAGGGATGTTAAAATTAGATCAATCAACTAATCAAATAGTCAATGGAATTTCCATCAACTAGTTGATAAGGGCACTTCCATTTTGAAATGTAGCAAGAGCCCGCTGGGTTTTTGCAACATTTCAAAGGCAGAAGTGCCCCAGCAGGGACTCTTGTATATTTCAAAGGTGGAATGCTGCCGCAGTACCCCTGCCCCCTCCCACGGAGCTGGAGCTGGGGGAAACCAGTTTTTAAGCTAGCTCGCCCCAGCACCTCCTCCTCTTTTCCCCCCTTGCTGCCTCTGACAGAGGGGGCAAAGGAGGGAGGGGAGTGACTAGTTAACTAGTTGCTTACATTCCTATGCAGAACTTTAGAACGCATAAAGCCGTGGTCACCAACCAGTAGATCGGGGTCTACTGGTAGATCTTGGAGACTCTGACAGGAGATCCTGACTGGTTTGGCCAACAGACTATGAAGTGCCGGCACTTCAACTGCCCCTCCCTCCACTGCTGCTCATCTCCTGCTCTTTGCCTTGGAGCTGCCCCTCCCCCTTGGGCGCCTCCTGCTTCCTGTACAGGGCAGAAAAGGAAGAGGAAGGTGCCGATGTCAAGGTGCCCCCTCTCCTACCCTGTATCCTTTCTCCACAGAGCAGTCAGGGGGCACAACAGAACTTGCAATAAAGTTTGCTGGCTGCTTTTGGGATGGTGCAGGGCCAGGACAGGGGTGAGCCTGCCTTAGCCCCACTGCACCACCACTTAGCCACCTGAGGTAAGCACTGCCCAGCTGGAGCACCAAGCCAGGCTTCCCACTGGCAGGGCGGGCGATAGTAGAGACCCCGACTGTCCCTGACAGATTAAACTCTGCCACTTCCCCAGCACACTGGGGAGGGGCGCAGGGGAGAGAGAGCAGCAGCACATGGGGAGCAGCAGAGCCCATGCGCGCCCTGAGGGGGGGGGCAGCAGAGCCTGAGCCGGGTTCCTCGCAGGCAGCAGTTTTAAAACGCCGAGGTCCGGGAGCGGCTCCTCAGCTCCGGCCACCTCTCCCCCTCCCCCTCCCTCCCCACAGCTGCCACCTGCACACGTGGAGGAGGAGGCGGCTGTGCAGCAGCGGAGGCCCTGTGGGACAGGGGCCGTCCTGCGGGCTAGGGGGGAGGGAGGGCAGCCGCAGGGGGAGCTGTCTACAGGTTCTGCAGGGGGTGGGGGAGCAGAATTTTTTCTGTTTTCTCCACAGCACACCTCTGACTGCCTCGTGGCACACTGGTGTGCCGCAGAACACAGTTTAAGAAATGCTAATCAAGGGGAGTAGCCAGCAGGGTTGGGGCTCTGCCATCTTGCCTGCCACTACACCATCCCAATCCCTTCCACGCAGCCCTTGGCCGCAGTGCTGGAAGGCCCTGGTGGATAGGGAGCAGGGGGAGAGAACAAGGCCCTGGCAGCTGGGGAGGGGACAGCAGAACAGGCCCCTGGCAGTGGGGATCTGGGGGGACAGAACACAATCCTAGCCCCCAGCCTCCTGCACCCCACCCCCCATATCCCTAAGGCCTGAAGAACCCAGGCCAGTCTGCTAGTGTCAATTAATAAGATAAAGAATTCTTGGAAAAACCCTGGATTTGTTCTCAAAGTGAGCACACAATATACTGTTCCGAAAAAGCAGATGCGTTCCCTGGATGCGTCAGAGTTTTTCCGGGATAGGTGATTGGTGATAAGGGAGGGTAAGGACTAGTGGAAAACCTCACAATTGTATTAACATCCAGCTGTCAATCACAGGTGCTGTGACAGGGAATGGAGAGTGCTAGTTAAAACATTACCAGACAGTGAAAATGAGTGTGTGGGTATAGAAGAAGGGTTGCTGGAGACAGAATTCTGCATGTGCTGCCACAGAGGCCTTTGGTTCTGTTTGTTATGCATTTTGATTAGGCAATTCAGCATCTCGGTTTGGTGTTCCATGAGGTTAAGCATGCAGCCAGTGCCTTCTGTTCTAGTTTTCATCTCCCTGGCCTGCCTTTCCTCCCTTTTCTCGATTTGGAACAGCAAGGGATGTTTTGCAACATTAAACAAGTCTCCTCTCAGGCTTTTTCCTGAGTTGATGGAGCCTGTCAGCAGGGGAGCATGCCTACCCTCAAGGTCTAGTCTGGAAAAGTAACCATTAACAGTAGAGTGACTACTGTTCTTGATAAAGATTGAAACATTTCACTAACATGCACTTCTCTGAACAAAACAGGCCACTTTGCCTCTAGAGTAACAAGAAAACACAGATCTCTCGACACTCTGATTAAGATGGATTTTAAAGGTGGGACGAGTGGAAAGAGGGTTGGGCATGGGTCCCAAGAAAATATAATCTGTACTTATTTCCATGCACACCTGCTGCACAATTTGTAAACTTGTCCATAGGCTGCCATTACTCTGGCTGACATATCCCTGCTGAAGCTTAACTGGCAAACCTGGGTTCTGCTTCCAGATGCAAGCGGGTGGCACCCTGCTCCTTATGCAGCCCAACTCTGTGTCACCTTAGTTCCCACAGCATAGATTGAGGAATGGTTTAGGAGAGTGGGGAAATGGCAGCCCTGCCATGGAATCTCCATGATAAAATTAATAAGAACATCAAGAAAAGCTTCAACACCACCTCCCATAAAGATTATATTTACATCTCTGTGTATATCAATGTCCTGTTTGGACATAACACAGACCAAGGCAGGGCTTAGCTAGCTCACAGAAATACAACCTCCAGTCGCGCTCGCGCCGTCCCTCTTTCCCCCTCTCCCCCCCACACACACACTGCAATAGAGCAACTTACCCTGTGTCTCTTCCCTTGCTTTATATTCCACATCCAGTTGCTGAGCATCTACATGACCCTTGAGAACAGTTCCTGGCTGCTTGTTGCATTGGGTGACCCTGCAGTGAACCCTTCCTCCTTGTCCACATCAAGAACTTCTGCCTCTGGGTTAAGTCCTGTTCTGCTGACCCTGTGTCATGGGAAGTATCCACAGGGTCCTTGCCTACGGACATGAGGTCCCCACCTAGGATTGTATCCACCTCTTTATAAAAATGGCATGTTGTAAGTGCAGGACCAGGCTGGCTGTTTACCTCCTTCACCTTCTGGTATGACTGCTGAAGCTCCTTTATCTTGGATCTGAATTGCAGGGTGTCTCGCTCTTACCCTTTCTGATAAAGGGCTAGAGAAATGTGGCCGTAAGTGTCCCAGTTCCTATGGTCACTCACACCCCACAAACTGATAAAATCCAAAAGCCCTGGAGCATATTGAGCAACAGCCACCCCTGTTTCCCCAAGAAGCACTCCACTGAGACAGCCAGCAGGAAATGGATTTTAAAGTTTCTGGGGCTTGCAGAGGGAGGGGCACATTTCAGTTTACCTGTTTCCAAGGCTGCAGAGCAGCAGAGTCCAAAGCACTGGCCAGAGAGGCTAATCAGGCATTGTGGGAAACACCCTGGAGCTCAATAAACTCAAAATAGGGCTTGATAGAACACACTGCATGATTCCCCACCCTTTACTGTCGACGGAGACAAAAGTCCCTCGTGGAGGTGGAATTTTTTTGGTCTCTAAAACTGGCTATTTTTGATGACTTTTGTTGCTTTGCAGTGTGAGTACTCTTCCCATTTTGTCACCAAAAAGGGGTTTTTGGAGACAAAACTTGCCAGGGTAGAGAAGCCCCAAGGATCACTAGGCATAAGCAAAAGATACCCAGTACTTAGCGTTAACCCTAAAGCGTAGCTAGGGCTTGGTTCTTCTATTACTTTTTGAGATTTAAGATTGCAGATCTTCTTCAGCTTAATTTGTTATTTAAGAGCAATTCCTTTATTAGAAATTGCTTTGCTTTGAAGAGCTCCAGGATTGAAGCAGTTGACAAGCATATTCCACTTCCTGGTTTGTTTTAAAATTACAAACAAACAAAAAATTAAATGTGAGACACTGAATTATGTTAAAGCAGTGTTTCTCCAAGTGGTCCATGAAATCACTTTGAGAAACTTGCTAACTGGCCACTCCAGTGTTTATTTACCAGCGCCTCAGTCACAGAGCCTGAGTCACAATGGCTCCCATTGGCTCCAGTTCGCTGTTTGCAGCCAAGGGGAGCCAGGGAAAGCAGCATGGGACTGGCCGCCACTTCCCCCAGTTTCCCTTGGCTGCAAACGGCAAACTGGAGTCTATGGGAGCCACCAGACTGGGTGGCTATGGCACTGATAAACACAACGGAGCGGCCAGTTGGCAACTTTCTCAAAGCGGTTTCATGGACCACTTGGAGAAACACTGTGTTAAAGGTAGATAAATGCTTTAGGGAATGGGTGGGCAATAATTTCTGATGGGGGGCACTCCAAGAATTCGGATAGTGGTCAACGTGCCAGGTCTGGAATGGAAGTTAGATGCAGAAGGAAGTTCAGGGTAGGGTGTTGGGATGCAGAAGGTGATATGGGGTCTGGATAAGAGTTTAGGTGGAGGAGGAGGTTGTGACTTAAGGCAGTGGTTCCCAACTGCGGGGCCGCGAACTACTGGCTGCCGGGCCATGGTAGCTCTGAGGGCTGGAGCACACCGCCCAGCGCCTCCCCTGCCACTGCAGCCATTGGGAGAGGCATATCCTACCCCACCTCTCAGCCAACCAGTGCCAGGCAGGGTCTCCTCCTGGATGCAGAAGAGTGCTCTGCTGCATGATGGGAGGGCCGCGTGGATACTGGCATGGCAGCCTTAGAGCAGCCATGACTGGGGCAGCAGCACTCAGCTGGCAGCTGGGAGGCAGGACAGGGCTAGGTGAGGGGGGCTAGGCAGGCACTGGGGGCAGGTCTAGTGCTGGGAGGCTCTAGGTTTGAAGCTAATAATGGGGAGTTCTAAGGGGGGGGCTCTAAGAGGCAGAGGGCTCGCACTGGGATGTCTGGGGTGGGGAACTGGCACTTGGGAATCTGGGAATAGAGCCAATATTGGGGACTGGGGGGCTGGGTGCAGTGGGGCTCTGGAAACAGGAAGTTGGCACTGGAGGGGCTCTAAGGGGCAGTGAGCTGGCACTGAGGTGTTTGGGATAGGGGCTGGCATTGGGTAGATCTGAAACGGGGTAGAGGCTGAAACGGGGGTTGGGTGCAGGGGACTCTGGGGTCAGTGGCTGGCACTGGGGGTAATGGAGGGGTGAGGAGCTCTAGGGGTTAGGGCTGGCACTTGTGGGCTCAGAGGATTAGGGGGGCACCCCAACTCCAGTCCCAGAACCGCCACAAACAGCTGGCTTCACCTGCTGCAGCTGCCCGAGCTGAAGCCAGCTGTTCGCGGTGGCTCTGGGGGCCAAGGTTTTTGGCAGACTGGTATTTTATTTGCATATTCAATATGCAAATAAAATATTACCAGTCCATCAAAAGTTTGTGATTGGGTTTGCGGGTCTGCAGTAGAAAAAGGTTGGGAACCACCGACCCACGGCAAGGGATTGGGATGCAGGAGAGGGTATGGGTACGTAAGAATTCTGACCTGGAAGAGGGTGGTTCAGGATCTGGAAGGGGGTTGTGACCTGGGGCAGGGTGCAGGAGGGAGTGCAAGGATTTGGGTTGTGACCTGGGGCAGGAGATTGAGGTGCAGGGTCTGAGAAGGGATACATGAGCAGTAGCATGGGTGCAGAGGGTTTAGGTTGTGACCTCGGCCAGGACTGCAGGAGGGGAAACAGAAAGTTGAGGAGAGAGGGGGGCATACCTAGGAGGCTCCCAGCCAGCAGTCCCGCAAGAACTTTACGGAGGTTCCCTGCCTTCTACGCACACCGCTCAAAATGACTACAGGCAGTTCCCGACTTACGTCAATCCGACTTACGTCGGATCCGTAGTTACGAATGGAGGTCCTCGCTGCATCCGCGGCTAGTATAACTGCGCAGCAGCGAGGGCCTCCGTCCTCACAGCTTGCTCCGGCCACGGCCTCGGCCTCCGCTGGGGCTCTCCGGGTCTCCTCACCACCTTCCTCCTATTAAGGAGAGGAACTGCCGGCAGCCACAGCCCGAGCTCCGGCCTCCTGTCTCTCCCCCTCCCTTGGCCTCTCTCGGCCGCTTTTTAAACTCCGCATGGCGGGCTTCCGCTTCCTCCCGGCCGGCGTCAAACCCCGCTCCCTGGGTCCTACTGCCGGCCGGGTTACCTCCCGCCTTCCGCCGCCTGCGTGCGCGGCGGGCGGCGTTCCCGACTCCTGACCCGGCGGGGACCGCTGGCCCGTTTTCCCCCGCCCGAGGGCTGGCCACCTCCCGGCGGCGGGTAAGTCGGGGTCGGCTTCCCGTCTGATCACAGTCCTCCTCACCACGTGCCCCAAGCCTCCACAGGCGCCAACACGTAATAAGTTGAACTCCTCCCCACCATCACTGGGTAGCCCGACTCCTCACTCGTTCCCCAAGCCTCCACAGGCACCATCTTAGGCGTGTAACTCCACTGCCTCTTCTATTGTGAAGGTCCTGCACCTGACAATCGGCCCAGGACTTCAAAACAAAGGTGCCTTGGGCCCGGTGTCCCGCTGACCAGAACCTGTGTACAGTACATACTGTACAGTGTTTTTTGCACCCTGCAACAATGCCTCCAAAACACAAATCTGATGCAAGTGCTGGTGATACAGCAAAGAAAAGAAAAACCATCACCATGGAAGATAAAGTAGAAATAATAAAGAGATCAGAGAGAGGTGAAAATCCATCATCCATTGGCAGAGCATGTGGTTACAGTAGGTCAACAATCGCAACAATTTTAAAAGATAAAGGTAGAATAATGGAGCATGTGAAAGGCCATACCCCAATGAATGCTACGATTATTACCAAGAAAGCAGTGGTTTAATTATCAAGATGGAAAGGCTGCTGACAATTTGGATAGAAGACCAAAATCAGCATAATATACCTATCAGTCTTTCTTTAGTGCAAGAAAAGGCTCAAGCCTTTTCAATGATTTAAAAGCTACTCGTACAGCAAGTGAAGGTGATTGCAATGAAGAATTTGTTGCAAGTAAGGGTTAGTTCAATCGCTTTAAAAAAGAACAAATTTGCATAATATTAAAGTTCAAGGTGAAGCAGCGAGTGCCGATGTCAGTGCTGCAAGTTCTTTTCCCAAGATATTGGAAGATATTATTGATGGAGGCTATTTGCCAGAACAAATCTTTAATGTAGATGAAACTGGCTTGTTTTGGAAAAAATGCCTGAGAGGACATACATTTCGAAAGAGGAAAAAGTGCACCAGGACATAAGGCATCAAAGGACAGGCTGACTTTATTACTTGGGGTAATGCATCTGGGGATTTAAAGCTGAAACCTTTGCTAGTGCATCGCTTCCTAAATCCGAGGGCACTACGCAATGTCACTAAGGCATCTCTTCCTGTTATTTGGAGGGCAAATTCAAAGGCTTGGGTTACACTTGCTATGTTTGAAGAATGGTTTTGAACCATTTTGTCCCTGCTGTTGAACGTTATTGCTTGGGCAAAACATTCCTTTCAAAATTCTCCTTCTCCTTGACAATGCCCCTGGACATCCAAACACTTTAGATGACATGCACCCCAATGTAAAGGTGGTATTTCTACCCCCAACACCACATCACTAATTCAGCCAATGGATCAGGAGTCATAGCCTCCTTTAAGGCCTATTATTTAAGGAGGACATTCTCACAAGCTGTCAGGGCTACCCAAAGGATGAGATGACCGTAAGGGATTTCTGGAAAAGTTATAACATTTATGATGCCATCAACAATATTGCTGATGCTTGGGATGAAGTGAAAGAGACAAATATGAGAGGAGTTTGGAACAAATTGTGCCCCCAATTCACAGAAGAATTTCTGGGGTTTACAGATGATGAAATCGCCGAAACCAGGCAAACTGTGGTTGCTATTGGTAATAAACTGCAGTTGGACATCACTGAAAATGATATCATAGAGTTACTCGACTCCATGGCAAAGAACTAACCAATGAAGACCTTATGGAACTAGAGCAGCAGATAGAATCTAGGAAGAAAACCAGGACCTAGAAACTCCACAACTGAAAAAATTTTCTACAAAAGAGTTAGCTGATGCTTTTCGTCTTATTGAAGCAGGAATGGCAAAGTTAGAGGAGCAAGATCCTGATACAGAGAGGTTGAAAAAGTTTACCGCACAGTTACCGAAGGTCTGAGATGCTACAGGGCTATTTATGATGAGAAAAAAAAAAAGCTCTAAACAAACCTCCCTTGATGCCTACTTCAAGAAATTGACTCCAGCAACAGAATCAGACTCTGACTCTCTAATACCAGTCCCATCCTCTCCAACAAGTCCATCATCCTCTACCAAGATTGTTTAAGGTTGTACTGTACAGTATTGTACAGTATTTGAAACATTTAAGCATTTACATGCACAGTTAAAAATAAAGAATATGTTAAGACAAACATCTGTCCAAGTTGCATTTAAAGTAGAACTCCATGCAAATTTTTTTTTTTTTTTTTTTTTAGTTTTGGTTAGTTTGGTTTGGGGTTAGAGCCACTTGAGGTTTTACTGCTGTCTGTATCCTCATTAGAAAGATTTAATCTCATTTCCTGTCCTTGAGACAACAGGAAGTGAGGGGAAATCTACCCCTAGGTAGGGAAATTCACTCCTGTAAGAGTTATCATGGGAAAAAGGTGTCTCCACTGAAGCTTTATCGCCAATCCTTCTTTCCAAGACAACCCAAAATATTCAAAATCCAATTGTCACAGGGACAGAAAGTGATGTGAAATCTTCTGAACAGGGGAACAGACAGCAAAACAAACATTAGAGGGGAGTTAACCCTTCCCTATGCTATCCAAAACTAAAAAAAAATGTTTGGCTAGAGTTTCCCCTACAATATGTACCAGTTCCGACTTACATACAAATTCAACTTAAGAACAAACCTACAGTCCCTATCTTGTACGTAACCTGGGGACTGCCTGTAGATGCTGGGGCCATGTGCGCTCTGTGTACTGAATGGGCGGGGGGTGAAGAACTGGTCCAGGTAGCTCCCATTGGCTAGAAACCAGAAAATGAGAGCTGTGAGATTGTGCTGGGGGGCAGGGCAGCGCAGCGCACAAAACTCACATCCCTCTCCCCGGGGCTCGCAGCATGCAGAAAGCTCAGGCTAGCTGCTTTGAGCATCATGCAGCAACACGGAAGGCAAGGAGCCTACCCAAGGCTCCTGCTGGGCTGCAGGACAGATCTGGTGCTGAGGCAGGCTGCATCCAGCCCCTGGGCCATATTTTGCGTGTCCCTAATTTAAAGGTTAAGTATTGAAATCATGTCTACACTAGCGAGCTTACAGCAATACTGTAAGATTACTCATGTAGTCTCCAGTGGACATAATAAAAATCAATAAGCAGCAGTAACTATGTCAGTAAAAGAAGTACTCCCACCAACCTAGTGCTGTGCACACTGCTACATATACTGGCAAAACTTCTGTCACTCATAGGGTTGCCAGGTGTCCAGTTTTCGCCCAGACAGTCTGGAAATCGCATCTTCTGTTGGGTAAAAAAAAAAACAGAAAATACCGGACATGTGCAATGTATGGTATTTTCTGCTCTTCTGGCTGGGTGCCCAACAGAAGCCTGGAGGGGGGAGTGGCTGGGGAGGCGGGCCGTGATCTTGTTTCGGCACTGGGAGCCCTCTGCTTGTCGGTTGCGTCTCATTGCCTCTGACATGGGAGTGATGCCTTGGGAAGGAGGACGAGCCCTTTCTGTGCTCCTGAGCACTCTTCAAGAACGTGGCGCAACCGTAGTCCAGGAGAGAAGCCCACAGGTGCCTTCTGGCAGCGTATTTAGGCTCCCTCCATGGGCTCTTGTCTCTACCAAAACTGACTAGGGTGGAATTTCTGCCTGTTCCCACCACACATTGATAAAAGCCGCACGATCTAATGTAAAATATATGATGTAGACTGTTGAGATTGTTGTTAATAAAGTTCCATTGAGTGTTAAGCATGGTGTTGGGGGGTTTTTTGGTTTTTTTTTTTTGCTCGACAAATTTTTAGCATGTGTGTTCGGTATTTTTTTTTTAAACCATCTGGCAACCCTAGTCACTCAGGGTATTTATTTCACACCTGCGAACGTAAATTTGCAGACATACGTGCCATTGTAGACATGGCTTTAGGCCCCAATCCTGCAAACATTTAAATGGACAAGTATTTCCATGGGCCAGCTTATATACATATTCAGAGTAGAGCAGTTTGCAGGACTGGGGAAAGAACACCCTGAGAAGCTTGCCCCTTGGTTTGAAAAGGTGCTATCTGGTGGACAAACATATTCTCAAGGTTTCAGAATTGCTCAGAGTTGACTTTTTGTTTATCTATAGTTAATGTTTCCATTAGGTTTCCTCATAATGTTGGTTTATAATGCAAATATTACAGACTGTCAGTTCAACAAATAAAATAACACCAGTAATAATTGTTTCAGCATTAGAATGATTAGAGTGAACATTTATAGCATATCATCTTCATATGAACAAAATCTTTGTAAGTCTTAACAACCATACTAAATACAGACAACTTTTGAGCAAAAAAGTAGTCCACTCCATCCAGTTATAAGAGGAATAACTTAGCTGCTTTTATATGTGGACACACAAAAGAGGGTAAAAAGTCAAAACTTGAAGAAAAAAAGAGACACAATTGCTGGAAAATGACTCACTACCCAGAAGGCAAGAACTGAAATTATATTGAGTTTTATATCCGTGTAGTGTTGAATTGCAAAGCTAAATCCTTGGCTGCTGTTAAGCAGCCGGTAAGAAAGAATACATGTTACACAAGTGTCAGTTATAAGTCCTGTGCAAAGCTAAGACAGACAATTAAGTTTTGCCTTCTCCCAGTCTCTCCCCCACACCCATGACACTTTTTTTTCAAGTCACAAGATCATTAACTACAGAGACTGGCAGCTGCTGGCTTCCACACTCACGCTCTTGCCGACTCTCCCAACTCACAGCGTTCCCCAGAGCCCCATGACAACTGGAAAGTGTGAACGCCTATCCCTGGAGGCAGAAACCCCAACTCAGGAAACCAAAGAACAAGAAGTTTCTTGTTAACCTTATCTGTTAATTGCCGCTTCCTTCTCCTGCAAACGCCCTTTCTTTCCCTTCAGCTGGCCAGAGAGCCCTCTCCAACATCCTTCCTAGAGACCCAAGTGGGGGCTCTCACCTCTGCCAAATCGAGGCAAACTTCCTCCGGGAAAGGGCTGGGGCAAGCTCTTCTTCTAAGCGCTCCCGTTCTTGCAAGAGAAGAGGAGAACTTGCTGCTGCTGCTGCTGCTGCTGCTGCGAACGAGCTCAGGTTCACTCCTCGCAGGACAACAGGAGGGAGGCAGCCGGGCGCTGGAACGCTCGGAGACCCGCGCGCCACTAAGCGTAGAGCGGAGATGGGGGAGGAGGGACTGAGAGAGCCCAAACCCCACCTCCCTCCCTAGGGACACGCCCCTTAGAGCGAGCGGGTTTGGGAATCCTCCTCCCGCCACCCTGGCCCGACGAGTGTCTCCGGAAAGTGCCGAAGTGCCGAGCGGTGCAATCTGAGCCGCTGCTGGTGCTGGCCGGCCGTGCAGCCTCCCGGCTCTGCTCCCGCTGCGGAGCTGCGAACTGGGCAGCCACTGAGAGCGAGGCACAACGGGTGCTGCGTGGCGCTGCATGTGTCCAGCCTGCACACGGACCACCCATACCCGTGAGTATCTGCAGCCGCAGGGGTGGAGGCGAATATGCGTGTCCACGGATCATTTCTGCAGATGCCCATACCAATTTTGTATCCGCGTGGGGCTCTACTCACAGGTTTTCTTCACTGAGACTGGCTCCAAATTAGGGACGTAAAAGAGTAGTTAAGTCGACTATATCAGAAGCAGCGGTGGGGGAGTTCCCCCAACCACCATGTTCGCAGTGCGGGGAACAGAGGCATAGCGAGAGTGTATGCGCCCCCCCATGCAACAGCGCCCTGAACCTGGCGCATGGCTGAGCCCGACCCTGGGGGGGGAGCTTGTACCGCATCTTCCCCTGCCCCCTCCAGTTTGGGGCAGCCATTCTCACGCTGTTGAAAATGGAGGAGGGAGAGGTGGGGAAGAGGCTTCAGCAGGTGGTGGTGGGTGGAGGAGGAGCAGGCAAGCCCACAAATCGTTGCCACCTTTTGGCCCATGTGTCCAGTTAGGAGTGGTCTGGGGAAGGCCTCAATCTTCACCTTGAAGAGTGCTCGGTGGTCTGGCCTATGTATATTACAAGAGTGCCTTGGAGTCCCAGTTAGGGATCTGGGTGCCTTTTTGTTAGGCATATAGAAATACAGAACAAAAAGATGTTCCTTAGAGAGCTCACTGCAGGACAAAGACTGTGATTGACAATTTCATTCTTCTGGTACACTTGATCCCTCTATAGCAGATTTTTTTTTCTAATTTTTTTTCGTACAGGTGCAGAATAAACTTTATGTGCTCCAAAGCATGTGTGAATGTGCACCATCAGTAGAAACACATGCTGCTGGCTGTGTATGCTCACTTAATCAGCTGGATGATGTTTGAATCTTTCCTGAGTGGCCACCCAAGCAATCAGTTTACAGGGAACGCTAGTGGGAAACTTTTTTGAGTCAGGGATCACTGACCCAGAGAAAAATCAGTCAGGGGCCACACACAAGTGAGAAGCAAAAAAAAAACAAGTGAAAAGGAGAAAAGAAGCAGGCACTTTCCTCACACTCCAGCCCCACAGGGAATGGGGGGATCTGAGGCCCAGGACTTCCCCACCCTCAAGGCTGGATTAACTCTTCTAGGAGCCTGGGGCTAGTATATTTTGTGGGGACCTGTAGCCCGTTGGGGTGCACCCCAGGGAATGAGGGGTGTCCCCCTCGGGGTCAGTGGGTGGCCACTCCAGGCCACTCCACGCAGTTCAAGTCTGATTCAACCAGTTAATAAACCCACCCCGACTCAAGGTAAGCTGTCTGTTAGACAGTCCATAAACAGTTAGTAGCCCAGCCCTAACACAGGGTAAGGGCTGCCATCAATAGTTAGTAAGCCAGCCCCAAATGCAGGGGAGGCTGCAGCACTTAAGCAATCAAATAAACAGTTAAGGCTACGTCTACACTGGCACGTTCTCACACAAAAACTCTTTTGCACAAAAGTTCTTCTGTAAAAATTCTTCCAGAAGAGAGCGTCTACACTGGCATGTGCTTTTGTGGAAGAGATGTACTTTTACACAAGAGCATCCATGCCAGTGTAGATGCTTTCTTGAGCAAGAAAGCTCTGATGGCCATTTTAACCATAGGGCTTTCTTGCGCAAGAAATTCATGTTGCCTGTCTACACTGGCCTCTTCTGGAAGAGC
Source organism: Rafetus swinhoei (assembly GCA_019425775.1). NCBI lineage: Eukaryota > Metazoa > Chordata > Testudines > Trionychidae > Rafetus > Rafetus swinhoei. The sequence continues at coordinate 123,349,721 of CM033449.1, forward strand.
TCTTGCGCAAGAGGGCTTCTTCTTGAGCGGGAGCGTCAGAGTTCTCGCGCAAGAAGCCCTGATTTTATACATTAGAACGTCAGTTTACTTGCGCAAGAACAGGCAGCCAGTGTAGACAGGCAGCAAGTTTTTGTGCAAGAGCAGCCGCTTTTGCATGAGATCGCGCCAGTGTAGACACAGCCTTAGGGAGCCCAGCCCTAGGGCAGGGCAAGGGCCTGTCAACCAGTCCTGGTCCAGTCAACCAGTAAGCACGGGTAAGTAGTCTGTCTCCTTGTTCAGGCACCTTTCCTGTGGCTGCCAGTCACAGGAGGGGAGACTGCCACCCAATTAACGGGTGGCGGGAGTGGGGGACGCGGGCCCTCCCTACAGCACCGCGCCCCAGCCCAGGGCCTGTTACCAGCACAAATTTCTTTATCCCTTCCACAGTGTAGGGACACACACCTTTACCCAGTTCCTAGGGCTCAAAGTGCAACCCTGTGAATTTACACACACCCCCTTACCCAATTCCTAGGGCTCAGGGTGTAACTTCCCACGGGTTGGCAGGATCTTTAGCCACTGAAAGAGCCTCACACAGTAATATCCTTATCCTCTATTTATTGACAATTCCCAAACAAGCAGAATACACATGCTAAGCACACAGTGTCATGCTCACCAATCCGGGTGCTAAGCACACAGTGTCATGCTCACCTCCCCTGTTGGCCAGTCTCTCTTGTCTTAGGCTGTGTCTCGGAGGTGAGTTCTTCTTTCCAGGTCTTCCCTCTCCTCCTGGTCTTCTTCCAGCCTTTTCTTCCTTCTGTTACTTCTGATCTTCTTCTTTTCTCTCCTTCTTGAACCCCAGTTTATATAATGAAACCTGAGTCTTGCTTAAGAACATAAGAACGGCCGTACCGGGTCAGACCAAAGGTCCATCTAGCCCAGTATCCTGTCTGCCGACAGTGGCCAGCACCAGGTGCCCCAGAGGGGGTGGACCGAAGACAATGATCAAGCGATTTGTCTCCTGCCATCCCTCCATCCTCTGACAAACAGAGGCCAAGGACACCATTTTATCCCCTGGCTAATAGCCTTTATGGACCTAACCTCCATGAAATTATCTAGCTTCTCTTTAAACTCTGTTATATTCCTAGCCTTCACAGCCTCCTCTGGCAAGGAGTTCCACAGGCTGACTACACGCTGTGTGAAGAAGAACTTTCTTTATTAGTTTTAAACCTGCTACCCATTAATTTCATTTGGTGTCCTCTAGTTCTTCTATTTAGGAACTAATAAATAACTTTTCTTTATCGGCCCTCCACACCACTCATGATTTTATACACTCTATCATATCCCCTCAGTCTCCTCTTTTCTAAACTGAAAAGTCCCAGTCGCTTAACCTCCTCATATGGGACCCATTCCAAACCCCTAATCATTTTAGTTGCCCTTTCTGAACTCCTTTCCAAGGCCAAAATATCTTTTTGAGGTGAGGAGACCACATCTGTACACAGTATTCAAGATGTGGGCGTACCATAGTTTTATACAGGGGCAGTAAGATATTCTGGGTCTTATTTTCTATCCCTTTCTTAATAATACCTAGCATCCTATTTGCCTTTTTGACGCCGCTGCACACTGTGTGGAAGTTTTCAGAGAACTGTCCACATAACTCCAAGATCTCTTTCCTGATTTGTCGTAAAAATTAGCCCCATCATACTGTACGTATAGCTGGGGTTATTTTTCCCGATGTGCATTACTTTACACTTATCCACATTAAATTTCATTTGCCATTTTGTTGCCCAATCACTCAGTTTGGTGAGATCTTCTTGGAGTCCTACAGTCTGCTTCTGTCTTGACTATCCTAAACAGTTTGGTATCATCCGCAAACTTTACTACCTCACTGCTTACCCCTTTCTCCAGATCATTTATGAATAAGTTGAACAGGATTGGTCCTAGGACTGACCCTTGGGGACACCACTAGTTACCCTCTCCATTCTGAAAATTTACCATTTATTCCTACCCTTTGTTTCCTGTCTTTTAACCAGTTCTCAATCCAAGAAAGGACCTTCCTCTTATCCCATGGCCATGTAATTTACACAAGAGCCTTTGGTGAGGGACCTTGTCAAAGGCTTTCTGGAAATCTAAGTATACTATATCTACTGATCCCCTTTGTCCGCATGTTTGTTAACCCCTTCAAAGAACTCTAATAGATTAGTAAGACAGGATTTCTTTACAGAACCCATGTTGACTTTTGTCCAACAAATTATGTTCTTCTACATGCTTCACAATTTTATTCTTTACTATTGTTTCGACTAATTTGCCAGGTACTGAAGTTAGACTTACCGGTCTGTAATTGCCCGGATCGCTCTAGAGCCCTCTTTAAATATTGGTGTCACGTTGGCTACCTTCCAGTCATTAGGTACGGAAGCCGATTTAAGGGATAGGTTACAAACCACAGATACAGTTCAGCAATTTCCCATTTGAGTTCTTTTAGAACCCTTGATAAATGCCATCCGGTCCCGGAGATTTGTTAACATTAAGTTTTTCTATTTGTTCCAAAACCTCCTCTAATGACACTTCAATCCAGGACAGTTCCTCAGATTCATCACCCACAAAGGACGGTGCAGATTTGGGAATCTCCCAACGTCCTCAGCCGTGAAGACTGAAGCAAAGAAATCATTTAGTTTCTCCGCAATGGCTTTATCGCCCTTGATTGCGCCTTTATAGTTCGATCGCCTAGGGGACCCACAGGTTTTTAGCAGGCTTCCTGCTTCTAATGTACTTAAAAACATTTTGTTATTTCTTTTGAGTTTTTGGCTAGCTGTTCCTCAAAATCTTTTTGCTTTTCTTATTACATTTTTACACTTGATTTGACAGTGTTTATGTTCTTTCTATTTATCTCACTAGGATTGACTTCCACTTCTTAAAAGATGCCTTTTGTCCTCACTGCTTCTTTTACATGGTGGTTAAGCCACGGTGACTCTTTTTAGGTCTCTTGCTATGTTTTTTAATTTGGGGTATACATTTAAGTTGGGCCTCTATTATGGTGTCTTTAAAAGTTTCCATGCAGCTTGCAGGATTTGGCTCTAGTCACTGTGCCTTTTAATTTCTGTTTAACTAACCTCCTCATTTTTGTGTAATTCCCTTTTGAAATTAAATGCCAGGGTGCTGGTCTGCTGAGGTGTTCTTCCCACCACAGGAATGTTGAATGTTATTATATTATGGTCACTATTCCCAAGCGGTCCTGTAACGGTTATTTCCTGACCTGATCCTGCGCTCCACTCAGGACTAAATCGAGAATTGCCTCTCCTTGTGGGTTCCTGCACCAGCTGCTCCAAGAAGCAGTCATTTAAGCCATTGAGAAATTTTATCTCCGCTTCTCTTCCTGAGGTGACATGTATCCAGTCAATATGGGGGTAATTAAAATCCCCCATTATTATAGAGTTCTTTGTTTTGGTAGCCTCTCTAATCTCCTTCAGCATTTCAATGTCAGTATCCCTGTCCTGGTCAGGTGGTCGGTAATATATCCCTACTGCTAATTTCTTATTTTTGGAGCATGGAATTACTATCCATAGCGATTCTATTGAACATGTTGATTCATTTAATATTTTTATTTCATTTGATTCTACATTATCTTTCACATACAGTGCCACTCCGCCATCCACCCGGCCTGCTCTATCCTTTCGATATATTTTATATCCCGGTATGATTGTGTCCCACAGATTTTCCTCATTCCACCAGGTTTCAGTGATGCCTATTATGTCAATCTCCTCATTTAATGCTAGGTACTCTAGTTCACCCATCTTATTAGTCAGACTCCTATGCTTAGCTCATACCAAACCATAACCAATTATTTTAGTATAATTTTACTAACCAATCATAACAAAATTACCTAACCAATCATACCCCACCATCTTAATTGATTTACACCTAGCAAAATTAATTATACAGCAGACAGAAACAGTTACAAACCAGACAGAGATCACACAGTCAAACAATAGGAAAGTGTCATAGAATGAGGATTCCACAACATTCTCTGTTGATAAGCAGTTTCTTGCCAGACAGAATGGTGTTACTTAAGTTTTCTTTACCCATCTTGGGATCTGATTCTTTTTGTGGGGACAGTGGGAGAGCTATCAGGGCAAAGTCCCCTCCTCACAGCCTGGTGTGACACTTTTTAATACAATATAGATGGAACTGTGAGTATGTGACTCCAGGCCTTACAGTAATGGCTGCTGCTCTTCAGTCTGGCTGCAGAAGGCGGCTTTGATTCAGGCCTAGCACAGGCTTTCCAACATGGCTACAGAAAAGCCATATTGTTACAGGCCCTAGTAGCAGCCGGTAGTCAGCTGCTAGGTCAGCAGGGATCCAGTTCCACAACTCACTGACCTGTTATGTCAGGGTTAGCGGGAGTCCATACCGCAGCCCGCTGACCCTCAGCCAGACCAAGGTCAGTTATTCCTGGGCTGGCTCCAATTCTCCCCTCCACACGCTGTACTTGGCTCCGTGGCAGGTCCTCCAGGCCGCACAGGTTGGGGTCCTCTGGCCATATAAGCAATCCCCCTTGGTAGTCCTCCGGCAGTGGGCCTGATGGCCCTGGCCATCTGTCTACTTCCCGCATGTCCGGTTCCTCGCTGGGTTGGGCTGAGCAGGCCTCTGGCTCCCCTGCTGTCTGAGATGAGAAGGCCTCTGGCTCCCCTGCTGTCTGAGATGAGAAGGCTTCTGGCTCCCTCGCTGGCAGGCCCCCAACTGGCCTTGCAGGCAGGCCTCTTATATCCCTGGCCCTGCCCCCTGGCTTCCTCCCAGGTGAGTCATCCAGGTGAGCCCACCATGGCTCAGAGAGGGGGTTTCCCCCTCGGGATCAGTGGTGGCCACTCCAACCTACTACTCCCCCTTCCCCCCACGTTAACTCCAGCTCCCGTCGCTCGGAGCTGGATTCTTGATTCTCACCTGCACAAGACAAAGCATCTGCATTAGTGATTTCCTTCCCTGGGTGGTGTTGGATCGTAACTGAATACGGTTGTAGGGTAAAGTACCACCTCATTATTCTGGCATTTGTGTCCTTCATCTTGTGCAACCATGTAAGTGGTTCATGATCTGTCGTGACCACAAACGTATTGCCCAGGAGGCAATATCTCAACGCGTCAATGGGCCATTTGAGAGCCAGGGTCTCCTCAATGATTGCATAATGCCGCTCCCTTGGGAAAGGTTTCCTGCTAATGTATACAACTGGGTGTTCCTCCCCATCTACATCTTGGGAAAGGACAGCCCCCAATCCACTGCCTAAGGCATCGGCCTGTACTATAAACGGACGGTCAAAATCCGGGCTAAACAGCACAGGCTCTCAGCACAGGTAATCTTTAAGGGTTCGGAATGCCGTCTCACACTCTGTGGACCACCATACTCACTGTGGGCTGTCCTTAGTTAAAAGGGCCGTGAGTGGTGCAGCAATGATTGTGAAATGTGGGATGAAGCGGCGATAATATCCTATCAACCCCAGGAATTGGCGTACCTTTCGCTTGGTCATGGGCGCAGGGTATCCGTGGATAGCTTGAACTTTCTCTATAAGTGGGCACACCAGGCCCCGCCCCAACCGATATCCCAGGTATGTAGTCTCTTGCCACCAAATGTGGCATTTTTTTGGGTTGGCTGTGAGACCTCCGTCCCGCAGCGTGCAAAGGACAGTTACCACTTGGAAAAGATGGTCTTCCCAACATTGGCTATATATAACCATGTCATCAAGGTAAGCAATGTCGTAGCTCGTATGAGAACTCGGAAGGTGGTCCATCATCCTTTGAAATGTGGCCAGAGCTCCATGGAGGCTGAAGGGCATTCAGACTAAATGAAAGAGTCCTGATGGGGTGGTAAAGGCCGTCTTCTCCTGGGATTCTGGGTCCAGGGGGATTTGCCAATACCCCTTAGTTAAGTCCAGTGTTGTAATATAATTAGCTGTTCCTAGGTGATGCAGAAGTTCTTTGGTTCGGGGCATCAGATAGGCGTCAAACTTTGAGATGGCATTCACCTTCCTGAAATCTATGCAGAACCACAAACCCCCATCGGGCTTTGGCAAAAGTGCGACGGGGCTTCGCCACTCACTTTTTGATCTTTCGATAACCCCGAGTTCTAACATCATGCAGACTTCTTTTTCTACTGCATCCCTCATCTTCCGGAGGAGGGGTTGGTTCCCTTCACGGATCACCTGGCCTGGAGTCGTCTGGATCACGTGACACCACAGTGGTCCGCCCTGGGACCGTGGTTAAAGTTTTTCGGAAGGCTTCCAGGAGACATTAGGCCTGCTTTCACTAAGCCGCTGTCAAGGAGTCTTCTAGCAATAGGCTCTCCTCTGTCCCTAAGTCGGATACCTGGGGTCCGAGACGGGGTTCCAGGGGGGTATGGTGTTATCATTAGCCCCTCGCGTTCTCACCAGGGCTTCAAGAGATTTACATGATAAACCTGTTTCTTTGCCCTCCAATTAGGTTGGTATATTTCATAGGTTACCTGGCCCACTTGATGGGTCACCTCGTAAGGGCCCTGCCAATGGGCCAGTAATTTGGACTCCTCCGAGGGCAGGAGTAGGAGTACCCGATTCCCAGATTCAAACACTCTCTCTCGAGCGCTCTGATTTTAACCCCGCTCCTGGGCCCTCTGAGCTGTTTGAAGATTCTCTTGGGCTAAGGCCCCCACCTTGGTGAGCCTCTCTTGCAACTGCATAACATATTGGAGAAGCCCTTGAGATGTAGAGGGGAGCTCTCCCAGGTTTCTCTCATTAGGTCCAGCACTCCCCACCGTTTTCGCCCATAGAGGAGTTCAAAGGGAGAGAAGCGGGTGGAGGACTGGGGAACTTCTCGGACGGCTAGCAACAAGGGTGGCAGGAGCTTGGTCCCACTCCTACAGGTCTGACGGGGGGAACTTCTTCAGCATCCCCTTCAGTGTTCTATTAAACCATTCAATGATCCCATCCGTCTGCGGGTGATACACTGAGGTCTGGAGCTTGCGGATCCCCAGGAGGGTGCAGACCTGTCGAAGCAACCAGGAGACAAAATTCGTTCCTAGGTCCGTGAGTAGTTCCCAGGGAAGGCCAACCCTCGCAAAGACTTTCACTAGCTCGGAAGCAATAGTCCGGGTACTGGCATTTCGTAAGGGGATTGCTTCAGGAAAGCGGGTGGCGTAGTCCACCAAAACGAAAATATACTGGAACCCCACTTTGCTCCTAAGGAGTGGTCCGACGAGATCGAGGGCCACCCACTCAAAGGGAGTCCTGATGATGGGCATGGGGATCAGTGGGGCCTTCAGGACCCTAGGGTCGGCGGCCAGCTGACACTCGGGGCAAGAGCGGCAGTAGTCCTTGACCTCTTGGTATATCCCTGGCCAGAAAAAGCAGGATAGCACTTGCGCTAGAGTTTTTTCTTGGCCCAGGAAGCCAGCAGCAAGAATGTCATGTGCCAAACAGAGCACTGCCCTCCGATGGCAGCGTGGTACCACCAGCTGGGACCGGGTCTCTTGAGTCTGGGGGTCCCGCTCTACAAGGTAAAGGTGATCTGCCCTTAACTCAAATTGGGGCCACTGTTCGGCCTGCTGGGGGTCCATCACCACCCTGTCAACACGGACCACTCGGTCATAGGCAAATTTCAGGGTCGCATCTTCTCACTGATCTCGAGGGAAGTCCCCCAGATGGGGGTTTCGTAGATCCAGTTCGGCGGGTTCCCTGGCCTGGGTTGGCTCTTTGGAGTCGCTCTTTCCTCCCAGCTCTCCTCCCTGGTCCTCCGTGGGTTCCCCACGGTGCGTTCTCAGGGGCCCTATGCTAACCGGATCTGCTTCACATACCACTTGGGCTGGAGGTGCCCCGAAACTAACCCCCCGGAGAAGGTCCATAAACCCAGGCCAATCTCGCCCAAGAATAATCGGGTATGCCAAAGTGGTGTCCACCTCCACCACCATTTCCTCAGTTCTCCCATTTATGGTAAGGGGTACTCGGGCACATGGGTACACTTTTACATCTCTGTGGATACACTGGAGGCGCAATTACCCTCCAACTCCACCAGGGGAATAATGAGGTCCTGGGGTTGGCCGGGGTTCTTGGCTGACGGGGTGTCATCAGGAGAAGAAACCCTCTTGGGGTCTCCTTGGGGAAGGGGAACTCCAAAATGGATGCATCTCAGCATCAATTCCTCTCTTGGCTTCCCATGCCAGTTGTCCATATTTTCCCCTTTTTCCAATAAAGCCCACCACAATTCATTACATAGGCAGGAAGGCCCTTTTGGGGTCTATGGGCAGGGGTCCTGTGTCTTATGCTCTACTGCTGCCACCTTAGAAGGCCTGTCTGTGGGTGTTGGGGTGACAAGGGCAGCCTGCCAGATGGCATCCAGCAAGGCTTCCACGTCTGCAGGTTCCCCAGGCCTCCATCTCCCTATTGCCTACTGTATATACATTGGGAGACCCTGCGTGATTAGCCTTAATTCATCCACAGGTAAGGCTATTTGGGCTGTGGACGTGGGGGTACCACTCTTTGCTGCAACAGGCATGCCCCGACCACACAGACATGCCAGGAGAACCATCCTTTCCACAAATCTAGCAGGTTCCTCCCCTGGTGCGATAGCTACTGAAACCAGCTCCACCAGCAACGCTCGTGGTCCCACAGCTGATGTCATCCCCATCAGCATCTCAAATATGTCTTTGTGTGTAGTATCAAAAGCTTCCTGTTGGGCTTCCCCTGCTAAGTCTCCTCCCAATCCGGATGCAGCCTTTAGTACCCGCCGAGCCTTGGTCATATTTAGGCTCTGATCCAGGCCCAAGGTCACCAAATCTTGGGCCCATCCACTGAACCCAGAACGAGAGAGTCCTCCCAAGGTTCTGGCCAACTCCACTGCCTGTGCGGGGGTCAACTCGGTCTCCACCACCGTATGTCCAATATTTGGGGCCTCTCCTCCCTCTTGGGGGGTGGGCCCATAAGTCTGGACTACCCTCTGGACTGCTGCAACCCAATGTCTGAGATCTGGCTCTACAGGGTCTAGATCTGGGTGATCCAGGTCACCCCAAATATCCCCATCCCAATCTTCACCCCATTCTACGTGTCGATGACTTCTCTTGGGAAGCCCTACAGCCGCTACTCTTTCCTTGGAAAGCAGCCTTCCCTCTGGCCGACTCTCTCCTAACTCCTTGAGACACTGTACCCTTTCACTTAAAGTTCTATTCTCCTCCTGAACATGCTCCCGTTCCTCTTCTGCAGCTGCCACTTGTATGGCGGCAACGGAAAGAGAAGAGGCTTGGGCGCTGGCTGTCAGCGCCTGAGCTTTCCACATATCCTGTTCTTTCTCCAGTTCCTTCTTCTGTTCCTTCAACTGCTCCACATCCTGGGTACGTCTAGACTACATGGCTCCGTCGCCGGAGCCATGTAAACTAGGTTACCCGGCATAGGCAAAGAAGCGGGGATTTAAATAATCCCTGCTTCATTAAAATAAACATGGCCGCCACGCTGTGCCAACGATCAGCTGATCCAGCACAGCGCGGCAGTCTATACACGGATCTGTCGGCTGGGGAAGCCTTTGCCGACCGATCCTATGCCTCGTGAAACGAGGTTTACAGGATCGGTCAGCAAAGGCTTCCCCAGCCGACAGATCCACGTCTAGACTGCCGCACTGTGCCGGATCAGCTGATTGTTGGCACGGCGCGGCGGCCATATTTATTTTAATGAAGCGGGGATTATTTAAATCCCCGCTTCTTTGCCTATGCCGGATAAACTAGTTTACATGGCTCCATCGACGGAGCCATGTAGTCTAGACATACCCCCTGTGCTAGCTGACTCTTAGCTGCCTGCCACTGATGCACTGCCTGCCATAGCAGCCAGGCAGCTGCTCTCTTTAGCCTCCCTTGTCTGACTTATACAGTAACACATATTTCTCCATCATTAGTTCCAAATCAGTCACTGAAGCACCCGAGAGCACCGTCCCTTGAGTCCAGGGGTCAGCCCCTTTATGTTGGATCCATTCCCTCAGGGGTCTGGGCGTAGGTGCTGCACTCCACCCTTCTCCCCCCTTCTGGGAGGCCTTTACACCTCCCTTTCCTTTACCCCAAATGGGCATCTTGTTGGTGGGAACCTGGACCGTGTGCCGTGGGTTGCTAGCCTACCACACTTCAATGCACCCAGTGCCCCAAAGTTCACCGTCTCAACTTCCCATGGGGTAAGGACTTAATACCTGTTTACTTATCCCCTCCTCCCCAGCATCTCCACCAAAAATTTTGCAAGGGGATGTGGATTGCAACTGATTTGAACACTAAGGAGAGAGGATCTTTCGAAAAAGGGTTGTAGTTTTGAAAGATCGTGTCAAGACTGCCTTTTTTTTTCCCGAAAAAGCTCTGTTTCGAAAAAAAGCGGCGGCCATGTTTATGCTAATGAGGGATATTTAAATCCCAGCTTCATTTGCACTTTCAAAGTACTTGATTTGCATCCCTCTGTCGACAGAGGGATGCAGTCTAGACATAGCCTTCCAGTCCCAGGCAGGGTGATAAGGCAAGCAGAAGGCAGTTCCTGTTATCTGATCTTCCCATGTTGACTCCTGAGCTGGTCCGCTGGCCAGGCAATCCGAGCAGAGGGTGTTCTCTGGGAGGCTCCACTTGATGGTCTACCTGTGTCTGCATCCCTCTCTCCTTTAAGGATCAGCCACGTGCAGCTTCTGGGTCCGTGGGCCTCTCTGGGGCCTTGTGCACTCCCTGCAGGGGGCTATGTGCACTGTTGTTTACTCCTGCTGTTTACCTCAGAGTTTTCCAGCCTCTTGTGTCCACCTCAGACATTCTTCTGCACTCACTCAGGGAAAAGATAAGAGGTTAACAGATAACACTTTAACAGTTTAGGGAACCAAATAACATCCTTAACAGGTGAGAAAGAGAACAACATCCATTTTAACTCTTTCCTTGTTACTCCTTTGCCTCCAACACTCAGGGTCCTGAGAGTCACACTCAGGGGCTGGAGGGGCTGGGAGTCACACTCAGGGGCTGGAGGGGCTGGGAGTCACACTTCAGGGCTGGAGGGGCTGGGAGTCACACACTCAGGGGCTGGGAGTTAGGGCCTGGGTCGTGGGGAACACTCTGGGCCTGGGAGTCTCACAGCTGTTACAAAAATATTAGAAACATAATAGGAGCTTCAGGAGATAGCCGAGTTAGTCTGTTACAGAGAAAAACAACAAATGGTCTGGTAGCACTTTACAGACTAACAAAACTTATAGATTATTAAAAAAAAAAAAAGTAAAATTTAGTATTTTACCAAACAGTTTTACCTGAACTTAAATTAATGGGGTGGTTGAGCTTGCATTTGCTTTGCTAACTGTTGTATCCTTGGAATTGTTGTGGCACCCCCCAGCACAGTCCCAGCCTCTCCCCCCTCAGGCTCCCGAACACAGTCCCAGCCCTTACCCCGGCCCCCCATGGCTGCAAGCTGGCCAGGACTCTGCTCTGGCTGGCCAATGCCAGCCACGGGAACCCCGGCCAGGATAGCTGGAAACCTCTCAATCGGATGCCCGGACACATGGCCCCCCCCACCTCCACCTACCTGAGCTTCTTCTCTGCATTCCCTAGCGTTCTAACTTCTTTCCCCCCCCATGTCCAGGGATATTTTCTTACTCCAGTGGTCACCAACCAGTAGCTCAGGATCTACTGGTAGATCTTGGAGCCTCTGACAGCCTCTTAGTCAAACCAGTCAGGATCGCCTATCAAGTGCCAGTACTTCAGCTGCCCCTACCCCACTGCTGCGCACCTCCTGCCCTTTGCCTGGGAGCTTCCCCTCACCCTCCAGGAGCCTCCTGCTTGTGGTACAGAGCAGGGAAGGGAGAGGAGAAGTGCTGATGTTACAGTGCCCCTTTTTCCACCCTGTATTCTATCTCCACAGAACAGGGAGAGGGGACAACAGGGGCTGGGATGGAAGGAGTTTGCTGGCTGCTTTTGAGAGTGGTACAGGGCCAGGGCAGGAGTGAGCCTGCCTTAGCCCCACTGCACCACCACTCAGGAGCCACCTGTGGTAAACAGTGTCCAGCTGGCCAGCTCCGAACCCCTGCCCCAGTCATGTACCCCCCTTTACACTCCAACCCCTTGCCCTAGCCCTGATCCCCCCCAGACCCAAACTCCCTTACAGAGCCTGAACCCCCTCCTATACCCCAACTCCCTGCCCCAGGCTCAGCTCAGAGCCCCTTCACACTCCAAATCACTTAGCCCAAGACCAGAGCCTGTGCCCCAATCCTCTGCCCCTGCCTGGTGAAAGGGAGTGAGAATGGGAGGACCGAGTGAGCAGGGTAGGGCCTTGGAGAAGGGGGACGAAGGAAGCGGGGCAGGGTATTTGGGTTTGAGGTAAATCCTGGATTGCACTTAAATTCAAAAAGTGATCTTGTGCTTAAAAAGGTTGGAGACCACTGCCTTACTCTGCTCTGAGTCACTGAAATGGTATTCAATTCAATTGATTGGCTTAACTGCCTGAAGGTTGAGTATCAGAGGGGTAGCTGTGTTAGTCTGAATCTGAAAAAGTGACTAGGAGTCCTGTGGCACCAGATAGACTAACAGATTTATTGGAGCATAAGCTTTCATGAGCAAAGACCCAGACGTGCATCTGACGAAAGCTTATGCTTCAATAAATCTGTTAGTCTATAAGGTGCTACAGGACTCCTTGTTGCTTTTGCCTGAAGGTTGTTAAACCAATTAAGTTGAGTACCACTTCAGGTGAATGGCTTCTTAAGAATAAGCCAGCCCAATGAGGAGTAACAGTTAATTCAAGGGAAGAGTTTTGGATCGGATTACTGCGTCTACACGCGGCAAGTTAAATCGGGTGACCGGCATTTTAAAATGGCGACCCGCCATGAATATGCTAATCAAGCATGGGATATTTAAATCCCCCACTTCATTAGCAACTTCGGTATGCTTCATTTGCCTCCCTAGAACTAAGGGGCAAGTGTAGACATACCCAAACACCATTAGCAGTATTCAACACCAAGTGGCAGTAAAACTGAAAGCCAACAACCAAGCAATTGCTAAAAGGTTGGGACATTTAAATAATGTAGGATGAGAGGTAGGAACTAAGGTGATGTTTAGATTCTACTGTGATAAGGGTTATGTGTTAAGTCCACGTTGGGTGGGACCAATAGTGATAGTTAACAAGGCCAGTGCCTCTGTATATAAAATTAAGATCCCTACTAAAAAGGGTTCCAAGCTTAAATGGTATCACAGTAGCCAATTGAAAGAATGGAAGGGAGGTGAACCAATTCCAACCTAATGATTATTTTCTCTTTTTCTGTCCCTAGATCATGAGTATCCAACTTGCATTGATTTTATCTCTGTGTTGTATCATTCAACCTATCTATGTAATTGCAGTGGTTGATCTTATAATGGGGGATCAGTAGTACAAGAAGGTTGGTACTGTTCAATCAAGTGGGTTTTCGATCAATCAGGACAAAAAGGGCAATTTCAATCCTTGGTGTCAGCCAGTATAGAAATTACAAAGCACAACCATTTGGTTGTATAGAAAAACCCCCTAACCAGTGTAAGTGGGAAATAGCAAATCCCACATTTGGAAATTGCACTAAAATCAAAGGGCCCCGTGTTGGCAATATATGTGGATGTATCACTTTGGACATCCTGATTTTATCCCTGTGGGTTTAGCTGTCGGAAATATTTCATCTTCCTCGTTCCAAGGGAAGCCTAATATGCGCATACGACTGAATACTCCAGCACAATCAGTCCTTTTTGGCTCTGTGTGTAAATTGGACTCCTTACCTATATGTCATAAGGACGAGGCAAGATACACCTGTGTTGGTACATTCTACTCAGTCAGCCACGATATGACCCAAAAGGTTGTCAACAACTAAACACCCTGGAGATGGGATATTTTACCCAATTGGCAGATTTGCTCCAGTCCCTGGTGCTATGAGGGGGAAACGGAGTTTGCATGATTTAGCATATGGTTATGCAGAAATGTTCAAGATTGTGGTTACTCTAAAGGATTCAGGAATATGGTCAGTAATTGGACCATATGATGTTCAAATCAGTATTAGTTCTTCCAGCTCCTGTTGTGAGTACTGTGGGTCCAATGGTAATTCAGGAAGAGGCCAATCAAACGGTGTTAATTCACCCACAATACCCAATTAAACATGTACAGGTTGTGGCACAACCTTTTATTATGGAATTGTATCCTCCCTGTGCTGCATATTTACCCTTACTCCAATGAGGATGGGAGTCATGGCTGAACTCCATTATCAAGAACCATATAAGAGTTCACCATGATGCAGCCACTGGCTTAGGGGGAGTTGGTTCTGGATTGGGAATCACAAGTTTGTTAAATTCTGGGGTAGTGGCTGGGAAATTAAGCAATTTAGGGCATGAATTATCAGCTCTTAAGGTACCACTTACTTTGGCTTTGTCATCTATTACAAAGGTCAATCTAGACATTATAAGTATCATGCAATTATGGTATCTTAATGAACAAAGTGATTTAGACCATTTGATTCAAGCGATGGGTAAGCTTCAAAAGGATAGTTCTGAAGCTATCTCCTGCACACGGGTCCAATCATGGATGTATAATATAATGCATAATATAATATGGGATGGTTATAACCAAATTATTGCTTCTGAAATAGAGGAAGCCCTAATGGCTCATGTCACGTCATTCGAAAGGGAGTATGCAAAATTTTGGAAGTTGCTTCATTTTAGTTATGATGCTAACCATAAAACTATGGAATATATAATTCTAACTATAAGAAGTGGCACTGTGCTTCAGGTATGGCCATTAATACCATTAGGCTTATTTGTAAATCATACCTTGATGATTCCTAAGGACCTACCTCATTGTTCATCAACAAGAAGGGTATCATCAAGTGGATTTGACCACATGTCACTGGGTATCACAAGCTGGGTATATTGGTCCTCATATATGTATCTTACCAACAGGTAAATGTCATTATAGTTTTGTTCCTTATCAAAGTAATAGGTCAGAAGTGGTCATTGTAAAACGAGGATGTGTTTGTGTAAGAAGCAAATGTTCATTGTTTATAGTTAATCAAGTATACACTATACATAATGTTAATCAGTCAAACTTGTGCTTATTTTTTGTGTTTACTTTACATAGTTGTGATGTTTCATGTGAAGCCCGAACTTGGAACACTCAAAATCTCACTTTGTTATATAGGCTTTACAAGCATTTTGACCCAATATCTTTAAGTATGAATCTTTCTGTTCTAGCTTAGCTAATGACACACCCGGAGCTAGAAGACAAGTTAAAACAACTTAAGATTGATGGTGATGTATTGGAAGCCACAGTTCATTACTCCACAGATGCCATTATTAAGGTGTTGGACCATGTTCAAAAATTGGCCAGCTTTGGCTGTTGGTGGTAAAAACTCTTTTCCTTTCCAGGGGAAAGTTCTACCTTTTTGGAATGGATTTGTCACCTAATCATGATCATCATGTTAATTGAGGGAGGTATAATTGTGGTAATGATTGGAATCATCATATGGGTCAAAATGAAATTCATCACAGTCTATAGTTGGTTCCATCAGTCAAAGTGCAACCTTGGCTAATAAGCGATGCTGGCAGGACATCCCAAAATAATTTGGTCTGCCACTGGCAAGGAGGGGAATATGTTAATGTGGGCTTCTTTATTAATGTTAGACCTTGTTAGTAATCAGTTAAGTTGAAATGGTTTAAATTGTTTATTTGGGGGGTTTGCCATTTTGTTTTGTTTAGAACAACAGGTGAGCCTCCATTTTGATTAGTCTTCTTTTTCCTTGCTCATGGAGAAGGCGGGAAAACAGGGAAAGAGAGGGAAAGTATTGCTAGGCAACAGGAGTGCATGACTAGGGGTCGCTCAGAGTGCTTGGGGCTCTCTTCCTCCAGCCTGCTCACCGACAGGGTGCACTGAGTGCTGCTCAGAGAACTGGTCACTGGCTTGGCGTGTCAGTTGTGAGTAAGGTGGGGTAACATCAGACAGTGTATTTGATTACTGGGAGCACACTCGCACACATGGATTGTTGGATTAGACAGGGCTAACACACACCCGAGATGGCGCAAAGGGGCTAGGGTGGGTTCTGAGTTAGGGCCTAGCCTAAGCTCCTACTGTCGCTGAGTCGTTCCCAATCCCTGTCATCCAGAGAGAAGACTTGAAGATAGCTTTCCCTGGACCTGGGTAAGACAGGAGGCCTAACATCGGCTACCCTCCTCTGTGTGCCTGCTGTTGTTATGTGTGAGTCCTGCAGTTTCCAGACCCAATTATTCTGTCCTTCCCTAGTTCTTTTTACCTTCCCTATCCTATAGATAATACAGTTTAGTTTCCTTTATAATTTTGTGTGTGGACTCCTCATTTGGTGCCCTGATAGACGGGTGAAAGGGGTGAGAACCAGATAAGCTCAGGTGGATCTCTCTGGAGTCCTCCTTTCTCTTACAGTATTTTTATTCAAGTAACTTTTTGGGGTACTTTTTCCACCACTGGCAGAGGCATATCTTGTGCCCGGACCCAGACGCTGTGCTTCTGCTTTTTAAATATATTAAGAGCTGTCGGGCACAGGCAGAGCAGGATCGGGGGACTGGGCTCAGGCAGGGACAACTGATTCCGGGCTTGTTATTGGTCCCCCTGCTATGCCTTTGTCTTTTAAATAGATGGGGCTAGTCTGACGCTGAAACAATGCTAATGTCGGCACCATCCCAGGGAAGAAAATTCCACAGCGTGGGGACAAAAGCTAAGAAGGCCCTGCTCCGCATAGATCTTATTTCCACAAGTGGAGGAACATGGAGCAGAGCATCCCCAGCTGACCTCAATCCCGGGGCAGGTTCATATGGGAGAAGACGGTCCTTCAGATACCTTGGAGCCAACCCATTTAGGGCTTTATAGGTCATAACCAAGATCTTAAATCAGGGCTACTCAACTTTGGAAGCCCTGGGGGCCACAGTGATACTCACAGCACATGCCGAGGGCTGCAACTTAAGTGTGGTTGCATGCACATGCAAATATATATGCAAATAGCTTCTTTCAAACTGACAGGCATGAATACAAAGATTAAGGCAAGACTACACAACACACAGGTCCCCATTTAAATCAGTTGTACTGATATTAATAAAGTGCAATATTTACCCAATTTCCACCCATATGACAACACTTTTAATGAGCAATGGCAGTCCAGGAATTTAACTACTAAAATGCATATCAACAGAAGACCATTATATTGACTACTTTTTTGTTTTGGCTCCCATATACGGGCAGCAAACAAATGGGCCATATGCAGCCCATGGCTGCGTGTAGGGTAGCCCTGCCTTAAATTGTACCCAGAAACATGCTGGAAGCCAGTGCAGCTGCCAAAGCAAAAACAAGCATTGTGGATATTTCCTTTTTGCGTAAAACCTCCTTTTCCCATAAGATCCTTATGCCCCAAAAAAGGAGGTTTACTGATCTTGTGGAAAAAGGGGTTTTTGAACAAAAAGGAAATGTCCACACTACTTGTTTTTGTGCAAAAACCCTAGCGAAAAAACGGATCAGCAGAAAATATGCAAATGAGATCATGACTCATGCAAATGAGTCCCTCATTAGCATATATTTTTGCTGAGAAAACTCGTAGTGTAGATGTAGCCCTATGGATTTTGAAATTGCTATTGATTTTATCGAGACAGCGCTCAGATACTATGGTGATGGGTGGGTATATAAACTCCTTAGACTAGATAGATATTGTTAGCAGAAGGTTTTGCAAACACATGCTTTTATGGCTAACTTTGGAACTCTCATATTTAGTATCTAGTTTAATTGCTTATTTTTTGCCAAGAAAACTTGTAGTGTAGATATAGCCTTGCAGACTTCTGTTGCTGTACAGGCAACACGTTTCTAATGCCATCTGCATGCAAATATCAGATTGATACTGTCTGGCTTTGAAAACTTTTGTCTGTAATATTTAATATAAACTTTCTGTTCTGGGTTAGCTATTCTGTTTTAAAACAAGGTAAAGGCTGTGTTCCTGCGTCCCAGGCAGGACCCAGAAAATCATTATTAAAGAAAGACCAAGATGACAGAATATATTTGGCTTTTTGTTTCTTTGAGAGCTTGACCATAGGAGATGCTGCTTCCATTTTTCTCCCTTCATTCTGGTTGCAGCATCTGGAGGTACTAGAAGCAGCCATTCAAACTGGTCACAGTCAGTTACTGCATCTCCCTGTATATTTATGAGAGTGATACCTGGTGATAATGCTCCACAAAGCCCATTATTACATCAGCAAAGGACGTGTCAGGAATGAGTGTGTGTGTGTGCCCACATGGGGTTGCCTTTCATTTCCCTCAGGCTTGGAGTGAAATGCATCCTCTGCCTAAACTAAGAGGGATGCATTGCCTACATTAGCATTTTACTCAGTGGGAAGTTCAAAAGCAGTTAGTTGCAGCAAGGCCATGTGGTACAGTCTTATTTTTATTAACTATTTACATCTTTTCTAAAAATTCTTACAGGATAGCTTTGGGGTGTTGAAATAAGTAGGTTAAGTGGTCATTGGCTTTGTGATTTACAGATTTCTTCTATCCTCAAGCTTCTGATGCAAGTTTACTCCATAATTTGGATTTAGTGTATTATAACTCTGATTAATCCTTAATACAGTCACATGACGAGTTAATTTAAATCATTCTGTAGGAGTAAAGCTCAGAATTGAGACAAAGAGATTGGTTGGTGGAGGTATGGCTGCTAAATATCCTTCTCACCCCCTGGTATGCAGCTACAATTCTATTTTTGGCATTCTGCCTTTTTAAGGGTCAGAAATTTGCATAACCTATAGAGCAGGTTGAATTTATTTAACTAAAACCCTTATTTGATCAAAACACTTTTTTTTAAAAAAGAAACACTTTTGATATCATCAACACTGGGGGATACTTAAAAACATGAAAAATGGGTCAATTTCAAGCCCTGCAAAATGAAATCAACTAATATTTTAAAATATTTCATGACTTGTTTTTTGTTTTAATTTTTCAACCAGCTCTGCTGACCTTTGAGAGTGCAGGGTAGTGAGTCAAGTCAAGCTACAGGATCCTAGGGTAGCAGAGACACTTTCCTTTTGCTCTCGTAGAGAATTGTTTATACTTAGTTTTTTTTTCTGTTTTCTTGTATGTAAAATAAGCTAGACTAAAAGGGCCTGATCCAAAAACTCATTGAAGCCAATGAAATGGATGCCCATTGACTTCAGTTGGCTTTGGGTCAGGTTCAAATGGCAGGTTTTGCTTTATGCATACAGAAAATGTAAGAGTAAAATTGAAACAGGAATTGGAGTCTTCGTTCATTCTTCTCTATTTGATCTCTTCAGAATCAAATAATCCAAAACATGCAGGCTGACTGACAAATGCAACTCTGTTTATTCATGAAACAGATTTTTCCATTTGTTTTGCTTTTAATTTTTCTACTTAATGTACTCCAAGTAAACGTCCAGATGAAATGGGTTTTCCTGGCTATCAGTCTCTTTTATGTTACAGGTGAAGAGGGAGCACCGGAGGATAGTTTGCTTTTATTTCTGACAAGTCTGTGTATGTGATCTGCATCCAATGATCTACCATGGAATTTGATTTTCACAGAAAGAGGACAGTAAAATCTGTCTTAGAAGCAAGCTGTTATAAAGTGTAAGTCCTGGTTAGTACATCTCATAGTCAATACATCACAACAGTGAGCACTATTTTTATACAACTATAGTTTGTTAATTAATAACAATAATATAATATTAATTAAGAAATGGGAATGGGACAGTCCTTGCTCTGAAGAGTTTACAAATAGACAAAGGAAGGAGAGGGGATCTAAGGCGCAGAGAGGGGAAATGTTTTGCCTGCAGTTACACAGGCTACCTTTCCACTGCAGTAAATGACCCATGGCGCAGCTGCAGTGGATAGCTCCAATGCCTATACTACTATTTTTAAACCTGAAGCCCTAGACAAGTGTTTCATGCCAAGAGTTTCATGCCTGTATGCAGGAGTGTGTGTGCGAAGGGTGCAAATGCACCCCCCTTCCCCTCCCCCCCCCAGTCCTTCAAGTAAGCCTGAGGCTGGGGCAGCGTGTTGCCGCAGCCTCCCTCCCCCGTGCTCCAGCTGGCTGGGGGAAGGCTGGGGCTGATTTTTTTCTCCCCCTCCCCCAGGAGCAAGGCCAGGGGCGGAGCTGGGCCATGGTGGCAGGGCAACAACCTGCTCCTCCCATAGTTTGCACACCCCACACAGAAATTCCTGCATACGGGCCTGTGTTTTGTATCATAGTGTAGGCCTGACAGAACTAAAACTAGATCTTCAGGGGTAGCTGAGTCAGTCTGTAACTAGAAAATCTTAACAAACAATGAATAGTCTAGTAGCCATCTACATCTTTTGTTAGTCTTTAAGGTGCTACTAGACTATTCGTTGTTTAAGTTTTTCTAGAACTAGATCTCAGTTTACCTGACTCCCCCAGTGTAATATCCAGTCCTGCCTGTTAGCAGTTCTTTAACCTTAATTGGATTAAACGTTTAAGTGTCAGATTGCTGCTATTGGGAAACAGAGTCCTCTGTCCACAGAACCAACTGCTGGCTGACTGTATACTGGATTCCTTAGTCCAAACACAGTCATGTACACCAAAATAACCTTCTTTTGGACTTAAAATTCAAGCCAAGTGGGAAGAAATAGGTATTTCTGTATTGTAACTTACTTCAGGCAAGGGGATCTAAGAAATTCCAGCTTGTATATTGATAGAAAAATGTATAATACATAAAAGAAGAGGCATAAATATAAATACCAGAGACCAGAGTTAAGGCTGTGCTTTGAACTTCAATCTTGCATTTCCTGGCCTGAGTCTTCATCCTTAAAATTTCATTTCTAACCCTTGTTTATAGGATTGCTTCCCTGTTACTTATAGTTAATTTTAGAGAAAGGCTTTCCTACCAGGGAAGAAATGAGAATGAATCCCACCATTTAAATGTTCTTGCCTTTACATGTTTTCATAGATTTCCTTGCTAACAAATTATTTGCATTTATAAGACCTCAATCTTCTCCTAACTGGCCCTGCAGCAAACCCCAAGAAGTAGCTGGACTGAGCCTTCTTCACCTGCTCCTCTTCTACCTGCCTGAAATGGGATTAAGTGTGAAAGCTGCTATAGCCACTTCCCATACTCTGCACAGAAGCAGGTGTATCTGTGTGTGGATGTGTACACCTTTCTCAATTTAATCCTGACCATAAAGGAAGGATGGCCTTGGGGTTGGGGTATTAGTCTGTCTTGGGAGGATACAGGTTTGTTTCAGTTCTCCTATAGACCTCCTGTGCAGACGTGGGCAAGTCATTTGGGCCCCAGTTCTCCAAACTGTAAAATTTGTATATCCTTCTCATAGGATGTTCTGAAAATACATTAAAAAATTGTGGGGTGCTCATATACTACAATAAAGAAAGCCTTCTAAGAACCAGAGATAGACAGACATACCTGGCCTCCTAAGCCCTACAACATGGGAACAAGTAGAGAGCTCTTCCATATGGGTGGGCTGTTCTGCAAACAAATGATTCCTATCCCCTGAATCCTGTCTCCTCTAACTGATGGAAACTTAGGCTGAATGTGAGGGTCCCCAGTTGCAAAATGGGCTATGCTTTTCTTTTTGAAACAAACCAACTCATGATATCAAATATTTTAATAGGACCCTGCTCATGGGGGCCAAAAAAGAGTAACTTTAGACAGCAATTATTCATCTTCTCACTGTTCAGTGAAGGAACAAAACAGGGCTAAATTATTGTCAGGAATTTGATGTTACTGTCATAATAAGAACTAAATTGTGTCCGAGACTGTGTGTTTTTCTGTTAAACATGGTGTGCATGAGGGAAGAGACTGACTGATAGAGCAACTGATAACACCAAATTTAAAACCTTTCAATCTTTTATTAATTCTTCTTGCCTTTCTCAATATGCTTTTATTTTTAAACAGGAATACAGATGGTGGCCAAAATATGTCTATACAGACAAACATGTGACATTTGAAATTGATAGCATAATTATAAAAAATATTGCATTTGTGCCCTGATGTGGATTTTATGTTTTCATTACTGTATAAACTAAGGATGTAAAAGTTTAACTGGTTAATTAGTTACCCAGTAACCATTAGCCTTACTGGCATGCTCACATGGTAACCAGTTAACCAGAGAGACAGACCCAGTGGGTGCAGCCCCCCACCCTTGGTTTTCTGACTGGCAGAACCCCAGCTGCAGCAGGTCAGCCAGAGTAGCCCCATGGCTGCAAGGCAGTGGGCCCAGCTGTCCCTGGCTGCAGCAACTGATGCAGCAGGCCCAGCTGTGCTGGAGCAGCCCCACCCACAGATGGCCAGGTAGGAGGAGCCAGATGCCCTTGGCAGGCTGGTTGGCTGGAACTCGGCCATGGGGGTCTCCTCTCTGGGGCAGCCCTTGCCACGGGATACCAGCCATCCATGGTTAAATGGTTAAACAATTACAATTATATTGTTTAAGCGGTAAACTTTTAAAATGAGTATTTACACCCCTAGTACAAATGACTCATTCATTATGTTTTTGCTGTCACAGGGTGGATACTGCAGAGCTTGCTTTGTTGACAAGGCATTTGTGCCAGGAAATGGGACAGACACATCTGTCTCTCCTTAAAGACATCCCTTGGGGTCATGCTTTAACGCTGAAGCCAACTATCACGCTTGAAAGCAGGCTGATCCCTCCAGTACAGAGTAAGATTTCTGGTCGTCTTTTAAAAATTCAGCGTGTCATTTTGAGTGGGAATCGAGACTGCAATTCAGCAAAACCAGCTAAATTCCGTACTTAGAATTTAAACTAAATTTTATGCTCTTAGATTCTCTTCTGTGTTCATAACAAAGGAAGCAAGTAGTCTGAACCCTGATCAGAAAATCATGAAGAAAAAGCTATTACATATGACAGAGTATAAAATATGAATTCTAGGGCATGTCTACATAGCAGGGCTAACATTGAAATAAGCTATACAACTTGAGCTACGTCAATTGCATAGCTTAAGTCAAAATAGCTTATTTTGGCTTTTGCCACTGTCTACACAGCAGGAAGTCCAAGAAAGTACACTCTTCTTCCGACTTCCTTTACTCATAAAATGAGGGAGTCTGAGTGAGAAGTCCTCTGGCTCACCATTATTTCAACATTATGTTGAAATAACTGCTTGCTGTGTAGACGCACACTGTCTTATTTTGGAATAATGTTAGTTATTCTGAAATAACACTTCTGTGTAGGCATAGCCCTAGTGGCTGTTACCCCATTCACCACAACATTGTACGGTTGTTTAATAATATGCATCTTGTGTCATGTATAATGATCCTTTCTCCTCAAAGTCAGCATATGTCTTGGCGAGCCCTGTAAATAGACATTCCCTGTCTACTCACATATATGTGCTTCCAGGTCCAGTCCATTTCCATTCCCAGTATTCTTTGTCCTGCTTGTTTCCCCCAACCCTGCCTTAAACTCACACAAAGAAAAACAGCAGGCAGGTACCCCTTTCAATTCAAATCTCAATACTTTCTTCTCATTAGTTCTCCTGGCTCCCTGCAACATTTTATAACAACCTGGGTTTAGTCCTTTGGTTACTGAATGTTGGGATGTTCAGAAAAGGACAGCACTCCACCTATCCATCATAGATCTCAAAATACTTTACAAAGGCAACAGAATTCTCTTAATTTCACAGACTGGGAAACTGAGACATAGGGAGGGGGTTTGATTTGCCAAGGGTTATCGAGCAAGCCAGTGGCAGAGTCAGAATTAGAGTCAGGTCTTCTAAGTCCCAGGTCGTGCTATTTGACATTCTAAGATACTGGAGGGAGAGCAACTACAGGGATAATAATTTAAATTATAATATTTTCATTTTAATTAAAAAGGTTTGATTGAGAGCTGTGCGAAGCTAATCTGAATAATCGCAATTTTGTTAGTTACATCTTCTAAAAATAGTTTTAGAAATATGACTATCCAAAAAAAAACCCAGACAAACTAATTTCAGAGGGAGAGTTAGAAATATGGATATGGTTACCCCATGTATATGCATATTTTTTAATAACTAGTCATTGCTTCTACTTGTAATTAAAATTCTCAAGAGAGCTGCTTAAAATTATCCAGATGGATAAAAAAGACAATAACATGAATAGGAATAACATTCCATTTTACCTGTGAGAACCCAAAATTGGGGTTTATATTAAATATAAATTGTCCCTTAAAGAGATTTTAATGCATTCTCTCTCTCTCTCTGTCTCTCTCTTCATAGCATTAGAGGCTGAAAGGATGTTTGAATCCAAAAGGCTGAATAAAATTTATCTTGAAAATAAGGCTGTTCAGCAAACTGAGTCTGACCTGAAGAGTAAGAGAATTGGTGCAAGAAGACCACTTCCACCATTCTGATGGCCTCATGCTAGGCCCAGATCTTTGAAGTCCTTTCTCCAGTGTCACTCAGGCCTTACTCAGTTAGCACTCCTATCATTGTGAACAGTGCAAACTGTGGTCTTGCATTACACAATTATAACAAATTATCTCCAGCAAAAATTGACATTCAGAAGAATTCAGCTGAGTTAGGACTTCAAGATTTGGCCGGTTATTTCCAGGAATTCTAGTGACTCGACGCTAACCTGCCTAGAAAGGATGAGCTGTCACATTCAACTCATTTTGTAATACGCAGGAAAGTTGGATGTAGGAGACAAATAGGACTTAAATAAATTTCATCTTTACACAAGTCAGTTCATAAGCATTGCATATGGAATCTATTATAAACCTCTGTCAAACTCGTTCATAGAGTCTTCTTCCCAGGATGCATCTTAATGCATCATGGGTAGGATAATAATAATGTATCTTAATTCAGCATGGGTGGAATAAGTTCATGATCTACAGAAAGGATACAAGTTTATTAATCAGGAATTTTAAAAGGAAGTTAGGTGCTTAAATGCCTTTAAGGATATAGGCCTTTGTACTTTTAGATATTTTTTTCAATTATAGAAAAAATTAGAAACAATGAAGCTATCAGCCACATTGACAATATTTTCTTGAGATGTAAAATTAATTGTATGTGTTTTTGTTTTCTTATTTTTGGTAACAAATTGCATAGGTGAGGTGCAGGAAGAAAAATATATGAGATAAACATTCAGCTCCCCATAAAGGGTTATAGAGGAGCATCTAGGAATGATATTGTATATGACATGTTTGTAACGTACAGTTTTAAAAAAGGGGTCAAACCTTGAGAGGATGCTAATTTTGATTTAAAGAAAGGTCTTAAGTATATATTTTTGACCCAAATCAGGAAAGCAGTTCTATTCAGGATGGTACTTATATACGTGTTTAAATTAGGGCTGTAAAGGACTAGTCGCAATGCCCCCTTGCTGCCTCTATCAAATAGAGGCAGCAAGGGCGGGGGGAGAAAAGAGGGTACTTAAAAGCGGCAGTGCCACATGGAGCCCGAGGTCAGCTGGGGACCCCAGATGATCCTGGGCTCAAAGCAGTACTACCACTTTGAAATTCTGCACAGAGGAAGTAGGATGTTTAGTTCTTTTGGTTTAGGGGTTTTACCCTCTTCTGCTATGTACTTTGAGCTGCAAACTCAATTGGTGGCAGGATCCCATCTGCACTACTTATCTTAATGGAGAAGAGAGCAGAGAAATAAGGACATGTCTATATTAGGAAATTATTTTGAAGTAAGTTGTTTCAAAATAATAACTCCTGAAATAACGATTTCAAAAAAGCATGTCCACACTACAGGGAAGCCTCGAAAATAGTCCAAGTCAGGCTCCCTTAATGTGGCACCTCAGCACTTCTTCCTCAGTGACAGCAGCAGCTCCCTGCTGACAGAGCAGCAAGTCTCTCCCAGACTGTAGGGGGACATCCTAACAGGTATCTTGCTCTGTCCAATGATAACAACTGTTTGCTTGCATGCATGTGCTCTCCCTGTGTGTTGCACTAGATCTGTGCAGATAGCCAGCACAGCAGACTCCCAAGAGAACGCCCAAGGACCACAGACTCAGATAAGGTACCAGCCCAGGTTTATTATCAACAACTAGATAATAATAATAACAACAACAACAACTCTTGTGAGTAGAGCCCTTGAAGAGCAATGGGGTAAAGGGATGGGATGGGTATGTGTGTGAAAGGAATTGGAGGGTATAACCCTGAGAAACAGTAGCCAGGACCCAGCAGGCCAACATTGTGGTGGTCCATGCCAGAAGGAAGTGGGAGAGGTGGTTGCCAAATGAGGGCGGGGAGACAGAATCTGTGGGCACGTCTGGTATGTTACCCTCAGGTGCACCTTCAAAAGGACATTTGGGCCCCTTGCTTGCGGTGGGTTGTGCCCAACTGAGTTGAGGCGCAGGCTGGCTCGAGTGCCATTTGTAGTCCCTGTTCCTCTTAGGTGTGGGCTGCTGGTGATGTTGACTCTCTAAACGTGAGGTGTGTTGGGGATGGAACCACTGGAACATACAAACCTCAGGTCTTTAAGGTAACGTGAGAATCCTTAATCCCATGTAATTTTGGGTCTGTCTGCGCAAACAGCGTGTGCCCATTAAATGGGAGGTCCTACTGTGACTGCTAAGCCTGGAGGCAGCCCAGAGAGGCAAAGCCAGGATTCCTAATTGTGGGGGCGCGTACTCACCACCCTGCCTCAGTGACCACTGCCAGTCTTCATCTAGCCTATCTCAGGGCAAACTGCAGTCTGTATGGGCTGCTCATCACTGGCACAGGGTGTGGATCTGCTACCCCCGCTTATCAGGGCTGCCTTGCTATCTCCCTCCTAGCCCCGGGCCTTGCTCCAGGCCCTACAGCCTGGGAGCTAGCTTTGCCAGAGTTCCCCTAGCCCTGCCTTGCTCCCCCTGTACTGCTCTAGCTCCTGGGAGCCTCCTGCTTCCTCAGCTGCCAGCTCCTTACTGCTCTCTCCCTGAGCAGCAGACTGCTCTTCTTTATATAGCCCCCAGCTGGGCCCTCATTAGCCCTAGCTGCCTCAGCTGGGTCTTTGCTTTCAGCCCCTGCTCCGGGCCTGGGTTTTGCCCTTAAAGGGCCAGTGCAGAGCGTGTGTCCTGTCACACTGATGCATAGAAATGGCCTTCGCCATGCTGTGCACTGTAGTGTCTGTTGCATCCACAGCCCCCTGGAAGGCTGCCCTGGCTTCCACTGCCCCTTCCTCAATGAGTGCTCTGTACTCCTTCCTCGAAGCAAATTTGTCTATGATCGGCCACATGTTAAGTTGATAGTGGTCAAGGAGGTCCTGGTGATTAACCACCCACAATTGAAGGTTAGCCAAAGAATAAACATTATGACCAAATAAATCCAGCTATTTTGAGTCTTTATTTTTCAGTATTGCCCACAGTTACCCTAATCTCTCCTTGTAGTTGTTGGCCTCTACTACAAGGGAACTGGGATCCAGATGGGAATAGAGATGTTCATGCCAGAAATATTCACTGGTACAAAGTATTTTCTCTCAACAGCCTTAGAAATAAGGGCCAGGAAGGGTAGGGCCGTCCTTAGGATTTATGGGGCCATTTGCAATACTAGTAAACTGGTGCCCCTATGGCCAATGGCAGCCTGGGTGGGGAGGGGGGATGACACAATTTTGAGATGTGATTTTTATGATCTTCAGCAACATACTAATGACATTTTTAAAGTAAATTTTAAATTAAGATCCTGTAGACTCACACAGTAAAGTCAGAAACTGACAGTATATATTGGGATTGGCAAATACCTGTTAAATGGCTTCATTACCACTTGAACAGATCTTTCAGGGGTTCAATGTATTGCAAATAGTTCTGGCAGGCTTCTTCAGTTTTAAGTTAACAAGATCATCTCTGGAGGAAACAGAGCCACAGAACAGGTAGAGGAGGATGCAGGTGGGTGGTCATTAAGACTCAGTGGTGTGCCACATTTTTGAGTGCCCTACACATCTGCATATTCTGGGTACGGGTAAGGACAGACCTGCCAAAGGGCATTAGTAATCTCTAAGATCCCTTTGTGCAGCAGTAGGGCAACATGTTCTGGGGCCGAGGCAGTGAGCGCACAGAAGAGGGCCCCCCCCCCCCAGGATTTTTTGTTGAGCAAAAAAAAAAAACCACACACACAACAAACCACAACCACACACAAATATCACATCAGAAGTAGATATGATCAAAATGTATATCAATATAGTTGAACATTTTCAAAAAAAAAATCCCATCCTTTATTATGCAAAATTTTACACAAAATTAAATCAGTTGCCTTAAGTGTAGGTCAAATATTTTCAATTGCAAACTATCCAATTTTTTCAATAAAGTTTAAAGTTTGATTTTTAAAAAGTTACCAGAGAGCGTTGCAGTTTTCTGTTACATTGATTTACTTTTTAAATAGCAAAAATGGAGTCTTTGTTAAGAAAGTGTCAGTTCTGTGGTCAAATTCCAGTCCTTAGTGATTTCAGCACCAATGATTTCACTAGGTAATATGGTACCTCACCACCATTGCCTTCTTTGCACTGCTCTTCAACACACTGCCTGCATGTTGAGTCCAAGGTCAGTCTACACAAGATTTTATCAATTATTTTTGCTCAAGCGATCACTGAGACAAGACAAGGACTCTCAATTGATTCTAGTCAGCTCTGCCTTTAAACACTGGATGTAAAGTGTCAGATATAATTGAGGACTCCCAAATAGACTCTACACCACCAGAAATAAAACCTGTTTCCATCTTCTGTGACTTTCAGTTAGATGTGACTCACTATCCTCTGCTTAGTGTTCAAGTTATGGGAGACCCTAAGCCAGGTCATATTAAGTTCAGGTCTTTAACCTTTTAATCATACAATATGGATAACAACATTTCATTTTCCCAGCTCCAAGTCTTAAGTGAATTTCAACCCAAAAGAGCCAAAATTGATGACCTTGACACAGCAAGTGTCTACTGATCTCTGTGGCAAAGTAGGTTGTCTATATAAATAAGGTCTGCTTGTGAAGCCTTTTCCTACAGTTGATTAACAGATGGCAGTAGATAGCTCATTCAGACTACTGGCTGATAATAGTTAGTCACCCTGACCAGTCATTAACCATAGTCATGGGCTCACCCTACTCTCCATTGTCTCTATGATTCTCTGATGACCTGTGACAAAAAAGGAGGGTGGAAAGGGAAACTGAAGGGAGAGACCTCTCTAAATTCACCAATCAAAGAGCAGTATTGCCAACCCAAAAATCACAAGGAACGCCTATACAAAGTTATGAGACTGGTCTACAAATCATAAGATTTTTTTAAAAATAAAACATGTTGGATTTTTATTGGCCTTTTGTTTCTTGAGTATTTAGGGTTCATGTTTTAAAGCTTTCCTCCTTAGCTGTAAGGCCCAGAAGTATAGAGAACTTTTTTTAAATGAAAGCTGAGATTCCTACATAATCAATTGACTCCAGGCCTTTAGAAAAACACCAAATGTTTTGAGACTCACGGTAAAACAATGGAGGAATTCTTGTGAGCCCATGCTTTGCCTACAGTATAAATAAAAAAAACCCAATATCTTCTCCACTAAACATCCTAATGAGATACTGCAAATGGTGAACTGAATTCAACAGCTCCTGATATGAACAGGTATCAACCTAGTTTTTCATATTTGAGATAGGTTACCAGGAATCATACATGACAATATGAAATCTTTCCACTCTCAAGTCAGCATATTCACAAAGCACCTATAATTTTGATCCATGCATTTATTGGATACTGAAAGAGAAAGGAGGGGAATTAGTGTAGATAAATGTTCAAATTAAAAAAAAAAAAAGCCTGAAGGAATTAGGACTGGGCTCCTACATCTCATGTTCAGAACTGACTAGGACACTTATGACCAGATTTTCAAAGGTGTGTAAAGATCAGATAGATATCTTTGAAGATCCGAGTTGGCAACTGTCTCTTTAGGAGCTTAATTACCTTTGAAAATCTGAGCTTAGATTTCAAGTCCAATTTTCAAAAATGACTTTAGTCACTCAAGTGCTTTTGAAAATTTTAACTGGGGGCCTAAAGAGACAAAAATAGACAAAAGGCAGGCGATATGGTATTCCTTTTAAAAACGTGACATCTATTCTTAACTAAATTTTATATTATTTTTTCTCCCAGGGGCAACTGACCCCTCCAGCCCCCTCACTACACCACTGCCCCCCCTCCTGCAGATCTAGCCTCTTCTGCACGTGCAAGATCTGTGAGAGCCGTCCCATGAATCTGCAGTTAGTATCTGTGGCGCCTGCTTCTGGGTGGTGTCTCAATGCTGCCCAGGGCTCATTGATCTTGGATCTGGCTTCCATCCCCTCTCCAACCCCCATCAGAACTACTGTGCCCTCCTGGCTTAGGAAAAGAATAAACAGGAGGATTGGAAATTAACCCGCCCAGTCTCACGTCCCCTAGGCAGGGAATGAGCCATCTACATTAGGCCCCAGCTGGAGTATCATGTCCAGTTCTGGGCGCCACATTTCAGGAAACGTGGAGAAACTGGAGAAAGTCCAGAGAAGATCGACACAAATGATGAAAGGTCTAGAGAACATGAGATATGAGGCAAGGCTGAAAAATTGGCCTTGTTTACCTTGGAAAGGAGAAGACCAAAAAGGGACATGAGAGCAGCTTTCAAGTATCTAAGAGTATCATAAGGAGGAGGAAGAAAAATTGTTCTGCTTGGCCTCTGAGGTTAGGATGAGAAGCAATGGGCTTAAATTGCAGATATTTAAGACCAGGTTAGACAGACACCTGTCAGGGATGAGCTAGGCAACTCAACTTTGGAAGCCCCAGGGCCACACTGATACTTACAGAACATGCTGAGGGCCTCAACTTAAGTGTGGTTGCATATGCAAGCAAATATATACAAATAGCTTCTCTCACACTGACAGGCATGAATACAAAGATTAAGGCAAGACTACACAACACACAGGCCCCATTTAAGTCAGTTCTGCTGATATTAGTAACATGGAATATTTACCCAATTTCTACCCATGTGACAGCATTTTTCATGAGCAATGACAGTCCAAGAATTTAACTACTGAAACATATCAACAGAAGATCATTACACTGACTACTTTTTTTGTTTTGGCTCCCACTCGCCGGCCACGTGTTGATCCCCACATAAACCCAAACTGCACCGCGGGGCACAAACAAACTGGCCGTGGGCAGCATACCAAGTTATTAATAAATATTTTATAAACCTTTCCCTTTTCTCTCTGCTGCCATGTCTCCTCTCCTTGCTCCATGTAGTCAGCCTGTGGAACTCCTTGCCAGAGGAGGCTGTGAAGGCTGGGACTATAACAGAGTTTAAAGAGAAGCTAGATAATTTCATGGAGGTTAGGTCCATAAAAGGCTATTAGCCAGGGGATAAAATGGTGTCCTTGGCCTCTGTTTGTCAGAGGCTGGAGAGGGATGGCAGGAGACAAATCGCTTGATCATTGTCTTCGGTCCACCCCTCTGGGGCACCTGGTGCTGGCCACTGTTGGCAGACAGGATACTGGGCTAGATGGACCTTTGGTCTGACCCGGTACGGCCGTTCTTATGTTCCATCATCTCCCCTGGTGCCTGCTGCCCCCAAACTCCTCACCCTCCTCTGCTGTCCTGACTCCTGCCCTTCTCACTGCCCTCAGCCTCCCTGACCTGCCCTCCACCAGCCCTTCTCTCCCCTGTGCCCACTCCTCCAGTAGCCCCACTCTGATCGTGAGCTACCCCTCTTCTAACACCTCCCTCTACACACCTGCCCTGCCTCTCTCCTCTGGTGCTGGTCCCTCCCCTGCAGGTGTCTGCCCTTTTGCTTCACGCCCAGAATCTCCTGGCACCTGCACCTTCCCTTAGCCCTGCACCCTCCTCGTGCCTCTCCCTTCCCTTACTGCCTCTGCCCCCTTTTTCTCTGATGCCCATCCCCTCACCACTCTCTGCCCCCATTTCCCTCATGCCCCTGTGCCTTCACGCATGCCTTGTTCCATCCCCACCTTTCTCATGCCCACCCCTTCTTTCAAACCTTCTCCCAGCACCTCCCCCTCCAGCCCCCAATGCCCTTCCCCTCTCTTCTCCTCTCCCAGCAACACCCTGTGCCCCCTCCCACTGACACCTCCCCTCCTGCCCTTTCCCTCATTGTCTGCACTTGGCCCCCTGCCATTTGTCTCTCCTCCAGCCTGTCTCCTGGTACCTTTCCCTTTCTTCCCCCTCCACACAAGCCTCTTCCTCTCCCACACCTCCCCCTAGTTTTCCCCCTCTCCTACCTTCTGCCTTCTGTGGGGCTGGACTCCAAACTGCGTGCGTCGCCGCCGCCTTTTCAGTTTCAAAATCCCGGGTGTAACGTCACATCACGCCCGGGCATCTCCCCACCCACCTGCATGGCAGCAGCAGCAGCCGCCAGCAGCGTGCGCAGGTAAGAGCGGGGAGCCCAGCCGACCGAGCCAAGGGAGCCGACTTCCGGGTGCAGGGCGCGGGGCCCCCTTAGGCATGGGGCCTGATTCGGCCAAATCGGCTTAAGGCCGGCCCTGTTTCCAGGTAACCCACTCCCAAATGGGGTCAGAACCCCAAGTAAATCATTCAGGTAAGCCCCCTTTAACAATGAAAGGACATTAATTGATCCCCCAGGTAAAAATTATTTACACTGGGCTTGATAGCAAATAAAAGTGATTTTATTAAGTAAAAGCAGTGGTTGCAAGTGAAAACAGGCAAAGTAAATTACAAATTTTAAACAACGGAAAATGCATAGCTAGTTCTAACACTAAAAACTCATTACAGACGTACCCTAAAACTGTTCTTATTTCAGTTAAGCCTCCAAGCCAGGAAAGTTTTTTTTTTTTCCTGAGGTCTCTGGTTCCTTCTCTTGGGAATGACATGACAGCCAAAGACAAAGTGCCTGAAAACTTTGCATCTTAAATAGCCTTCTTTTTAGGCTGGAATCCTTTGTCTCTAATCTTCCATGGAAAATTACCTGATCAGACCCTACCAGTTAGGGTGGCCATGTGATTTCCTAAGACCAACAACAGCTTGATTCAAAGGACAAAAGGGGCTGTTCACAGATGATCACCCAGACATTGAGGGAAACACACTTGATGGCTTTCATTTGCACATTTAAAAGCATAAACAGTTCCATACTCCATATCTCCAACTTTACATACAAGAATGATACATACACCAAAATAAGATATTCAGAACCACCAGACTGTGACATTAAGATTGGTAGGTTACATGAGGTATTTCGGCCACAGCATCTTCGAGTTAGGCATATTTGTGTCCATAAGTCAATTTCATAAAGCGGGGGTGTGTGTGTGAAATAGTCACAAATGAGTTTACCATCAGGTCTGTATTTTAGACCTCTCTTTAAAACTCTCCCCTACAATATTACAGTTCCTTTCTACAGTATAAGTAAAGACAATCCATCCAAACCATTTGTGGTATTCAGTAGAACCTGTTCATTTGGTACTCCATTAGAATGAAAACTGGGTTTTTATAACAAAATAAAAGGAAAGTGTGGTATCACTTAAATGTATTGCAGAATTGCAATGTTCATTGTAGCAAAAGGAGCAGATTCATCTCTGGGTTGTGCTAAGTGGTATGGGCTTGCACAAGAAGCAAATCCACCCATGGGTCTGTTGGAATGCAAAATGATTAAGTGCATCCCAAAAAGGGTCTGTTTCATCTCATGACTCTAGCGGTCTCACTTAGTAAGGGAGCTGCTGGTAGAAATGAAATCAGCCTCCAGGGAGGAACTCAAGATGGAAACTCTGGATGCCTTCTCCATAATAGGAATTCACCATCAATCTCTCCTTACACCAGCAAGCATGGAATTATAGTTTGTTTCTCCTTGCAGTAAGCAATTTGAATCTAAAGGTGTGTCTAGACTACATCCCTTTTCTCGAAAAAGGGATGTAAATTAGACACTTTGAAATTGCAAATGAAGCCAGGATTTAAATTTCCTGTGCTTCATTTGCATAATGGCAGTTGCGGTTTTTTTGGACACGGGGCTTTTTGATAGAAAATAAAACCCTTTTTCGAAAGATCCTGTAAACCTCTTTTTTTTGAGCAATCCCATTGTCCTGGCACAACCAAACCCTTATCTTGCTTTAAGATGTGATAAAAGGAAGCTGCATAGAAAATGTGGTGGTCCTAGCTCTTATCGTTTAGGAGGAGATCTTGTACAAACAGACAGATGGACAGACGCACATTTCTAAATTATATAGCAAGATGTTTGTGCAGCTGGGTAAGATATATTGGGCTTTTTGAACTTGTAAATTTGTAGGTAATCAAACTGATGGGAAAGGAATTTTCATTCCATTGATAAGTTCATAACTAACAATTATGCCGGGGTCAGCAACCTACAGCACACATGCCAGCAGTGGCATGTGAGGGGATTTTTATTTGCATGTGGGCGGGAGCTCAGTTCCTCCCCTCCCCACCTACCCTTCTGCTAAACAGAGCTGCTCTGTGCTTGATATGGAGCAGCAAGACAAGGTGTTAATGGCTTGGATTTATAAACACCTAAACAGACAGAAAGGTGACTAATGGGAATTGCATTTATTTTCATTTGACTTTTGAAGTGAGTTAAACATCTGCTACGTCTACACTGCAGGCTTCTTGTGCAAGAACTGTTTTGCAGAAGAGTTCTTGTGCAAAAAAATCTTCCACAAGAGCGCGTCCACATTGCCATGTGCTTTTGTGCAAGAGATGTGCTTTTGCGCAAGAGCATCCATGGCAGTGTGGATGCTCTCTTGTGCAAGAAAGCTCTGATGGCCATTTTAACCATAGGGGCTTCTAGCGCAAGAAATTCATGTTGCCTGTCTACACTGCCCTCTTGTGGAAGAGCTCTTGTGCAAGAGGTCTTATTCCTCGTGGGGAGAGGAATAACTCTTCCAGAAGAAGCCCTGTTTTACGACGCTATACTGTAAATTTACTTGCGCAAGAACGCGCGTGCAGTGTAGACAGCCAGCAAGTTTTTGAGCAAGAACAGCTGTTCTTGCCCAAGACGCGTGCAATGTAGACACAGTCCTGGGGTTTTCTGGAGTGCAAAGCAGGTTAGGCATGTATCTGTCTCTTCAGGCACCCAAGTACCTCTGTATATCTGTCTCTAGATCTAAAAAAACAAAGCTAAAGGCTCTGATGGGAATTGTCAACAAAAGCATAACTCATGATTTTTCCCTGTTTTACCAGAACTGGCTGAAAAACCTATTTTCACAGAGGGGGAAAACAAAGTATTAACTTATGAATTCGTTTTCATTCCATTTTCATTTCAAAGTGCCAAATGGATCCATTTAAGTTAATGAGTTAAATCTCGGCACTCCACTTCTGAACGGTTGCTGACCCCTGATTTATGCTTTCTCTCAGCTTCCTGCACCCTATAGTAATATCATGATCATAAAAGATTAACCTGATTTGTCATAAACCCCACAACTCTGAACTGTTTTAATTGCTCATCCATGTGCAGAGAGGATTGATGTGAAAAAGAAATCAGAGTTGTTAACCAGTGCAACATAAACAGATCTTTATACAAAAGCTCTCAAGATCAACTTTATTTAAAGATTAATTGCATTTAAATTGTGGGATCTATTATGGCCTGTGTATTTTATAAATGAAGTTAAAGCCATCAGTTACTTATTCCCTTAAACAGTAAGGGCTACATAAGCTGTTTGAATTGAGGCATATTAGTTTGAGTTTCTCAGTTTTGAACAGCTTCCAAAGACATTAAAGAAGCAAATATAGTGGAACTAGAATTGAAGTCTTAAGTTATGAATAAGGAATAAAAGAAAATTTCTCATTGTCCTGCATAGCACCATTTTTAAACACATCTTCACTCAAATACTACACAGACTTAATAAACTGAATTAATTTGTTATTTTGCAGTTAAACTCCAAAATGTTAAGTAAATGTTAGAAAAGGCTAAAAGTATCAGAGAGGTAGCCGTGTTAGTCTGAATCTGCAAAAGCGATGAGAAGTCCTGTGGCACCTTAAAGACGAACCGATTTATTGGAGCATAGGCTTCCATGGGCAATGCATCTGACGAAGTGGGTCTTTGCCCACGAAAGCTTATGCTCCAATAAATCTGTTAATCTATAAGGTGCCACAGGACTCCTCATTGCTAAGGCTAAAAGTGTCAGCTCTATACATATTTAAAAGCAGTACAGATAATAACTGTAAACAGATATTTAAATACCATTGTTAGGAAACTCATTTATTTTTTTTCTATGCTCAGTTTGAATAAGCAAAGCAGGTCAGTCATTTTGAATAACTAATCAGCTTTTTACTAAAAATTATTGCCCACCCCGACCAAGAGCAATGTATCATAAAAAACCCATTATGAACTGTTAGAGAAGGTTGCAATGATATTCTTATGAATGTAAAAGCATCCAAGTAGGGATGTAAAATCCTGTTTAATTGGATAACCAATTAAATGTAGTGTTTAATTGGTTAACTGCGCAAAGATGGGGCAGGTCAGGGCAGCTGCTTCAGCCTGGGTGGGCCAGAGCACCCCACCTGCCCACTGTGGCTGGGCTGGAGTAGGCCTTTCACTGCAGTCCTGGGAGCTGGCAGCCTGACGCAGGAGTTGGCAGATCTAGAGCAGCCCTACACCTGTACCTGGCCATGGGCTAGAGGCTGCTCCCAA
Source organism: Rafetus swinhoei (assembly GCA_019425775.1). Classification (NCBI taxonomy): domain Eukaryota; kingdom Metazoa; phylum Chordata; order Testudines; family Trionychidae; genus Rafetus; species Rafetus swinhoei. The sequence continues at coordinate 123,386,197 of CM033449.1, forward strand.
TGACGGGTTGTCCATTACCTGATAAGCATCACCCTTTATGGGCAATGGTTCCTGTTTATGTTCCTACCTCCAATTACTCATTTGGTAGCTCACCTATGCGAGTGTTCAGAGCACTATGGATACAATCCTGAAAGATACCGACAGACAAGCATGCTAGCCCTAATCCAGAAAACACTCAGACATGTACTTCATGTTGGATGTCCCATTAACTTAAAATAATAATGCTTAGGAGAGTGTAAGTTACTTAGCGGCTTAATCAAAAGGCTCTTATATCACAGGCTTCTCTAGGCTAGTAGTGCACTGGTAGCAGTGAATCAATAGAGCTGGGTCAATAATTCATAATGAAGAAATTATTTGGCAAATGTCTCTTAAATTTTCATATATTTTCCCATAGACTTATGATCTAATAGCTACAGCAAAAACTTTTAGTGGTTTTTGAAGGACTGTTGACTGTCCAGAACCCTTCTTTGAGCTGTCTCTTGTAAGTGTATTGGCATGCTTGTAGGTCCATTTATTGTTCATGCGTGTTTTCTCTATAATACTTTTCTACCTCAGAATAAATATGCTTGCTTAACAAGCAATATCTAGTAACTTACCTGTGGCAATTACAATATTTATTGTGCCTTGAACCCTGAAAATACCCCAGTCAGGAGGAAGTGAGACACTTGTCTAGACTCCACCCAAGAGTAGTGGTGGCTGATAAACGAAAAACCTGGGGCTGTGTCTTCATTGGTGCGATCTTGCGCAAAAGTGGCCGCTTTTGCGCAAAAACTTGCTGCCTGTCTACATTGGCCGCGAGTTCTTGCACAAGAACACTGACGTTCTAATTTGTGAAATCAGTGCTTCTTGCGCAAGAACTATGATGCTCCTGCTCAGGGATAAGCCCTCTTGCGCAACTGTTCTTGCGCAAGCGGCCAGTGTAGACAGGCAACATGAATTTCTTGCGCAAGAAAGCCCTATGGTTAAAATGGCCATCAGAACTTTCTTGCGCAAGACAGCGTCTACACTGGCACGGATGCTCTTGCGCAAAGGCACATGCCAGTGTAGATGCGCTCTTGCACAAATACTTTAACGCAAGAACTCTTGCATTAAAGAGTATTTGCGCAAGATCATGCCAATGTAGACGTAGCCTAAGAGTACGTGCTCTTTGCTGAGCTATAGAGAAGGAATACGGGTGCAGTTGACCTCAGCTTAAACAATGTTAATTGAATAGTCCTGTGGGACCTTAGAGACTAACAAATATATATAGTATTATGAGCTTGAGTGGAGAAAAAAAGGGGGACCCTCAGAATAAGAAGGGAGCGGGAAAAGAAAAAAAAACTACCTTTCAGTTGGAGTGTCGGTGCTAATGAGGCTAATTGAATGGGCTAAAAATGCCCTATACTTAGCTTGTGATGTCAATAGGGTATTGAATGAAAGGAAAGCTGGTGTTCTAATATGTTAACCAGTTCAAATCTTTGTTCAAACCAAGGGACCATCTCAAAAAGCTGAATGCTACATTTGACAGGTAATTTTTTTTCTTTTCCCTTCTTATTCTGAGGGTCCCCCTTTTTTTTCTCCACTCAAGATTATCTCATCTGAGGAAGTGGATTTTGCCTACAAAAGCTGAAGATACTATATGTCTATTGTATATTAGATAGTCTTTAAGGTGCCATAGGACTACTCGTTTTTAAAAGTTGTTTTTGAAGTTACAGAATAACATGGTTACCCTTTCAGAATGTTAACTGAATATATTATGCTCTTCCTGAAATTCTGTCCTTCAGTGCTAAGTATACCACTCAGTTTGCAAAGCTGAAGTCAGCTTTGGCACTGGAAAAAAGGAAACCTGTCAAAAATACAGTGCCTGAATGGTTTGTCCCAGCACAGTTTGTTCCCAGCTGGTTTAGAAAGCAATATCCTAACAACTGTAAGGAAGGTACACAACGATACCTCAAAAAAGGGTGACAGGCTGATTGGTGAATTTTAGTCTTGGTAAGTGGTCATGATATAAATAGAGGTATATCTTCAAAGCACACCTAGGCTATGTCTACACTGGCATGATTTTCCGGAAATGCTTAAAACGGAACAGTTTTCCGTTTTAAGTATTTCCGGAAAAGGAGTGTCTACATTGGCCCGGAGTTACCGTTATAACGATGCGCTTTTCCGGAAAAGCGCGTCTACATTGGCGGCACGCTTTTCCGGAAAAGCAGAAGCCCGGAGCCATTTTGAAGAGGGCAAAGGCCACCAGACCTTTCCGGGGGCGGGGCCAGAGCGCCATTCAGACACGTGCTTAAAGGGGTCTCTCCGGACAGCCGTTGGTCTCCTGCTCCCGTGCCTTGGGACCTCTGCCAGGGACTGGCACCCTTAGCAGGTTCGCTGGTTGCCCTCTGAGTTTTGGGGACACCACCCTTTGGCCCCCAACTGCTTTTCCCTGAGTTTTGGTTTTTCTGCCCTGCTCTGTCTGCCATGGAGCCTGTGCCTGCTCGGGCCCCTGTTGGAGCTGTACAAGTGCCTGCAGCTCGTGCTGCAGGCCGGTGCCCTGCTGTTCATGGACCAGGAGGCAGAGATAGCATTGGACTCCCTCACCAGGAGGCCCTGGCAACCCTGTGGCATCAGCACCCCACCGTGGAGAGGCCCGTCTGGAGTTTCGAGCAGCACCGACTGGTGGGAGCGGCTGGTCCTCGACTATGGGACGACCAGCAATGGATCAGGAATTTCCGGATGAGAAAGCGGATCTTCCTGCAGCTGTGCACCTGGCTCACCCCGCTGCAGAGAGCCACCACCCAGCTGTGGGCACCCATCCCCATCAAGAAGAGGGTCGCCATCGCTGTGGAAGCTGGCCACACCGGACAGCTACCGCTCGGTGGCACAGCAGTTCGGGTGGGAAGATCAACCGTCCGGAGTGATCGTGGAGGTAAGTCCCAGGGGAGTGGGATGGGGAGGGTGCTGCACTCCAGGCCCAGGGACAGCCAAGACTCCAGGCTGGGTCGCCCAGGGTTTGAGCCGTCCTCCTTGCACAGGCCCGGTGGTGGTGGTGGGGGCTGTAGGGGGCCCTGGTGTGTGTGTGTGTGTGTGTGTGTGTGCGTGTGTGAGGACAGAGGGAATCAAGGGGGCCAAGGAGCGCACACTCACCCCTGCCGTATGTGATGTGTTCCTTGTGTTTCTCTGCACCCTTCTGCAGGTCGTCCGCGCCATCAACGACGCCCTGCTCCCGAGTCATCCGCCCGCGCGACGTGGATGATACCATGGCCGGCTTCGCTGCCCTCAGGTTCCCCAACTGCGGGGAGCCCTGGACGCCACCCACATCCCCATCCGGGCCCCGAGCATCGAGCGCCCATTTCATGAACCGCAAGGGGTACTGCTCCATTGTTCTGCAGGCCCTCGTGGACCACCGGGCCGCTTCCTGACATTTACGGGGCTGGTCCGCCGGGCACACGACGCCCGCATCCTCCGCAACTCTGGACTGTTTCGCAGGTTGGAGGCGGGCACCTACTTCCCCGGTGGGACTTGACTGTCGGGATGTGCCTATGCCCATCTGCGTGGTCGGGACGCCGCCTACCCCTGATGCCCTGGCTAATGCGGCCTTACACGGGCAGCCGGACCAGAACCGGGCCCGGTTCAACAACCGCCTCAACCGGCCCAAACCCAGTGGAGCTCGCTTTGACGCTTAAAAGCCCGCTTCGTTTGCTCACCCGCCTCGAGATGGGTGAGCAGAATGCAGTGGAGGTACTGGTCACAGTGCGCGTGCTCCACAACATTGTGGAGCGCAGTGGGGAGGCCTTCCTCCCTGCATGGATGGCAGCCGAGGCACAGACCTTGGGAACAGCCCGACACAGCTGCCGTCCGCCAGGCGCGCCAGGATGCGGTGCGCATCAGAGAGGCCCTGGTGGACATGTTTGCCTGCCCGTAGTAGGGTCGCCTGGGTCTCCCCAGACTACTCCCTCCCATCCCTTACCCTTCCCCACCCTCCCCTTGCCTCCCCCCAATTGTAAAGTGTCGGGTCAAAGCACATCGGCCGTCATCGTGACTGTTCGTCGGGTGCGTCGGGTGTACTTAGGGTTTTTCTTTTTAGTTTAGGCTAGGGTTTAGGCCACCATCGCCTGTCCCGAAGAACAGTGAACAGGATTTGGGGTTCGTGCGGAAGGCTCAAGTCAGCGTACCTGATTCCAGTCATCTTCGAGGGATCTCCTGGCTGTTCCTCTCCCGAGGCCCGGAAGGACCAAAGGATTGAGGTGGCCAGCTTCGCCGTCATCTTCCGTCGAGGGATCTCCTGGCTGTTCCTCTCCCGAGGCCCGGAAGGACCAAAGGATTGAGGTGGCCAGCCGCCATCTTCCGTCGAGGATCTCCTGGCTGTTCCTCTCGAGGCCCGGAAGGACCAAAGGATTGAGGTGGCCAGCAACACTACCCAATTGTCCTCCTGAGCCTAGACTATGTTTAATAATCTGTAGTGTGCATCTTCTAACCGTTCTTGCTTGTTTGTTAGCTATGTAAATATAGTTTGTGGTTTACATTTTACTGAAAAGTCTCAGTATTTCTTTATGCGCCACAAACCAATGACCACTTACAAAGGGCCCCGGTGATAGAGTAAAGAATTTGTTGTCCACAGTTTGTAACCCTGTTAAATTTAAGTGGCTAATTGGCATCTCAAATCATTTCTTACAGTTACTACAGTAACACAATAACCAACACACAAGAATGAACAGAAAAATAGAAAACTTTTTATTTACAAGGGGGAGACCTTCAACTGGGACGGGGGGAGACCTTCAACTGGGACAGGGAGGGGGGGCAGTTACTGCAATGGGCGGCCCCTGCGAGCGCTCCTCCGGCGCTGGACCTGCACACGCTGGGCAGACCGCGTCCGGGCAGGCTGCACGGGGATGTGGGCAGGAGCAGGAGCAGGAGCAGGAGCAGGAGCTGGGGCAGGGGCAGGAGCAGGAGCAGGAGCAGGAGCTGGGATAGGAGCAGGGGCAGGAACAGGGGCAGGAGCTGGGATAGGAGCAGGGGCAGGAACAGGGGCAGGAGCTGGGATAGGAGCAGGGATAGGAGGGGGCATGGGCTGTGCTACGGGAGGGATGGCAGGGGCATGTGGTCCGGCCATGCCATAATGGATGGCGTGCACTACATGTGCCGTGAGCATGTCCATAGAGGTGCGCATCTCTCTGCACTCTCTTAGGAAGGCAGCCCAGCCCTCCTGCCGCCACTGCAGGTCCCCCTGCACCCGCTCAGCAATGGAGGCCTGGATGGCCTCCACGGCATTCACGTGGCGGCACAGAAGCTGGTCCTTCTGCCGCAGCCTGCGCCTCCGGGGTTGGCCAGCTGGGGGTGCCGCTGCTGCCGCAGTGGAAGGTCTGGTGCTGGGTCCCGCTGCAGGGAAGAGAAGAAAGGATGGGTCAGTCAGGCAGGCCGTCCACTGTCCCCACACCTCATGCCCTCCACCCCTGAGCCCAGGTGACCCCACAGTTGTGTGGCTTGGGCCCACTCGGTTCCCCCCCCTGCCCCGTGTTGTATGTTGGCAAGGAGGACCGCCCCTGGAGTAGGGTCCTCCCTCCAGTATTGTAAGCACCGGTCTGTATCCTGGCCCCGTGGAGGGCGGGAGGGTGCTTGTGCTGCGTTCACCTGTGGAACTCCCTGCCGGTGGAGACTGTGAAAAGCTTTGGGCTAATCACTGGTGTTTGACAGGGAGCGAGATGCATCCCCACACAGTGCCTGGGAGCACATCTGGCAGAGGCGGTCTGGGCTCTCAGATCCCTTCGCGTGGGATATCTCCTGGACGGAACCAGAAGAGTGACTGGGTGGGGTGTCCCATCCTTGCAGCAAAACTCAGGGGCCCTTGTCCTCCCACTATCCCTCCCGCAAGGCCGGTAGCCCAGGGACATGTGTGGCCACAGTGGGGACTTCCTCGGGAACCAGCCAAGGCACTGGGAGCAGGCGAGGGGCTCGGTAGGGGCCACGGTCACAGGACTGTGACGCTGCGGTTTTCCCAGAAGCAGCTGGCTGTGCCTCACAGCCAGGCATGGGACAGTGTGCCGTTCTCCGTGCTGCACCCTTGGCAGAGGTGCGGGCTCTGGGCTGAGTCCTGGGGCCCTGGCTGGTTCCAGCCGGCATCCACCCTTCCCCTGGTCCCGCCGAATGTGTGAGAGCAGCACGGTCCCAGGCGTGCCCTGCAGCTGCCTGCCGCGCCACGCGCCGCTCGGTCACCAGGCTGCACGAGGTTGCACGTGCTGCTTGCTGCCTCATGCAACGCAGCGTGCAGCTCACGTGGCCTGAGTGACATGCTCTCCCCTCCTCCGGGCACCTGGCTCCCCCCCGCCCTCCGCCCCGCCCTTTGGGAGTGCAAACTGCAAAGACTCACCAGTGGGTTCCTCCCGGCCTTGGCCTCGGAGGAGCTGCTGGAGGGGGCCTGCTGGGTGGTGGCAACGCTGGCCTCCTCTCCACCGGACGCGCTGCGCTGTCCTCTCCTCCCCGGCTCGGTGGGTCGGACGATGGGGCGCTGGCACGTGTCCACAGGGACACCGGGGCTTGCGGGGCTGGCTGGCCCAGTATGGCGTGCAGCCGGTCGTAGTGGGGGCAGGTGTCTGGTCCTGCCCCCCTGCCCTCGCTGGCACGCATGTACCCCAGCCGGAGCTCCTTCACCTTTGCCCGGACTTGGTCGGTGTTCCGGGCAGGGTGTCCCTGGTGGGCCAGAGCCTCGGCCATGCGGCCGAAAATGTCCGCATTGTGGCGCCGGGACCTGGTATCATGGAGACCCTCCTCCTCCTGCCATAGGTCCAGGAGGGTCTCCAGCTCCGGGGGTCCAGGAGGGAGCCCGCCTTTTGCGGCCCCTGGGGGCCTCCTCCGCTGGCGGTGCAGGGGGCTCACCGGCTGGAGCTGCCATGGTAAGGTGAGATGGGTGGCTGGGCAGCACAGGGGCACGTGGCAGAGCTGAGGCAGCAGGGTCTGTGGCACGGTCCTGCCACGTGTGCCCAGCAGCCTCCCTACCAGGAAGTCCAGGGCTCCTACGGGTCTCGCGCCGTCCAAAGCGCCTTTTTCCGCTTTCTTCTGCTTTTCCGGAAAAGCTGTCTACACTGGCCCTTTTCCGGAAAAGCTTTTCCGGAAAAAGGACTTTTGCCCGAGCGGGAGCAGAATAGTTTTTCCGGAAAAGCGGCTGATTTCATACTGTGGATCGTCAGTGCTTTTCCGGAAATTCAAGGGGTCAGTGTAGACAGCTCACAGCTTATTCCGGAAAAGCAGCTGCTTTTCTGGAATAAGTGGCCCAGTGTAGCCACAGCCCTTCTGTGTAAGGACATGTCTCCACTTGCTGTGCCGGAGACTGATCTTCTGGCATTATATTTAGTGGGTCCAGTTAAGACCTGCTAAATCAAATGCTGAGGGCAGCTCCAGTCAACGCTGATACTCCTCACTATTGCAAGGAGTAAGGGAAGCTGACAGGAGCATTTGCTCCCGTCACCTCCCATTGTGAAGATGACACTTCACTTTGAATAGTAAGTATAGTCAATCAGATATATAGTTTTAATCAATCTTTGTTATACGAAATTATTCTTCGGGTAATTTCTGTAAAGGGTTCTTTATAGCTTATTCACACAAGCAGTTTGTCACAAATGTTTCCATGTGTATTTAGCTTGTAAGCTCTCTGTAGAAGATTGTGTCTTACTATGAACTGGCAAGGTGCCAAGCACACCAGAGGTTTGCCTGGGGCTGCCAGGTACAACTGTAATACAAGTAATATTAAAAGTGTAAATCACACAGAAAAATGGATATTTACATGTTTCCACAACACAACACTGACATTTATCATATGAAATTGAGCCAAATATTTAAATGGGCTTTGCAAGTAGAACATGTACACAATAGCTTATGCACCTCAAAGTGTTGGCATGTTCAGTTGCTAAGTGGAAGGCTGACAATTCTTGCCCATCCTGGATTAAGTGTCTGGTTTCAATGTAGCTACAGAAACTCAGTAATGGTTAGGTTGGGAGCTGGCTCTGGGGTGGGCTCTGGGAGGGTTGGGTGCACTGGGGCTCTGGAAACAGGAGGCTGGCACTGGGGATCAGGTGGTGGGAGGCTGGTAATGAGGCATTGGGATGGGGGGTCTGGCATTCAGGGGGCTTGGAGGGTGGGAGGCTGGCACTGGGGAGGGTTGGGTGCAGTGGCTGGTGCTGGTGGTAGTGGGAGAGGTGGTTAGGGCTGGCATTGAGGGGCTCTGTGGGCTGGGGCTTTTGAAGGATTGGTAACAGTTTATTTGCATAGTCATTATTTGCATAAAATGTTATCAGTCTGCTAAAAGTTTGTGAATGGGTTTGCCATGTGGCGGTATAAAAAAGGTTGTGAACCATTGTCATAATCGTCTGGATTTGTATATCTTACTTTGATGTATGTATAAGTCTTGTGTGTCAAGTTAGCTATATGGTGAATAGAATGGTTTATGGATTTAAAAGTGCAAAGGCAAGTCATAAAGCATCTTTCCCTCAAGGTCTGGTCAACTGTAAACAGCCTCTTTTGTCTTTTAAGTCCTAGTAAGTCATGTGACCTCTCTTACTGGCAGGAGTTGGCCAGGCAACTTCCCATGTAAGGGTGGAAAGTAGAAACTGAATTCCTGCCCAAAGTGGAATCTATAAAACAATGGGAAGGTAGCAGGGTCTTTGTCTGTCTGGCATGACACACTCAAGAGGATATCTAGAGACCCCAGGGAAAGGGAGACTTCCCTGGTTTGAAGGCTTAGCAGGAATAAAAACAGTTTTACAGTGCATTTGTAATTAGTTTGTACTGAGGTTTTAGTGTTAGCATTAGCTAAACATTTTCTGTTATTTTAAATTTGTAATCTACTTTGCTCTGCCTGTTTTCACTTACAACTGCTTCAATTCAACTGTACTTCATAAAATCACTTTCATTTAATATCAGTCAAGCCCAGCATAAATAATTGTTACCTGGGGGAGCAAGCAGTGTGTACATCTCCCTTTCATTGCCAAAGGGGGCTTACCTAAATAAATCATTTGGGGTTCTGATCCCATTTGGGGAGTGGTTTCCCTGGAAGTTGGGCCCCAAACTGCATTTTCCTCTAACCTGAAGTATTTCAGTGTCTGTATTGTTCCTTGGGGGAGTGGTGATCTCAGCTCTGTGCCTTGACTGGAGGCAGACCAGGTGAGCTGGCCCAGCAGAACAGGGCAGTGAGAAGCCCCAGAGAACAGGAAAGTGAGTGTCAGTGGCTTTGTCAGCACTCCGGGGAGCATCTCCAAGGGGTCTTCACCACAGCACAACTATATTATGTAAAACAGTTAGTTCATAGGCTTACCAGAAACACAGCTGAACCAATCAGAATTAAAATTTATTGATTTTTCAGTAGAACTCCATCGTGGCCATGCTAGGTACATTAGACTGAAAATCTGCATCGAGAAATATGGTCAATTTCCTACCCCACCCCCAAATCATAGAATCATTGGGTTGGAAGAGACCTCAGGAGGTCATCGAGTCCAGCCCCCTGCTAAAAGCAGGACCAATTTCGTCTCTGCATGCTCTGGTTGCCCTCACTCGGGACACCACAGCACTCTGCTACATGGAGCCGGAGCTGCCCCTGGTCACTCTGGTGCTTCTCTTGGATGCGTTGCTACGAGCCTGGCTGCACTTTCTGCAGGCTGCCATCTGGGAGGTCCATTGGGGGGCTGTCAGTATCCAGGAGGCCCTGCGGGAGAGCTTCCACCCTGAGGAGCACTAAGAGCCTCCCTGGTCTGCCCCACTGGGGGCTTGTGCCTCATTCCTCCCTCATGTCCTTCCACTTACCCCTCCCTAACCCCCCTTCCTGATGTCAAATAAGATACACGTATTTTCATGAACACAAACTCTCTTTATTAAACAACACTGGGAGGGGAGGGAATGAAACTCTGGTGTGACTGGGGAAAAGAGGCGGGAGAGGGGAGAGGAGAGGGTGGGAGAGGGGAGGGGGAAACCTGGGAGGAGGGAGCTGGAAGGGGGAAGCAAGGGGAAGAAGGGGGAGGGGAATCTCAGGGCTCAGGGTTGGGGGTCTCACCGGACCAACTTGATTTTCATGCAAACCTGCTCCTGGGTTTGCATGTTGCCTTTGGTGGCCAGGCTGGCAGCTACCCTGCCATAGACGGCTGTGTTCCCCCGTCTAGTGCGGAGATCATGGACGGGGGGGGCATCCCCCCCCCCAAACCTGAATAAGGTCCATGATCTCCACCCTGGACCTGGAAGGCGCCCGCCTTCTCCGGGCCCTGGCAGGTTCCTGGGAGCTGGCAGACAGCTCCTGGGGAGTGGTGGAGGGCTGGCTGCCAGTGGCTTGCTGGCTCATGTTTTGGTACCACTGGGTCAGGGGCAGTGACTGCTGGCTCTGGGCTGGCAGGCTTGGAGCTGGCACAGGCACTGTCGCCAGAGTGTACCCTTTAAGGGCTCCAGGGAGGGGGGGAGGGAGAGAAGTGTTCTTGGTTGAGGCTGGAGTGGCCACCAGGGCACCCTGGGAAGGCTGGAGGCCCCCTATTTCATAATAAGTGTCTACGCAGCACTTATTTCAAAATAGCTATTTAAAATTTGGCATTATTCCTCGTAGAATGAGGTTTACCAAATTCGAAATAAGTGCTCCGGTATTTCGAATTTATTTCAAAATAGTGGCTTGGCTGTGTAGACGCTAGGAAAGTTATTTTGAAATAAGGGCTGTTATTTTGAAATAACTTTGCTGTGCAGACATACCCTCAGCCTCTTCTCATAAATGCTCCTACTTCTGCAACCTAATATGCATTAGCCTTCTTGGCTACAAGGGCACACTGTTGACTCATATCCAGCTTCTCATCCACTGTAATCCCCAGGTCCTTTTCTGCAGAACTGCTGCTTAACCAGTCATTCCCCAGCCTGTAACAATGCTTGGGATTCTTCCGTCCCAAGTGCAGGGCTCTGTACTTGTCCTTGTTGAACCTCATCAGATTTCTTTTGACCCAACCCTCCAATTTGTGTAGGTCACTCTGGACCCTATCCCTATCCTTCAGCACATCTACCTCTCCCACTAAGTATCACCCATGAACTTCCTGAGGGTACAATCCGTCCTCTTATCCAGATCATTAATAAAGATATTGAACAAAACCAGCCCCAAATGCTGTATAAAGTCAAAACAGTAACTAGTACTTTACATTAACACCACCACCCATCAACAATTCCATTCGTGAAATATATTGCCTTCATTTTTTATTTCTTTCAGAATGGTACATTGTTCCATAATATGATCTAACTGTTCAAGTTCTCTCTGCCCTTTCTCATTATCTATCCTGAATTGTTCCATCACATTTGTAGGCCTGGCTTGAAATAAATAACTTGCCCAATTTCTTTGTGGGTATAACTGAGAAGGTGAGGGTATGTCTACACTACAAAGTTAATTCGAACTAACAGCTGTTAGTTCGAATTAACTTTCATAGGCGCTACAGATGCAAACCGCTAGTTCGAACTTAAGTCGAACTAGCGGAGCGCTTAATTCGAACTAGGTAAACCTCATTCTACGAGGAGTAATGCCTAGTTTGAATTAAGTAGTTCGAATTAAGGGCTGTGTAGCCACTTAATTGGAACTAGTTGGAGGCTAGACCTTCCCAGGTTGCCCTGGTGGCCACTCTGGGCCAAGCCAGGGGAAACTCTTCTGCCCCCCTCCTGGCCCCAGAGCCCTTAAAGGGCCACGGTCTGGCTAGGGTGCCTGTGCCAGGGGCAAGCCTGCCAGCACCCAGCCAGCAGACCCTGTACCTGGCACGGCATGAGCCAGCCACCCGCTGCCACCCAGCTCTCCGCCTCTTCCCAGGACCAGGCTGGCGGCTCACAGGAGCCTGCCCGGGGCCGCAAGAGGCGGGCGCCCGCCTACTCTAGTGTGGAGATCGTGGACCTCATCCAGGTTTGGGGGGGAGGCCTCCAACGTCCACAATCTCCGCACTAGGCACAGGAAAGTGGCCGTCTAGGGCAGGATAGCTGCCAGCCTGGCCACCAAAGGCCACATGTGAACCCAGGAGCAGGTCTGCATGAAAATCAAGTTGGTCCAGTGAGACCCCCCGACCCTGAGCCCTGAGCTTAGAACATAAGAACATAAGAATGGCCATACTGGGTCAGACCAAAGGTCCATCTAGCCCAGTAGCCTGTCTGCCGACAGCTGCCAACACCAGGTACCCCGGAGGGGATGGACCGAAGACAATGACCAAGCCATTTGTCTCGTGCCATCCATCTCCAGCCTTCCACAAACAGAGGCCAGGGACACCATTCCTACCCCCTGGCTAATAGCACGCCATGGACCCAACCTCCATGACTTTATCTAACTTCTCTTTAAACTCTGTTATAGTTCTAGCCTTCACAGCCTCCTGTGGCAAGGAGTTCCACAGGTTGACTATTTGCTTTGTGAAGAAGAACTTTCTTTTATTAGTTTGAAGCCTGCTACCCATTAATTTCATTTGGTGGCCTCTAGTCCTTATATTATGGGAACTAATGAAGTACTTTCTTTATGCACCTCACACCACTCATGATTTTATATACCTCTATCATATCCCCTCAGTCTCCTCTTTTCTAAGCTGAAAAGTCCCAGTCTCTTTAGCCTCTCTTCATATGGGACCTGTTCCAAACCCCTAATCATTTTAGTTGCCCTTTCTGAACCCTTTCCAAGGCCAAAACATCTTTTTGAGGTGAGGAGACCACATCTGTACACAGTACTGAAGATATGGCGTACCATAGTTTTATACTTCCTCCTCCTTCTTCCCTGGCTTCCCCTTCCAGCTCCCTCCTCCCAGGTTTCTCCCTCCTCTCTCCCACCCTCTCTCTTCCCCTCTCCCACCTCCTTTTCCCAGTCTCCCCAGAGGTTAATCCCTCCCACCCCCAGTTTTGTTAAATAAAGAGAGTTTCTATTTTTGACCACACGTGTCCTTTATTTTTTTACATCAGGAAGGGGGGCTAGGGAGGTGTAAGTGGAAGGAGGTGAGGGAGGAATGGGGCACGAGCTCCCAATGGGGAGGACTGGGGTGGCTCTGCGGGCTCCTCAGGGCGGAAGCTCTCCTGCAGGGCCTCATGGATCCTGACAGCCCCCCGATTGACCCCCCCCGGATGGCAGCCTGCGGCAAGTGCAGCCGGGCTGATGGCCGAGTGCTGTCATGTGCCGAGTGTGGGCACTCAGGGCACTCCAAGACAGGACTGCTTTGCTGTCCCTCATCGAGGTAGACAAGCAAGTGGGGAACCCTGAGAACTGTCTGTCCGGGATGGGGGTTGGGTCCCTTTAAGCACAGCCCTCGGCTAGCCTGAGGCAGCAGCTCCACACTCTAAGTCCTAACCTGATGCCCTGCCGGCACTGGTTCTGGCCAGCCTTAACTTCGGTTCAGGGTCCACTCAATGTGGACATGCTAGTTCGAATTAGCAAAACGCTAATTCGAATTAGTTTTTAGGTCTAGATGCACTAATTCGAATTAGCTTAGTTCGAATTAACTAATTCGAATTAAGTTAGTTCGGAATTAGTGCTGTAGTGTAGACATACCCTGAAGTTGTAAATAGGGGCTCGACAAACAGTATGCTGGAGTTGGGATCAATCTTCCCTCTAATCTTTTCCATCTATGTGCAGAATAAATTGTATGTGCACTGAGACATGTGTGAATGTGCACTACCAGGAGAAACACAAACCTAGCTTTGGACATTCTGCTAATCAGCTGGGCAGCATTTGAACCTCTTGAGTGGCTGCCTGAGGGAAACTAGTCAGGATGTATGTGCTAGCTAAGATAAGAGGCAACACCTTGATACTCTAGGGCAGGGTCAGCAATGTCTGGCACATGTGCCGTAAGTGGCATGCAACAGGATTTTCAGTGGCACGCAGGGGTGGGGGAGTGGAGAAAGCCCCAAGCCTCGTTGTGCAATCAGGGAAAAAGCCGGAGCCAAGAACGGCTCTGCTCATGTGCGTGCGCTCCCTCTTCCCCTCCACTTCCCCCAGCTGAAGGAGCAAAGCAGCGCACCGGTGTGCTACCTGCAGGCTTTTCCCGCTGCTCCACTGGCCAAAATCTGGCCAATGAAGCAGTGGGAAGCAATGCGTGGGACAGGGAGTCTGAGAGCAGCGTGGGGGGTAAAAGCAGACCCAGCCACCATCTTTTCTGTGACGGACCCGCTGCTGCCATGGCTGTGTCCCCGCTGCTCCATGCACTGTTCCATGCACTGCTCCGTACCCTGCTCTGTGCACTGCTGCTCCTCTGCCTCCCGTTTGCGCCTTGCACTCACAGCTGCCAGAGAGCCCTGTGAGGCCGCAGGAGTCTGTCATCCAGGTGCCAGTAGGCTGGATCCTGGCCAGCCTGCCCAGACCCGCCAGCCAGACTCCATATGCTCCTGGTGGGGCACAGCCTCCTTTCCATACTTGGCCCATGGGCCACTAACTTATTCTGTGTGAGGAGCAGCATCTGGCTGCCATGTGGGGTGACTGTTACAATAAATAAACCGTTACAGACACTGAAAAAAAAAGTAAGTGCTGCCCAGACCCTGCATCCCCCCACTCTCCATGCAGAGACCCAGTATCCCCACCCTGCTCCTGCCCCCTGCCCAGACACCCACCCGCACCTGCCCCATGCCTCAGCCAGACCCTATCCACAGCCTGCTCCTGCCCCCTTCCCCTGGATAGACACCCTACTCTCAGCCTGCTCCAGCACCCCACCTCCCACCCAGATCCTGCACCCAAGTGTGGGGAAGTGCGCACATGCTGCTCCACCGCTTCCCTCCCCTCCCCACAGGAAAAGCCCGAGTGGAGCCTAGGGTAGGAGAACAAGCAGGGTGCATGGTGGAGAGCACTCCTCCCCCCTCTTGGGAGAGTGGCGTGGCTCAGGGCAGGAGGGCTAAATCTTGTCATGCCACTTCAAAGAGGTTGCCAACCTCTGCTCTAGGAACTATGGACAAGGCATAGCTGGAATGTAAAGATTAGATTCCTGTAGCCGTTCGAGTCAGCGGGAGGCAACGTGGACTCACAGTAAGCCCCGAGTCCGGAGCCCCAAGGCCTGACGGCCAGCCAATTAGGCTTTCTCATGACCCGCCCTGGTTTAGGGTGGGGCAGCCAGCTAACAGTGAAATAGTACTCTGGAGGGCTCCCCCCCAGTTCGGGGGCCCAGGTCCTGGGTTAGGGTCAGTCGGCAAATTAACAGTTGAACCGTAGTCAGGCGGGCTGCATGACAGTCTGGGAGCCCAGGCCCGGGGTCAGGGCAAGGCAGCGAACGAACAGACAATATGAAAAGTCTAAGGTCTCAGGCCTGTTTGCAGGCTGAGCCAGGAGTCGAGCCTCCTTGCTAGCGGAGAGCCGACAAGCGCAGGGGATTTGCCCCACAGGGGGAATCTGCCACCCAGGGAAAAGGGTGTCAGGAGCGACGCAGACCCTCCCTACTCCACCGTGTCCCAGCCCAAGGACCTAGCAGTGGCAGCGCCGCAGCCACTGGATCGGCAGGGCAGGGCTCCAGGCCATCACGCACCATCCGGGTCAGAGGGTCAGTGGGGCTCCAAGCCGCAGCGCGCTGCCCAACCAACCTCCATATCCTCAGTCCCCCCAAGGTCAGCTGTCCCTGGGCCACTTCCCTGTTTCCCTTGGGGGACTACCTGGCTCAGAGGTCGCTCCTTGGAGTCGGCTAGGGATGGTGGTGGTGGCAGCGTGTCCATAGGCTCAGGATCTGGGTCTGTTAAAGGTCTAGGCAGACTGGCCCACTCAGCTGGGCACAGCAGGTGCTTGGGGGGTCCGGGTTGACTGGTGGGTACAGGCAGCGGCTTCTGCCATCGTGTCTCAGGATCCAGCTCCAGCTGCGGTTGGGGCAGTGTACACCTCAGCTCAGGACCTGGTAGTGGCACAGGCGGCCTCACCCAGTCATCCGCCAGAGGGCAGTGCAGCAAGGCCCTCCGATGCTGGGGTTGGGGGAGAGCCTCTGCCCTCCTCGGTGGCTGAGCCCTAACTGAACTGGGAGCTGCCCTTCTTACACTCCCAGCCCTGGCTTCCTCTTTCCTGTGGCTAGGGCTGGATGATTCTGGCACTGCCCACCAAGGGGTTGTGCGGGGAGTTTCCTCCTCTGGGTCAGCGGGAGGCTACGCTGACTCACTACAATGCCACATGAACAGTACATACTGGACAGGAATAGTTTCCTGCACAGTAAGCAAGACAATCAAAAAACTGTATATAGTTTTGCAAATACAACGTAATACGTTAATGTATATAAAGGAAATTGTTGTCTGTATAACTTTGGATGTGTCCTAACCAATTGGTTGCCAGACGGTTTAAAAAAACAACAACAGACAAAACCGAGGAAAATTTGTCAAGCAAAAAAAAAAAAAAAAAGGTCAGGGGGAGGAGGATTCAGGAGGGCTCTGTCGGCGGCTCCTTGAAAATGGCGGCCCGGCTCACCTGCCCCTAAGACCAGCTCTGCGTACTATGCCTCCACTCAGTGTAGCTTTGTTGTATGGAAAATAAAGGAACCTGAGTGTTGAAATCCACAGGTGCTGGATCTCGGAGTAATAGACAGTGTGTTCTTCCAGAACTGGGCAAGGTGTTCTGGATAAGTCAAATGGAAAACGTCTCAGAGTGAATCCCAATAACACTACACTGCTGCTTTTGCAATGTATGTCCTCAGGTATCAAGGTGTTGCCTCTTATCTTAGCTAGCACATACATCCTGACTAGTTTTTCCTCAGGCAGCCACTCAAGAGATTCAAATGCTGCCCAGCTGATTAGCAGAATGTCCAAAGCTAGGTTTGTGTTTCTCCTGGTAATGCACATTCACCCGCCCCTAAGACTAGCTCTGTGTACTATGCCTCCACTCAGTGTAGCTTTGTTGTATGGAAAATAAAGGAACCTGAGTGTTGAAATCCATAGGTGCTGGATCTCAGAGAAATAGACAGTGTGTTCTTCCAGGTCTGGGCAAGGTGTTCTGGATAAGTCAAATGGAAAACGTCTCAGAGGGAATCCCAACAACATTACACTGCTGCTTTTGCAATGTATGTCCTCAGGTAGAATAGCCGTGTTAGTCTGGTCTTGCTGAAACAAAAGACAGGACTATGCAGCACTTTAAAGACTAGGAACCTGAGGAAGTGGGTCTGGCCCATGAAAGCTCATCACCTAATAAACCATCTTGTTAGTCTTTAAAGTGCTGCATAGTCCTGTCTTGTATTTCCTCAGGTGTGGGCTGTCATGTTACACTGGATACACCATGTATGACTTCTATAACAAGGATGAGACATTCTATTGATGACACAAGAATAAAAGCTCAAATTATTTTTAAGCTAGGCAGTTGCTATGTCAATTATAATTAAAATGCACACAGTCTCAGTTTTAGGATACAAGATCTTTGCAGGCTGGTAATTTGGGAATAAAAGCTTGCATATTCACAGCATTTACCTTGAACTGTCTGATGCAATGCAATGTACACCTCATCTGCACAGGTTATGCCGAGTTCTGTTCCATACTAAATACACATTGTTGTTTTAAACCTCTGACAATTAAACACACACCAGCTTTGGGTATAGGGAAAGAAATGGAAACTATGAAAAAAAGGTTTATGTCCATTTGCTTTAAAACATGTAAAGTGCTCAAATAGCACAGTGAAAAAGGTATAGACAAATATAATCTCATGTGGAAATAAAACAGACCTAAGTATGTTTTAAAATGTATTTTTATTTACATAGTGGAAAATGCCTAATCAGTTATAAATGTAGGCACCTGATAATTCAGCTTGTTTTGTAAAAGTATATAAATATATACATGAAATTCTATGAAGTAAACATTAGAAACTGTGATACTTATAGTAAATATTCACTACTCTTTTCTAGGCTAATAGGTGTCTCATAAAGCTTAAATACTGATTTCAAGTATCCCCTATAAAATTGCTTTACTATATCAAAATACTGAAAAAAAAAGATCTGCTATAAACAAGTTTTTAAAATAGACCAATAAAATGTCCCTGTAAGAAAGTTCACCAGAATAAAATACTGCCTTATTTTCCCAACCTCCTTCTCCTGCAGCAGAAAAACACTAAAAAAATAGCTGCATACCCACAGAAGGCATTATTGCATTTTTTAATTGATTTTTAATTTTAGTAATTTATCATAGAGTAAGGAAGCTGCAAAATGCAACTTTACTAAATATTTTTCCTGGTATATAAAGAACCCCAACACTATGGAGAGGAGAGAAGTAGTGGTACTAGAGTGTCTTGCCCTTTACCATGTATTATAGGTGGCATGAAGGCCTGACTGCATAGAAGAGATGGTTGATGAGAATGGAAAAAAAGGACTGGGATAATATTGGCAAAACTAACAAAATACTGGTGGTCCCCGACTTACGAACGCATTGACGTATGACCATCCGCACTTACAACCAACCTTCCATACAGCTGGTCCCCGACTTACGAACGGCGAGCCGCGCTTACAAACAGCGCGGTCCCATTTCAATGAATGGGGTCCAACTTGTGAAGAGATCAAGTTACAACCAAATGTTTTGTACGTAACTCATTTGAAAGTCGGGGACTGTCTGTATGCAGGAGCCTCTGTCACTGATGCTTTTTTAAAAGCACTTTAGACTTTGGTATTTTATTTGCCTCTCTGCTGTTCTTCAGCTTGGAGATGTTTTAGGACATGGAGGACAACTTGATAGCAGAAAATGTACTGATCCTGTGAAAGGAAAAATCATAAACACATGAAACAAAATATTCACACTAGCCAAACAAGCCAGCTTCTACCTGTGAATTCCTTATTTGAATACTATTGCATATAGTTTATTAAGAAGAGAATATGATGAGTGCATAGTATATGACAACATTTAAAGAGAACAAGGGGGTCAAGAATGGGCTGCCCAGTTGACCCCCTTGTATTTCATGTGGATTTGCCTTCTGATTAAATATTCAGTTTTATTCCTAATCCTACCACCATATTTGTGCTAATATAGGGCTTGTCATTTGCAGACCCCCAGAGCAGCTTACAAACGGAAAGGAAAGGGAGGCACAAACAAGTGAAGTGACTGGCCCAAGATCACACAGCAAGTCTGTGGCAAAGCTGAGAATAGAGCCCAGATCTGTTATGTGACCTCCCAGTTTACAATAATGATACTATAGGGTTTGGGGCTATTACTGGACAATTCTGTACCTTTTATTAAATAAGGTTTGAGAGCTCCCTGATCTTATATTCACTGTCTTCTCTAGGTTCAGGTTAGGAGGCCTTTTTAACTTTTTTCAATCCTAAAAGCCATTCATGCAATTACCATAATGCTAATGGATAACAACAGCAGATATACTACGATTGCTTTTTTAGCCTTAGAATAGGTAAAAAGGCACTAATGTGCTATTATGATATTATTTCCAGTTGAAGTAAAAGTTACTTGCCTTTTGTAACTTGTTCTTCAAGATGTGTTGCTCATGTCCATTCCAATATGTGTGTGCGTGTGCCATGCGCATGATCATTGGAAGACTTTTCCCTAGCAGTACACATCAGGTCAGCTGTGGTGCCTCCTGTGGAGATGCCCTGTGTGTCATATATATGCCCCCTGCTGACCCATCTCCCACTCAGTTCCTTCTTGTCGAAACAGTCCGACAAAGGGTCTGGAATGGATATGAACAGCACATCTCGAAGAGCAATGGTTACAAAAGGTAAATAACCGTTCTTTCTTCTTCGAGTGATAGCTCATGTGCATGCCAATGTGTGACTTACCAGCAGTTTATACGGAGGAGGGGTTGGACCTCAACTCATTGCTGAGTGCAATACAGCTCTGCCAATCATGGCCATAGTGCACACAGATGAGTCCAAGTCAAGGGCCTTTTGCTGTCTTGGTGATCGTGAGACTTTCCTGCAGCAATGCTAAGAAGTCCTGCTGGACGTGTGAGGGGAGAAACTCCTGGAAATCAGAGAGGGTGTTCTAGGAGTTAAATGCGTAGCAAGTGAGGAGCACCTGCTGGTTCGAGACCCGCAGCTGAACCCCCTAGTCAAACAGATCTTGCACCCACCTAGGTCCAGCATCTTGGAGGCCTTATTTTTGGGGGCAGGACCAGGTTGTCCCTGAGGCTCTCAGTGGTTCATAGCATCCATCTAATGGGCCCGGTTGGGGGTTGGTGTAAAAGTGCTCAGACCTCTTCTGCAGCACAAAGTAGCGCCTCTCCACTCCCTTGACTAGGGGCACAACAGAGGAAAGTGGGATCTGCTAGAGCACCTTTGTAGTGGTCTGAGTTGACTAAATGAGAGGCAGAGCTACCTGTGCCGGACCATTGTGTGAAAGAACATCCATGACTGGGTCGGACTCTTCAACCACTTCCTCCGCTGGACCTTGGGCCACACACCTGAACAGGTCCTGGTGACCTTAGAGTCTATTGATGGAAAGGACAAGGTGGTACCCACCACTTCCATGTCTGGTGATAATGGGGAGGCCATTGGGGAAACGGGGTCATCCTGGCACTCCTGATCTCCTTCCATGTCCCCTACTGGCTGGGGGTCAGGAAGAGGAGCCTTTGGTTTGGCCACAACCATAGCATGTTCCTCCTGCCCCTTGGGGTCCTGAATGGGAGGTGAGGCCTGGGTGGAGGCTGCCAAAAGGATGGACCTGGCCCTGGTCCAAAAGGGCCATTGGATAAATGCCTGCCATTGGTATAGTAGACAAATATAATCTCATGTTGAAATAAAACAGACCATTGGGAGTCCAGACCTGTGGTGGTGTTGTCAGTGCCTTCGGGTGTCAGTGGTTGGAGTGGTTCCATGAGCTCCAGGACACCAGGGACTCTGCCTCTGACTCATACTTTGAGGTCGGCCATGAAGGGCTTGACCCAGACAGTGCTGGGGATCAGTACTGAGGAGAGCATGCATGGACACTCATGGCAGCGGGCTTCCCACAGTGCCTTGATGCTGAAAATGTCACTGGTGCTGGGACAGGTGGCGGAGCCATAGCAGGTACTTAAAGCAGTGCCTTGAGTGCTGGGCCTGGTGCCGGGTAGAACCCTTGCTCAGAGACTACCAGTGCCAAAGCCGCAGGTGCAGTTGGCAGTGCTACTGATGCTATTGAGGCAGGCGCCACTGGTGCTGTTGGTACTGCAGAGGGGAGGTGCTGTGTCTCGAACGGGGCCATTGTTGTCAGTTCCGTGAGGTCCCACGTGGCCTCTAATGTGTCACTAGGGAGGGAAGGTTGAGGACCTCCTCCACCAGCACCGGCACCGTGGAATCCATTGACACTGGACTTGATGAACTTGCCCTCAAGGCTGTAGTTGACAATGCTGGGGTGGAAGCATTTGGCTGAGGCAAGCTGGGCATGGTGCAGACTGACTCTGGGGCCTTTCTAGACATCCTTGAGGGGGTTGATCCCAGTTTCTTCTCTTCTTTTTGTGCGGCACTAGGGAATGGGACTGGTGCCGGGAGGGCGAGCCAGTTTTTTGTACCGGAGAACAGTGCTGCTGCTGATCTTTGGGGCATAGAACTGAAGTCTTGTGCATCGAGGCCAGCGTGCTCTGCACCAATAATGTCAGAGTGGCTGGCTGAGGCCAAAGTGCCGACTCCATGAGGATCGGTTTAAGTCGCTGGTCCCTGTCCCACACTCGCCCTACCAAAGGTGAAATCCAGCTCCGGAAGAGGGCATGGAGCAAGCAGCTGCATCAGATAGCAGCCAGTTAGGGCTCAGCTGAGGCTGTATAAATAAGAGATCCTGGAGAGGAAAGAACACACTCTTGCTCAATCAGTGAAGCAAGAGGGACCTGACTCCTAGGGAAGCTATTGAAACTTCCTGAGACAAAGCAGGGCTGGGGAAGGGCAGGCAGAGCTGAGGAGCTCTGCCCAGGCAAACTCCCAGGCTGAGGCTTTGTTCTCATAAGAACGGCCATACTGGGTCAGACCAAAGTCCATCTAGCCCAGTGTCCTGTCTTCCAACATTGGCCAATGCCAGATGCCCCAGAGGGAGTGAACAGAACAGGTAATCATTATGTGACCCCCCTCCTGTCATCCATTTCCAGCCTCTGAAAAACAGAGATCTTTTTGAAGCTCTTCGCAGTCTGCTTTGGTCTTAACTATCTTGAGTAGTTTAGTATTATCCGCAAATTTTGCCACCTCACTATTGACCCCTTTCTTCAGATCATTTATAAATAGGTTAAATAGGATTGGTCCCAGTATGGACTCTTGGGGGCACTACTAATTACCTCTCTCCATTCTGAAAACTTACCATCTATTCCTACCCTTTGTTTCCTGTCTTTTAACCAGTTACCAGTCCATGAGAGGACCTTCCCTCTTACCCCATGACAATTTACTTTACTTAAGAGCCTTTGTGGGGGACCTTGTCAAAGGCTTTCTGGAAATCTAAGTACACTATATCTACTGGATCCCCTTTGTCCACATGTTTGTTGACCTCCTCAAAGAATTCTAGTAAATTAGTAAGGCATGATTTCCCTTTACAGAAAGCATGTTGACTTTTGCCCAACAAATTATGTTCTTCTATGTGTCTGACAATTTTATTCTTTACTATTGTTTCAACTAATTTGCCTGGTACTGATGTTAAACTTCCCAGTCTGTGATAGTCAGGATCACCTCAAGAGCCCTTTATAAATATTGGTGTCATATTAATTATATTCCACTCATTAGGTACGGAAGCTGGTTTAAAGGATAGGTTACGAACCACAGTTAATAGTTCTGCAATTTGTCATTTGAGTTCTTTCATAACTCTTGGGTGAATGCTATCTGGTCTCAGTGACTTGTTGCTGTTAAGTTTATCAATTTGTTCCAAAATGTCCTCTAATGACACCTCAATCTGGGACAATTCCTCAGATCTGTCACCTAAAAACAAGGGCTCAAGTTTGGGAATCTCACTAACATCCTCACCTGCGAACACTGAACCAAAGAACTCATTTAGTTTCTCCACAATGACTTTATCATCGTTGAGTGCTCCTTTAGCACCTTGACTGTCCTGGGGCCCCACTAGTTGCTTAGCTGGCTTCTTGCTTCTGATGTACTTAAAAAACATTTTGTTATTACTTTTTGTGTTTTTGGCTAGCTGCTCTTCAAACTCCTTTTTAGCTTTTCTTATTATATTTTTATACTTAATTTTTGGAGAGCTTATGCTCCTTTCTATTTCACTAGGATTTAACTTCCACTTTTTAAACAATGCCTTTTTATTTCTCACTGGTTCTTTTACTTGGTTGTTAAGCCACGGTGGCACTTTTTTGGTTTTCTTACTATGTTTTTTAATTTGGGATGTACATTTAAGTTGGGCTTCTATTATGGTGTCTTTGAAAAGTATCCATGAAGCTTGTAGAGATTTTACTTTTGTCACTGTACCTTTTAATTTCTGTTTAAGTAACCTCATTTTTGTGTAGTTTCCCTTTCTGAAATTAAATGCCACAGTGTTGGGCTACTGAGGTGTTTTTCCTACCACAGAGATGTTAAATTTTATTACATTATGGTCGCTATTCTCAAGGCCTGAGGGTACTAGGGCTTCAGGGAGACAACCAGGTTAGAAGAAAGCAGCAGGTCCACACCCCCTTGCCAATGATGAGTGGCCATTTCAGACTTCAGTTTGCCCCTGAGGTAGGGACTAGATGACGACTGGCAGTGGGTCACTAAGGCAAGATGGGTATAAGGAACTCTCTGGGAGAGGAGGACCCGAGAATGCAGGGGCACTGCTGTAGGGCACTACTGGGAGGAAAGGGCACCATGGACATGCAAGGACATAGGGCCTGAACCACTGCAGGTGACAGGTAACTGAGGGCAAGACACTGGCCAGCAGAAGGCACTCCAAGGCTGAAGACCTAATTCCCAGAGAGACCGGCAAGAGGTGCCGTGGCAGTGAGTCACAACCCCATTAAAGTCCCTTTAATTTTTAGTTTGCAGCTTAACCCCCCCTGAAGATACTGCACTTATCTAGCAGGTAACCCTCTCTGAGACATTTCAAGTTGGTGGTGTGAGGAACCCCCTCTGGACATAAGCCTGTCACACTCTGCATGCTGCTTGAAACCCTGGGCCTGCTGCATGCCTCAGGAGCATGAACAATAGGAGGTGGAACCATCCCTAAACTAAATATTCTAAGGTAATTCAAACAAACAACTAATATACACTACAAAAAGAACTAAAGACAACTATGCTAGGGATTAACTACTTGCAAAGCAAGAAGTCAAAATCTCCAATGATTGTAACTGGCAAAATGAAGGAACTGAAGCAGCAGTTGGGCCTGCAAGGGTGTATGTATGACACCATGATGCATCAACACAAGGGGCGCCACAGTCAATCTGACAGGTTCCAGTAGGGAAAGTCTACCAATGACTGTGTACGCAGCATGCACACACACATATTGGAATGCACATGAGCAATTACTTGAAGAAAAATAAGTGTTTCCCACAATTTAATTCAATAATTCTAGAATGAGACTATATCAGATTGTTTATAGCCCACATTAACACAAGCGGCGAGGAGTCCTGTGGCACCTTATAGACTAACCGAAGTATTGGAGCGTAAGCTTTCGTGGGCAAAGACCCACTTCATCAGATGCATGTAGTGGAAATTTCCAGAGGCAGGTATAAATATGCAGGCCAGAATCAGGCTGGAGATGACGAGGTGGATCCAATCAGGGAGGATGAGGCCCACTTCTAGTAGCTGATCTGGAGTGTGAATACCAAGAGAGGAGAAGCTGCTTTTGTAGTTAGCTAGCCATTCACAGTCTTTGTTTAATCCTGAGTTGATTGTGTCAAACTTGAAGATGAACTGTAGCTCAGCAGTTTCTCTTTGAAGTCTGGTCCTGAAGTTTTTTTGCTGCAGGATGGCTACCTTTAGATCTGCAATTGTGTGTCAGGAGATTGAAGTGTTCCCCTACAGGTTTTTGTATGTTGCCATTCCTAATATCTGATTTGTGTCCATTGATTCTTTTTCGTAGGGACTGTCAGTTTGGCTGATGTATATAGCAGTGGGGCATTGTTGGCACATGATGGCATATATTATGTTAGTAGATGTGCAGGAGAATGAACCAGTGACAGTATGGCTGATCTGGTTAGGTCCTGTGATGGTGTTGCTGGTGTATATATGTGGGCAGAGTTGGCACGAGGTTTGTTGCATGGATTGGTTCCTGAGTTAGAGTTATTGTAGTGCGGTGTGTAGTTGCTGGTGAGAATATGCTTCAGGTTGGCGGGTTGTCTGTGGGCAGGACTGGCCTGCCTCCCAAGGCCTGTGAAGCGAGGATCATTGTCAGGATGGGTTGCAGATCACTAATGATGCGTTGGAGAGGTTTTAGCTGAGGACTGTAGGTGATGGCCAGTGGTGTTCTGTTGGTTTCTTTCTTGGGCTTGTCCCGTAGCAGGAGGCTTCTGGGTACACGTCTGGCTCTGTCAATCTGTCTCCTCACTTCCTCGTGTGGGTATCGTAGTTTACAGAATGCTCGTTGAAGATCTTGTAGGTGTAGGTCTCTGAGGGGTTGGAGCATATGCGGTTGTACCTCAGTGCTTGGCTGTAAACAATGGATCGTGTGGTGTGTCTTGGGTTTTATTGTATCTGGAATCTTTCAGACAGAACTACATAAATTTCACCCGTCTCTGAAAACAGAGGCCCCACTTGTATTGTACGTATTCTACACTGGAACAGATGAAAGGTTTATAAAGATTCCTCCTTAACCGACGCCTTTCCCTCCGCTTGTCTTGCGGGAGCGCATGCGCAAATGTACTATGTATGGCCAAGTGAGGCCGCTGTGCCTTCTGGGAGTTGTAGTCCGGAAACTTCAGGACCAGACTTCAAAGAGAAACTGCTGAGCTACAGTTCATCTTCAAGTTTGACACAATCAACTCAGGATTAAACAAAGACTGTGAATGGCTAGCTAACTACAAAAGCAGCTTCTCCTCTCTTGGAATTCACACCTCCAGATCAGCTACTAGAAGTGGGCCTCATCCTCCCCTGATTGGATCCACCTCGTCATATCCAGCCTGATTCTGGCCTGCATATTTTATACCTGCCTCTGGAAATTTCCACTACATGCATCTGATGAAGTGGGTCTTTGCCCACGCACGAAAGCTTACGCTCCAACACTTCGGTTAGTCTATAAGGTGCCACAGGACTCCTTGCCGGTTTTGCAGATTCAGACTAACACGGCTACCCCTCTGATACTTGACACATTAACACAGTTCACTATATGAAAATGTGTACAACTTTGTACTTGTTTGCATGTACTTGTATTTGCATGTGGGGAAGCATGTCAAAAATTACATGCGTTATTATGAATCCTGTCCCTACATTAGTATTTGATTTCACTCCAGCAACATCAAGGTTGAGTTTATAGGGTACAAAGTGTAGGGTAAAAATTTCTGAGGCAGGCTATGATATTCTATTAAGAACCCCTATTCTAAATTTCCAGTCTGAAGCTGGCACACAAACAGAGTACATGATGGTTACCCTCCCCCACTCCCACCTAGTCCATCGAAGAAAGGCCATCATAGAGCTTCTCCAGGATGGGAGACAGGACATGACACATTCAATGGTGCTAGGAACAAATGTGCCATTGTCAAGTACTCCTAATGTCTCTGCTTTAATCCCCAGATGAACCAAATCCGTGCAGAGGCACCTTCTTGAAGCTGACAGACATATCCCCAAATGGACCACATCTAGGCAGAGACACCTTCTTGAAGCTGACAGACATATCCCACTTAACACATAAATTATAATTGATGTCTGCTTTGTTTAAATACTTGTTTTACTAGATGTAAGGTATTATGTAAGCTATGGGCGGAAACACTATGTAACTTTATATTATTGCTCTTATTTTGCCTCACAATTAGCACCTATCCAGGGGTCGAGGATCTTACCCCCTCCCCCATAACTTGAACCGCCCATTAAGCATCCTATATAATTAATTGTAATCTATGGTCTGGCAGTGTTCACTGAGCTGAGCAAGTGATGTGACACTCCGCCAGCGCTGTGTGTGTAATAAACTCTCCTGCTTGCTTCACATACGGTGTCCAGGTTCTGTTCCTTCAAAAGTGAGTTATTCTACTGTATTTCCTAACACAGACATCTAGTGCAATCTATATGATTATCACATTTTATTTGAGAGATCCAAAATTCAGTTTAAAATCTTTATTAAAACAAAACTTGATAACCCAAGACATACCTCCGTCTGAACCATTCCATGTCTCTGTAGTCGCATTGTACGCACCAAATCAGAGATGTCAAACTGCCCAAAGCAAACAGATAGTAGCAACAAGTGAGATATTATAACAAAAACACACATATTCAGAGCAATAGTCCTGCATAACAGCAGAGAATTTACAATTTACATTCTAGTTTAGTAGACGAATATTAGTCAAATGCCAGGAAAACCACTACATTATGAGCATATGCAGAAAGCTTGCAGTATGGCCTGTATCAGGTGCAATAAATACTGTATGTGAGAGCTTTGTGAGTGTGTCATTGACCTTTCCCTTTCATTTTACCTGCTCCAACATACCCGTTTATTCCCCAGACTTTATTCTAATAAAGCTCAATCTGGCAGGGTGCTGCACATTCTGCCCTTAATGCGGCATAGCATTGAAGTATGAGCTCAACTTTCAGCATGTTTACACCCACTTTGATTTCCATGAGACTATGAAAGTGCTCAAAATTCAGCATGTATGTGCTTACATGCCTTGTTGGATGAGGCCCTGAGATGCTGCCAATACATTTTACTTTACACCTAGATGATAGGAAAATGATTGGTCCATGAACTGGCAGTTGGGATAAGTTTCAAATGTGGCTGCCAGTGCCCTTCTGTGGTCAAGATAATCTCTATGAAATACGGCATGGTATCCCAAGTTCAAAAGCTCTTTTTCCACATCACTGACTAAGGCACAGGAGTTGAAATAGTGACCTATTCTGTAGTAATATATATGTAGCCATGTTAGTCTGGTCTAGCTGAAACAAAAAACAGGACTATGTAGGAAGTGGGTCTGGCCCACGAAAGCTCATCACCTAATAAACCATCTTGTTAGTCTTTAAAGTGCTACATAGTTCTGTTTTCTGTTTGACCCATTCTGGTTTTGCTTTATTACAGCCTCCTTTGTGTGGATGAAAGATTGGTAACTACTGAATTCTACAGCTTTTGACTCTCATAACTGCTGGTGTGGTGGAGCTCAGGGCAGGGGGCTGGTAATGTGGAAATTGTAGGAGTCAGGGAAGGTAGTTCAGAGGTGTGGGGAGCTCTTAGCAGGAGATGCAGGAGTCAAGGTAGGGATGGGGAGCTTGGGGCAGCTGTGTGGGGGTATAGAAATCATGACAGGGAGTTGGTGGTGGCGGGGAAGTTTGGGAGTGAGAGTGTAACCAGCAGATCCCTGGGGCAGCAGGGACCATGCTCTTTGGCCACCCAAACATTGGAGCTGGCTGCGGAGATATGGACCATGCTGCCCACGCCCTAAGCACTGGGGTGGAGGGGACTGCACTGCCTGGCCATCTGAGCACTGGGACTGAAACCTGCGTGCACCGTGGCTGGCAGCATCCAAAGCCTGGCCCGCAGTTGGCCAATCTACCAGTGTACTGCACCAGGGCGCACTGGCTTACTTTCACCTTTGCTGTCACATAGCTGCCACAAAATGGCCAAATGCATCCTTTCTGTTTTAAATAGTTGCTTTAATTGAATTATGAATGTCACAGCATACTGTGTTCAAAGAGACCAAATCTTTGGAAGAAAAATCAGGGAGCTTCTTAGAAACCTGAGTATGAGATAGTTTAATGTTGACTAAAGCACATTTTATAAAAACACTCTTAAGAAGAAATGTGAATACTTAATTCATTTACCATAAACAATTATTATATTCATTAAATAACTTGGCGTGATAGATTTATATTTTTATTTTTTTATAATTTTGATGTATGATATCAATGTTTATTTTTAAGCTTTTAAAATGATCTATTTACATTTTCACAGTTGTGAAAAATTATGGGCCTTAAAATATTTTTTCATTTTTATTGATTTAAATTCAATCAGAGGAAGTTAGGTGGTAGTATCAGAAAAGTTATTTAATGACAACACATATTGAGATTCAAAAAGTTAAAGGTTTATAACCACAAACTGTCAACATCACATGCCAAAATATACCAAGTAAATATTATACACCACACTCTAAAAGTTCTGAACCAGCAGTTTTTTTGCTTTGCCTATCTGTAAATTTCTACCAATATCCATGGAAGTTATTTTTTTGCCTGTTCATGAGTGTACTGTGAAACTGAAATTTAGCAAAATTTACAGATAAAAATCTTACCCTTCTAAGCCTATAAAGATACATCTACACAGTGTTTTGGAGCCCACAGCAGTCAGTTTCCTAGCCCCATTGACAAGACTTGGGTTACACGGGCTCATACTCTAAAAATAGCTGCACAGACAGCTCTTGGAATTTGTGACTTGGGCTGAAAGTTAAGTTATGAAACACAGGGAGATCAGCTGTTTTTAGATTTTTTTTCTTATGCTCATTATTTCTGGTTTTCATAATTCATGCTGTTTCATACCAGGTTACCAAGGTTAAGGTATAACCAGAGTCCTTGAATCAAAATATTTGCACATTAGAAAAATAACCTAATAGCTCCTGTGGCTCACAGTTCACTTAGTCAAAAGCACAGCTCAATCTGTCCTCTGGGTACTCACATCAAGATCCTTGCTGATTAATCCTAGAACCACATCAATACAAATAAGTGTCCCTGAACGTCCAATGCCTGCACTGCAGTGAGTGATGATAGGCCCCGATTTATGAACGTGCCTCATGTAGGAGATGAAAGTGAGCAGGTTGTCTGGTTGAGATGGTGTGCCATGGTCTGGCCAGGCAGTGAAATTCAGATGAGAAACATGCCGTAATTCACCAGTCTAAGGTTTTAAAAGAGACAGAACAAATATATACAGACATTTCAGAGAGACTGACAGAACCTGTAAGACTTGCCTAAGAACATTCAGTGAACAAACAGCTTACTATAAAAGGAGACTTGCTAATAAATTGTGACCCAAACTTTACGTTTTGTAAACAGAACAGTATTTACAATGTTTTACATGAATATAAGTGGAAATTTGTTTGAATTGTTTGTGGGAAGAAAGCCTAGAGCATATTTGAGTGTGAGAACAAAAGGACAAGGACTATGTATAAAAGTGAAAGAGGCCAGTTTATTTGTATTGTCCTAGCTGCATTTTTTGAGTACAGGATCTTTCGAAAAAAGCTTTTCTTTTCGAAAGAACCATGTCTAGACTGCAGTTTCACTTTCAAAATAGTGTTTTTCGAAATAGTGTTTTTCGAAAAAATGCCGTGATGCGATTATGCAAATGAAGCTTGGGAAATTCAAATCCTGGCTTCATCTGCAATTTCGATATGTCTAATTTACATCCCTCTTTCAAAAGAGGGATGTAGTCTAGACATATAGGAGAGAAAGGGGCATTTTAGCACTGTGAGGTGATGTGCTTGAGCAGTGCATAACTGCTATCTGCTGAAAAAGCTCTCCAGCTAGCTTACAGCAGGGGGCTGGAAGTATTTGCACAGTGGCAGTGCTGAGAGCTATAGAACCAAACTGTAAACCCCGGACATAACTGAAACCACTTCAAGCCAGGGGGTGCACCAGCACCCTCAGAACGCCTTGTTCCAGCATCTATGCTAGTTTATGCAGAATTTTATTCCAGTGGTGGAAGAAGCCACTCACTCAAATTGTCACATGGAGGAAGCAAAATCATAACAGTCAGAAAAAATAAGGACAAAAAGGATTTCAAAAAAGAGTAATCCTGTGTTTTTCCAGAATGGGGTAATTTAGACCAGCTGTGGCTGGAATGAGGGGATCAAAGCCAAACAAAACAGAACAGAACAAAACAAAAAACCCAGAAGCCCCCACAAAATCCTGCCTAATTCCCTCCAAACCCACAAAGTGTTGAATGACTGGATTCACTTACTTGAATATCTTCTAGCTCCAGCACTCTAATGACAAAGCTTTTCAGCTGCTGCAGTCTTACAAGGGCCAGTCGAAGTCTATCATTTACCATGATAGTTTTGCCAAGTACATCTGGCCAATAGCGCTGGCATTTTATCTTTTCTCCTTCTACTTCCTGGGTCATCATGGCTATTACAGTACACTTTTGTTCCCAAGTCATTTGCCAGAAA
This sequence comes from Rafetus swinhoei, assembly GCA_019425775.1. Taxonomy (NCBI): domain Eukaryota; kingdom Metazoa; phylum Chordata; order Testudines; family Trionychidae; genus Rafetus; species Rafetus swinhoei. Next base: position 123,417,212 of record CM033449.1, read on the forward strand.
TCCGCTACTGTCGTTGGGAGTGGTCCTTGACATGCAATGTAGACAAATTCATCATTTCCCACTGGCATTCTAATGAAGCTGGCATTGATATATCCACCTTCAGTTCCTAGGGGCACTCTAGTGGTATCATCTGCAATCCCAACATAGAAAATATACTTTAATTATATTTCTCCATATGCCTATAATTAAATCAACGTTCTGTAAATACTTGTGGAGTACTTTTCATCTTCAAAGAGACTCACAAATATTAATGAATCCTCACAATAGGAAAAAAGTACGTATTAACTCCACATCACATAAGAAAAAAGAGGCAGTGAGGTAAAGAAACTGATTATCAGAGGTGCAGAGCCCTTGGAGAAGAATTAAAGTTTTCAGCTTTCACCAGTCCTAGAAATCAGGCTCTACACTGATTTCATTTACATTTACACTCTGAGCTGGGGTGTAATTCCCAGCTCTACATCACTAAATGCTAGATCACTAAAATGAGAATGTAGTCTTAGCAGTGCAAGTAGTAAGAAGGGCCAGCTGCTCTGAGCGCATGCCCATCACAGGCCTAGGTACACACTCGCAGCATAGACTCAGAGAAGATTAGAGCTGGAAGAGACCTCAGAAAGTCATCTATTTCAACCCCCTCCTCAAAGCGCAATCAACCCCAACTAAATCATACCAGCCAGGGCTTTGTCAAGCCTGGTCTTAAAAACCTCTAAAGATGGAGAGTCCACCATCTCCCTAGGTAACGCATTCCAGTGCTTTACCACCCTCCTAGTGAAATAGATTTTCCTAATGTACAACCTAGACTTCTCCTACTTGAGACCATTGCTTCTTGTTTTGTCATCTGCCACCACTGAGAATAGCCTGGTTCCATCACCTTTGGAGCTCCCCTTCAGGTAGCTGAAGGCTGCCATCAAATCCCCACCACCACCTTTAACTCTTCTGCAGACTAAATAAGACCAGTTCTCTCAGCCTCTCCTCATAAGTCCTGTTCTCCAGCCCCCTAATAATTTTTGTTGCCCTTTGCTGGACTCTCTCCAATGCGTCCACATCCTTTCTGTAATTGGGGGCTCAAAACTGGATACAATACTCCAGAGAAGGGAATAATCACTTTCATCTATCTGCTGACAATGCTCTTACTAATGCATCCCAATATGCCGTTAGTCTTCTTGGCAACAAGGGCACACTTTTTACTCCTATCCAGCTTCTGATCCACTGTAATCCCTAGGTCATTTTCTGCTGAACTGTTGTTTAGCCAATCGGTCCCCAGCCTGTAACAATGCTTGGGATTCTTCTTCCCTAAGTGCAGACTCTGCACTTGTCCTTGTTAAAGCTCATCAGATTTCTTTTCGCCCAATCCTCCAATTTGTCTAGGTACTATGGACCCTTTCCTGCCCTCCAGCATATCTACCTCTCACCCTATTTTAGTGTCATCCGCAAACTTGCTGATTGTGTAATCCATCCCCCCCATTCAGATCATTAATGAAGATGTTGAACAAAACCACCCCCAGGACTGACCTCTAGGGCACTCTGCTGGATATTGGCTGCTAACTAGACATTGAGCCGCTGATCACTACCTGTTGAGCCCTGTGACAGGTGCGCATACCCTGCACTACATCAGGAGGGGTAAAAACTAGGGATGTTAAATATCGGTTAATTGAATAGTTGAGTAACCTCATGACATTATAACGGCTAGTGGACTGTTCTATGGTCTCTGGGGATGGGACTGGCAGCCACTGTATCAGAGGCAGCAGTGCAAGGTGCCAGGCAGGAGCTGGTCTGCGAAGGGAGCCAGTTTAAAAACCAGCTCCCCTCATACACTGTCACCCAGTGCTGCTGCTTCTGATAAAGAGGCAGCAGCATGGGGTGGCAGCAGCCCCTGTTTAAGGGGGGGTCTGAGCTCCTGGACCTGGTGCAAGCTGGGCTGCCTGCCCGCTTGGCTCCTAATACACTTTAAATGCAGAGTGGCGGCAAGGGTAAAAAATTTACTGCGGGGGAGTGAGGGTGGAATGCATGTAATCTATAGCATTAACCTATAAGCTTTTGCTTATTGGTTAATCGACTACATCATTATACCCCTGGTAAAAACCCTGTGTGCGGAGGAAGTCCCACCTCTTCTACCAGACTGAGGATGCTCCAAGTGCTGGGGCAATATAAAAGGCCAGAGAGCAGCTCAGTCTGGACTGTCCAGTGAAGAGGAAGAACCTCCGGCCAGAACTCTGGCACTACAACAGCCTGTGTTCCAGATAGAGGGAACGGAAGAGCCAGAAGGAGGCTGCTACTCAGCCGCAGCGGAGCCCCAGGGAGAAGCTATGGCTGAGGAGCTGGGAGATCTAGCAGCTTCTTGGGATGTAGCTGAACTGGTAGGAAGCGACCTAGGGAAGGTGCAGGAGCAGCCTCTCCCGCCCAGGTACTCTTGGTGTGTTTCGGCTGGATTCCCTGCCGAGAGACAGTGGTAGATCGAGCTGCTGCTCACAAGGCCCTGGGTCGGGACCCAGTGGAGCAAGGTGGGCCCGAGTCCCCCTAGCGGGGCACTAACCCCAATCACATAGGCTGTGTCTAGACTGCCCAGTTTTTCCGGAAAATCAGCCGCTTTTCCGGAAAAACTGGCCAGCTGTCTACACTGGCGGCATTTCCACAAAGCACTGACTTCCTACTGTAAGAAATCAGTGCTTTTTGAAATACTATGCTGCTCCGTTTGGGCAAAAAATTTTAAAAGGGCCAGTGTAGACAGCTCAGATTTGTTTTCCATAAAAGCCCCGATCGCGAAAATGGCGATCGGGCTTTTTAAGCAGCGTCTAGATTGGCCACGGACGCTTTTCCACAAAAAGTGCTTTTGCGGAAAAGCGTCCGTGCCAATCTAGACGCTTTGTTCCGAAAATGCTTTTAACGGAAAACTTTTCCGTTAAAAGCATTTCCGGAAAATCATGCCAGTCTAGACACAGCCCTAGACTCTGGCTACTAAGCTGCACTGCCCTGAACCAAGGGTGACTCATAGGGTGTGTCTAGACTACACCTCTCTGTCGACAGAGAGATGTAGATTAGGCACATTGAAATTGCTAATGAAGCAGGGATTTAAATATCCTGCAAATATCCTTCATTAGCATAAACATGGCTGCCACTCTTTTTCTGAACGGAGTTTTTTCCGAAAAAACAGCAGTCTAGACGTGGATCTGTCGAAAATAAACCTTTTTTCAAAAGATCCTGTAAACCTCATTTTTTGACGAATACAGGATCTGTTGAAAAAGGCTTTATTTTCGACAGATCCACGTCTAGACTGCCGTTCTTTTTCCAAAAAAAAAGCGGCAGCCATGTTTATGCTAATGAAGTGTGGGATATTTAAATCCCTGCTTCATTAGCAATTTCGATGTGCTTGATTTGCATCCCTCTGTCGACAGAGGGATGCAGTCTAGACGTGGCCATAGACTCCAGCTACTAAGTCACACTGACCCGAGCCAAGGATGACTCACTCACTCTGGCCATTGAGCCGTACTGCCCTGAGGCCAGGGTGTTACTGACTCTGGATGGTAGCCCAGACTTCCCAGTGACCTGGGATATTAACTCACTCATTGTGCTGCCCCAAGACCAGGGAAATTGACAGACTAAAGAGACAGCCGATAACCCCGTGTCCGATCAGGTGGCGTCCTCACCCCGGAATACATTTGCCTTTTTCCAATCATCTGGGTCCTCCCCTGACTGCCACATGTTTTCAACAAAACTAGCTCCTCCTATTGCTATGGCTATGATCTAGCGCAGCTATGTCTCCTGAGCTGGGAATCATACCTCCAGCATTAAGTATAGACATACTCAAAGTGTCTTATCCAAGACTGCAGAACAACTCTGTGAGAACAGAAATTAGAAATCAAGACTTTCTGGCTCTCTGTTCTAGACTCAGACGTCATTAGAGTGAGATGGACACTGTATTAATATTATTTTTGGATACTGTATTCATATTATTTTGTTATTTGAGATTTATAGTGGTGTAACCAAGAGCATGTTCTGTCCTCCTATATTTATTTCTGTTTTGTAGGACAAACAGGATCTGCTGCATAAACAGAATTACTGCTTTAAATGAGAGTGGAGGAAAAGGATGGGTGTGATAAAATAACAAGTAGGTGGACCAAGGATGAAAGTAACATTTCGTACAGGTACTGTTGTATCACAGTCCCCTTTGGGGCGGGTCAGGGCAGTGAGTTGGGAGGTGAGAGGTTCAGGGCATGGTGTGCGAGATGCAGGAGTCAAGGCAGGGGGTTGTGGGGTATGGGGACTCAGGGCATGGGACTGGGGTTGTGTGGGGGAGCTCAGGGATGGGAGTGCAGCCACCATGCTACCCGGCCACTGGATCCATGGGGTGGTGGGGATTATGCTGCCCAGCCGCCTGATCACTGGGGCTGGAGCCTGGGTGCGTTGTGGTCATGCAGCCCAGGGTGCCAGCAGCATCTAGAGTCCTGACCCCAGCCAGCGAGTCTGCACTGGGGCACACTGGCTTACTTTCACCTTTGAGGTGGACTCATATAATGATTTTTATCCACAGATCTCAAAGTACCTTAAAAGGGTAGGTAAGCAGCATTATCTCTGTTATATACTAGGACAATGGGTTCAAAGAGGTTTAATGATTTGTCCAGTTGCACAGAAGAAGTGGGAATAGATTTACCAGTCTGATTTCAAATCCACCAGACTACCCTGTCTTTCTGGTTAAATCACTGGAGAAATACCATTTATAGGTTAGTGAAATTCTCTCCTGGCTGCTTAAAGAGACAGGTAAGTAATTAGCCTCCAAATCTGTTTGGCTAATAGAATTACAAAACCTTAATATGTTTTAATTAAAACTTTTAAAGTATTCCCTTGCAATGCTGGAAATCCTGGCACAACAGCCTGGTGTTTCTATAACCCTAACCCTAAGTTTATTATCAAGATTACTTAGAACTTACAGGGAAGTATATTTTTATATCTGTTTTTCCTCCTGTTCTCTTTAGTTTGTCCAACCAAGCAGCGGTCCAATGGCTTTAAGTCTTGAAGATTCTATAAACAGATAAGTCATGTTAATATTTGCTGGGATAAACCAAATGCCATCAAATTTTAACTAAGTGACTAACAGTACATATTAGAGACATATAGTGTACATAATAGAGATGCAGTATAGAATAGATGCATAGATTCCATGGTCAAAGGGACCATTGTGATCATCTAGTTTGACCTCCTGTCTAATACAGGCCATAGAACTGCTCCAAAATAATTCCTGTTGGAGCTAGAGAATAGCTTCTTCTTTTTTTAATATCCAGTCTTGACTTTAAAATTGCCAGATAATAGAGAATCCACTGTGACCCTTGGTAAATTGTTCTAATGGCTAATTAACCACACCCAAAAAATGTCCACCTCATTTCTAGTATGAAAGTGTTTAGCTTCAACTTCCTGCTACTGGATCTTGTTATACCTTTCTCTGCTAGAACCTGTAATCAAACATTTGTCCCCCAAGACATGTAGTTATAATTCACAATATTACATGGGAGAAAGCAGGCAGCTTTGAAAAAAAAACCCAAGCAATTTCCTGTAATTACTTTGTAATGTTCTCTCATAAGTTTTAACATTGTTTTCATTGTGCCTGCTGGATTTTGTAGAGGTCATTACATTTTCCATGCCCTTTGAGCTTGAATGCCAGGTTTTAAAAAATGTAACTTATTAATATTAATTTATTTGAAGAGATGGGTAAGCCTCAATCACATTTCTAGAGCTAAAGCCAATATAGCTCAGTCTAGTTAATATAGTTAAATTGGAATAGAGAGGAGGGGAAGTATTCTTTCCACCCTTTTGCTTTGGTGCAAGGCCATGCAGAATCAAGCTCTCTGTTTCTACCTGCTTCACATAGTGAAGAGTATTTCCATTGCATGATTCATATATATATATAGAGAGAGAGATATACACCTATCTCATAGAGCTGGAAGGGACCTTGAGAAGTCATTGAGTCCAGTCCCCTGCCCTTACAGCAGGACCCAGTACCATCCCTGACAGATTTGCCCCAGGCCCCTAAATGCCCCCCTCAAGGATTGAATTTACAACCCCAGGCTTAGCAGGCCAATGCTCAAACCACTGAGCTATCCGTCCCTTTTAAAAAGGACTCAAAATAGCCTGTGTTTGTTTACCTCAATCTCTTTGGAAGGAACTCCTTGTTCCAATAGTCCACGTAACATTCGGATGACTGACTTCAATTTGGCTCCAGTGTATTTGCCTGAAGGAAGCACTCTGACAATTGGGAGTGCAGAGAGCTCTTCATTTGTCACTAATGGGCAAACTAGCAGCAGAAGAAGATTGATTTAGATGTACATTAAAACAGCTAAAAGAAAGGATAGCAAATATCATGCTCTATAGTGCAGTGCTATAAAACGAGACATTTCCCAGGGACCACCACATCCAGTTTTCAGGTTGTCAGTTATTCATATGTATATCCATAATAGATCCATGATATATAAACAATTCTTCCAGCATTATCCCTTTACTGGTAATGCTTTCTATCTTTTATCACTATTTCCCCAGAACTGTATACACCCACTGCAGCTTTTGTAATATAGATATTATGGACTGGAACTGGCTGTGCGTAATCCCTTGCTCAGATGAATCAGTGACACTACTCCCTTACATGAAAAAGAGTTTGTAAGCATGAATTATTATGTTAAACTCCTATGAACTCTTGAACACCTTGATCTCCTATAATTGCTCTTATCAGAACTGGGCTATTAAAAATATTCAGTACATGTTCAAATACATTTCTGACATGGTATGTTTACTATAATCCTCATTTTCCATTGATTATTTGTGCACGTCCTTGCCTTTAGCTAGATGTTCCTGATTTATTGATTCTATTGGGAGTTCATCACTTCCCCATGTAATTTCATCTTCATCTGCTTGTCCCACAAGAAGTTGTTGAGATCTGGAAAAACAAAGAACGAATAGGGTTCTAATTTCCTATTAGAACAACATTCTGCAAATTTAAATATGAATATTTCTGTCATTAAAAACTCTACAACATAGATTATTCTGAAAATTACAGAATTCTTCAATATAGATTGTATTTATAAAGAAAATAAATATTTCATGTATTCAATAGATTCTATCAAAACAAGAGGTTTAACTGGATGATGATAGCTACTAATGTAATACAGGAGGCTCCCGACTTGTGACCGCCCGAGTTCTGACCCCCCGCACTTACAACCATTTTTGTAAGTGCAGAAGGGGCCGAAAACCCCCGATTTATCTCCTCAGCCTGTATTTACGATGGCGCATGGCACCTATTGTAAATAAGGGTTTGAGTTATGATGCCCCCGACTTGCAATGCTTCCCCAGGAACCAATCGTGTCGCAAGTTGGGGGCCTCCTGTACACAGAGATGATGAATTACCTGCTATATATTTTAGAGAGTTTGTCTGTTTGATCAAGAATTCCTCCTGAACGGTAAGTGCTAGGACAGGGGTGGAAAATAATTTTGATGGGGGGGGCCCCTCTCCAAGATTTTGGTAAGTGGTCAAGGGCTGCCCTTTTCTATGGAGGGGCTGGGACAGATGTTGAGTGCAGACGGGAGCGTGGGGTAGAGGACTGGGGTGCATGAGAGGGTGTGGGGTCTGAAAGGGAGTTTGGGTGAAGGAGAGGGTTGTGACCTGGGGCAGGGGTGGAAGGTCTGGGGAGAAATTGTGACCTGGGGCAGGGGTGAGGAGGAGGGTGCAGAGGGTTTGGTTGTGACCTGGGGCAGGAGATTGTGGTGCAGGGTTCAGGAGGAGAATTCTGTCCTGGAGCAGGAGGCACAGGAGAGGGTGCAGAGTCTGATAGGACGTTGGGAGAGGAGCTGGGATGTCAGAAGCAGGCTGTGACTGGGAGACACTTACCAAAGCAGCTCCTGGCCAGCAGCATTCTCAGGCAGGCTTCCCTGCCAGCATCCCCAGACCGCTGGCTGGCTGTGCATGTGTGTCTCTGTGCTGTGTGGAAGAGGAGGGAGGGAAAGGCTTCATATGCTACCTCCACCCCCAGCAAAATCTTTCAGCTTCTATTTGGCCAGAAATCAGCTAATGGGGGCTGAGAAATTGTGCAGCGCTGCCCCCGTCCTCAGCAAAATCTCTCGGCTCCCATTGTCCGGTTTCTAGCCAATAGGAACGGAGAGATTTTGCTGGGGATGGGGGGCAGCATTCTGAAGTCTCTCCATCCCTCCCCCTTCCCAGCAGTGCAGATAGCCACAAAGAGCAGCCAGCCACTTTGATCCATGCTGCTCCCTGCAGCAGGGGTGGGTGGGGGCCAGATCAAAAGGCTTGGTGGGCTGGATCCAGCCCATAGGCCGTATCTTGCCCACCCTTGGGCTAGGACTACCAAATTTGGTATATAGCTTCCTTTTATCATAACTTAAAGCAACATAAGGGCTTGATTGTGCAAGGAAAATGGGATGCACCTGGAATGGGATTGCTTCTCATATAACCAAATAGAGAAGAGACATAAACACCAAATCAAGTTCTGTCCTCAAAACTGACATAACTGAGTGAATGCTGAAAGAAATTGAACCAAGATGAACCAGAAAAATAGAATGGACCTGAAATACGATTGTTTCTCAATCAACCTTAAAGAAAAGGGATAAAACAGAGAAATTTGGAGTGGTGCTCTGTTTTGGCACAGCTAAATCAATGCTTCAGGTTTGAAAACTAGAAAACAATCCTGTTGGAAACCAAATTGACCATCCCCCTTTTTTCTTAAAACATAGTGAATGATAAGAGTTTATACAGACGAAGAAAAAAATTGATGGAATTCCCATTTAAAAAATTTACTAAAAAAATTAAACAGACAAATTTTAACAAATCTTTTTTTAAGAAATCAGAAATAAAAATTAAATTAACAAAAATAACATTGTATTTTTGAAAACCACAATCATTTCAATAAAGCATGTACATTTTCCTTTTATTTAAACATTAATTGAGTTAAGGACTCAAGTGATGCTGGGTACATCTGCTAGTATAACATAACATACAAACACAAGTGACCTCATGGGTGGTCAGTGCAGTTGGGGCTGGGGGAAGCAGGCTCCCAGCCCCACTTCCTCTGCTGCGGCCCCACCCCCACCACAGGGAGGAGAAGAGCACCAGGGAGGGAGGAGGCTGCACGGCTCCAGCCTTCCCGGCCCATGGAGCATTGGGGAAGGAGGAGACCGCACACCCCTGCCTCTCCTGTCCCTGAGCACCTGGGAGGGAGAAGATCACATGGCTCCAGCCTCCCCAGCCTCTGAGCAGCAGGGAGGGGGGAGATCATGTGGCTCCAGCCTCCCTGGCCCCTGGAGCACCAGGGAGGGAGGAGGCTGCGCAGCCCAAGCCTCCCCAGCCCCGGAGTACCATGGTTGGGGGGAGGTGCTGGAGGCAGCAACACTCCGGCCCCAGAATGCCTACAGCAGGCCTTCTGGGGGTGGAGTGTGGGCAGGGCCAGGCTGGTGCTTTGGGAAGTCATTCGTTTTTAGCCTTATTGAAGTACATTTAAATTACTTATTATTTATTACACACATATTGCACACAAAAAGCTACTTTAAAGAGCACAAAAGTTACGTCAAGCACCCAAATCTTCTTACTATGCATTTTAGAAATGTGTGTCTGCCTGTGAGTCCATTTGTTCAAGAACTCCTTCTAAACAGTAAGAGCTAGGACCACCAGACTTGATATGCAACTTCCTCTTTTCATAACTTAAAGCAAGGGCAAGGTTTAGTTGTGTCAGGATAATGGGATTTGCATTGAGGGTTTTTTAGTGGGAGGGAGTTTTATGCAGAATGGCCACAGGGTGGCAGCAAGGAACCAGAGATGGGGACTGGGACATCTATAATCCCATTGGGCCACCAGGGGGCAGTGTGGAAGAAGGAACAGCTATCTACTATATCAGGGGTGGGGAACCTTTTTTGGGTTGGGGACCACTGACCCATAGAAATACCACTCAGGGACCGCACAGAAGTGAGAAGCAAAACAAAACCAACAACAAACCGCACGTCCCCCCAAAAAACCTCATTGAGGCGGCCCCCAATTGAGAAGGAGAAAGATACTCTCCACACTCCCCTCACACTCCAGGGTCTTGGCGGCGGGGCGGGTACAGGCTAATAGATTTTGTGTGCTTCAGCTCTGCAGTGCGAGAGGGGGGGCTGTGCGAGGGGGGGGGGCTGGAGCATCAACATGGGCTCCCCAATGCTGGCAGAGAGCCCTGAGCCTTGGGGGCTGGATCCAGGCAAACAGGGGGCTGTAACTGGCTCCTGGGTCTTAGGTTTCCCAACCCCTGTACTACATATTACAAAGAATTTGTTTGTGTGTCTATCTGTCCCCTAGCCAGGGAACATGCACGCCTCCCAGGCTGTGCCCACTGGAGGTGCCCTGGTCATGGACAGGCGTTTCTCACATGGCACAAAGCTGCTGAAGTGAGAAAGGGCTGGGGTAGTCCTCTCTTCCTGGGACAGCTTGCATGCTGAACCCCTCATCTCCTGCCCCACCCCAGACCAATGGTTTAAATGAAGAAAAACAAAATGTATTTGAGTTAAAGACCTGAGCAATGCTGGGTAAATCTAATATTGAGAAATGCCAAAATTAAGTTTGTCCATACAATTATAAATGCATATGTGCGTGTGCAAGTTACACATATAATTATGATACATACAGACATATTGTACACCCATTCACACACACCAATGACTTTCTAGTGTGACCTGTGTCTTTGCAAAAATAAACTAATTATGAATTTATTTGAGAAAAATAGGTATTAAGCAGTTAAGTTTTCTGAAGTTTTGCTCATAGCAACACAGCATAGATGCCTTTGTTTATATTTTACTTTATTACGCTTGAATTATGACTAAGGTGCTATCATTTAAAGCTAGCAGGAGAAAAATGGGGGTGGAATCTTTGCTGTTAGATTAATGTATACATGTCTGCAAGGGGCTCAGATATCATGGCGATTCTTGTGGCACAAGAAACTAAATAGCTAAAACTTTCCCCCACAAAATATCCATTGTGCAGATTCCTCACATTATCAGACCAGAACCCTTAAGAACATAAGAACGGCCATACTGGGTCAGACCAAAGGTCCAACTAGTCCAGTATCCTGTCTGCCAACAGTGGCCAATGCCAGATGCCCCAGATGAAGTGAACAGAACATTAATCACCAAGTGATCATCCATCTCCTGTCATCCATTTCCAGACACTGACAAACAGAGGCTAAGGGACACCCTTCCTACCCATCTTGGCTAATAGTCATTAATAGACCCAACCTCCATAAATGTATTTAGTTCCTTTTTTAACTCTGTTAAAGTCTTGGTCTTCACAACATCCTCTGGCAAGGAGTTCCACAGGTTGACTGTGCAACTGCATGAAGAACAATTTCCTTTTTTTTAACCTGCTACCTATTAATTTCATTTGGTGACCCCTAGTTCTTATGTTGTTGTAACAAGTAACTTTTCCTTATTCACTTTTCCCATACCAATCATGATTTTATAGACCTCTATCATATCCCCCCCCTAGTCTCCTCTTTTCTAAGATGAAAAATCCCAGTCTTTGTAATCTCTCTTTATATGAGACCCATTCCAAACCCCTAATCATTTTTCTTGCCCTTTTCTGAACCTTTTCCAACGCCAATATACCTTTTTTGAGATGGGGCGACCACATCTGTACGCAATCCAGTTTTTCAGGGACCACTATAAGCCTGTATGTCTCAACTCTACTCATGCTGCTAATGAAGGTGTCATCTGCTGCCAGTTTTGAGTGTGGATAGGAGCACATTCCCAGAAGGAAATGTCTGTTTATTTAGTCAATGAAATCACTGTCTGAAAGAAATAATTCTCAAAAGCTACTGTCCTGGGCAGGATTCAAACTGATGAAAAGCTGTCCTTTGGTAACAGCAGATTTTGGGAAAAGAGGAAAGGAGCAAAGGCAACAGGGAGTCTATGTAAGTTAGCATAGGAATACTTTTTCACCCTAATGATATTCTTGTAGTTGTGTAGCAAAACAGAGTCCTTCAGCAGATTTGTACTAGTCAGAAATCACAACTGGTGTTCTTGAATACCACCACTTGACATCAGAGTCTATAGCTCTATATAATATCATGACTTTGCAGGTAACATGAACCATCCTATATCAACATGTCAACATGTATATGGGGTTTGTGGTTTGTTCGTAATTCCTCTTCTCTCACTTGGCCAGGTTGTAAAAATTATGTTACTTTTAAATTCCACTTAAAAATCTCACCTTTCAGACACTACTTTGTCTTCACAATGTTCTTCACAGCCATTTATTTGTGTCGGCTGGTAAAGGAAACATTTCAAAGTATAATGAGTTATGGTGGAAGGTCATTACAAGAAGCAGACTTTTATATTATAAATCAAAACAAACAATACAAGCAGTCATGTAGTACTTTAAAGACTAACAAGATAGTTTATTAGGTGATGAGCTTTCGTGGGGCAGACCAACTTCTTCAGCTCATATTCTGCAAGTGAATTGGCATGACCATTATATAACAGAGGGATACAATGAGAAAAGTAAAAAAATACAAACTGACAAATCGGCTACATGAAACAGAAGGTGGGGGTTAGGGGTGAGTGACAAGGAAGGAGGAAATTGCTTACTGTAAGAGTAAATTAAGTGGCTAATCTGGGGTCACTACGAATATGAAAAGGTGGGGAGGCTGTCTTTGTAATGTATAAGATAATTATCATCTCGATTAAGGCCCATTCGCAACATGTGGAATTTTAGCATAAATAAAAGTTCTGAAGTCTCCCTCTGTAATCTGGTGTTAAAGTCTCTTTGTTGTAAGATGCATGTTGTCAGGTCTTCAAGGGAATGGCCAATTTGATTGAAATGCTGGCAACGGATTTGTGTGTGTGTAGATTTCTGATGTCTGATCTGTGAGCATTGATTGTTTGGTGAAGTGACTGACCAGTTTGTCCAGTATACATCGCAGAGGGCCATTGCTGGCACATGATGGCCATTAAAACCAGGGCTGGTTTTAATGTGGCATGCCCTATGGTTGTTAGTGAGAATCTTGTGGAGGTTAGGTGGTTGTCTATAGGAGAGTACAGATCTGTCACCCAGAGCCTCTCGAAGTGTAGCATCACATGGCATCATGTCACCCAGAGTCTCAGGAAGATTCTCACTAACAACCACAGGGCATACCACATTAAAACCAACCCTGGAACTTTCCCTTGCAACAAACCCCGTTGCCAGCTTTGTCTACATATTTACTCTGGAGACACCATCACTGGACCTAACCATGTCAGTTATACGATCAAGGGCTCATATTCCTGTATGTCCAGCAATGTGATATATGCCATCATGTGTCAGCAATGCCCCTCTGTGATGTATATTGGACAAACTAGTCAGTCACTTTGCCAAAGAATCAATGCTCACAGATCAGACATCAGAAATCTCCACACACACAAACCTGTCAGCCAGCTTTCATTCAAATTGGCCATTCCCTTAAAGACCTGATAACATGTGTCTTACAACAAAGAGACTTTAACATCAGATTACAGAGGGAGACTTCAGAACTTTTATTTATGCTAAAATTCCACACATTGCGAATGGGCCTTAATTGAGATGATAATTATTTTACACATTACAAAGACAGCCTCCCCACCTTTTCAGATTCGTAGTGACCCCAGATTAGCCACTTAATTGACTCTTACAGTATGCAATTTCCTCCTTCCTTGTCACTCTCCCCCTCACCCCCACCTTTTGTTTTATGTAGCCGATTTGTCAGTTTGTATTTTTTTTACTTTTTTCATTGTATCTCTCCGTTATATAATGGTCATGCCAATTCACTTTCAGAATATGATCTGAAGAAGTGGGTCTGCCCCATGAAAGCTGATCACCTAATAAACTATCTTGTTAGTCTTTAAAGTGCTACATAACTGCTTTTTTTGTTTTACCAAGATCAGACTAACACGGCTACCTCTTTGTGACAAAACCATGTTAACAAGTAAATTTAGTATTTATGCAAGGTGCTAACACTGATGATTTCAATTCTTCCTGGAAATCCATCCAACCACAAAACTCCCAGACACTCAACATCTGCTTGGGGGAATGCTGAGCAGTTGGAGAGGTGAAATCCCAGCCTAGAGCCAAGGAGCAGGACTACTATGCTTTTAGATCCCCTACAAAGATGTTACAGACCAAGGGTACAGGTGTTTGAATAACAGTTGTCATAACTGGGCAGGAAGTACAAACACTGGATAGGGGATTCTATTAACTGGATTCATTTGCTACAGAGTCTGGATATCTATTGACTGATACAACATAGGACAATATGGAAAAGTATAGATTGAAGATGGAACAGGAATTTGTTCATGAACGTTAGTTTATCTGAGCAGAAAGATGAAGGAGAGGGAGCTTCACATGTGTACTCTATAGATACTTGGCAAAATATCTGAAATACTCTGATTTTTTTCTAGGCCACTTTGAACTGAGGGAGCTTTCTGGCTAGAATTTATGAAATAGCAGTGTATTGATATTTTATTAGCATTACACTTCTAAAAACGGTTGGCTTTCATTGTTTTCTTGTTCTATTGTGCAGTTGATTTATCACAGATTGCTCTCAGTGTATAAACACTGGAGGCCAATAAAATGGAAGTGACATTACATTTAAAATGTTGATGAAACAACTTCCAGAAACTCAATGTGATTGAGGGAATCAGAAGTCAAGGTAAATAGTCTAGTAAAACAGTAAATAAAGGCACTGTCAGCACCTCTTCATTTTACCTCTGGAAAGTCTTCAGGCAAAGATGACCCATCACAGTCTGTGTCTTCAGCTTTTTCTTCTGCCAGCTTTCCATTGGTCTCTAAAGAATCTACTGTAGAAATACATTAGAGGAAAGAGCTATTCAGAAGTAATGTTATAGGTAGGTTAAAAAAAGCCTCATATTTTCATTCAAATATATTAAGAATATTTCTGCCTGCAGCTAAAATCTCCTCCCCACGCCCACCCCCGCACCGAAAAAATGATTCTACGCATGAGGCCTCAGCCATACATTCATTCTGAACAACTCTTTACTGTCAAAGCAGACCATAGAACTAAAGGTAGATTAGGGGCCTGATTCTCATTTACACTAAGGTCCTTTATACCACTTTGGCAATATAAAGGGGTTAAAAGTGAATATAAATGACACTGCACCAAGTTTAAATTCCCTTTACACTGACAGAGTGGTGTACATATCTGCCTTCACATAAATATTAAGAAGACCATCATACTTCATCATTCTTAGCACAGAATCAAAAGCAGGGGTTGTTTAAACTTAGTTTAACTACATAGTTATTTGTAACAGTATTGAGCTGATGTATATACTGTAAAAGAATAGCAAGTTGTTAACCCAGCAGCATGAATCTAATTCAACTCAAAGTCTATCTATATCTGGATTTTATTTACTCTATATTCTATATTCATGAGTCATTAAAAATTGTATAGGATGAAATGTGACCTACTTCAGCTATGTCACTGTTGCTACATTTCCCAGGGTGTGTCTAGACTACAGGGTTTTTTCGGAAAAAGTGGCCTTTTTTCGAAAAAGCTATACCTGCGTCTAGACTACCACCGCGTTCTGTCAACAGTAAATCAACAGAACGTGGCGGTTTTGTTGACAGTGGTAAACCTTGTTTTACAAGGAAGATTGCCTTTTTCAACAGAGATCTGTCGAAAAAAGTGTGCGTGGATGCAGGGAGCCAGCTCTGTCGGAAAAAAAAGGCCTCCAGGAAGAAGCCCTGGTGGACAGTCTAGCCTTTACATGTAGAGAACCTCTGTGGTTCCTGACCGCAGCCTCTTAAAGGCACAGGCACCCAGACAGGCCTTGCTGTCCAGCAGCTAGCCAGAGCACCCGTGCTAGCCATGCTAGCCATGTCCCAGTCTCAAGGCCCCCCGGCTCTTCTCGGGACAGAGAGGAGGACCCACCCTGGGGCACCAGCCTGGTCAGGGCCAGAAATAAAAAACCTACTGGAGCTCTGGTCCCAGGAACAAACGCTGCAGGCCCTGCAGACACGCCACAGGAATGCGGACATCTGTGAGCGCCCGGCCCAGGGACTGACCACCAAAGGGCATCACCCCCGCACCATGGCACAAGTGAGGGCCAAAGTCAAAGAGCTGCAGCAGGGATATGCCAAGGTCCGGGACCAGAGCTCCCGCTCGGAGGCAGCCCCAGAAAGCTGCCCTTACTACCAGGAGTTGGAGCAGATCCTGGGTGGTGGGGAAGCCCAGACTCCACTGCGTGCGGTGGAGTCCGGGTTACTCCACCACATCGTGGACTGACCCCTGAGGGAGGAAGATGAGGCAGGAGAGGTGGGAGAGCTGCACCAGGAGGAGGAGGAGGAGGAAGAGGAGGCAGCAGGGACCCTCTCCCAGGAGCCGGTCCTCCAGACCCCAGAGGCCTCCCGGGCATCCGTGGATATCGGGGAAGGAACGTCAGGTGAGTGCTTTGAGGGGTCACCACACAGGGGCGGGTTGGCAGTGTGGGGGGCCACCTAGTCCCATTGCCACTGTGGGGCCCCTGTGAGGCTTTCAAGCAGTGTCATGTGTAACACTCCTGAGTCTCCTGTCCAAAGGAGAGCTCCTGACAGCCATGGCATGCCCTCAGGGACAGCAAGGGTGCACACAGACATTGATTGTCTTCTCTTTTCCTCCACAGCCGGACCCTCTACCCAACAGGGGAGCACCACACCCGCCCCACCACCATCCCGGACCCGTGGCACCTGCAGGCACTGGCGGGTCTACTGAGGAAGCATGTAGTGGCCCTGCAGAACCTGAACAGGACCCTCCAGCAGAGGACGGAGGCAGAGGCTGAGTGGCGCACCAGGCTGCTGGATGAGCTGGTCCAGCAGCGCACTGACGTTTGTGTCACAATGCGGGAGGTCCTCGGCTTGCCTGCCACTGTCACGGGCACCGTTCCTCCTGCACGCCAGGCCCCTGCTCCCCCCTGCACCCCTTTCCCCCCAGTCCCTCCTGCTCCTCCAGCCCTCCTTCCCCCCCAGCCCCTCCTGCTCCCGAGCCCTCACAGACCCAACAGCTGCCCCCCGCCGAGGCCAGGACTGGCTCTCGCTCCACCTGATCCCAAAGCCGTGGCAATGCCAGGATGGTGGCAGGACCCTGCGAACAGGGAAGCAGCGGCCTACTTGAGCCCCCCTCCCCCCTCCAGGTTTTCAATCCCCTACCACTCCAGTTAAAGGACATTTCAGTTATGTAACAAAATCTTTATTTTTGACTGACAGATTTACTTTGTTTATAAACAGTTGAACAATAAGAAGAGAAAGGTGTTTTATACACAGTTCGCACCTGTTCTGCGTTTCTAATAAAAAAAATTATGTTTACAAAAAACAGGTCTGTGTCTTCTTAATGGGAACAGAGTGAGGGTTGTGGAGGGAAAGGTAGGGGTGGGCCAGGCCAAACCCCCCGTGGGGGATGCCCTGGGGAGAGTCAGTGGGCTCCTTCTGAGAATCTCTCCCTCAGGGCCTCTCGGATTTGGACACCAGCCTGGTGAGCCTGGCGGATGGCAGCCATCCGGGGCTGCTGAAATTGCCTCTCCTCGCCATCAGCACCTGTCCCCGACCTTGGCAGGAAGGCCTCCCCTTTCCTCTCCACCAGGTTATGGAGGGCGCAACATGTGGCCACCACCTCCGGGATGTTGCGTTCGCCCACCTCCAGGCGTGTGAGGAGGCAACGGAACCTCCCTTTCAGACGGCCGAAGGCACATTCAACCTGGATGTGAGCTGGCTAAGATGCGTGTTGAAAAGCTCCTTGCTCACATCCAGGTGGCTGGGGTAGGGCTTCATGAGCCACGGCATCAGGGGGTAGGCCGCGTCGGCCACTATGCACACTGGCATCTGCACATCCCTGAGTGCGAGGTGTCGCTGGGGGAAAAATGTTCCTGCCTGCAACCTGCGGTACAGGTAGGAGTTACGGAATATGTGGGCATCATGTGCCCACCCTGACCACCCAACACAAATGTCCATAAAGTGTCCTCGGTGGTCGACGAGGGGTTGCACTACCATGGAATAGTAGCCCTTCCGGTTTATAAACTGGGCTGTTCAATGGGGCGGTGCGTGGATTGCGATGTGTGTCCCATCGAGGGCTCCTCCGCAGTTCAGGAATCCAAGGGCGGCAAACCCGGGATGATGTTGTCCAGGTCCCCGAGATGGACGAGCCTCTTCAGCAGCTCCGCATTGATGGCCCTCACCACCTGCAGCACGAGACAAATAGACAGACAGAAACCAGGGGAGTTAGACAGGTTACCTAAGCGCTTGGGAGGAGAAACCTCTCCCCCCAACTCACCCCTCCCCTTGTCAGGACACCCCCTTCCCTTGCATCAGTGCAGGGGTGGCTGAGTAGCAGCCTCCAAGTGCCACTCCATCCCCCACTCCCTCTTGCCGTTGCCTGGCAGTCCTCCTTTCTCAGCTCCCCCCCCCCCCCACTCAGCAGGGCCTGTCCCCTGAAAGTGACTTACCTCTATCAAGATGGCCCTGACAGTAGACCTCCCCATGCCAAACTGGGTGTCCCATGGAGCGGTAACTGTCGGGGGTGGCCAGCTTCCACAGGGCGATTGCGACCCGCTTCTGCAGGGGGATGGCGGGCTGCAGGTGTGTGTCCTGGTGTTCCAGAGCAGGGGCGCGAGCCAGGCACACAGCTCCAGGAACATGGCCTTCTGTATCCGGAAGTTGCGGAGCCAGTGTTTGTTGTCCCAGAGCTGCATGATGAGCCGGTCCCACCAGTCGGAACTCGTCTCATGCCTCCAAATCTGCTTGTCCCCAAAAAAGTTTGGGGGCAAGGACAGAGCTCCTGCATCCCAGAGGAGGGTCTCCTCAGTGCAGTCTGGGTCCATATGGGGCAGGAGATTCACGACAGAGTCATGCAGATGCAGCAGAAGCTGCAGTATGGCAACGTGGGGCCATCGGCTGCCCAGAGGCAGCTCAGGCTCCATGGCCAAAAACATGATGAAAAGCAGAAAAACCCCCCCTGCAAATAAACTACTGTGGTGTCCAAGGAAGCAGGGCAACCAGAGCAAAAACTGCAGCAGCTTTGCTTTCCCTCTAGGAGGCAAGCCAGAAGAAGGAGCAGAGCAACAGCTGTCCAGGAGGATCCCTTTAAGCACGCGTCTCTGCAAAGGGCAGGCAGCAGCACCTGGAAATAAAGGCTGCCCCCATGCCCTGCCAGAAGCACTTCTGGATGCCTTCTTTTTTCAACAGAGCGTTCGGCAGTCTGGACGCTCTTTTTCCAAAAAGTGGATCGATTTTTCGATCCGCATAATGTAATCTAGCCGCTCTTTTTCGACAGAGGCTTTTTCAAAAGATACTGTCAAAAAAGCCTGTTGAAAAAGGCGTGCAGTCTAGACGTAGCCCCAGGTTCAATACACCAGCCATGCTGCTGTACACAGTGGGTTAGATTGAAGCCGGTGTACTTTGGCAATAATGAAACCACACAAATTTATACAAGCGAGATTCTGATTGCGTACTCTTAACAGAATGTTACTAGATGTATATAGGCCAGCAAGTTTAGAAAGGAGAAGAACAAAAAGGGTTAAAATCATTCTAAATAGTTGAGTGGTGTTTCAAACCTGGTGACCACAGTAGCAGTTTGGTTTAATTCACTGCATTATGTGCAAGTCCACTGGTTAAAAGACAGGAAACAAAGGGTAGGAATAAATGGTAAATTTACAGAATGGAGAGAGGTAACTAGCGGTGTCCCCCAAGGGTCCATATGGGACCAATCTTATTCAACCTCTTTATAAATGATCTGGAGAAAGGGGTAAACAGTGTAGTGGCAAAATTTGCAGATGATACTAAACTGCTCAAGATAGTTAAGACCAAAGCAGACTGTGAAGAGCTTCAAAAAGATCTCACCAAACTAAGTGATTGGGCAACAAAATGGCAAATGAAATTTCATGTTGATAAATGTAAAGTAATGCACATTGGAAAAAATAATCCCAACTCTACATACAATATGACGGGGACTAATTTAGCTACAACTACTCAAGAGTTGTGTGACAGTTCACCCCCCTTCCCGCATGCTTTATGAAATAGACTTATGGACATAAAAGTACATATGTAATTTGAGCAAATTACTTCATGAAATCTATCAATCTTCATGTCATAATCCGCTGTATCCATTTATCTTATTTTGGTGTATGTATCATGTGTGTAAAATTAGACATATGGAGTATGGAATACTTTATGGGCTTTAAATGTATGGATGAAAGTCATCAAGGGAGGCCTCAGTGTCTGGGCAATCATATGCAAATAGATTTTTGTCCTTACATCTTAACACTGGTTGGTAGGGAGGGGCCAGGCGACTCCCCACGCTCTAAGGGAATCTTTAAAAACAATCGGAAAGTAGTAGTCTTTGGCGGGCACACCTAAAAAAGTGAACTAGAGACCTCAGGGGAAGTGGAGATTTTCCCTGGTTTGAAGGAGCAGCTGGAACAGAAACAGTTTTAGGATGAGTTAATAATAAGTTCATACTGAGGATTTAATGTTAGAATTAGCTAAGTGTTTTCTGTTATTTTTAATTTGTAATCTACTTTGCTCTGCCTGTTCTCACTTATAACCACTTAAATCCCACTGCTTGTACTTAATACAATCACTTTTTTTTACTATCAAGCCCAGTGTAAATATTATTATAAATAATTATAATCAGTGTGTACATCCTCCTTTCATTGTTAAAGGGGGCTTACCTAAAAATAATTCATTGGGGGATTTGATCCCATTTGGGGAGTGGTATCCCAGGAAGCTGGGCCCAAAACTGCACTCTCCTTGGATCTGAAGAGGTTCAATGTCTATACTGCTTCTCGGGGAGGGGGGGGGGGGCTGTGATCTCAGCTTGGTGCCTTGGTTGGGGGAGACCAGCAGAGCTGGCCTAGCAGGACCAAGCGGTCAGAAGCCCCAGCGTGTGGGAAGTTGAGTTGCAGTGGCCGTGTCAACACCCTGGGAATCACCTCCAAGGGTGTATATAAAACTATAGTACATCCACATTTTGAATACAGTATACAGATGTGGTTGCCTCATCCCCCCCCCAAAAAAACCATATTGGCAGTGGAAAAAGTTCAGAAAAGGACAAAAAAATGATTAGGGGTTTGGAATAGGTCCCATATGAAGAGAGATTAAAAAGACTAGGACTTTTCAGTTTAGAAAAGAGTAGATTAAGGGGGGGATATGATAGAAGTCTACAAAATCATGACAGGTGAGTTACTAAGTGAATAAGAAAAAGTTACTTGTTCCCATAACATAAGAACTAGGGGTCACCAAATGAAATTAATAGATAGCAGGTTTAAAACAAACAAAAGGAAGTTTTTCTTCACACACTGCACAGTCAACCTGTGGAACTCCTTGCCAGAGGATGTTGTGAAGACCAGGACTTTAACAGAGTTCAAAAAAGAATGAAATAAATTCATGGAGGTTGGGTCCGTCAATGGCTATTAGCCAGGACGGGTAGGAAGGGTCTCCCTAGCCTCCATTTGTCAGAGTCTTGAAATGGATGACAGGAGAGGAATCATTTGATGATTCCCTGTTCTGTTCACTCCCTCTGGGGCATCTGGCATTGGCCATTGTTGGCAGACAGGATACTGGGCTAGATGGACCTTTGGTCTGACCAGTATGGCCATTCTGATATTCTTATGTTATGTTCTTATGATATCTCACAGGAGCAATTAGCAACCACTATTCCCATAATCATGCTCATTTCAGTTGATGGTGACTATTCTGCTTGAAAAACAGAGAGGTAAAGAAAAAGGAAGTGTTGATTCTTGCAGCATTAGGGACAAAGGACCTGGCTGAAAATTAAAAGAGCAGATTTGAAAAGAAAAATATTTTATATTTTTCAAAAATTGCAGACATAATTTTGTAACTACCTGTGATGTAATCTGTGTGCCTGACTGTACCTCAAACCAAAACACCTTAACATCATCACTACTACCCATGAACCGCTGCAAGTATTAACACATACCCAAACATTATTTAAACTAAGGACCTGATTTACAAAATCTGGACTTCACAAAAAGATCCAATCATTTGACTGCCCCTTTAAACACCTTTCCTGGAAAAAATCATCTTGCAAGTTATTTTCATCCCACCACTTTCTTAGCTAAACAAAAGCCCGTTCAGTGTTCATTTCCTGGGGTTACACTGATGGGTTATGGTACCTGGGAAACAATCACCTGTACTTCCATTATTATAATTTAAGAGGTTCTGGGCCTCCTCATCTACAACATCCAACAGATATTGGACAACTTCATTGTGGTCATCTGCGTCATAATAGTCATCATCCAATATCTCTGTTTCTAGAAACGTAAAACAAACAACATGGGGGAAAGGAATATAAAAAGATTAATGCATATAAAGGATTATAATGACAAAAAGGCATTCTATCAAACATATATTCTTTAATATAGTAGTAATTATAGTAGTAATTACTGTGACTCTCGTTCCCTGTCTATGCAACTGAATTCAAACTCTGATATCTTTACTCCACTCCTTCTTTTCTTAGCAAAAGACTTGTTTAGGAGGGTATGTCTACACTACAGTGCTAATTCGAACGAACTTAATTCGAATTAGTTAATTCGAAATAAGCTAATTCGAATTAGTGCATCTAGACCTAAAAACTAATTCGAATTAGCATTTTGCTAATTCGAAATAGCACGTCCACATTGAGTAGACCCTGAATCGAAGGTAAGCCTGGCCGGAACCAGTGCAGGGCATCAGGTCGGACTTAGGTGTGGGGCTGCTGCCTCAGGCTAGCTGAGGGCTGTGCTTAAAGGACCCGACCCCATCTCGGACAGACAGTTCTCAGGTTTCTCTGCTTGCTGGTCTACCTCGCTGAGGGACAGCAAAGCATTTGTGTCTCGGAGTGCTCTGCTTGCCCTCACTCGGGGCACCACGGCACTCTGCAACATGGAACCAGACCTGCCCCCGGGGACTCTGCTGCGTCTCGTGGACACATTGCTGGCAGCCTGGCTGCACTGTCTGCAGGCTGCCATCCGGGAGGACCATCGAGGGGATGTCAGGATCCAGGGGGCCCTGCGGGAGAGCTTCCACCCTGAGGAGCGCTAACAGTCTCCCCGGTCTGCCCCACCAGGGACTTGTGCCCCATTCCTCCCTCTCGTCCTTCCACTTACCTTTCTCTAGCCCCCCCTTCCTGATATCAAATAAAAGACACGTATTTTCAAAAATAACAACTCTCTTTATTTAACACAACTGGGGAGAGGGAATGAATGAAACTCTGGGGAGACGGGAGAAAGGAGGCGGGAGAGGGCAGGAGAGAGGGTGGGACAGGGAAGGGGTAAACCTGGGAGGAGGGAGCTGGAAGGGGGAGGAAGGGGAGGAAGAGAAGGGAAAGTTCAGGGTTCGGGGTCCTGCTGGCTCTCCCATGATGCAACACTGCGGGTGCGGTGACATCGGGGGGGAGTGGGTGTGGAGGGTGGGGCAGGAGGGACGGGGGGGTGCGGAGGAAGCGGGAGGGGGGAGCAGAGGTGGGAGGAGGAGCGAGTGCTGGGATGGCCGCAGGGACTGAAGCAGGAGGAGGCAGGAACCTGTCCACCAGAGTCTGGAGGTGACCTCAGAGGGCATGGCCCTGATCCTCCAGCGCCTGCAAGATCCGCTGCCGCAGCCGCAGGTCCTCGCGGACCCAGTGCTCCTGGGTGCGGAGCTGCTGCTCCAGTAGCCGCAGGTGCTCCTGGCTGTGCATGTGGCCTCTGGTGGCCAGGCTGGCAGCCATGTGGCTGTAGATGGCTGCGTTCCTGTGCCTAGTGCGGCAATTGTGGGCATTGGAGGCCTCCCCCCAAACCTTGATGAGGACCACGATCTCCGCACTAGACCAGGCGGGCGCCCGCCTCTTATGGCCCCAGGTAGGCTCCTGGGAGCTGCCAGCCTGGTCCTGGGAAGAGGTGGAGGGCTGGGTGGCAGCGGGTGGCTGGCTCATCTCATGCCAGGTGCAGGGTCTGCTGGCTGGATGATGGCAGGCTTGCAACTGGCACAAGCACTGTGGGCAGACCATGCCCCTTTAAGGGGCTCCGGGGCCGGGAGGGGGGCAGAAGAGTTTTCCTGGTTTGGCCCAGAGTGGCCACCAGGGCAACCTGGGAAGGGCTAGCCTCCAGCTAGTTCGAATTAAGTGGCTACACAGCCCTTAATTCCGAACTACTTAATTCGAACTAGGCGTTACTCCTCATAGAATGAGGTTTACCTAGTTCGAATTAAGCGCTCCGCTATTTCGAATTAAATTCAAAATAGCGGTTTGCATGTGTAGCCGCTATTAAAGTTAATTCGAACTAACGGCTGTAGACATACCCGGAGAGAGTACAGGGCTAGGAATTTAAGATATTCAAGAAGTTAAATTGGTTTTTATGTGGATATCTTTGTTGCTTAATTTCTCTTGTATTCTTCAACTAAGGAGTATGGTGATGTTCAAATCTCTCCTCCTTACCTGAGTGATCATCATTCTTGGAAAAATCTTGTATCTGATTTGTAAAACCACTGGAGGACATATTTCTAGAATCAGTGAACTTCATTAGTCCTTTTGCCTGATGAATGCTGCTTGCTGCATTTGCATGAGAGACTCCTATCATGTTTTCCTCATGAACCTAGAAAAACAAAAAAGGAGCATGAGTTAGTTTGCTTTTTAAGGGTTTGTTGTTTGTTCATCTAATAGCAGCAAACACGAACAAAACAGAGGGTATTTCTTAAGAGTGCAGAGACATACAGCCTTTTTATATCTCCTACTCAATTAAGAAAACATGATTTAATCTTAGTAGTAACTTAGATTTGACAATTTTTTTAAACTGGCAATTGTACTCTAAGTTACAGACAAAATTAAGGAAAAGTAAACCAGAATGTCAGGAAAAGCTTCCTGACAGTGGAGATCTATTAGATTGTGGAACATCCCATCAAGGGAGCAATACTGCTTCAATTACTTTCCTCTTCTTTTCCCTCAGACTCAGAAACAAGCATCAGGGCTGGAATACTTTGCACTTATATTGTGTCCTCCATCTAAGACTCTCAAACCAGTGATCTTAGCTTCATATCACTTGTACCTCTGTGAGGGAGGTAAGCATCACCTCCACTCCATTTCTTGGAAGAGAAAATGGAAGCAGAGAGAGATTAAATTACTTGGCCAGTATAGCACATTAGGTCTGTAGGGATGTCCTTACAAGTAACAAGTTTTCTGAGTTACAGTCCTGTGCCTTTAACCACACGACCAGTCTTCTTTCACTAAATGCAGTTCTAGGGACTGGAAAAACAATTCCAAATACTTATGCATTTACTGATTCAGATCAATTGACAATATTGTAACTGCACAGTTTGAAAGAAAGCAATTTTGCCATAGCTGGGGATCTTTTTCTCTAGTTAATGAAAATTCCTATCAACAGGATTGCACATATTTTATCAGAACGTAACAAAAGAAAATAAAGCAAATGTATTTATTATGGTTATATCATTTTTATTTACCTCAGGCACATAAATACCAGGTGCTATTTCTATTTTTCCATAGTGATCCCCAGGCAGATGGCCTAAATAAAATAGAAAAAATTGATAACTTTAAATAACAAAATGTTTGCAGTGATTACATTATGAAAAAAATTCATTGGCAATAAAGAAAAATATTTATAATTTTTTATGAAATGTAATATACTTCCTTCTGCTGACAATAATTAAAAAGAAGAACTGAACCTAACCAAATGGTAGAATATTAGGGTACTTAATCACACTCATCCGAATGACAGTATTTTAAGATAATGTTATGTTTGCACAGTTAGGAGAAAAAGACAAGATAATGGTGAAATGAATAACTAAGGGCATGCCTACACAGCAGTGTTATTTCAAAATAACTATGTGAGCATCTACACAGCAAACCCGTTATTTCAAAATAATTTCAAAATAACGGGCAGCTTATTTCAGAGTCTGTAACCCTTATTTCACGAGGAATAACGCCTATTCCGAAATAGCTATTTCGGTATAGGACGTGTGTAGACAGGGCAGCTGGAGTTATTTCAAAATTATTGGCCTCCAGCCCTTCTCACAGGTGCCCTGCTGGCCCCTCTGTCCACACTCAGCAAAACTGTATAGTACCCCTTCCCCTGCAGGCTTTATAGGTGCAGCCTCAGGAGAAAGGGCCTGTGGCACAAGGCAGGGCCTGACAGCCCTGAGCCACAAAGCAGCAGCCTGCACAGCCATCCCTGTGGCCAGGAGCCACCCCAGTGTTCCATCCGAGCTCTCCATGGCTGCAGCCAAGCAGGCAGCCAGCCCCCAGGACCCTGTCAGGAGATGAAAGAGGCACATGCCTTCCTGGCCTGG
The DNA here is from genome assembly GCA_019425775.1 of Rafetus swinhoei. Lineage (NCBI taxonomy): Eukaryota > Metazoa > Chordata > Testudines > Trionychidae > Rafetus > Rafetus swinhoei. Next base: position 123,443,496 of record CM033449.1, read on the forward strand.
TGAGGAGATCCTGGACCTCATTGAGATCTGGGATGAGGATGCAAACCTCCAGGATCTCCACACGAGATGCAGAAATGCCGACGTCTATAGCCGGATGGCTAAGAGCCTGAGCACCAAGGGCCACACGTGCACCCAGGAGCAGGTGCGCATGAAAGTGAAGGAGCTCAGGCAGGCCTATGGGCACCCCAGACCTGCCCATATTATGCCTAGCTCCACTGCACCCTAGGGGGTGGGTCAGTCCCTCCCCTCGGTAGTGGACTCAGGGCTGGAGATGCCCATCATTGCCCTCCCAGGGGGCAGAAACGGGGAAGAGGAGGAGAAGGAGGAGGAGGAGCTGAACAAGGCCAGCAATGTGACAATGCCCACCAGCCAAGAGGTCATGCTTGCCCTCAAGCTCGTTTCCCCCCCTCTCTTCCCCCATGTCTCCCAGGCATTGTCTGATGCTGGGGAAGGCCCATCAGGTGGGTGAGTATCTTTAGCTTCCATAGACACACCTGGGTGGAAGTGGTGGGTGGCGGGGGGCTGCTGCGTGCTTCTCGCTGGGCCATCTCGGCATGGGGTTTGCGCAGCTGCCAGTGCATGTGAAACACTAGTTCAGGGCACACAGCCCCAGAAGATTGCAACAGAGGACCCTTGTGCTCTGGCTCACAGGGTGTCTGGACAGGCCTGTCTTACTGCCGACACCAGGGTGGGACGGGACACCCTCCCACCAAAAGCTACCACTAGAAGCAGGCTGGGGACATGGAGACACTCCCACACACACACTCAGGAGTGCCGCACACGGGCATGCCTGCACTCTCATGGCAGCATCTGCTCCTGGGGACAGCACAGCAAGATGTAGGAGCATCTGCTGCTCACACACACCTCCCCCCAACACCCTGCCTCCCTCTCCTCTAGTGAAAAACAGGACTATGTAGCACTTTAAAAACTAACATGATTGTTTATTAGGTGATGAGCTTTCGTGGGCCAGACCCACTGGCCCACGAAAGCTCATCACCTAATAAACCATCTTGTTAGTCTTTAAAGTGCTACATAGTCCTGTTTTTTGTTTCAGCTAGACTAGACTAACACGGCTACATCTCTATTACTATTCTCCTCTAGTGGGCAGGGATACAAGTCCTGTGGGATACCGCCACTGCCAGACCCAGCATGTGTATGGGAGGGAGGGAAGCCCAGCCACGCCATGGCCCCCCCTCCCTCCCACAGGCTCCTAGTCTGGCCAGCACCTTCCCATGGCTGTTTGTCCCCGGGATGTGGGGGGAGTGCGAATCCCCACGGGGACATCTGTGCTAAGGATGTTAAGTAATGGTTAATTTACTAGTTGAGTAGTCAATAGGCACTTCCACATTCCTCCTTCAAAATGTACGAGAGGGGGCTCTTGTACATTTCAAAGGAGGAATGCGGAAGTCCCGCAGACTCCGGGCTGCACATGGTGTGCCAGCTTTGAAATGTACAAGAGTCCCCGGTGGGGGCTTTTGTGCATTTCAAAGCATCAGCATAGCCCTCGCTGACCCCAGGCTCCATGCTGCGCTGCCGATTTGAAATGCCACACGGAACTGGGGTCTACTGGGGAGTACCCAGCTGATCCCAGGCTCCATGGGGCATATCAGCAGAACCTGGGATCAGCTGGGGACTCCCCAACTGACTGCGGTTCCACACAGCATTTCCTCAGAACCCAGGGTCAGCTGGGGACTCCCCAGCTGATCCTGGGTTCTGCAGAAATGCCGCACAGTGCTCAGGATCAGCTGAAGACTCCCCAGCTGATCTTGGGCTCCCCTGTGCGGCAGTGCCACACAGCTGAGCTGGGGATGAGCTGTGCAGCACTGCCTCTTTGAATGCTACCTTGGCGTTTCAAAGGGGTAACGCCGCACAGCTGATCCCAGGCTCAGTTGTGCAGCGCTGCCCCTTTGAAGTACCCCTTTCCCCTCCCTTTGCTGCCTCTATCTTATAGAGGCAGCAAGGGGAGGGGAGGGGGGGAGAATCGACTAGTTGACTGACACTAGTCCTTAACATCCCTAATCTGTGCCCCTGCAGGAAAGGACCCACTGTCTAGGCTACAGGTGGTCTAGCTTGAAGCGCATCGCCTACATCTGACCCAAGGCCTTTCGGTCTTGGCTCAGAGATGAGGGCTGGGCTTCATGCACACGGTGCCCCGGAAAGACTGCCCTTCTCTTTATTCTTCATAGCTGGACCAGCTGCAAGAGAGAAGCGGTCAAAACCTCCCATGCCATCCCCCCAATGTCACATGATCTGCCAGCGCTGGAGAGCCCATGAGAAGCTCCAGAGGGAGCATGCTGCTGCCCTGTGAGCCCTGCAGTGCTCCATGGACCAGCAGGACCAGAGACTGGAGGAGGACCTGCAGCTGCGCTGTGACGCCTGACAGGAGCTGCGACAGCAGGGCCAATCCATCTGCACGGCCTTTCATACAGTCACCGCAGGTGCCATTCCCAACGCCAGCCCTGGGCCTCTCCTCAACCCTCCTTCCCCTTCCCAGGTTCTTTCCCCAGTCCCTTCCCAGTTACATTCACCCCAATAAAAATAAAAGAGTTGATCATTTCCAAACAAAAAGTGCAGTTTATTGTCTCTTTAGGGAAAAGGGAGGGAGAGGGGGAAAGGCAAAGAGGAGCATTGCACAGTCCTCTTGTGGGGAGACCCAGGGGAGAGTGTCACTGGGGTCCTTGTGAAAAATTCTCCCTCAAGGCCTCACAGATTTTCACAGCCCGGTGTGAGGCTGCTCAAAAGTCCTGCCAATCCGGTCAGCCTCTGCCCTGCACTCTAGCAGGAACGTCTCCCCCTTCCTTTCACAAAGGTCGTGGAGGGCACAACATGCTGCCACCACCTGGGGGACATTCCGCTCACCGAGGTCCAGCTGGGTGAGGAGGCAACTGAACCTCCCTTCAGATGCCCTCAATAACCCTGCTGAGCCTGGCATTAAAATGCTCCTTGGTGGGGGTCAAAGTATCCAGTGCAGGGCTTCATGAGCCAGGGGAGCAGAGGGTAGGCTGTGTCCCTTACAACATAGACCAGCATGCCCACATCCCCAAGCCCGACAGTGTGGTCGGGGAAAAGGGTGCGAGCGTGCAGCTTCTGGAACAGGCTGGAGTTTCAGAAGACAAGTGCATTGTGCACCTTACCTGACCACGCAACGTAGATTTCAGTTGGATGGTCGGGTAAGGTGCACAAGGGCCTGCAGCACCATTGAAAAGTACCCCTTCCAGTTGATATATTTGGATGCCTGGTGGTCAGGGGCCTGGATGGGGATGTAGGTGCTGTCAAAAGCCTTCTCTGCAGTTGGGGAAGCCCATGGAGGCAAAGCCGGTGATGATGGGGTCCATGTCGCCCAAGTTGATGACTCTGTACAGCAGGACGGCGTTGATGGCCCTCATCATCTGTAGAAGGAGGCAAACAGAGAATCACAGGGTTGCCAGGCTCCTCGGGAGCCCCCCGGCCCCAGTCTCCCTCTCTCCTCCCACACTAGGAGCAACCTCGACTTGCCCCATCACCCGTCAGAACTTTGTAAAGACAGGAATGAAAAACCTCGCAGGGAGAAGGCTTTCACCACCTCCACCCCTACCCCTTTCCTAGGGAGCCCCACTCCAGCAATTCAGTTCGCCCTCCTCCTGAGACAATAGCAAGAGAGCACCATACCTGCATGACCACGGCCCTGACGGTTGATCTCCCCATGCCGAACTGGTGTCTGGTGTGGCATGCTTCTAGAGGGTGATGGCTACCGCTTCTGGAGGGGGATGGTGGATCTCATGCAGGTGTCCTGTCGCATAAGGGCAGGGGCAAGCCACTCACATAGCTCCAGGAAGGTGTCCTTCCGCATGCGGAAATTCTGGAGCCACTGCTGGTCATCCCACCACTTCATGATGATCTAGTCCCACCAGTCAGAGCTGATGTCCAGTCACCAGAAGCGGTGGTGCATGATGTGCAGGAGAAGGCAAGTGGGGTCAAGCTGCATGAGCAGTGCCCAGAGAGCAGAGAGGAACTGCCCCACAAGGAGCTGGGGGTCCTATTCCTGCAGGGCCTGGAAGGCAGCCCACAGAAACTGCAGCAGGAAGTGCACCAAGACATATAAGAGCCATCAACTGCTGGGAGGCAGGTCTGGCTCCATGGCTAGAGAGCTGAGTTGTCCAAAAGGGCAACCACAGCAAACAGAGAAAAGGTGTTGCTGTCCCTTGAGGAGGAAGGCAAGCAGAAGAATCTGAGACACGGTTGTATGGTAGGGGTGGGGGAGTCCCTTTAAGCTCGAGCCTCAGGTAGCTTCAGGCAGCAGCTCCAGGACATGAGTGCTGTCCTGATGCCCTGCCTGAAATGCTTCTGGGTGACCCTAAATGTGATTCAGCATCCAATGAGAGTGAACGCTCTATTTGAAAATAGCTTAGCGCTAGTTCAATGGGCATTTGCTGTGTAGATGTGCTATTTCAAAATAAGCTATTTCGGAGTATTTTCTCCGAAATAGCTTATTCCAAAATAAGCGTGCAGTGTAGACCTGCCCTAAGTGTCCAAAAAGACCACTGTTGATAAGTAGTAGTAATAATATACAATATGAATTACATGACAGTAGCCATGCATGCCACCCCAAACAGTTTAAAATCTAAGGGCACATCCTCCAAACACATATCTCTGGATACATACATCTAAGTCAGAGAGACTACTTATATTAGTGTTTTCAGGACCAAGGTCTAAAGAGACAATGTGTAGACAGGAGATTGGGGAAAGGGGGGTGGGGATATGAAATGACAAACATCTAGTGCAAGGTATTAACATCTCTGTTCTCTTTTCCTGGGAGTTCAAGTAGCAATGGGGATGTAATCTCATGTTCAGGGCAACTCTAAACCTCTGACTGCCAGAAGCCAGGGTGAATCACTCCAACTGCCCTGCTCTGTACATATCCCCTGAAGCTCTGTCTGGTATGGGCTACTGTTGGCGACTAGATACAGGGCTCAATGAACCATTGGTCTTACCCAGTCCCACAGTTTTTATGTCATAACTAGAGAAACACTTTGCATCTAGTACACCTCCAAAACACTTTGGCAATTAACAAATAAATGATAATACTGGGGAAAGTATTATTTGACTATTACAAAACTTAATATTACTCTATATTTTTTAGAACAGGTATAAGAGCTGTGTTCTTATTCAATGCCAGGTTAGAAGATATGTAGCAAATAGAATATGCATTATGAGTTGATTTATGAATAACAGAATTAGTTATCTTGTATTGCTGTGAAACGAAGTATGAAGATTTTGAGTATAATTTGTTTAGTAAACAAAGTGTGTTCAGGTATTATTGAAATTTCCCCATCAATTAAATGGAGACCGTTGGCAGCCTGGAAGATGATAAAAATGCAGCAATGATATAAAATTAAAAGCACAAGACTAACAAAGGAATAAGGGAAAGCAGAAACTGACTCAAGTTTCCTGCTTAGGCAAAGTGGCATGTAAACAATACCACTGGAAGCATCAAATTATTTGCATTGTATGTGAATATATATCACAACCCAAGAATTTTCTAAAGGTCAGCACAGAATACTCCATTACATTTAAATGTATTATTCTTCTCAGAATCTGTGACATTCTGTACTGTCTCTCATCCATGACCTTAGACAAAGTGGCTTCTTAAATCTGTTGCAGAAGTTTGACAAACTTTATTTAAAAAGATATTATTTATCCTGTTTATCATAGGTTCTTCCAAGGATAGATACCATGCTTTGGTTGTCATTGGTGGAAAGAAACTCATTTACAGTAAGTAACTAAGAGATCCTTACCATTAGCTTTCATTATCCTTGGACTTGAGCTGACAGAGCCCCTGGACTTTGGAACCAATGGGTGACCATCTCTGTGATAAGAAGAAACACACTATATTTTTGATTTGTGAAAAGGTACCATATGTAAGTATCTATACAAGGGCAATCTCTTATTGACTCTTAGTACTTAACTATGTCAATCACATTTTTCTTGGACAGATTTGGAATAAGGTACCAAGAACATCCAATATCTCAATAATAGAAAGTTACTCATGAAATAATATCCTGGTTCATACCTACTTTCAGAAGAGAGGGAAGACTTCATCAGGCTAGGATTTCACCCCAGAGTCTTACAGATAGGGGTGATCTAGTGGCCTCAGCCCAGGGTTTAACCATAGAACCTCCCAGTCTCTGCCGCTCCTCAGCAGTTCAGAAAATCAAGCGCTAACTGCCTGAAAGTTAGGCACACAAAAGTAGTGGAAATTGGGTAATTCCTCTGCCTCAGTTGCCCCATCTATAAAATAGGGACAGCAATATCTATATAAAAAACAACAAAGAGTCCGGTGGCACCTTAAAGACTAACAAATTTCTTAGGGCATACGCTTTCATAAGATACAACTCACTTCCTCAGATGTTTGAAGAAAAAGAAAGGCAGGGCTACAGAGATGGTCAATGCTAACTCAATCAGGATGGATATGGCTCACCTCCAACAGTGATACGAAGGCAAGAGTACCTGAAGAGGAAATTACTTATTGTAATGAAAGAGCCATTCCATGTCTCTATTCAGACCATTTTGATGATGTCAAATTTGCATATGAATTCCAGCTTAGCCGTTTCACACTGCAGCCTGTTTTTGAAGTTCCTTTGCCTAAGAAAGGCAACTTGCAAGTCAGTAACAGTGTGTCTAGGGAGGTTAAAGTGCTCCCCTACTTCAGAAAGTGTTTTGAATGTTGCCATTCTGATTTGTGTCCATTTATTCTTCTGTGTAGAGACAGTCTGGACTCCTTGTTGTTTTTAGCTGAAACAGACTAACATGGCTTCCTCTCTGAAACCTAATATCTATATTGTTATCTCCTTCCAAAATTATTGTAAGGATTAAATGAATTGCTAGTAAAGAGTTTTTAAATGAAAAGGCCAATGATGCCAATGGTCTATGCCAACCTGCTAGCTCAATGTTGTTGAGGATTCTCAACTCCAATAAGCCAACAGAACTGAGAGGACAGAGCACCCTGAATGATCAGGCCTTAAAAAATAACTGTCATTACCTCTCCAATTGGTTAGCTATTGTACCAGGAAAACGCATTAAAGTGGACACAGCTACAATTTTATCATTTAAAAATCACATGCAAGAGTTCGTATCTAGAGGATACCTTGTAGCTTTCAGCACCACTTTAGGAAGTGACATTTCCAGTGCTCTTTTGGCTTCTTTCAGAGTCATTCCCTGTGTGCTAACTCCATTAATATAATGGATTATATCCAATGTATGGAGACTTTCCTCATTGGCAGCAACAGACCTTGGCTTGATATCACTAATATAGACCACCTGGTAAAGGCTGTCATGACCTCCTGACAGAGACAGACCTGTGGAGAAGAAAAGAAAAAGAACTTTTACTTACCTCGTAACTGTTGTTCTTCGAGATGTGTTGCTCATGTCCATTCCATGAAAGTGTGCACGCGCAGTGTGCACGCATCGTCGAAGATTTTTCCCTCAGCAGTACCCGTCAGGCCAGCAGGGAGCCCCTTGGAGTGGCTCCAGTATACCGGCCGATCTATACCCTTGCTGGTCCCCCGCCCTCTCAGTTCCTTCTTACCGGAATACTCCAAAGAAGGGGAGGCGGGCGGGATTTGGAATGGACATGAGCAACACATCTCAAAGAACAACAGTTACGAGGTAAGTAACCGTTCTTTCTTCTTCGAGTGATTGCTCATGTCCATTCCATGTAGGTAACTCCAAAGCGGAACCTGAGGAGAAGGGGTCGGAGTTTTAACCTTCCACGGAATGGAGGATCGCCCTGCCCAGGGCGGCGTCCTTTCTGGCTTGATGTGACAGCGTGTAGTGATTGGCGAAGGTGTGGACAGAGGACCAAGTGGCGGCTCTGCAGATGTCCAGGATCGGGACCTGCGCTGCGAAGGCTGTGGAGGAAGCCATTGCCCTTGTAGAATGCACTGTGAGAGGGGGGGCTGAGACCCCTGCTATAGCATAGCACTCTCTGATGCATGCAGTGATCCATGAAGATATCCTTTGTGTGGAGACCGGATGTCCTCTTGAGCGTTCCGCAATGGCTACGAAAAGTTGTGGTGATTTGTGGAAGGGCTTTGTCTTGTCTAAATAAAAGGCTAAGGCCCTCCTGACATCTAGGGTGTACAGAGCCTGCTCTTTCCCTGACACCTGAGGCTTGAGGTAAAACACTGGTAGAAATATGTCCTGAGAGACGTGAAAAGACGACACCACCTTGGGCAAGAAGGCAGGGTGGAGTCGTAGTCTGACTTTATCCTTAAAGAAAACCGTATGGGGGGATCCGAAGTGAGTGCTCTCAGTTCGGACACCCGCCTAGCTGACATGATCGCTACCAGGAGGGATACCTTGTAGGACAGGTGTATTAGGGAACACGTTGCCAGGGGTTCAAACGGAGGCCCCATGAGTTTGGAAAGGACCAGACTGAGGTCCAACTGAGGGACAGGCTGTCATACATGTGGGTAAAGTCTATCTAGCCCCTTCAGGAACCTGTTTACCATTGGATCAGCAAACAGAGTCTTTCCTCTGTCTCCCGGGTGGAAGGCAGAGATGGACGTCAAATGGACCTTAATTGAGGAAGAGGAGAGTCCCTGAAGCCTGAGATCTAAGAGTAGTCCAGAATCAGGGGAATCGGGGCCTCCCTCCGGGAAACCCCTTTGTGGGAAGCCCAGATGTAGAACCGCTTCCACTTAGCAATGTATGTAGCCCTAGTGGAAGGTTTCCTACTGCCTAACAGAACTTCCTGAACCCGAGCTGAACACTGGAGTTCTGCTGCTGTCAGCTACAGAGCTTCCACGCCGTCAGGTGCAGGGAGTGCAGGTCCGGGTGGCGAAGCCTGCCTGAGTCCTGGGTGATCAGGTCCGGGAGCAATGGAAGGGGTATGGGCCTCTTGCATGACAGGCTGAGAGGGGTTGAGAACCAATGCTGTCTGGGCTATGCTGGGGCGATGAGAATTATGGACACCTTGAACTCCTGCACTCGCAGGAGGATCCTGTGGACTAGTGGGAACGGTGGGAAGGCATACAGTAAGCCCCTGGGCCAAGGGTGCAGAAGCGCATCTCCTAGGGAGCCCCTTCCCAATCCCATGAGGGAGTAGTACCTCGGGCACTTTTTGTTCTGCCTGGTAGTGAACAGGTCTAGTTGGGGAAACCCTCACTCGCGGAAGATGGCGTGGGCTACTTCCTTCCTGAGGGACCACTCATGGCCAGAAAAGGCCCTGCTTAACCTGTCTGCTAGGACATTCTGGGAACCCGGGAGGTAAGAGGCCATCGGGTGCATATCCGCCCCGACACAGAGGTCCCACAGGTGGATCGCCTCCTGACACAGGTTTATATACGACACGTGTTGTCTGATAAGATAAGGACTGACCTGCCCCTGAGGTGGAGAAGGAAAGCCTCACAGGCCAGTTTGACTGCTCGGAGTTCCCTGACATTGATGTACAGGGAGAGGTCATCCCTAGACCACATACCTTGCGTCTGCATGTCCACCAGTGCGCTCCCCAACCGGTGTCCGACATGTCTGTCACATGTCGGATGGTTGGTACAGGTCTGGAGAAGGGGACTCCTGCACAGACCTCCTCCTGATGGGTCCACCAGTTCAGTGAGTTGAGGACAGTATCGGGAACTGTCACTACCCTGTCCCACGGGTGGAAAGCCAGCCACATTTGTGTGTTGCACGACGTACATGCATGTGGCCATTAGGCCTAGGAGATGCATACAGGCCCTGGCTGTGGTCACCGGGAAGTTTTGCAGTCCCCGGACGGCGGACTCTATCACCAGAAAGTGAGTCCTGGGAAAGGAGGCCTTTGCCCATGTCGAGTCCAGGTTGGCGCCTACCAACTCTATTATCAGGGTCAGAATTAGAGTTGATTTGTCCACAATTAGGAGAAGGCCTAGCTCCTTGATGAGGTTCTGGACCGCGGTAATGTGGGCCTGCACCTGGTTCTCGGACCGTCCCCTCAGGAGCCAGTCATCTAGATAGGGGAACACCTGGATGCCCCTTTCCTTAGAGCAGCGGCCACGACTGCCATACATTTGGTGAAGACTCGAGGGGCCGTAGAAATAACAAAGGGGAGAGCCGTGAATTGGTAGTGATCCCTGCCCACCATAAAGCGGAGGAACCGCTGGTGGTGAGGCGCGATGGAGATGTGGAAGTAGGCGTCTTTCAGATCGAGGGCACCAGTCTCCGGGGGCTAACAAAGGGATTATAGATGCCAAGGTTACCATCGTGAATTTGGCTTTGACAAGAAAGGAGTTCAGGTCTCTGAGGTCTAGTATGGGACAGAAGCCTCCCTTGGCTTTCGGGACCAGGAAATACCGGGAGTAGAAACCCCTACCCAAAAACTCAGAGGGAACCGGCTCTCTGGCTCCCAGAGAGTGAGAAGGTATAGAACCTCCTCCCATAGGAAAGGCTTGTGAGAGGGGTCCCTGAAAAGGGACGGGGTTGGGGAATAACAAGGGGGGGGCCAAATGGAATGGGATGGCATATCCCCCTTCCACTATTTCCATGACCCATCGGTCTGTTGTAATGGAGTGCCAGGCTTGGTGAAAAGGGAATAAACGGTCCCGGAAAGTAAGTGGGGAGACTGGTATGTTGCCCTCGGGAATCCCAACAAAATCCTTGGCGAGGGCCAGAGGGTTTGTTAGGTGGCCCCTGGCCCTGGTCCTGAGAAGGTTGGGGCCAGCATCTACCGTTCCTCCCATTGCCATTCCTGATCCTGCGGCAGGGGAAGTCAGGATGCGGGGCCCGTTGGGGTGGTCTGAGGGTGTTCCTGACCGAGAATGAGTGCCTCTGGATGGCCAGTGTGTGCATACCCAAGGACTTCAGTGTGGCACCAGTGTCCTTGAGGCCATAGAGGCGCTGGTCTGTCTGTTCAGAGAACAGCAAGGAGCCCTTGAAGGGAAGGTCCTGGATGGTATTTTGGATCTCTGGGGGCACCCCAGACCCCTGTAGCCAGGAGCTGCAGCACAGGACTACTCCCGCGGCCATGAAGAGGGCAGCGGCATCGGCCGCATCGAGGGCTGCCTGGAGTGCTGCTCTGGAGATCGCCCTTCCTTCCCCATGGAGGGCCTTGAACTCCAGATGGGAGTCTCTTGGGACCAGGTCTGTGAATTTGTCCATGGAGGCCCAAGTGTTGTATGTGTACCGTGACAGCAGGACCTGCTGGTTGGCAATACGGAGCTGAATGCCCCTGGTCGCGTAGGCCTTCCTGCCCAGAAGGTCTGTCTTTTTGGCCTCCCTGTTCTTGGGGGTGGCAGCCGGTTGCCCCGTCTCTCCCTCTGGTTGACCGCCTGCACCACCAGCGATCCCGGAGGCGGGTGGGAGAACAGGTACTCATTGCCCTCCTGAGCAATGAGGGTTGGAATCCTCGCACACCTTCTCGGCTTGGACCCCCAGGCTCTGTGCCAGTCGGCGAAGGAGGTCTTGGTGGGCCCTGGTATCCCCTAAGGGCATCCCCTAAGGCCTTGTCCGGGGAGGATGATGATGACCTCTTTTGGGCCACCTCTGCGGGAGCCACCATTTGCAAGAAGTCTTGTGAAGACCCGGACACTGATGGTGGTGGTGGCTGGCTCGGTGGAGCCCCACTTCTTGATGGTCTTGGAGAAGCCTGACCCGGAGGTAGCAACTGCGCCTGCGTTGGAGATCAAACCAGGGGAGTTGCCGATGGGGGGGCCCGAGGCCCCGAGATGACTGAACCTGCCCTCGAAGGATCCGCACCCTGGCTCTGGTGATAGGCCCAGGGGGTCCAGAATGGCCACTGACCTGGAGGTTGCGGGGGCCATGTTTGTTGCATCCTCAGCACCGGAACCGGCTGTGCCCACTGCTGCTGATGGTGGTGGGCAGAGGAGCTGCGGTGCCGCGATTGGCGCCGCGAGTGGGACCGGTGTCGAGAGCGGGATCTGGCGCATCTTGACGACCAAATTGACTCTGCCTCTGAGTCGGTCAAGTACTCCGAAGCCGACCAGGGAGGAGCTGTCGGGGGTTCTGCTGAGGTTGCTGACACCGGAGCGTGTCTGGCCATCGACTCAGATTTGCTGCAGTGCCGGGGAGGTGGGGGTGGCATGGCCGGGCCCAGGGCCAGTAAGCTCTGGACAGAGATAGGAGCCACAGAGCTGGGTGCCGGGGATGGTACTGCATGGTGGTACCGTGTTGGTGCTGGGCCGGTGCCATGTCCCATGCCACATCCGGTACCAGGGTCGGATCAGATGTCGGTGCCGTGGTCATTGCCGGAGTTGTGGGCTGCACCGAATGGTGTTTTCTGGCGTCCTGGACTTTGTCGTCGGACGCCTTCGATAGCGATTGGTGCCGGCCGTTCCCATGACCTCTGGCAGGGGTCAGTGTCGGAGGAGGCGAGGGGGACGACTCAATCAAGTCCCTGGCTGCCTCGAAGGCCTCCAGAGTGGAGGGTTCTGGGAAGTCCCCCAGTGGGCTGGGCTCTCAGCGCGGAGATAAACGTCCTCCCGACTGAGATGGTCTGGGTTCAGCACTTGATGGTGCCACGTGTTCCGCTGAAGGGCGCATGGAGGGCATGCGCCTTGGAGGTGATCTACCTCTGTTAGGCCTCTTCTTCTTCTGCAGCACCACGGACTGTGACTGGTACCAAGGCCTGTGTGGTGCTGGGGAGGCGCGAGAGTGTGCTGAAGCCTCCTGCACAGACGCCAGTGCGCTCTGAGAAGCCGGTACCGGGTCCAACGCCGGTGCCGGTCTTAGGGCTGCCTCCATGAGAATGATCTTGAGGCGCGATTCTCTCCCCCGCTTTGTGCGGGGCTTAAAAGCTTTGCAAATTTTGCAGGACTCTGAAAAGTGAGCCTCTCCCAGGCACTTCAGGCAGGATGAATGTGGATTGCAGCAGGGCATGGGCTGGTGGCACTTTTTGCAGGGTTTGAATCCTTGCGGCAAATAAACACAGATACTACTCTAACTCAATTTACAACTCTTAACAGATAATTAACTAATGGGTAACAAAGAACTACTTAAGCACTAGCAGCATTTGCTTAGCCATAGCTGAGGGATGTTCCAACGACCCTCATGGCGGTAAGAAGGAACTGAGAGGGTGGGGGGCCAGCAGGGGTATAGATTGGCCAGTATACCAGCGCCACTCCAGGGGGCTCCCGGCTGGCCTGACGGGTACTGCTGAGGGAAAAATCTCTGACGATGCATGCACGCTGTGCGCACACACCTACATGGAATGGTCATGAGCAATCACTCGAAGAAGAATCCTTGTTTTCTTTCAGTAGTTAAGTGTGTTTTTTAAAGCAGGCTCAAGAATCGCATTTCACAAAGGGCAAAACAATTTTATATTACCCAGATCTTCTTTATGGCATGTTAATGTAATATCAGGCAGCAAATGAGGTAACACTGGAATCTTTGGTAACTCCAGAACACGTCCAAGGACTAATGTGACAGTCTTTGGTACAGCTCGGAGAAAACTGACTGCATCTGTGTGGCTCATGTTAGTGACATCCATGTCATTAACCTATGAAGAGAAAAGCAACAGAAACATCCTCATTATTATTGCAATTAATACTAAGAAAATTCCTGTTATTTGTATTTCATAAGAATGGACAAAAATACAAACGCTGTAAACACAACTGCAATCTGTGATGTTATCTATTTACAGGGGCAAAAATGGAAAACGGTAGAAGAAACAAATTCTGGACTATCAAAATAGTAGATATATTACAAAAAGATACAATATACCCAGGAGCGGCCCGAGGCCAGCTGCGGCAGCTGGCGCCCTAGGTGGAAGGCACAATCGGCGCCCCCCGCCTGCACGGCCGTCAATGGCCATGACATCATCACGGGGCGCCCGGGCCGGCGGCGCCCTAGGCAACTGCCTAGTTTGCCTAGGCTCATGGGCCGCCCCTGTATATACTAATTCCCATAAATAGGCGGCCTGAAAGCCAGACTCAGTCCCTAATTCAGACTGTTTTATGGTTTTACTGTTCACCTAAGAGAAAAAAGCTATTCCACCTCTTCAGGTACTCTCACCTTCTCATCATTGTTGGAGGTGAGCTATGTCCACCCTGATTGAATTAGCACTGATATTACACTCCCATCTCAGTAGCCCTGCCTTTCTTTTACTTCAGACACCTGAGGAAGTGAGGTGTAAAACTTGTATCTCATGAAAGCTTATGCCCTAATAAATCTGTTAGTCTTTAAGGTGCCACCAGACTCTCTGTTGTTATAAGGCCTACTTGCAAAGACTGGCATTCATGCTAAACTCAATGTATTCTGAGTGGTACCATTGATTTCAGTGGAATTACTAACTGCATGTGTAAGTCTTTGCAGGATAGTGGCCTAAGAATGTAATTAAGCACATTCTTATTCCACAACATTTTACAATGTTAGCATTTGCTTGTGTATCTGTATTAATGGACTTTTTATGTTCTGTTCATTGGAAGGTGTGTGACACATGAAAATTTAGTCAAGCTTACCTGAACAGTTCCTCTCTGAGACTAGATGATGATAATTGTCCCTTCTGACTTTAAAGTCTATGGCTGCATCTAGACTGGCAAGTTTTTGCGCAAAAGCAGCCGCTTTTGCGCAAAAACTTGCCAGCTGTCTACACTGGCCGCTTGAATTTGCACAAGAGCACTGACTTTGTAATGTACAAAATCAGTGCTTCTTGCTAAATACTTCATGCTCCCGCTCGGAAAGCCCTCTTGCACAAGAATACTTGCGCAAGAGGCCAGTGTAGACAGCGAAGAACTGTTTTATAAAAAGCCCGATGGCTAAAATGGCGATCGGGGCTTTTTTGCGCAAAACTGCGTCTAGATTGGCCACGGATGCTTTTGCAGCATCCGTGTCAATCTAGACTCTCTTTTCCGCAAATGCTTTTAACGGAAAAACTTTTCCGTTAAAAGCATTTGCGGAAAATCATGCCAGTCTAGATGCAGCCTATGAGTATTCAGAAAAGACCCCCTCACTGTAACCTCAAAGATCGTATATACTGAGTCCAACCCTTTCTATTGTTTTGCTGTCTGGAAGGATTACACAGATGTTAACAGTAAAAGGTTTAGGTTTAGGGGACCCTTGTGGTAAGTGGCTGTCTGGAGTGTGTGTTTGTGTGTGGGGGAGTTATTTGCTGTGTGCTGAGCTTGTGTTTGTCTGTTTGGTTGGTTTGTTTGTTTGAAGGAGCTTCTAAAAGGTTTGAAATCTAGAAGCCTCTGTTAATTGGCTGAGCCTCAGTCAGGGGGAGGGGCTACCAGAGGCTTATAAGCCTGTGACTCAGTGACCAGGAGCTTATGAACAGGAACTGCTAACAGGGAGTTTGGAGAGGGAGTTTAGAGGGGAGGTTAGAGGGCACTAGTGACTTCTGGCCTTCTTTAAAACATAACTCTTATCATAATCTATATTCCAGAGGTTTAAAAAGAATCCCAGTTTACACTTAAACTTATTCATTAGAAAATGGAGACAGAAGCCCAGCAGCAGAGTGGGGCTATCCTGTTTATTGCGCCGGGTGTAACATGTATGATTACCTGCCCTGTGGGCGGGTCGTGTATGTGTGCACCCGTTGCAAGGAGCTCCTGACCCTCAGAGACCGAGTTCGGGCTTTGGAGGCCAGGTGGCTGAACTGGAGGAGCTAAGGGAGGTAGAGAGATATGTGGATGAGACTTTCTGGGACACTGTAGTACTGTCCCACCTCCAGTCTGAGAGCCCCAGTGCTCTTAAGGAGGATGAAAGTCTCAAGGGAACAGAGCATTCAATGGGAGCAGAGGGAAACCATCCCGTAGTTGGGACCCTCCTCCCAGAGGATGTTGTGGTATCCTCTCGCACTGAGGATACCTCTGAGGGGGAAGGAATGGCAGTTCAGAAGAGGCAGGTGTTAGCAGTGGGTGATTCGATCGTTAGAAAAATAGATAGTTGGGTTTGTGATGACCGGGAGAACCGTATGGTCACTTGCCTGCCTGGTGCGAAGGTTGCGGATCTCTCGAGGCATCTAGATAGACTTATGTGTAGTGCTGGGGAGGAGCCGTGGTCGTGGTACATGTAGGTACCAATGACGTAGGGAAGGGTAGGAGAGATGTCCTGGAGGCCAAATTTAGGCTGCTAGGAAAGAGACTGAAATCCAGGACCTCTATGGTGGCATTCTCGAAATGCTTCCAGTTCCACGAGCAGGGCCAGGTAGGCAGGCAGAGATTCAGAATCTCAATGCGTGGATGAGACGATGGTGTAGGGAAGAGGGGTTTGGATTTATTAGGAACTGGGGACACTTTTGGGAGAGGGGAGCCTATACAGGAAGGATGGGCTCCACCTAAACCAGGGTGGAACCAGACTGCTGGCACTAAACATTAAAAAGGCCGAGAGCAGTTTTTAAACTGAGATGGGGAAAGCCGATTGGTGTGGAGATGCACGTAAATCGGAGGGAGACTTCTCTTAGAGGAGAATCCATTGATAGAGATTCTCTAAGCTGTAGTCAGAAAGAGAGGAGGGAGAGGGCAAACCATGGGCCAGAGCAGACAAACAACCACGTACAAAGGAATCCAATGCATCAGGGAAGGGCAGACAACAAGCAGTGGCAAATTTTTAAAGTGCTTCTACACAAATGCTAGGAGTCTGACTAATAAGATGGGTGAACTAGAGTACCTAGTATTAAATGAGGAGATTGACATAATAGGCATCACTGAAACCTGGTGGAATGAGGAAAATCTGTGGACACAATCATACCGGGATATAAAATATATCGAAAGGATAGAGCAGGCCGGGTGGGTGGTGGAGTGGCACTCTATGTGAAAGATAATGTAGAATCAAATGAAATAAAAAATTAAGTGAATCAACATGTTCAATAGAATCGCTATGGATAGTAATTCCATGCTCCAAAAATAAGAAATTAGCAGTAGGGATATATTACCACCTGACCAGGACAGGGATACTGACATTGAAATGCTGAGGAGATTAGAGAGGCTACCAAAACAAAGAACTCTATAATAATGGGGATTTTAATTACCCCCATATTGACTGGATACATGTCACCTCAGGAAGAGAAGCGGAGATAAAATTTCTCAATGGCTTAAATGACTGCTTCTTGGAGCAGCTGGTGCAGGAACCCACAAGGAGAGGCACTCGATTTAGTCCTGAGTGGAGCGCAGGATCAGGTCCAGGAAATAACCGTTACAGGACCGCTTGGGAATAGTGACCATAATATAATAACATTCAACATTCCTGTGGTGGGAAGAACACCTCAGCAGACCAGCACCCTGGCATTTAATTTCAAAAAGGGAATTACACAAAAATGAGGAGGTTAGTTAAACAGAAATTAAAAGGCACAGTGACTAGAGCCAAATCCCTGCAAGCTGCATGGAAACTTTTAAAGACACCATAATAGAGGCCCAACTTAAATGTATACCCCAAATTAAAAACATAGCAAGAGACCTAAAAAGAGTCACCGTGGCTTAACCACCATGTAAAAGAAGCAGTGAGGGACAAAAGGCATCTTTTAAGAAGTGGAAGTCCAATCCTAGTGAGATAAATAGAAAGGAACATAAACACTGTCAAATCAAGTGTAAAAATGTAATAAGAAAAGCAAAAAGATTTTGAGGAACAGCTAGCCAAAAACTCAAAAAGAAATAACAAAATGTTTTTAAGTACATTAGAAGCAGGAAGCCTGCTAAAAACCTGTGGGTCCCTAGACGATCGAACTATAAAAGGCGCAATCAAGATAAAGCCATTATGGAGAAACTAAATGATTTCTTTGCTTCAGTCTTCACGGCTGAGGACGTTGGGGAGATTCCCAAATCTGCACCGCCCTTTGTGGGTAATGAATCTGAGGAACTGTCCCGGATTGAAGTGTCATTAGAGGAGGTTTTGGAACAAATAGAAAACTTAATGTTAACAAATCTCCGGACCGGATGGCATTCATCCAAGGGTTCTAAAAGAACTCAAATGGGAAATTGCTGAACTATTATCTGTGGTTTGTAACCTATCCCTTAAATCGGCTTCCGTACCTAATGACTGGAAGGTAGCCAACGTGACACCAATATTTAAAAAGGGCTCTAGAGGCGATCCGGCAATTACAGACCGGTAAGTCTAACTTCAGTACCTGGCAAATTAGTCGAAACAATAGTAAAGAATAAAATTGTGAAGCATGTAGAAGAACATAATTTGTTGGACAAAAGTCAACATGGTTTCTGTAAAGGAAATCCTGTCTTACTAATCTATTAGAGTTCTTTGAAGGGTTAACAAACATGCGGACAAGGGGATCCAGTAGATATAGTATACTTAGATTTCCAGAAAGCCTTTGACAAGGTCCCTCACCAAAGGCTCTTGTGTAAATTACATGGCCATGGGATAAGAGGAAGGTCCTTTCTTGGATTGAGAACTGGTTAAAAGACAGGAAACAAAGGGTAGGAATAAATGGTAAATTTTCAGAATGGAGAGGGTAACTAGTGGTGTCCCCCAAGGGTCAGTCCTAGGACCAATCCTGTTCAACTTATTCATAAATGATCTGGAGAAAGGGGTAAGCAGTGAGGTGGTAAAGTTTGCGGATGATACCAAACTGTTTAGGATAGTCAAGACAGAAGCAGACTGTAAGGGACTCCAAGAAGATCTCACCAAACTGAGTGATTGGGCAACAAAATGGCAAATGAAATTTAATGTGGATAAGTGTAAAGTAATGCACATCGGGAAAAATAACCCCAACTATACGTACAGTATGATGGGGGCTAATTTAACTACGACAAATCAGGAAAGAGATCTTGGAGTTATCGTGGACAGTTCTCTGAAAACTTCCACACAGTGTGCAGCGGCGGTCAAAAAGGCAAATAGGATGCTAGGTATTATTAAGAAAGGGATAGAAAATAAGACCCAGAATATCTTACTGCCCCTGTATAAAACTATGGTACGCCCACATCTTGAATACTGTGTACAGATGTGGTCTCCTCACCTCAAAAGATATTTTGGCCTTGGAAAGGGTTCAGAAAGGGCAACTAAAATGATTAGGGGTTTGAGCAGGTCCCATATGAGGAGAGGTTAAAGCGACTGGGACTTTTTAGTTTAGAAAAGAGGAGACTGAGGGGATATGATAGAGGTGTATAAAATCATGAGTGGTGTGGAGAGGGCCGATAAAGAAAAGTTATTTATTAGTTCCTAAATAGAAGAACTAGAGGACACCAAATGAAATTAATGGGTAGCAGGTTTAAAACTAATAAAAGAAAGTTCTTCTTCACACAGCGTGTAGTCAGCCTGTGGAACTCCTTGCCAGAGGAGGCTGTGAAGGCTAGGAATATAACAGAGTTTAAAGAGAAGTTAGATAATTTCATGGAGGTTAGGTCCATAAAAGGCTATTAGCCGGGATAAAATGGTGTCCTTGGCCTCTGTTTGGCAGAGGCTGGAGAGGGATGGCAGGAGACAAATCGCTTGATCGTTGTCTTCGGTCCACCCCCTCTGGGGCACCTGGTGCTGGCCACTGTCGGCAGACAGGATGCTGGGCTAGATGGACTTTTGGTCTGACCCGGTACGGCCGTTCTTATGTTCTTATGTTATATTTATAGTTAAGTTGGTTCAACAGCTGTTATGTTATGAATTTCAATATGTGCATTTAGTTGTCTGCTTTGCATCCACATATTTGACTCAGCACACCACAGGATCCAGAGTTCTTATTTTTTGGTGTAAGGTTTGTTTGTTTCATCTCAGTTATCACAGAATTCCCTACAAGCTTGAATTGTATTTCACTACAAAATGTTACTTGTCTCACCTTGATGAGCCGGTCTCCTGGACGTAGCCTCCCATCACTTTTGGCAGGATCCTGAATAACATCATGAATGTAACAACCAATGTTATCGTTGCCTTTGGTCACTGTAAAGCCCAGGCTTCCTTTTTCTGATTTTGTCATGGTAACATGGAGTTCCACTTCCTAGAGGAAAAACAGTGTTTTTTAAAAATGTGTTCTGGAATGTGGAGAGTTTGATATACATAGATAAATAGCATATACAGCCGCTCCCCGACTTACGGCCACCTCCACTTACGACCATCCGCACTTACGACCAAAGCGGTCGTAAATGCGGATCCGAAGTTACGAACGGCGATCCGCGCTTACGAACAGTGTGGTCGCCATGTAACTCTATGGGATCGAGTTATGAACAGTTTCGAAACGGACCAAGTGTTGGTCCGTAACCTCGTATGAAAGGCCTGGTCATCTGAATGAGCTGCTTCTATTAAGACTGCATAAGGTGATATACTTTACTGACTAATTTACTTGAATCAAATATAGGCCCTAATCCTGCAAACACATCTGCACTTGGGTGTACGTATTGAAATCAGTGGGTCTACTCATGCACATAAAGTTAAGCAGGGGCATAATATCTGATGGGACAGGATCAGGACCATACTGAGTACTTCAACTAGACTAAAACTGGGCAAGAGAGACGAAGGTGCTCCCTTACAAAAGGATAAAGCTTTATGTTTCTATTAAGCTGGAGTACTATATTGTATAATTTGGTATTAAACACAAGTATGCATTTTATATTATAAAATTATAATTTCCATGCATTTTGTGCTATACATTTATGATTGTGTTTTACTTGCACAGAAATTAACAGAAGACAAAAGTGTGAAAAGAAGAGCTTAATAGTGTGATGACGCATTTATGAATGATGAGTTTAGCATTCATTTTTAAATCCTGAAGTATTGCACCGATAGCTTGTCTAAATGGTTCTGCAAATGTCTTGTTTACCAACTGGCCCGCATAAACCCTGTTAGCACACAGAGAGGTCCCTACTGTGCATTAACCTAGTACTGTTTATATGAATATGCAGGAGGGAACTTCTGATATGTGCTAGCAGAGTCTACATGGCTCAGGTCCACTGACTGGAGATGGAGGGAAAGGGAGCAACTGCTCTAGGCCCTTTAAATCACTGCTGGAGCCCTGTAACATGCTCGTAGAGGCTAGCCCTTTCTAATATACGGTGCTCTATGCTATAGAGAGAAAGATCTGATATCTATTTTAAACACTCTTTTACTCTGTGAATTGACAGGGATCGAGAGAGATGAAGGTGCTTTTGTGCTGCACCACACCGTCCTCTGCGATAAAGTCCCCCTGGTTCTCGTGGGGGACTTTAATCACCCTGACATCTGTTGGGAAACCAATACGGCAGTACACAGGCAATCCAGGAAGTTTTTAGAGTATGTTGGGGATAACTTCTTGACACAAGTGCTGAAGGATCCGACAGGGGCCGTGCACAGCTTGACCTTCTGCTCATAAACAGGGAGGAACCAATAGGGGAAATGGAGGTGGGTGACAACCTGGGAAGCAGCGATCATGAGATGGTAGATTTCAGGATCCTGACCAAAGGAAGAAAAGAGAGTAGTAAAATACACACCTTGGACTTCAAAAAAGCAGATTTTGACTCCTCAGAGATCTGATGGGCAGAATCCCGGGATGCTAACATGAAGGGAAAGGAGTCCAGGACAGCTGGCAGTATTTTAAGAAGCCTTCTTGAAGGCACAGGAAGAAACCATCCCGACGCGTAGCAAGAGAGGCAAACATGGTAGGAGACCGGATTGGCTTACAGGGGAAATCCTTGGTGAATTGCAACTGGCTAAGGATGTGAAGGATAACAAGAAAGGTTTCTACAGGCACGTTAACAAGACGAAGGTGATCAGAGAGGGTGTGCGGCCCCTACTGGATGAAGGAGGTAACCTAGTGACAGATGATGTGGGGAAAACTGAAGTACTCAATGCTTTCTTTGCCTCTGTATTCACGGACAAGGTCGGCTCCTGGACTTCTGCGCTAAGTGACGCAAGATGGGATGAAGATGGACAGCCCGTGGTGGGTAAAGAACAGGTTAGAAACTATTTAGAAAAGCTAAACGTACACAAATCCATGGGTCGGACTTAATGCATCCGAGGGTACTGAGGAGTTGGCAAATGTCATTGAGAGCCTTTGGCCATTATCTTTGAAAAGTCGTGGAGATCGGGAGAAATCCCGGATGATTGGAAAAGGCAAATGTAGTGCCCATCTTCAAAAAGGGAAGAAGGACGATCCAGGAAACTATAGTCCGGTCAGTCTTACCTCGGTTCCTGGAAAAATCATGGAAGGGATCCTTAAGGAATCCATTTTGAGGCACTTGGAGGAGAGGAAAGTGATTAGGAATAGTCAGCATGGATTCACAAAGGGCAAGTCGTGCCTAACCAATCTGATTAGCTTCAATGATGAGGTAACTGGCTCTGTGGACGTGGGAAAGTCAGTGGATGTGATATACCTTGACTTTAGCAAGGCTTTTGATACAGTCTCCCACAATATTCTTGCCAGCAAGTTAAGGGAATGTGGATTGGATAAATGGACAGTAAGATGGATAGAAAGATGGATAGAAGGCCGGGCCCAGTGGGTAGTGATCAACGGCTCGATGTCAGCATGGCGGTCGGTTTCTAGCGGAGTGCCCCAAGGTTCGGTTCTAGGACCGGTTTTGTTCAATATCTTTATTAATGACCTGGATGAGGGGGGATGGATTGCACCCTCAGCAAGTTTGCGGATGACACTAAGCTAGGGGGAGAGGTAGATACGCTTGAGGGCAGAGATAGGGTCCAGAGTGACTTAGACAAATTGGAGGATTGGGCCACAAGAAATCTGATGAGGTTCAACAAGGACAAGTGCAGAGTCCTGCACTTGGGACGGAAGAATCCCAAGCATAGTTACAAGCTGGGGACCAACCAGTTAAGTAGTAGTTCTGCAGAAAAGGACCTGGGGGTTACAGTGGATGAGAAGCTAGGATATGAGTCAACAGTGTGCCCTTGTAGCCAAAAAGGCTAATGGCATATTAGGTTGCATTAAGAGGAGCATTGCCAGCAGATCCAGATATGTCATTATTCCCCTTTATTCGGCTTTGGTGAGGCCACATCTGGAGTATTGTGTCCAGTTCTGGGCCCCCCACTACAAAAAGGATGTGGACGCATTGGAGAAGGTCCAGCGGAGGGCAACCAAAATGATTAGGGGGCTGGACCATATGACTTATGAGGAGAGGCTGAGGGAGCTGGGTCTGTTTAGTCTGCAGAAGCGAAGAGTGAGGGGGGGATTTGATAGCAGCCTTCAACTTCCTGAAGGGAGGTTCCAAAGAGGATGGAGAGAGGCTGTTCTCAGTAGTGACAGATGGCAGAACAAGGAGCAATGGTCTCAAGTTTTGGTGGGAGAGGTCCAGGTTGGATATTAGGAAAAACTATTTCACTAGGAGGGTAGTGAAGCACTGGAATGGGTTACCTAGGGAAGTAGTGGAGTCTCCATCCCCAGAGGTGTTTAAGTCTCGGCTTGACAAAGCCCTAGCCGGGTTGATTTAGTTGGGATTGGTCCTGCCTAGAGCAGGGGGCTGGACTTGATGACCTTCTGAGGTCTCTTCCAGCTCTATGGTTCTATGATTCTATAATATGAAGCAGTTGTGTCAGAAGGGTCGTAGGAGGATTTGCTTTTGAAGCCAAAAGAAGAGTATCTGGGAGATGGACAGATGTAAAAGAATGGTCAAGAAATGAATAGGATTACAATGACTCCAACCAGTTAGAGGAAAGTAATGGTGAAAAATATATTGACAGGTAAGGATTTTAGTCCCTACATAGTTACACACAGTGCCAAATCTTCAAAATATGGATTCAAACGGTACCTAAGAAATATTTGTATCTGTGCATCCATCCACAATATGTACAGGGTAATGGAGCATTTGACTACCCAAACTGTATGCATACATGGGCAGTTATATGGTCCACAAAGTTTTATAGAGTCCAACTTGAAAAAAAAAAAAAGTGGTCTCTATCAGTGTTCCCTCTAACATTTTCTATCCTTGGGTGGGTCAAATTTTCTTATGTGCACCATCAATACTGAGGTAGTGTGTTGATGTGCACCACCAATACAAACAAAACACACATTTTATACACACACACCCTATATACATATATTTTAAACAGTCCATATATGTGGAATAAAATACATTAAAACAAGACACCTGTGTCTAGTTGCTGTGAGGTACCCTTAGTGACTACAAAAGAGCTGTACAAAGGTACGGAATTAGACTTCTTCCAGTGGAGGAAGAATAGCAGCCCCAGAACAAATTAACACCTGGCTTCATGGTTTGTAGACATTTGCATGTTTCGAAGAGCTTGCAAATATGGTTTCATTCTACAAAACAACTAGCATCACACTTGCTACTTCTGACTCATAAAAGCCAGAACTGTATCAGAAAGCAAACATCTGGCCTTCATGCAACACAATTTACCATGTATTAATTAGTAACATGGGATTTAAAAAAAATTATTATGTTCAGAGTTTAGATATCTGCAACACACAGAAAATTATGTTAAAAGAATTAAAAAACAACAAATAATCCTGCAGCACCTTAGGATTATTCGCTGTTTTTTAATATTTTTTCAGCTACAGACTAACATAGCTACCCTTCTGAAACTGTTAAAAGAATCTTTTCTTTCTTATCTTAAGGCATTAATATCTATATGCAAACTTTGTTTGAAATTTTCAGAGAGGTAACTGAGTTAGTCTGTAACTGGAAAAACTTAAAAACAACTACTAGTCTAGCACACTTTAAAGATTAAGAAAACATGTAGCTGGGATTGTTTGAAATGTACACATGCAAATGTACTCCTAGCGCACATATACACATACCAGGCTATCACCCCCTCCTCCCCGATCCAAACCAGCCTAACAGACAGGACTGCAGTCAGACACCCCAAACAAACTACCCCTGCCTCCACTTCACTGCACAGATGCCAGCACTCAATCACTCCCTCTTTCCCCCACCTACCCTATGCAGTCAGCCCCTTTTCCAACCCCTTCCCAACTCAATAGGATTGAAGGGTATGTCTACACTTGCAGCCTAAATCGAACTAGGGCTGCAAATGTAGGCATTCGGAATTGCAAATCAAGCCCGGGATTTAAATATCCCGCACTTGATTTGCATCTTCCCGGCCGGGCGCCATTTTTGAAATTTACAAGCCCTAAGTAACTGCGTTCGAAATAAAGTCCTAGTTCGAACTACCTGTTAAACCTCATTGCAGGAGGAATAACAGGTAATTTGAAATAGGGCTTTATTTCGGACGCCCGTTTCACTGCCGTGTGTAGACGCGGGCAGTTACTTCGGGCTTGTAAATTTAAAAAAAAAAAAAAAAAAAAAAAGGCGCCCAGCCGGGAAGATGCAAATCAAGTGTGGGATATTTAAATTCCGGGCTTGATTTGCAATTCCGAATGCCTACATTTGCAGCCCTAGTTCAAATTAGGCTGCAAGTGTAGACATACCCAAAGAGACTACTGGTTTACTGCCTCTGCCCAGCTCTCTTTCTCTGTGGGTGTGTCTAGACTACAGGTTTTTCGAAAAAAAGTGGCCTTTTTTCCAAAAAACTTCCCCTGGTCTAGACTGCTGCCGCATTCTTTCGAAAGTAAATTGAAAGAACGCGGCAGTTTTTTCGACTGCGAAAAACCTTGTTTTATGAGGAAGAACACCTTTTTTCGAAAGTGCTCTTTCAAAAAAAGGCGCTATGTAATGCAAACTGTGCTTTTTCGAAAGAGAGCATCCAGGCTGCCTGAGTGCTCTCTTCCGAAAACGTGGCTTGCTTTTTCTAAAGTACTGGTTGTAGTCTAGACACTCTTGTTTGAAAGAGGCTTTTTTGAAAGTAGCTTTCGAAAAAGCCTCTTTTGAAAGAGGCTTGCAGTCTAGACGTAGCCTATGTCTCTCTCTCCTCCAGCAGATGGGAATTTTCCCAAAGCCAATTAATTACTGCATCCCTCCTCCCAGCCTCTCATTCCCTGCTTATCTTGGCTGGCAGATTGTCTTCCATTTCAAGCACGTGGCAGGCAGCGTTTTGCTACTCTTTATGGAGGCTCCATCCCCATCGATCAGCTGATCTCCCCTGCCAGCACAGGGAGCCTTGAATCTCTGCGCGGGGCTCAGAACATAGCTGCGCGGCTGCTCAGCCATGCAATGAAGAAGCAACTTTTGTCTCTATTTCAAAGAGTAAGTAAAACATTTGACTCTTTCAAGTATCTCCTCTATAACATATCTCGGGACACCATCTAAGCCAGGGCTACTCAACACGTTGCCCTAGTTTGGGATTATGCAGGGCTCAACACACAGTCTGTGAGTGGGTTCCTTTGAACATGGCTTCCACTGGGAACACATTACACAATGGCGTGGCATCTCCCAGATGGGGTGAGCACTGAAAGATGCAAGCGTATGGGCTGGCTGGAATAGACGGGTACAGGGTGTCAACACAGGGAGGAGGTGCCAGGAGTGCCGGGGCATTGTGTGAAAGAAGCTATTTGCATATATTTGCATGTACATGCAACCACACTTAAGTTGCGGCCCTCGGCATGTGCTGTATCATTGTGGCCCCTGTGGCTTCCAAAGTTGAGTAGCCCTGATCTAAGCAATGATGCCATTCCTATTGTCGCAAATGGCCACTTTCTATATTTTAGGAGAGCCATTTGCAAAACACATCCTCAGTTAACTATACATCTATATTAGAAGCTAGAACAATTATCCTAATTTTAAGTAAATATAAATAGGATGCATTTTGTTATGGCCAAAATCAAGACTATCCCCTTCCCCATAAAGATACAATCTTTAACACATTTATGGTGGGGGGGGGGAGAGAGAGAGAGAGAGTACTTACTGGTTCATATTCATCAGTATGTTTTTCAAATTGGCTGAGCAGTGATGTTTTCTTCTCTCCTTGTGCAACTAGCTCTGAGATGGAATTGATGTAGGCATCATCCATTAAACTAGGGGTGGCAATCTCAGTTACAGTTCTACAGCTTGGTATTGGTGGCAAGTCCAAGGGTAGAGGACATGGAGGATTACTATGAGGAGAGAGAGGAAAAAACGGTTATTTACCTTCATAACTGTTGCTCTTCGAGATGTGTTGCTCATGTCCATTTCACTTAGGTGTGCGCGCACTGTGTGCACGGATTGTTGGAGAGTTTTCCCTTAGTGGTACCCGTTGGGCCAGCAGGGGAGCCCCCTGGAATGGCGCCACTATATCGGTGCATATATACCCCTGCTGGCCCTCCAGCCCCTCTGTTCCTTCTTGCTGGAACCCTCCGACGCATGGGAGGTGGGTAGGATGTGGAATGGACATGGCAACACATCTTGAAGAACAACAGTTATGAAGGTAAGTAACTGTTTTTTCTTCGAGTGGTTGCTCATGTCCATTCCATTTAGGTGATCCCAAAGCCAAATCCCAGGAGGCGGGGTCGAAGCCTTACGGAGAAACGGACTGCAACACAGCCCTATCCACAGTGGCATCCTCCTTGGCCTGCTGTGCTGTGGCATAGTGGTTTGCAAAGGTGTGCACTGATGACCAGGTAGCCACCCCGCAAATCTCTACAATGGGCACCTGAGCAGTGAAGGCCATGGAAGAAGCCTGGGCCCTGGTCAAGTGAGCCGTGACAGGTGGAGTCGGAACTTGTGCCAGCTTGTAACATGCCTTAATGCAGGTTGTGATCCAGGACGAAATATGCTGGGCTGACACAGGTTGGCCATTTATCCTGTCTGCTACGGACACAAACATTTGGGGGGACTTGTGGAAAGGTTTGGTCCTCTCCAAATAAAAAGCTAAAGCATGTCTCACATCAAGAGTGTGTAGAGCCTGTTCTGTCCTGGAGCTGTGGGGCTTGAGTAAAAAGCAGGAAGGAAAATGTCCGGGTGAATGTGAAAGTGAGAAACCACCTTAGGTAGAAAGGCAGATGGGAGCGTAGCCTGAACTTATCCTTAAAAAAGACCGTATATGGAGGGTCCACTGATAGGGCCCTCAGTCCCGACACTTGCATGGCAGAGGTAATGGCCACCAGGAAAGACACATTTCAGAAGAGATGCTGGAGGGAACATGTCGCCCACGGCTGGAGGAGAGGGAAGGGGGAACCCAGGAGCCTTGTAAGAACCAGATTGAGGTCCCAAGAGGGCAAGGGCTCGCACACCTCAGGGTAGACCCTATCCAACCCCTTAAGAAAGTGCACCATGGGGTCCATGAAAACGGACCTGCCACGCGAGCCTGAATGAAAGGCTGAGATGGCTGCTAATGCACCCGTACTGAGGAAGGGGCCAGACCATGGTGCCTAAGACCCAGAAGGTAATCCAAAGGAGAGAACCTTTTACCCTCTGACCAGAGAATGAAGCACTTCAACTTTGCCAGGTAAGAGGACCTTGTGGAAGGTTTACAGCTCCCCAAGAGGACTGGCTGGACCTGTTCCGAACACTGTCTCTACATGGCTGTCAGCCATGATATGAGGTGCAGGGAACAGAACTTTGGGTGGCGAAGCCTACCAAATTTCTGAGATATCAGGTCCGGGAAAAGGGAGAGGGCCAGCGGCTGCTCTAACAAAAGTGTGAGGAGAACTGGGAACTGCTAAAGCCACGCCGAGGCTCCGAGGATTAGAGAGGCCTGTAATTCCCTGACCCTGAAAATCACCTTGTGGATCAGCGGAAAGGGAGAGAAGGCATACAGAAGGCCCTGAGGCCAAGGGATCATGAGGGCAACCCCCAGAGATTCCAGGCTGTGGCTGAATAGGAAGCAAAAGCGGGGACACTTCATAGAATCAGAATCCTAGGGCTGGAAGAGATCTCAGGAGGTCATTGAGTTCAGCCCCCTGTCCAAAGCAGGACTAATTCCAACTAAATCAACCCAGCCAGGGCTTTGTCAAGCCAGGACTTAAAAACCTCTAGGGATGGAGATTCCACCACCTCCCTAGGTAACCCATTCCAGTGCTTCACCACCCTCCTAGTGAAATAGTTTTTCCTAATATCCAACCTAGACCTCCCCCACTGTAACTTGAGACCATTGCTCCTTATTCTGCCATCTGTCACCACTGAGAATAGCCTCTCTCCATCCTCTTTGGAACCTCCCTTCAGGAAGTTGAAGGCTGCTATCAAATCCCCCCTCACTCTTCTCTTCTGCAGACTAAATAAGGCCAAATCCCTCAGCCTCTCCTCATAGGTCATGTGTTCCAGCCCCCTAATCATTTTGGTTGCCCTCTGCTGGACCCTCTCCAGTGTGTCCACATTTTTGCTATAATGGGTTTGCCCAGAACTGGCCACAATACTCCAGATGTGGCTTCACCAGTGCTGAATAAAAGGGAATAATCACTTCTCTAAATCTGCTGGAAATGCTCCTCCTAACGCAGCCTAATATGTCATTAGCCTTCTTGGCTACACTGTTGACTCATATCCAGCTTCTCATCCACTGTAATCCCCAGGTCCTTTTCTGCTGAACTGCTACCTAGCCAGTCGGTCCCCAGCCTGTAACAATGCTTGGGATTCTTCTGTCCCAAGTGCAGGACTTCAGATTTCTTTTGGCCCAATCCTCTGATTTGTCTAGGTCACTCTGGACCCTATCCCTGCCCTCCAATGTATCTACCTCTTCCCCTAGCTTTTGTGTAATCTGCAAATTTGCAGAGGGTGCAATCCATCCCCTCATCCAGGTCATTAATAAAAATGTTGAACAAAACTGGTCCTAGAACCCATCTTTGGGGCACACCCCTTGAAACCCACCACCAACCAGACAGCAAACCATCAATCACTACCCTTTGGGCCTGACAATCTAGCCAGCTTTCTATCCATCTTACAGTCCATTTATCCATTCCATACTTCCTTAACTTGCTGGCAAGACTATTTTGGGAAACTGTATCAAAAGCCTTGCTAAAGTCAAAGTATATCACATCCACTGACTTCCCAACGTCCACAGAGCCAGTTGCCTCTGCATAGAAGCTAATCAGATTGGTCAGGCACGACTTGCCCTTGGTGAATCCATGTTGACTATTCCTGATCACTTTCCCCTCTTTCAGGAGCTTCAAAGGTGCTTCCTTTTGCTGTGGGTTGCAAACAGGTCCAAGTGGGGAAAACCCCACCTGTGGAAAATAGACAGGGCTACATCAGCCCTGAGGGACCACTTGTGCCCCTTGAAGGACCTACTGAGGTGATCCGCCAATCCATTCTGGGCCCCAGGGAGGGAAGTGCCACCAGGTGGATATTGTGAGCTACGCAGAAC
Source organism: Rafetus swinhoei (assembly GCA_019425775.1). Taxonomy (NCBI): domain Eukaryota; kingdom Metazoa; phylum Chordata; order Testudines; family Trionychidae; genus Rafetus; species Rafetus swinhoei. The sequence goes on from CM033449.1 coordinate 123,473,454, forward strand.
TCGCAGGGGGGGAAGGCTTCTGTGCACAGGGTATAGGAGTGAGCACCACCCTGTCAGTTTATATAAAACATCGCTGTCATGTTGTCTGTCAAAATTGAAATGCACTTGTTTTGAAGTTGCGGCAGGAAAACACTGCATGCAAGGCGAATAGCTCTCAACTCCCTGATGTTTATGTGGAGGGAGAGGTCTGTAGGGCCCCACGTATCTTGTGTCCGTAGCTTCCTAAGGTGGGGTCCCCAACACGAATTGGAAGTGTCTGTCACCACCTGAATGGCCAGGGAAGGGCTGTAGAACGGCATCCCGTCACAGACCACCTCCTTGCACAGCCACCAGTCGAGGGATTTCAACACGTCTGCAGGTACCATCACTACCATGTATATGTGCTAGAATGATGGGTAGTGGGTTCGCGCCAGTCAGAGCTGGAGTGGACATAACCTGAGCCTGGCATGTCGTACCACAGAAGTGCAGGCTGCAATGAACCCCACACCCTCATGCAACACCAGGACATCATGGTGGAGAATGACTGGAGACTCAGGATGGCCTCCTTTATTGCCAGGAAGCACGCTATGGGCAGGGAGGCTCCAGATAAGCCCCCACAAACTCTACTGTTTGTGTGGGGGTCAGGTTGGATTTGGCCTCTTTTAGGATAAGGCCCAACCTGCGGAACAGCTCCCTGACGAGGGATATGTGGTTGGACACCTGGGAGGGTGGAAGAACATTTTATAAGCCAATCATCCAGATATGGGTAGACCTGGACCCTTTGCTTCCTCCAGAAGGCGGCTACCACCGCCATATACTTTGTAAAAACTCTGGGGGCCGTAGAAAGGCCAAAGGGAAGGGCCGTAAACTGATAATGGTCGTGGTCCACCAGAAAGTGGAGGAATCACCTGTGTGGGGGTGTGATAGAGATGTGGAGTTAGGATCGAAAGATCCTGTAAACCTCATTTCTCGAGGGATAAGGGATCTTTTGAAAAAGGCTTTATTTTTCGAAAGATCAGCCTCTAGATTGCCGCTTTTCTCCGACAAAGCTCCGTGCCAAAAAAAGCGGCGGCCATTTTTATGCTAATGAAGTGCGGGATATTTAAATCCCTGCTTCATTAGCAATTTCGATGTGCCTAGTCTACATCTCTCTGTTGGCAGAGAGGTGTAGTCTAGACACATCCAAAGGGACTAAACTAGATGATAACTAAACGCTGAAGACTTGTGGATACCACTGAGATTATGCTTGCAAGCAAGTGAGAAAGGAGCTCCAACAACCATCACGGGTGGTAAGAAGGAACTGAGGAGGGCCATCAGTGGTATATATGTACCGATATAGCAGCACCACTCCAGAGGGCTCCCTTGCTGTCCCGATGGGTTCCTGTGACGGGGCGGCATGGCCCTGCACTTGCGCGCCGGGCGGTGGACAGCCCGCTGCGCAGGCCCGATCAGCTGTCCGGCAGCCAGCGCGGAACAGCTGATCGGCGGGAAGCGTCGGGCCAGCTGATCGGCAGCTGGCGCCGGACAAAGGGCCTGAAGGGCTACGCCCACGTCGGACGTAAAAGGCCTGGAGGGGCAGACCCGGGGGGAGGAGGGCGGACGTCCCGTGACGTCATTAATGGTAGCCCCGCAGCCAGCGGCAGGGGACTATAAAAAGTGGAAGGACGCCCAGGGGAGGGGAGGAAGAGGGAGCAGATGCCAAGGAGGCGAGGCGGGCGCCTTCCTTCCTCCCCAGGGTGAAGACCGGACCTAGAGGACAGCGATGGACTGAGATTGTGGCGTAACACCTCGGGTGAGCTGAAAGAGCCGGAGAGGGTGATGCCCCTGGAGGGTCAATGGGGAAGGAAGTAGCCCAGGACGGCCCTGGAAAGCCTGAGGGCTGGCAAGTTTTGGGCAGCAGCCCTGTCAGTCAGGACGTGGGACCAAGTGTTCCCCCATCCTAGGGTCCTGGGCTGGGGTTTGGAGAATGGGAGAGCCCAAACCCCCCTTCCCCGCCAACCGACGGGCCAGAGTAACCCCGGGGCCCAATCCGAGAAGTGGAGCCCCGGCTGTAGTGGGGTGCTCCTGCGGATGGGCCCCGGACAGTACCCCTAAGGGAAAATTCTCTGACAAGCCGTGCACGTGGCACATGTACACCTAAGTGGAATGGACATGAGCAAGCACTCAAAGAAGAACAAGAGGTTGAATAGTTTATAATATTTGAGTCAGACTTTGTTACTTACATGATTAGAGCTCTGCAAAGATACTTTTTTTTCACTTCACAGGTATTCATGAATGAACTCTGATATTTCTGCATTTATAATTTGATGCAGGGTCAAACTGTACCATCCCAAATAAACACATTTTTTTAAATATGAAAATGACTAGATTTTAGGTGGACAAAGGCTTGAATTTTTACAAGTAGGCCTTATTATCCATTTTTGCAGAGAAATTGTTCTAGGCTTGCAAAATCTGAGTATTTATTTTTGCAAAATTATAATCATACCTGTCCTCAAACTCTGGCTTGCTGGGAGTCTCATGAGCAGAGTAGTAGATGGTACGGATTTCTTCCTCCTGGGTACAAGGAGTTTCATACTGACTCTGTGCAGGACCCATCATTTTGTCCAGAGATTGGTACAGGGCCGAATTCCAGCCAGGGCTTGCTGTCTGTGTTGGGGTCACCACTACTTCTTCTTCACCACTCCCACTGCTGTCACTGTAGCTGTCTCTTCTAGAGGGGGATTTTAGCTGCTTCTTGCTCTTATCAGTCACTTCATATTCATCTGAGCTGTCACCTTGATCTCCATTTGACACACCACAGGTTTCTTTGCTGACATCTGGAAATATGTGTTGTGGGGAATGTATGGGAGTCTGCAAAAAATGTGATGTTTAACAAACCAAGACTCTGGCTTTAATGGTCATCTATTCACTTTAGATTTGGCATAAAATGTGTAAAGAATGCAGAAATAATCAATCACATTTAATCAAAAGTTTATTCTATTTACTTCAAAAGTCAGCAGTGGGGGCCAAATTCAACCCTGGTAACTCCAGAGGGTTCAGGGTGAATTTAATTTATTTATTCACGGTTCTGCGCTCTGCACATGCGCAGATCGCTCTGCGCCGGCTCTTCCGCGGTGTAATCTACTCGCCACGTGTAATTTTCAAACGTGTATCTAGGAAAACTACTCAAACTGTGGGTAGCATGAAAAGGCAGCTATTTAGCTAATATAAATGATCAATGGGCCTATGACAATTTACACCAGCTGCAGATTTGTCCACAAAAGTTTCAACATTTGGCTCCAGTGCCATTTCCCAAAGAACTGTATAATCACATTCCCATAAACGTGATGTATCAATTAATGATGGCTATGGAATCTTTGATTGTTCCATTTATTCAACTCAAAGAACTGCTGGACCTAAGCTAACAGATCCTGGCCTGTGAAGGACTCTACCTAAATAATATCTAAGATGAGGAATTATTTGTAACCAATTTCTTTACTGAATCAAGCTTAGTTTGTGTGATTTGTTTCATTGTCTTAGTAATTTGCTTTGCTCTGCAATCTCTTTAACCACTGAAATACACCTTATCTCTTATTTCTTGTTTATGATATAACCCAGTTGACGTAATTTCTACTGGAGGGGGAGGGGAGGAAGTTGTACATACCTTCCTCCACATTGAGGGAAGAGGTGAATTTCATATAATTTTGGGTTTGTACTCAAAAGGCAGCAGATATCTTGGTACTGTGGCAAATCCCTTAAGATGAGCTTTTCCATAGCTGATCGCAGTGTGGGTATTGTTCTGCAGTTGGGTATGGCCTTGCCTCTATGCTTGGCTGGAAGAAGCGTGTGAGTTTGGCTCAGCAAGACTAGGTAAAGGGAATTCAGGCTGGCAGAAAAGGCAGTCTCAGTGGTATCTTGAGCACATCTAATGGCACTCAAGAGGTCTAAATTGTCACAGTGTAGTTGTAGTATTTTAAGGCATTTAGGAGTCTGTTTTTTTTAAAATGTATTATTATAAATATACAAAGATCCTTGCATTGTCTTTTTTCTATGAAAAAGGCTGTGTTTCTATTTTATGCACGTGTGACTTAACATAGCAAACACATTCTCATGATCTGCCTATTCCCCCACCACTTCTCTATTTTTCATTTACACATGCAGTTAATGTATTCTGAATAAACAAAACTTAATGAAGAGAAATGTAAACATCATATGTCATAGACCTTACCAACAGAGAAGGATCTATGTCTGGTAGTATACCAGGTGGTGGCCTGCAAAGGAGAAGAGAGACTTCTGGGGACGTTCCTCTGAGAGCTGAGATGACCTCCTACAGGTACAGTTGATTTTGTATTAGACACAGGTCCCACTTGCAAGGTACCTATTACTTACAAGTAAGATAACAGAGAGAGAGCTCTAACCTGCTGAGATAATCCTTTTAATGAAGCTTCGTTCACTTTCAGGATGACATCCCCAATTTCAATTTGCCCACTTTCTGCTGCAGGCTGCCCAGGGAAGAGCTTTTTAACCCTCACTATGCTTGAGTCCAGTTGGTCTGGAGAAAAGCTGTCTTCACGACAAAAACTGAACCCCAGGCCTGAGCTGTTCTTCAGCAACTTTACCTCAAATATATTGTCTGCAAAATAAACACAAATAATAAGACTATTTTTCTCTTTTCTTATAGTACTCTGCCCTTGAAGGCTGCTTATTCAGCAATAACAATCAGATTGTGTCCCACCAGTGGTTACATTAATAGTTTGGGTAAGGGTTACCATGTGGAAAAGTTTTGTAAGAACATCCCTGTGTTTCTGTATATGATGGGTTTAGACAAAATATACAAAAATTACTCATGGTTTCATTCCCTGCTCTTATCTTGGAAATGTCCACACAGTACAGAATAGAGGAAATCCCCAAAATAGTATTACCTGGGAGAGGCTCAGAGGACATGCAGGAAGGCTGTAAGAACATTATGCTGTAGAAAGAGTTGAGAAGTATAGAGGAGAAGGAATGTTTTGGAGGTTAGACATGATCTTTTACAGGACTCAAAGCTTTTCATTTCAAAGGTGACAACATTTAAATAAGTTAAGGAATAATCAGAGAAGAAACTATTGAAAAGGCTACTAAAATAAAATCATAGACACCATTAAAGGAAATATTTCAAAAGGCATTTAGCAACATGAAAGAGAATCTGTAATATATAAAGGTTGGGACGTGGTCACTGCCAGTGCTAACTTCTGAGAGTCTCTTCACTGGTGGGTCACCTGGTGGTCAAAATCTGGAAAGTTTTTGGCATTCTCTAAAGTTTAGATAGGTTTTTCTTCATGACCTGACCTTCAGTGACAAAGTTGTAGTCTTTGCTATTGGTCAGTTTCTTCTCTGGTTTGTTCCAGGGCTCACTTTGTCCTGCCTGATTTGGAGGCGTGCACTGCGGTGTAACTGGAGCATGGACTTTGGCCACTGGTAGCTGCCCCTTTTCCAACGACAGATGCACTACCTACACACAATGTATTCAAGTTAGTTAGCACTAGGCACAAAGATAACATATTTTGCCGTATAGGTTCTAGTCTAATCTGTTTGGATAACTACATTTCACAGTCACAAATTCTCTGTATCCATAAAAAATCTCCATAAATTATTGTAAGTAGCCCATTATTTTGTTAAGATCTGTAAGTGGCAACATCAACAATAACAGATAAATAAAAATTCCACTGATTACTTACTTCACAGATGAGTCTTGCATCAAAGGAATTTGGAGGAAAAGACAGTTTACAATATGCATTGGTAGCAATTTACTATTTCAGATAACTAATTTTTATGCAATTTTTGTGCACGATGCATTTCCATTCACAATGTGCTAAGGGCCAAATTTTGATATCTGAAGCAGCTGCCTCATGCAATGAATAATGCCATTAGCTGAAATGGCAGCACTGTTGGAGTGAGGTGTTACTCAGCATGATTAAGTGTATTAGAAGGCGGTCCTAAGCAAGGAAGTGCACAGTGGAGAGCTCCTGTTGTCAGTTTTGTTTCCTGAACTTTTATTCATGATAAGTTTATTTACCAGAGATGGGCGAAGATGATGAGCTTACCTGACCAGTGTTTCTCAATGCTTCCACAGCTTGTCTATGGGTTGCACCTTCCAAACTAATCCCATTGACAGAGAGCACACGGTCACCTAGAAGCAAACAATGCACAATTTAGAAGAAGGAAGAATGTGATAAAAATAATTCATATAGAACACTCTTATAATCCATGTAACAGTGATCCATTCATTTTTCAATGAACAAGAGCAGTGACTCAGGCAATCCCATGTCCACTGAGAGGAGAATCAGGGTTTTTGTATTAGAAGTGTCTTGTAAAAGAATTCCAACCTCAAAATCTAGAACCGTTTTAATGCTCAAAGCAGTGCTTCACTGGGAAATCTGGGAAGAATTATTTTTTAAAAAAACCTTAATCTAATTGTGGGACTCTACCACTAAGAAGACTAACTTAAAGACATTCAGAACTATTACAAGGGTTTCTGTACTGAAATATTTAGGAGGTCAAGCGAGGAGGTCACTATTTACACAAAGCCTCTTTTTCCTCTTTTTGGGTGTAATCAAAGCAATTTGCTCCATTACAGCAGAATGCATTAGAACAAAATACTGATTTTGTCATTTTTTCGGTTGGTTTTTTTTTTCTGGTACAGCTTCAGCAGTTTTTGCAGATACTGCAATATTCCCACACTTTGTCTTCAGTTCTTATCTCCTCATTGCATACCACTGTCAAATTTATAAACTTAGAAAGTATTAACCCCTTAAATAATCAGAGTGCTTTACAAAGCTAAACTAATTAAACACCCACATAAGGTAAAGCTAAGATAAAGGGGAGCTATAGAAAAACCTCAGAGAAGTACGTAGTTTCCCATTGACAATATACACCCATAAAGTGAGTACAAGTAAATAAGGGGAGGTATTTAGTAGACCTGTAGGGTTCTTAGTGCCTAGATTATAATGCCTCTCCAAAGACTACATTAAATTATCTGGATTTCATTCTACTGCTATTTAAGAAAACTTGCGGAAACAGCAAAGTAAGTACCTTTCTGAATTCTACCATCAGCCTCAGCTGCTCCTTTAGGAATAATAGCCTTCACATAAATGCCACCATGTCTTACACTGGTGTTTACACCACCCTAAATGGAGAATGAATAGGTAAAATGCAAACCTTAAACAATTGAAACAAAAGATCTTAGAATAATAAAGTTAATCAACCCTTAAGAACTTAGGAAGCACTCAACTCATCAGCATGTAAAAGCAGCAGCCAACTTGTAAATAATTTTGCATAAACAATATTTTGAGATGCATGCAAATCATAACCAGTTGAGGTGGATGTGGCAGTTGGGGAGGTTCTAAAATGATTAGACTAAAATGCAAACCTTTCCAGCAAAAGAAATATCCCTCAAGCAGAACTGAATTCATGAGTGTGGAAAAGCTAAGTATTGTTTGTGCACAACATGCATCAACAGCCAAAATAAAAGTTGCAGACATGCAATATCCTAGTTTTGTCCCTCCCTTATTAAAGTAATGGGAAACTAAAATGTATTCCTCTCTCTCAGGTTATAGAAAGCTGTCTGAAAGCAAAGTATATTGCGCTAGGAGGTAAGGATGTTAACTAGTGGTTAACTGACTCGACGAGTAGTCAATGTACATTTCAAAGGAGGAATGCGGAAGTGCCTATCGACTAGTCAAGTAGTCGATGGAAATTCCAAGAGGCTCTGCTGGGGCTCTTGTACATTTCAAAGGAGGAATGCAGAACTCTGCGTGCAGCCCAGGGTCAGAGGGAAGTCCCGTTGACTCCGGGCTGTATGAGGGTGCCAGATTTGAAATGCACAAGAGTCCCCAGCGGGGGCTCTTGTGCATTTCAAAGCAGCAGCACAGCATGGAGCCTGGGGTCAGCTGGGGACTCCCCAGCTGATCCCAGGCTCCAGCATGGCATTTCCATGGAACCCAGAATCAGCTGGGGAGTCCCCAGCTGACCCCGGGATCCACATGCAGTGCCGCACAGCTGATCCCGGGATCAGCTGTGTGGCTACCCCTTTGAAACGCTGAGATGGCGTTTCAAAGGGGCAGCCCCGCACAGCTGATTCCTGGCTCAGTTGTGCAGCGCTGCCCCTTTGAAACGCCACCTCGGTGTTTCAAAGGGACAGTGCTGCACAGCTGAGCCCGGACTCCAGCGAGGCATTTCCACGGAACCTGGGATCATCTGGGGACTCCCCAGCTGACCCTGGGCTCCATGCGCACAGTGCCGCACACCTGATCCTGGGCTTGGCTGTGCAGAGCTGCCGCTTTCAAGTACTTCCTCTTTCCTGCCTCTATCTGATAGAAGCAGCAAGGGGGGTGGGAATCGACTAGTTGACTATCTGATAAGCATTTGCTTATAGGATAGTCGACTAGTTTTTAACATCCTACTAGGAGGTGCCATAAAGATTTGGGTTGAAGGTCTGCTCAGGTTTCAAGTGAAGTTACTTCCGGGCACTCAACCTACACTCATTGTCATATAGTTCAATGATATTCCAGGGAATCCTACAAACTTTCAAAGGAGGAGCAATAGCTAGCTTACAAATGTTCTCAATGTATGCCCTAGAGATCCAATTGTTTTAATATTGTTATTGAGGTTGAAAGTAGAACAGTGGAAGGATAAAGACAGAGACAGAAAATGAGAAAGTGATACACAGCAACCCCTTTTTAGGTCTCACTGAGGAAAGTCCTTCTATTGGTGACCATTGACAGCATCAACAGTGCCAATGGAATGGCAGGGTTGCTGCATGACAATGGCTAAATCGTCATTATACTATTGCATAATTGACACCTCTATTCATCCATCATAGTGAATCTGGCTGCAAATCAACTAGTGAAAACTACTATAATTTCTGTAGATTTAGAGCACTTTTTCATTTACAATTTATATTCAAGGTTTGCAATATGTAACTGAGCCATAATCCAGGCTATGGACCAAAGAATCTGTAGTAAAGATCCGCCCCCGCACCCTGTATTCAGCCTTACAGTCCTTTACTTAATTTTCCTGCCAATTAGAAACCCTTTGGTAATGTGTTCAACTGTTTAAGATATTTAAGAAGAGTGCACTGTTTGTAGGTCTAGAACACTCACTATCACAATTTCTGCTCCAAAAGCATTAGAAACTGTTCCAGTGATGGCTAAAAATGTGAATCAAAGATTGAATAAGGGATGTAAAAAGGGAACAGATTTATTCTGCTGTCCTCATCTTCAAAGTAACATGCAGTAAAATCTGCTACACTTGAAAGAAGGCGTTTGAATCTACAATGTATTTAGAAAATGCCTACATCTAATCACAGAAAATGGCCTCTCTTTTGAACTCTAATACCTCCTCACTATTATCAGCATGCTACTACTGACATTCAAATTGTTTGCAGAATTTGGAGGTTAGGTTAATCACTGAAATTTATGTAGTCTAAGAATCAAAAAGATTTTTTGACACCTACAGAAAAACAAATGGGGATATAATGATATATTAGTCATTTTGCCTTTAAAGAGACCTTGCCAAGCAGGTTAGTATTAAAATGTGAACCAATTTACTCAAGTTATTATCTGGTGTGACTTTTTTAAATTAAAAATAAATATATATCTCCTTACCAGTGTTCCCTCTAAGCTGTGTGGCAGCACAGCTTCACAGGTGATTAATCAGCCCCACCCAGTCAGAGGCTCAGGGCTCCAGGCAGGGAGCTGACTGACTGAGTGGGGCTGATTAATTACCTGTGAAGCTGTGCTGCCACACAGCTTAGAGGAAACACTGTTCCTTACCAACTTGCTAGAAGGATGAAAAAAATAACAACTAGCCACTCCTTACCTAGACAGAAATGTTTTGTGCTCTTCTGCTTCTCAGCCAGCAGGGGGGAAAGCATAAGCGCTTAATAAGTGACAACACTTATTTTCAGAGAAACTAATGGTTCTGACGAATAATCCAGTAAAACAAAAATAAAGCTAGACGAAATCTGGCCAAACTTAACTTTATTGGCTTCAGTGGGTGTTACTCTAGGTATGAAATTTGCCCTTTAATTTCAAATGCCTAAAAGAAGCTACTTGACTTCATCCTCAAGGCCCTTCACTGTCCATTATCTCTCATTCAATATCATCTCTAATGAGCCCATTATTCCAGTTTCTACCGCCCACTTGTTAAACTTTCAAACAAGCATTTTTGTATCTTTTTCTATGCTGCCTCTCACACTTAAGAGGAGCTCCATATAAACATTCACAAAGCTATCTCCTCCTCCTCCTTACAACTCTCATTTTTCATGATTGCTAAACTACCTGTCAACGGTTAGGCTGCTAGTGAACTCAGATCACTTTCTATTATATGGATCAATACTAGCTCATTTTTCTTTTGCTACATTCCCCTATCTGCCTCTATACATCTATTGTCTTGTGTCTTACACATGGATTGTAAGCTTTTGGAATCTTTTGGTTCTGTGTGCATATAGTACAAGCATAATGGGGCTCCTAGTCCACTAGAAGGACTACTAGGCAGGATGTTAGTCCAATTAATAGTAGTAACAATACATGGGAAATGACAAGAAAAGAGATATGGAAATAATTTGCATTTTCCAGCTTCAGGGAGATGAAAAGTATCTGTAGGAGGTACTGGACACCATTTAGAACACCAAGCTTCCCTGTAAATTAGCAATTTAACAGGTTTCTGGGAATGGAGAAGAAGAGAAAACATCTAAAAACCTTGTCAAACAGTACCGTGACACTTATTCCCATGCCGCTATCTTTTTTGACTAGTTGGACCTCAAAGATATCTCCAGGTTTAAGAGGTGCTGTAGAAAGCTTTTTAGAATTCATTTTGTTTGCTGTATTCACTGAGGAAGACTCCTTTACACACACACATAAAAAAAAACCAAAAGAAATAATGATTCCTCATTAGAGCAGAAATTAATTATTAGTTTCAATTGTGTGTTTATGTGTGTGACAGAGCAGAAAGGGGTTAACTGGAAGTACTGATTAATAAAATAGGGCTCAATTTTTTCCTACTGTAAATGCATTTATTGTACTTTAATGTGCATAATACTAGGATGAATTTGGCCCATATTGGCTAAATGTTTTCATAGACCAGTATATTTGTATGCATTGGTCTTTAAAATGAAAGAATCATTGTACAATGAGGCAGATCGTCTGATGGAGCAGTAACATGATGTAGTTTCCCTAAGTTCAAAGGACATTTCCATTAACTGAGATCAGGGCCATTACATTTAGGAATGAATGTACAATGTCCACAGTCAGTTTACTTTCAGACAGGTAGAGCATCAGGTCTCCTCTGCTCACTGAATGAATGTAGAATTTACAAATACGTTTTCTTTTTTTTTTAACCATAGCCAGAAGGACCCCTCTTCTGTTATGAGCCTACCAGTTCATCCCAGACAGTATCACTGCTTTTCCCTAATGCAGGTAAAAATCAATCTACCTAATCTATAAAGAGATCAATTTTAAACAGTGGTCTGTTTATTCAGTCCCTTATCTGTAATGCATTTGAAGCACCAAAGGGAGTTAGCATTAGAAAATATGTACTTCAACATGAGTACCAAATGCATTAGCAGTTAGCAGTGGAAGCTGCAGATTGTCCCTCCCTCCCTCTGCTTCCTTTCCCTCCAGCACGACATTAATAATCTATAGCAGACTAGTCAGCCATGTATATGAAACTGTTTGAAAACATTCAACAGAAGTGGACTGTGCCTTTTTAGCTGCCTGTTGCTCCTGGCTGCTGGAATAAGTTGCTTCATCCATGTCAGAATCCCCTCGGTCAGAGTAATCCACAGTTTTCACTACCCCAGGCCTTTTTGCTTTTGTCTGGATACCATCTGCAGAGTTTCTTTTTTTCTCATTTGGTTTGGAAATGGTAGACTGAGAATCACTGCAATGTTGCAGACCCAGATGGGCTTTGTCACCAATGTGGTTGCCAAAGAAGCCATTTGTTTGACTCTGAGACAAGTTGGCACTTTCGGTCCTGGAATCTTGGGAGTTCAGGCTTCTGTCCCATTTGCCCACAGACAATCCAGATGAACTTCCCGAGATGGGCCTCTGGTGATCTCGTGACCTGTTGTGTTCCTCTGAAGATGATCCTGCCTCATTGTCCTGCATTGATGAAGGTCTCCTTAAATAAGTCTTTGTTCCATTGGCAAAATTTATAGATGACACTAAAAATAAAAATCCAGCGATTAACCAGTAATATTTAGTCTGGTATAAATACAGAAATCATGACGACTCAGGGTAATTGTATGACAATCTCCAATCTTATCTATGAAGGAAAGGTGTACAATAGTCACACACAACATTGTATAATTTCATATTCAATCCATATTGGAGCATGGTCTCAAATTCAGAGATTTATAGTAACAGTTTAAATCTCCAGATTATGACTACACTATGCTTCAGAAAAGACAAAAGGAGTGTGAAATGCAGAGCATGCCAAAACGCTGCACTCGGCTGTGAGGAGGCTGCTGTTGTAAACTAAAAGGTACCTAGTTCAAGTTAACACAGTCTTCTTTCAAAGAAAGGGATAGCTCGGTGGTTTGAGCGTTGGCCTGCTAAACTGAAGGTTGTGAGTTCATTCTTTGAGGGGGGCTATTTAGGGATCTGGGGCAAATCTGTCAGAGATGCTACTTAGTCCTGCTGTGAGGGCAGGGGACTGGACTCAATAGTCTCTCAAGGTCCCTTCCAGCTCTATGAGATGGGTATAATATGAGCTAGGTATCTTCAGTTCATGACACAAGTGTCTACATAGGGCAATTAGAGTGCAACATTCTGGTATGCTCTTTAATTCACACCAAGTGCAGTATAGACAAGATTTTAGAAAAGCTAAATCAGACATTTGGTTCTTTGCTTCTTTGCAAGAGCATAACAAGTACATCTTGGGATGGGGCAGAAATCAATCTCTCCTATAATAAATGGTAAAGGAAAGAATAGAATTTGTAATATAAATGTAAGAATATTTTAAAATACCTTTGGAAAGTTTGTCCTTGGGCTGAGAGATAACAAGTGTCACATCTTCAGGAGCATTCTCCAGAATTTCTAATGCTACATGATGACTGACACCTTCTAAGCTCATGCTATTCACAGATATTAGACGGTCTCCTGCACAAGAGGATTTGTTCAGATACAAACAATCCAGCATTTGCATCTCCAGATTTTAATAAGGTTGTGAGGTATTATCTCTGTGCAAAACTCTATGCTCATTTTCAATCTTAGCAGCTAACATTCGACAAAACATTTGGTCAACAAAATTAAAGAACATTGTCAAATTGAAACCCAGATAAATTTAAAAAAATGTGTTTAAATTAGTTTCTGGTCCTAAAACTGTGTGTGTCTTCCTGACAATTTTGTTTGGATTACAATTACATTGTTCTCTATTTTATAAACTTTCCTACATTCTTTATTGCTATGTGAAAAAACACAAAGGGCATGTCTACAATGCAGGGCAAATGTCAAATTAAAATACGCAACTTCAGTTACGTCAATTGCATAGCTGAAGTTGAAATAGCTTAATTCAGCTTTGCGTGCTGTCTACACAGCAGGAAGTCGAAGGAAGAACACTCTTTCTTTGAATTCCCTTACTCCTCGTGAAATGAGGGTTACAGGAGTCAGAGTAAGAAGTTCTCCAGCTTGAAATTATTTCAAAATAACATCTTGCTGGGTGAGTGCAAGCTTTGTTATTTTGAAATAACGTTAGTTATTTCAAAATAATGCTGATGTGTAGACGTACCCAAAGGGTGAAACTGAGTATTGTGAAACAATGAAACTTGCTACCGTCAGTGCAGTCAAATGCACTAAGTAAATACACTGAAAACACTGAGATCAGGTAAACACAATTTTAGGAATTACTTGTCACAAAAATAAGTCACTTTTTTCAGCTAGAATCTGATTTTGCATTGTTTAATACTGAAATATAATAGCTATCAAACAGTGAAGTCAAACAATTTCTTTATATAAATTATAATAATTTTCATGCTACTTAGGACTTCTACAGAGCCTTTCATTTTCATACTCAGGCCCGTATGCAAGAATTTCTGTGTGTGCGCGCGTGTGCGTGTGTACACGCTTTTTTTGTGGACTGCAATTTTTTTAAATATAAAGGAGTTCAAAATAGCCATGCAATGAGTATGCATAAGAGAGGTTAATAAAAAATTTGAGTGGAAACAGTGATTGGCAAAATGATTTTGTTATAACATACTAAAAATGTATAAAGTAATAAAGGTTTTATAGAAATAACCTTCTGGGATCTTGCTGCAATATCGTAAGTGAAAAACAATATTCCAAAATGTTCCAGTCTTAGTCTTCAGAGTTTTTCAGTTAAGACTATATATAGGCTAGTCGTAGTGAAATAGATTTTAGGTAACAGCAAACTTTTCTTCATGACAGCAAGTTCACAGCAATGTCTAAGACATGTTCATACTTAGTTTCCATCTTTAAGGACAGTTTGAAGTCCAGTCTCCTAGGGAACTTCCGGGCAAAGATATCCACCACTTCATCCAAGTCCACTTGGGCTGAACAGTGGATGCATGTGTATATGAAACTGTAATACTTTCAGACAAATGGGGGAGGGAGGCTCAGGCAGCACGTCACTCCTGCCTTCCCCTGGCCGCTCATGCTTATTAAGGGGACCATGAGGGCGGGGGTCTGTGTTAGCATCTTTTGCACCCCCTCTGCAAAAGGCCTGATACTTTGTAACAAATAATAATCAGTCATTAATACTTGTCAAGTAATTATCAATATGTATGGTCAATGGAGAAACAGAGACATAGACATTTAAGTTACAACCTTCCACAGACAGAGATGTAGTCAATATTAGAGACAAGACTAGAATGAAGGTGTTTCTGGCCCCCAGTCCTTTGTCTGGAGTACATCTTTCTCTAAGCACATAATTTACCTGGTTTTAAGGACCCATCCAAGTCAGCTGGTCCTCCAGGAACTACTGAATGAATAAAAATTCCCAGATCAAGTTTTCCAGTCTTCTCTCCACCAACAATCTGAAATCCTATTTAAAACAGACAAACGCACATTCAACAATTAATTCATTATTTAAAAGTTTGTATTTTGCCACTTGATAGAAAAAATTTACTATTCTAGCAGTATATGTAACACATAAATCCATGAAAAAGAGATCTTCAAAAGGAAAAGATTGCTGTCCTCCCCATTTTTTTCATTTTTATGATGCATGAAGAAGTCTTAAAGGGTTTAATTCAATAATATTTTCTTTTCTGCTTGATTTTTACCTAGAAATTCAGATCTTACCTAAGTAGGTTTCATAAAAGTCTCTATAGATGACTGGAAAACCTGGAGGACTGTATATCAAAGATCTGAAGGAAGTCTAATTAAGTGAGCAAGTTAGAAATATTTTTATCTATTTAACATGTTTGTGTATGGTTATTTTGTTAATGTTCATTTAACTCAAATATATGAGTAACACTTCGAGGAAATCTCTTTGTTAAAAATGTAACACTATCCTTTCAGTTAGGCTGATGATCCACACATGGGACCTGCAACATTTCTCTTCACATAGGCCTGGGAAGGAGCAAACTTGATTTTCTTCTTTATTTTTCAAGGCCCCCAACTCTCTCTCACACACACTTACTTCTTCCACCTTTTAAGGTTGTCCTTAAGAGAGTTGTTGCAATATGAGAGTTTAAGGTTCACATACAAATAACGTTTCTTAGAATTTTCCCCATTTGGAATTACACAGTGGCGATACACTGAACTACAGAGTAACTTTTAAAAGGACATCGTAAAGGACATCACAAAGATGGGACCTGTATAAAAATTACTCTAACTTTTCATATGGGAATAATTTGCCCAAGATCACGTCAGTCACTAGCAGACCAGGGACTATAATCTAGTTCTTTTGTCTTCCACTACTCTGCTTTAAACTACGAATTAATGTTCCTTCTCTATTGAAATTAGGTGAAATTATATAGCAAAGGAAAGCAGTGAATATCTGTCTATCCATCTGTCTATCTGTCCATCCATCCATCTTCTAGAGAGTTTGTGAATCTGTCTGAGTGTCCATCTGTCTATTTGCGAGTTGGTTTGTTCAAGAACTCCTCCTAAAAGGTAAGAGCTAGGACCACCAAATTTGGCATGCAGCTTCCTCTTACCCTATCTTAAACCAAGATCAGGTTTGATCATGCCAAGAAAATGGGAAGTGCTTGGAACGGGAATGTTTTCCAGAACATAGAAAGGGAGGGGGCAGAAAGGAGGAATGCGATACTGCAGAGTGGCCATTGGGGACAGCAAGCATGGGCAAGAGCTATATTGCAGAGTGACCACTGGGGGCATCCACACCAGCAGCAGATTGCCCAGCCGCAGACAGGGCTCCACGTAGCTGTCCACTGGACTGCTTAAGAGGCCCTCCTGCCCGAAACAGTGCTGGATGGGGGTGGGGAGCACCCATATTGGAATCCCTAGGATCACCCTAGAGGTTGGGAAGTACAACCCACCCTCGCCCCCAGAAAATGCCCTCCCTCTGAGGTCAGGATGCAGGGCTGGGGTGGTGGTGGCTGGGGACAGCTCCTGGAGCCTCATCCCCCTGACCAGTAGAAGGCTGGAGGGGAGGGGGGTGTTTCTGCTGGAGGCCATAGTCCCCACCCCTTGCCCTGCCCCCAGACAGGCTGCGGGGGGAGGGGTGGCGTCCACTGGAGGCCAGTGCCGACCCCAAGAGACTTGCCCCTCCAGACCAGCTTCAGCCTTGCCCCCCCCCAGACCAGCTGCAGGCCAGGGGTGGCTGTTGGAGGCCGGGTTTGGCCCCCAGACCCTTAACTTCCCTCCTTCTGCCTGGACAGGTGGCAGGGCCGGGGGGCCCACTGGAGACCTGGCCTGGCCCCCAAAGCCTTGCCTCCTTGACCAGCTGCAGGCCAGGACCACGTCTGGAGCGCTGCCCCACCCCACTGGCCACGTTGCAGAATGGGACAGGGAGGGAAGCTGGGGCCAGACCCTGGAGCCACCCCCTGGACAGACTGGAGGGGGCAGATGGAGTCTAGGGATGGCCTGCAGAGCCCTGTCCCCCCAGACAAGCTGGAAGCCTGGGCCAGCTTGTGCAGCCCTGCCCCCCCAAGAAGAGCCAGCAACTGGAGAGTGCAATTCCGGTCCCCTGGGAGGAGCTTCTGCTACAGCAGCACCATCCTTGCCACTTCAGTAAGCCTCCCCTAACCTCCAAGCCCCATGCTCTGGGCTCCCTGCCCTGAGTCCTGCACCTCCAATGTCCTGTCCTCATTGCTGCACCCCCATGTCCCTCTTCCTATCTTGAGTCTCCCCACCAAAACCTTTGCTCTGAACTCCCCACTCTCTGCCCTCATTCCAACACTCTCCAGCCCCTGTCTGGAGCCCCCCAACCTTCACCCCACCCCTTACCCTGACTCCAGTGCCCCCCAACTCCATATACCTGCCCTCATTTCTACACCCCATCCCCTGCCCTGACCTCCCACACCAAACCCTGTGCCCTCAGCCCCCAACCCCTGCCCTCCCTTCAGCACCTTTCACTGCCTGCCCTGAGTCCCCCCAACCCTCTGCCCTCACTCCTGCACTCCTTTTTATTGTAGCAAAAGACAGAAAACCTTCAAATGTTGTCTACCAATAAGCTCTATCTAATGTTTGAATCACTTTCCTTTTGTTATTAATACAAACTTTTTTCCTTCATTTTTGAAAAAGTCTATGATCTATGTTTTTAAAAAAAACTCTTACAGTTGCCCATGTTACCCAAATACACACACAAACCTAACAGCCCCATTTTAGAACCATATTTACTTGCATCATTTGGAATGACATTGAGATTATTTTAGCAGGTTACAAAACTAATGGAAATTTAACTGGTACAGAGCTTTTCAAAGTCCTTTCAATTGGCCTAAGCTGACATCCTCAAACATGTTTGTTCTCTCTCTCTCTCTCTTTTCTCTGTCCCTCTCACACACACATGCACGCACATGCACACACACATTTCAGTTTTGTTTTCCATAGTGCTACCAGTGGTACAGGCCTTTAGTAACTTACCTAAGCCATGTTTTTCATCTTTCTTCAAATTCACCAAGACAATCTCCCTTTCTGGTGAGGACACTATGGTCTGCGTTGTTTGTAGAGTATCTACTGAAAAGTCATAATTTGATAATAAAACTTATTGATTGGACATCTTCAAAGTAATGTGCCTTTTATGTTCATTTTTATACCACTCAATTTTACAGGACTTGTCTTATAAGACAAAAGGACACTACTGAATTTGATAGGCCCATATATGGACCAGCCCGCACCCCAGGGCGGATGAATTTAGTAACTTCTCAAGGTCCCTTTTAGCCCTACATTTTTATGATTCTATTACCTACTTCTCTCCCTCACCACTTTACAGCTGAATTATAATTCCATTCAATTATCTCTTTTTTAAAACCGAATAAAATGTCTCTTTTTCCTTCCTCCAGGTAAAAAACTTTCCTTAGGATATAAAATTTAGGCCACAATTTGACAAGTTCTCTGATTTTACAACATATTGGCCCCATTCAGCAAAGCACTAAATCATGTGGTTGTGTATTTCATTGAATAAGGAAAGACTTAAGCACATGTATGACATTAAGCCTAGATTAAGTGCTTTGCAGAATCAGAGTTAATGAATTCAGTGGGGGATGTATGTGGCACAAGTTTGTAGGAAGAGGTTCTAAGTTTCTTAACTCTAACATACAGACATACAGATTTCTTTCTTTGCATTTGCTGTCATTTGATAAGTTTTACTGCTTATACTTACAAGCTTTGAATGCCCTTAGAGTTTATCAAAGTGATTCTTAAAGGGACCCTGGTCAATCTGAAATAGGCCCCAACATTTAGATTCTGAAATATATTTTTTTGAGACAAAACAATCCTATTCCAGTACAGGTGGTAGGTTGGAAAGGACCTATATATACTACCATGAAGGTGCAACTACAGGGGGCTCCATAGCTAACCCTATGCATATCGCTAGGGGAAAAACCTTCTGACCACTGTGCATGTGGTGTGTGTGCACCTAGTTGGAATCAACATGAACAAGCAGTTGAAGTATAATACATTTTCTATGGAGGTTTTAATTTCACAACAAAACTGCTGTACTACAGAGAGCAGCAGGAGAGTACCAAAAAACTCCATAAACAACGAGAAGTCCTGTGGCACCTTATAGACTAACAGATTTATTGGAGCATAAGCTTTCGTGGGCAAAGATGAATGCATCTGATGAAGTGGGTCTTTGTCCACGAAAGCTTATGCTCCAATAAATCTGTTAGTCTATAAGGTGCCACAGGACTTCTCATTGTTTATGCAGATTCAGACTAACACGGCTACCCCTCTGATTCAAAAAACTACAGGACCACTTCTACTTAAAAATCTGAAAGTTTTCATTCTAACTTCTCTATCCCGTTAACATATTGCTTCTGATCCCTGTGTTGTCAAAATCATGCATAGCACACAATTTTCACTGTGTAGAAAACTACTCAAGTTAATGGGACTATACAATATTTGTATTTGTGCCCCAAACCCTTTGCAGAATGTTGGAGTAAGAATGAACATCTGATCATGTGTTTAGTTACAGGTCCACAGAAGGATAAGGGTCCTACAACCACCTGCTAGAGCAGTTTAGTTCAGTTCTTTATGCTCATTCGAATCTTGTATTTCTGAAGCTGAAGAAAAAGATTTATAATCTTAGCATGATGTGCATACCTATGTGCATGCTGGTGTGAATGTGTGTGTAAGCACATAAACACTGACCGTGTGTATCTTTTTAGTGCTTCATAATTCCTCCAAATAATCACTTAAAGATACAGAATGAATATTGCTATAGCAAGAATCCTAGTAATTCAGGATTCCTGTTACCAGAGCTAACAGAGAACTCTGCAGAGTACTGGTCAGAGATATGGGAAAATCGCCAGTTCATGCCCAACTGAGCCCATCTCCAAGAAATCAACCTTTTCTCCAGAGAATACTGCAAACATGCGGGGTGTGTGTGGGAGGTGGGGAGAGGGAAAGGCAGGCTAGGGATGAAAGACAAAAAGCCATGTTCCTGAATGACAGAATAGGGAAAAGTTCTCAGAACTGTCCTCACTTTGTTGTTGTTTATGACCAGGAAGAGAAGTTAAATGGATTTTGTGCTATGAACTGCTGATTCTTGTGACATCTATTTTAGGGATATTAACAAACGTTTATTTTAGTAAACATATAACCACTGAACTTTTCATCAGTTACATGTTTACATGCAGGGGGCAGGTGAGAGCTGGTGCTCAAGGGGAGCCAGCTCTCACTTGTTCCCCCACCCCTGCTGCTGCCTCTGGCAGCAGCGTAGGGAGCAGCTGGCTCTGTGGGAGCCAGTACAGGCAGACAGACAGCTTGAAAGTTGGCTTATTGCATGTACTGGCTCCTGCCTGCGCCTAGGCTTATTGGTTAACCAGGTAAATGGGTATATGCTAACATCCCTAACCTATTTGCACGCAGGTTTGTTACTTTTATGAGAAGGATATTTTTTGATTTGTTAAAATATTTTGATTTTAAAACAAAAAACAACCAAAAATATGTAAAAGCAACACAAGGCAGTGGCAAACAATTTCTTAGCAGAACACTAAAGCAACCTGCTCGCCTGTATATTATAACCTTATATCAGAGAATACTCTAGAGATTAGTTGGTAAACAAAATAATAAAACTTTTTCCATGCTGACCTACAACATAAGCTTGACCATTATCTTCAATGGATGATGAGTCTGATTCATTTTTCTTTCTTTCAAGGCTTCTCCTTAAACCTGAAAAAGATTTTGAACTAAACAGGATGGGGAGAGAAAAGGAAGGTGAGAGGAAGAGTCAATGTAAGAAAATAATAGTCTAAATAATAAGCGTGGTAGAAATAAAAACTGATCTAAAAATGCAAATGCACTGCATAAAAAAATCAAAAGCTTTGGAAAGAGAGTGATTCTTACTTGTTCAGTTTCATTGCTCCAGCTACTGACCCAGAATCAGATTTTGGCCTCTGCTGAAAGAGTCTTCCTATCAGCTCCTCCATTTTCTGAGAAGAATCTACAGCGCTAATAACATTTTTCCGCTGAGGGGAAATAGAGACTTGGCTCTGACTCAGATCATGAAACGATTTGCTCATGGCCCTGGGTCTTTCCTCCCATGAAGCTTTCTCATTCTTCTCTTTGGAGAAGCCAGGAAGTGGCTGAAAAAGTGACAGCTCAGAACAAGAGAGTCTCTTCAGAATTTCAGCTTCAACTGACAAAGGTCGGACGGCGAGCTTGTTCAACGTGCTGCTGGCCAGACTGCCCGTACTGATTGCACGTCCCATGTTAAATCCTTTAACAGACTCAGTGTGAAGGTTCAGACTCCTAAATGAAGCTCTCTCTGCAAGGAAAAAGGACTGATTTACACACATTATAGTCCTGCAGTACACTTTTCCTTTTAATTTGACATTTTGGTATGATATTTTTTAAACATATGGGTCATTTTTAACCTTAGCTTATGAGAGTAAACTTACTATATGACTAAGAGGGCCTGGAATATCTAGCTCAGAGAGAATGACTTGGATTTAATACTAGCATGCTGACATTAGCTTAGTCTATACTGTAGTCAATTCCACAGCATAAAACTACACAATAGTTCTCCTGAATTTCATTATTAGACCGAGATCTGCACTGCCACCACAGAGCTTTAACACAGCATTGGGTGAAATGACCCCAAAGGCCTATGTAAGTATCCATAAGTTTAAATGCTTATTCAAAACTCTATTAAACACTTTTGGGTTTCTTTCATCTTGAAAATTTTCCAATAAACCTTCCAGTCATCTTCCCCATCATCAGCCTTCTCACCATCCCTCACCTTTGTCCTAACAAATCCTTACTCTTTGCCAACAACTGGCTGTGGCACTTTCCCTCCCCTTCCCTCCTTGCCTCCCTCCCTCTCTCCCACAATGATTCAGGTAATCCCTGGCTCCTGCAATTTTCCAATAACCAGGGGCACTACCACTGAAGTTCCTGTTGCAGGGTACAACAGGCTTGGCCGTCTCTCTTCTGGATGTGTGCCATTGCAATCAGGTTTCTCATTCTTTGGGATATCCCCAGTCAGAGAATCCCCAAAGTGTTTTGGCACAGAATAGAACACAAGTGTTGTTTGGAGCCCAGCAGTGCTCTGCAGATATGCTGATTCCTATAACACGATTCTTTCAGTAAGGGGGAAAACACTGGGGTCTGGAAGCTAGGCAGAAAGAGAAGAGTTAAATAAAGTCAGTTTGTCAGAACCCATTATAGACCAGGAAGCTCTGGATTCCATTGAGAAGAAAGATTCACCCATCTGTAATTTACATGATACTACAGTTCATACTCACAGACAGGAAATAAGGTGCTTAAGATCAGAGAGAAACTTAACTTATACTATTCCAACTCCATATGATTTGATAGGAAAACTTGTTTCTCAATGGTATAGTACATTCACTAAATATTACTATTCAAATATCATGGTCACCATTTAAAATCTGTTTGGCAAGTTACTACACAACAGTGGTATCTGAGATGCCACAGATTCACAGACCATGAAGCAGCTGTGGAAATAGATTAGCATTCTCTATACAAAGTTTATAGACATAAAAGATTTATTTATCCAAGGCACAACTGGCAAGTTTTTAAGGAGAACCACTGTGCACATTTGTTTGTTTTTCTTAAATGGTCAGGTACCTGCTGCTCCAAGATCTCAGCTAGTGTTTATGTCACATTTTTGTGGATTTCCTTGAAGAACTATTTAAACAGCTACAAACTTCAAATCATGTCCTCTCGTTCTGCCAGCCCCCTATAGGACTTTCCAAAATTCCAGCTAAGATTCTTAAATGCTTACATACACTCAAATCAAGTCTTCAGTCTCTCTTTTCCCCAGGCTAAATATACTTAAGTCCTTGAAGTCTTTCCTCATAAAACTGACTTAATCCTTAAATAATCTGTGCAGTCCTTCTATGCACTTATTCAAGAATTTGAATCTTCCAATCTCTAATCTTTAAACATGTGCCCAGTACTGTATTCAATATTCAAGTGTATTCTTACAAAGGTTAAATAAAAGAAACCATTATGTCTTGATTTATAAATAATCTCCTTTCTTACACATTATAAGGCCTTGTTATCTGGCTTTCTATTTCTGGCAGTCATCACACCTGGAACTCCTTTATTTGAGCTATCGTTTTCCTCTACTTACATAGCAAGAATGCTGTTCAAGGCGTTTTGTGTACTCTAAAAGCACTATCTTGCACTTATATTAAAATCCCATGCAGTCTATAGTATTCTGCTTACCTCCTGAACTAGCTGAAATCCTCCTCAAGACAGTAACTGACACAGTGTGCTACACACCCTCACTTGTGTGTCACTTCTCAAATCTATCAGTAAATCATCTATTTCAATAGCAAATAGCAGTTGCTGGTTTCAGCAGTAAGCTTAGAAGAAACCCACTTGCATCCATTGTGAAACGGAAGGAAAGCATGCTTTCCCTGCTACATTAGTTTCCTTTTTGAACAAATGGAATTCTCTTAGGGTACATCTACACGGCACGGCTATTTTGGGATACCTCCTACACAAGCTGCCCATTATTTTGAAATATTTTTCAAAATAACAGGCATGCTATTTCGGCATCCCGGTAACCCTCATTCCACGAGGGTTACAGGGATGTCTTGAAATAGCGCATTATTTCAAAATTTGGCACTGTGTAGATGCGCCAAATTTTAAAATAAGCTATTTCAAAATAGGTTTGAAATAAGATACGCAATTTGCATAGCGCAAATTACATATCTTATTTAGGGTGCTGTGTAGACGCACGCTTAGATACTTATTTTACTTCTTTCTGGGTATGTCTACATTGCATTCCTCCTTCAAGAGAGGAATGAAAATGCAGACAAACGAAATTGCAAATGAAGCACGGGTTTGAATTTCCCACGCTTCATTTGCATAATGGCGTCCGGCCGCTTTTCCGAAATACCGTATTTCTAGAAAAAAAACGGGGTTATTTCAAAAAGAAAACCTTCCTTCGAAATAACCCTTACTCCTTTAAAAATGAGGTTTAAGAGTTATTTCGAAGGAAGGGTTTCTTTTCGAAATAACCCCGTGTGGACTGCGTTTTTTTTCTCAAAATACGGTATTTCGGAAAAGCGGCTAGATGCCATTATGCAAATGAAGCATGGGAAATTCAAATCCGTGCTTCATTTGCAATTTCATTTGTCTGCATTTGCATTCCTCTCTCAAAGGAGGAATGCAATGTAGACATACCCTCTGAGAAATGACAGATGAACTCGCAGGCCTCCGAATTCACAGAAGGCTCTTGTGCACACAAGCAAAATAAATCTATTAGTCTCCAGACTCCCACAGCAAGAGATCAGCATTTATACAGCAATGGGGCCAGATTCTGTTCTCAGACTGCTGTAAAGCTGGAGTAGAGCAATTGGCTGTATAAAGGAGATGTCTCTGCAGACTGAAAAATAAAGTAAGAAAAAACAAAACCATCTCTAGAAAGCCAGTGGACCAACCAGCTGTGTTCCAGTTAAAAGTCAAATATATACTGCTTACCTATTTCAATGACAAGAGCATTGTTTAATCCCTCTCCCCCCTGCCAATTTAAGATACTAATCTACAAAGGAATCATTTTCTTGTGTCTTAGCCACTCACTTCAAGATTAATGGGCAACTACTTTCTGAAGAAACCAACTCACATAGTACTTTTTTTGATAATTGACTAAATGTTTTAATTAGCATATAAATTGGACACTGCACAGCTTAAGACATATGGTGTTATGGATTGCTTCCTCTCCCATTTGCATTCACGTGGATCACCTCTCCTATCTACAAGCACACATCACCCTTGCAGTAACTACTGAAATTGTTCCAATGAAAAAGTAGCACAGTAAAACTCCATTGGTCTAGCATCCAATGCTCCGGCACTCCTGATGGTCCGGCACCATCGGGAACCCGGAAGTGCTTCGGGCAGCCGGACAATTGGAACTGCTCTGCGCCCGGCTTCCCCGATTCAGCTGCTCTTGGGGATGCCTGGGGCAGAGCAGCTGGGGCGCTGCCGGGTTGGTCTCGCAGCGCCGAGGAGCGGCGCTACCGGACCAACCCGGCAGCACACCAGCTGCTCTGCGCAGGCGTCCCAGATTCAGCTGCTGCTGAAACTGACCAGCAGCGGCTGAATCGGGGACGCCTGGGGCAGAGCTGGACTATCGGAAGGGGGGCTATGAGGGGTCTGGGGTGGCATCTCCCCACCCCAGACTCCTCATAGCCCCTTCCGATAGTCCGGCATATTTGATAATCCGGCACCCCCTGGGTCCTAAAGGTGCCGGATTATCGGAAGTTTACTGTAATAGGAAAGTATTTTTGGCATTCTGTTACACAAATGTAGTGGCTGAAGCAAGGACAGCCAGCACCATGTGACCAACCAACTCTCTTCGGACCACAGCTTAAAAACTGCTGACCTACTACACTTCCTTTAGAATATAGAAATACATGTATGGGGTTCAGTGGAATCACTACAGTATTGGCACTATTGTTTTCATACAAATATACACAGCCATCATTCTAAAAACAGGAAAGTCACAATCCTTACCAATGTCCTGAGTGTCTTGATTGCTCTGTCTGGCTCTCATCTGGAGCTGGAATTTATGCTGAGAAGAGCAGAGGTGCAGAAGGTATTGGCAAGTTTTACTAGTGTCAGTTTGGAATGCATGCTTTATACCATCGGATATGTTCTGCAGGGTTATCTTCTTTTTCTATTAGATGAAAAATAGGTTATGAACATGTTTCTATTTTTCAGCCTTGAGAGAATATAATGTGTTTTTTTACAAACAGGTGTCAGGAAATAAGGTTTATTAAAGCAAATTGCATTAACTGGATGAATTTTTAACATATAAATTGTATACATTTAAAGAAACTGTTACTTACCTTTTGTAACTCTTGTTTTTTGAAATGTGTTTCTCATGTCCATTTCAACGTGTGTGTGTGTGTGTGTGTGTACACATGTGCAAGATCATCGGCAAGTTTTTACCTTAGCATTATCTGTAGGGTCAGCTGTGGAGCCCCCTGGCATGGGGACATTAAGAAGTGCATATAAGACCCTGTCAACCTCCCGCCTTCTCAGTTGCTTTTTGCTGGAACCTTCTGACAAAGGAGATGTGGGTGGAATTTGGAATGGACACGAGCAACACATCTTGAAGAAAAACAGTTACAAAAGGTAAGTAACTGTTTCTTCTTTAGGTGATTGCTCATGTGCATTCCAACAGGTGACTTACCAGCTGTTCCCTTGGAGGAGGGATTGGAAGTCATCTTGTGGCAAAAGTGAGGACCGCCCTGCTGGATGCTGTGTCATCTCATGTATGCTGCACGATGGCATACTGAGATGTGAAGGTGTGCAGACAACCATGTTACCACTCGGTATATGTGTCCACTCTGGAGGAATGCTGCTTAGGAAGTCTGGGCTTTAGTAGAGAGAGCAGTCAGCAGAGCAGGCGGCATCTTCACTAAGTCATAACATGTTCTGATTCAGGATGTGATCCAATTGGAAAGTCACTGAGAGGAGATAGGGAGACCTTTCATTCTCTCTGACAGTGCAATAAACAGTTTGTGGTTACTTTCTAAATGGCTTTGTCTGTTCTATCTGAAACACGAGGGTGCACCAAATGTCCAGAGAGTACAGCACATACTTTCTATCGCTGATATGAGGCTTTGGGTAGAAGATAGCAGGAAGATAGTCTAGTTGACATGAAAGTGGGAGGCCACCTTAGGCATAAAGGCTGGGTGTGGCCATAAATGTACTTTGTCCTTATAAAATGCAATGTAAGGGCACTCTGAGGTGAGTGCCCTGAAATCTGAGACCCTCCTGGCAGAGGTTATAGCTACCAAGAAGGCTGCCTTTCATGACAAGTATGACAAAGGACAGGTGGCCAGAGGATCAAAAGGAGGGTCCATCAGTTTTGTGAGCACAAGGTTCAAGTCCAACTGGGGGAATTGCTGCCTGACCTGAGGGTATAGCCTGTTTAGCCCCTTTAGAAAATGGGTTACCACTGTGGTCTGTCAACACATATCTACCATGACTCCCTTTGTAAAATGAGTGGAAACCCTTACAGAGGACAGTGCCAGCCCTTGCTGCTTTAACTGTAGTCTAGGACTATGGATATGGAGGACCCTTGGGGGCTAGAGGCCCTTGTGATGAGGAGAGCAAAGAGAACAGTTTTCATTTGGATTGGTACAAAGTATAGTGGGTGGCTTTCTGCTTCCCATGAGGACCCTATGGACTGGACTGAAGCAGCCCAGCTCGGTGGGGTTCAACCACGGAGCATTCATGCTTTGAGGTGGAAGGACTCCAGGTTGGGGTGATGGAGCCTGCCATAGTCCTGAGTGATGAGGTTCCCGCAGAGAGGAAGGGTTATAGGAATGGCTATGGAGAGGCTCATCAACAGGGCAAACCAATGGTGTCTGGGCCACACCTATGCTATCAGGATGACTGAGGCCCTGTCCATTTTGTTTTTGAGGAGGACTCTGAATCCAAAGGAACAGTGAGAAGGTGTAAAGTGTGGTGTCCATAGGGAGGTGAAATGCATCTGACAGTGAGCCGGGACTGCTGCCTAGGAAGGAGCACTTGCGGCTGACCCTCATTGGGCACTTGCGATTGACCCTCATCGTGAAAAGGTCTACTAGGGGAAAGTTCCACTTCTGGAAAGATGGGTAACAGAATGTCCGCCCCGAGAGAGTATTTTGTGTTTGGAGAATGATCGATTGAGTTAGTCCACCAGCCCATTGAGTATCCATGGGAAGAATGAGGTTTGCGGGGTTATAGCATTGGGGATTCAAAATTCTCATAGCATCAGGGCTTCCTGGCACAGGTAAGAGGAGTGAGCACCATCCTGCTTGTTCACACAGAACATTGGAATGGTGTTGATCATGAACACTTCCATGCATATGCTCCTCAAATGTTCTTTATGATCTGGCAAGCAAGGTGAAAGGCCCATTGTTCCCTCACATTTATGTGCAGGTACAGTTTGTCCTGGGACCAAATACCTTGAGTCTGTAGTTGTAGCAGAAGCGTCCATCACCAACTGTGAGGGGCTCAGTTTGTAACAGGGAACTTCTGCACAAACTACATGGCACTGTAGCCACCTGTTGAGTGTTTGAAGAATATGGGATGGCAGGCTTACTGTACTGTCCAATGGGTCTTTGCATGGTTTGTAAATCCATGAAAATCAGTCTTGTAGGGGCATGAGGCAAATATATACATGCTGTCATGTGCCCTAAACAGCCTCAGGCATGTTCTGGCCATGGCTGTGGGAAACTGAGGTTCTGGATGAGTAGGCTGAGGGCCTGCAAGGGCATGACACTCTGTCAGTGTTTCAGAAGGCTCCTATGAACTCTGTATTTTGGGTTGGAATTAGAGTGGATTTGGAAGTGTTCATGATAAGGCCCAGCCTCCAGCTAAAGCCACATGTTCTGTTACCTGAGTGTGTGAGTCAGTCTTGATGAACTAATCATCCAGGTAAAGGAAAATATGAACGTGGCACTTGTGCGGGAATGCTGCTACAACCGACATGCATTTTGTAAAGACTCTTGGGGAAGTCAAGAGGCCTAAGGGCAACACCTGGAATTGATAATGCTGGTCTTGGACCACAAAGCACAGGAACTGTTTATGGGAAGGGATAACTGAGATATGGAAATATGTGTCCTTCATGTTGAGAGCAACATACTAGTCCCCCAGATCCAGGCGGGATAATGGTGACCAGAGACACCATACAAAAGCATGTTTTCTAGATAAATGCAGTGAGGTTCCTCAAGTAGTAGTTCCTCAGTAGTGACAGATGGCAGAACAAGAAGCAATGGTCTCAAGTTACAGTGGGGGAGGTGAAAAACTATTTCACTAGGAGGGTGGTGAAGCACTGGAATGGGTTACCTAGGGAGGAGGTGGAATCTCCCTAGGGAGGTGGTGGAATCTCCATCCCTAGAGGTTTTAAAGTCTCGGCTTGACAAAGCCCTGGCTGAGATGATTTAGTTGTGATTGGTCCTGCTTTGGGCAGGGGGCTGGACTTGATGACCTCCTGAGGTCTCTTCCAGCCCTATGATTCTATGATTCTAAGTCTAGTGTGGGCCTGAGGCCTCCTTTTGCTTGTGTATAAGGAAGTATCTGGGGTAAAAACTCCTTGCCCCTGAACTCCCAAGGAACCTCTGCTATCACCACAAAGGCTAGGAGTACTCGGTGACAGGCCAAGGGGTGCTGACCCCAAAGGTGCTGGGGAAACGCCAAGTCCTTTGGAAGTGTGGTTAATTTTCCCTGGTGCTGTCTAAGCGGTGCCGCTGTCAATGCTGCCATGAGAGGTTCTGTCATCATTGGTGTTGCTGTCAGCATTGCCACGCTCCATGGTGCTGCAGTCATTGGTGCCAAAACTAACAGTGTCACAGGCACTGAAGCTGCAGTTAGTGGTGCTGCGGCGGTCATTGAGGTTATTAGTGGTGCGAAGGATGAGGGTGTCTCCAATGATGGAGCCAACCATGGTGCCCTCATTTGCAAAGCATGCGGCATCTGTGCTGGTGCCATTTCTGACTGGCATGAGACTGCCCTTGCTGCAGGCTGTGGTGACAATTGGGTTGTCATGATGATAAGGTCTCTGGTGACCTTGAAAGTGTCTGGCATTGATGCTAGATCAATGTCCTCCTCTAGGTGGTCTCCACCCAGGAAGATTAGGACCGCTGGGCTCAACAGTTGGGCCAGAGTCAACAGTGTCATGAGCAGTGGTACTGCATGTGGGTGCCCCTGCGCTGGGCTTGCCCCACTTGGTACTTTGTGCAGTTCCTTAACTGGCCTCTGTCCGCTTTTCTTTTCTTGATCGGTACCGGGGAATGGGAGCGGTGCCGCACACTCAGCCCTGCATGGTTGGGGGAGCGGTGCCTCTGGCCCAAGTGCTTCCTCAGCACTGGGTCTTGCATGGAGGCCAGAGCACTGTGCACCACTGTTGCCAAGAGCCGAAGTGCTGCTTTCATTAAGAGGAGCTTGAGGTGGTGGTCTCGCTCCTTCATGGTACGTGAAAGAATGCTCCTACACAGGGGGCACATGTCCATTTGGTGTCCTTCACTTAAGATTACCCTTGGGCATATGCTTGCCATTGCTCTTGCAGGCTTTGAAATCTTGGAAGCACAGCATGCCCCGATGAAGGGGCTAAAATTTCTGTGGGAACCCTCAATAATACAACTACAACCAGTAGCTATATACCACTAAACTAAATAACTATGAACAAACTATCTACAACTATATGATACTAGGGTACCGAGACACTTACTAAGCAAGAGACCGGAGCTATTCAAGTGACCATCATGAGCGGTGAGAAGGAACTGAGAGGGCAGGGGCGGGGGATTGGCTGTGCATTATATACACCGCTGTAGCAGCACACACCAGGGAGTTCCATAGACAACTATATAGACACTGTTAGGGTAAAAGCTTTCCAGTGATCATGTACATGCACATGCACATTTGCAATCACTCGAAGAAGAAATAATGTTAGACTTACAAAGTGATATTCCTGAATCAAAAC
Source organism: Rafetus swinhoei (assembly GCA_019425775.1). Taxonomy (NCBI): domain Eukaryota; kingdom Metazoa; phylum Chordata; order Testudines; family Trionychidae; genus Rafetus; species Rafetus swinhoei. The sequence continues at coordinate 123,503,988 of CM033449.1, forward strand.
CAACAACTAAATACTCTCTCAACCAGCCCAAAGTATATCCAATTCAAGGTTTACTGTTGGGTCAGTAACAGCGGTAGTGCTGAGTGGAATTTTGAGAAGTGCCTAATGGAATTACAAACCCATTTGCCATTGAAAGTCTATGGAGGTTGGATACCTAAATTCCTTTAGTAGTTATGAAAAACTTAGCCAGTGTTATAGGCCTTATCTTCTCTCTATAAAAAAAAAGGTGTGTTCTTAACTTGACAGGTTTCAGAGATAGCAGAGTTAGTCTGTTTCAGCAAAAACAGGAAGTCTGGTAGCACCTTAATGACAGTTTTATTATGGCATAAGCTTTCATGAGTTGCAACTCCCTTCATCACATGGATGAAATGAAAGAAAAAGAAACAGATAGGAGGGAAACAGAGATGTGAGTGTTACCTAATAACACTAATAGCTACTAATAGCTACTAACTAACACCCTGTAGCTAATTCAATCAGAAGGTGAGACTACCAAAAAAGAAAATTACTTATTGTAATGAGAAAGCCATTCCCAGTCCCTATTCAGACCTATTCTGATAGGGTCAAATTTGTATATGAATTCCAGCTCTGCAGTTTCAAGCTGAAGCCTGGTTTTGAAGTTTTTTTGCTTGAGAATGGCAACTTTCAAGTCTGTAACTTTGTGTCCAGGGGGTTAAAATGTTCTCTTGCTGATTTTTATATGTTACCATTCTTGATATCTGATTTGTGTACATTTATTCTGTTGTACAGAGACAGTCCAGTCTGTCCAATGTACATGGCAGAGGGGAATTGCTGGCCCATGATGGCATATATCACATTTGTAGATGTACAAGTGAATGAGCCTTTCATGATATGGCTAATGTTAGATTCTATGTTGGTGTCACTAGAGTAGGTGCGTGGACAGATTTGGCAACGGGGTTTGCAGCAGGGATTGGTTCCTGGATTAGTGTTTCTGTTGTGGGGTGTGTACTTGGTGGTGAGGATGTGTTTCAGGTTGGAGGGCTGTCTGTAAGTGAGGACTGGTCTGTGAGTGCCTGACTCCCAAGGTCTGCACTCTTCCCTTACCTGGAAGTGCTAGAGAACAGAGATGAGTGTGCCATTTCCAGAAAACACTAGAAAGGAAGGATCAGAGTGTATTTCAGGGCCATAAGAGGTTTGGAAAAGTCACGGGGAGGGGGGTTTGCAGGACCCTATGGAGAGCTGTGTGGAGCAAATTAGAGGGACACAGAGATGGTGGTGTGCTGGAGCAGGGTGCTGAGATAGGAGTTATGGGAGGAACTGAAATTTGGGGGACCACAGGGCATTGGAGTTAAGAGGAGCTATGCTAGGAATTGAGATGGCATTGGAGGTTAAAGGGAAAGAGCAGTAGCTGGAGACTGAGCTGAGATAGGATTGGAGGGGAGACATAAGTGAGGGTGTGGGGATGAGTTGCATTTGTGGGGGAGTAAAGAGGAGAGGGGGTTGATTAAACAGGTGGTGGAGTTTAAGACAGCAGAGGACCTTGCAGGTGAAGGATAAATATGCAGAGATGAGTCCCAGAGAGGGAAAGTTAAACAGTGAAAGGGTGGGCTTGGAAAAAGAAGGAAGATGCTTAATAATTACAATGTGTAATTTTGGAATGATGTTATATGATATAAATTCAAGGAAGAATAGACAGCAAATCTCAAAATTCATAAGAAAAGAAGGTGACAAAATCCCATCAGGTTCCTGATCTGTGCTGAGTTTGGAGCTTCTGTGACTATGGACTTAATAATGCAGAACCTTAAACAGCAGAGCCAAGAGTTAACCCTGTGGTGGTGGAACTCCAGCTGCACAAAAGACATTTCACAGACCAACCAGCAAAATGCAAATATATAAATAAATGCAAAAATAATTATTACAAAGCTAAAAAAACCCAGATATACGGACATACGCTAAAGGATATTTTCTTTGTCTCTCTCCATGGAAAGCGAAGTACGGGTGTGCGGACGCCATTGTGAACTTCAAAAATAAGGACTCCCTTTGAGCACACTCCCAGCAGGATTCCAGTTTGGGATTTCTTCTCAGGCAATACCCGATGAAAATGAATGCCATATTCTGTCAGCCTCTGGCACACCTACATAGATGTACATTTGTTAGAATATGAAGGTGAGGTTGCTATAGAAAAATCTACAGGGACACTGACAAGTTAAAAAAATAATATGGTAAAACTTTACATTAAGGTTCTATTCATACAGGATTTATAGATGTTATAAACATATGGTAGACAGGAGCAGTTGTAGACAGCTGTGAGCATATGAGTAGAAGATGTTATAAATAACTATTAGTTATAGCAGTACACAATCTATAACAAGTCACCAACTAATTATTTAAAAAGATTAAATGTATTAAACTATTAGAATTAAAATATTAACATGAAGTTTTAACAATCACATTTATGCTTATTTATGTTTATAACAACACCATTTTGGATTATTTGAAGTGAGGTGGAGCCAAACCTTTACACATCACAGGAGCGTTTAAAGACTGAAAGTTTTCTCCCCAACCCTTTAAGATTAAACAAATCCTGTGATCGTGAGAGAATCTGTGCAAACAGCTAGCCATTTGTATGCAGATCAAAGCCATACATTTTCTCTTACATGCTTGACTGAATGCAATCCAGAAAGCCCTTAGCTACAATTTTAATTAGGGATGTTAGAGTTTCACTGACTGTTTAACTGCTAAGCAGTAATGTGTCGGTTAAACTCAACTGGCTCCTAAGGAGGTGGCTTCACTGTGGCAGGGCAGTGAAGCCTCCTCCCTGGGAGCCAGGCAGGCAAGGTCTGCCTACTCTGCTCCCAGGGAGGAAGCTTCACTGTTGGCCCCTCTCCTGGGGAGGCTTTGCTATGAGCTCTGCGGGTTTATACTCCAGAGCCCCGCTGCGTGTGTAACCACTTAGATTTTAGTGGCTACCCAGTTACCATATTAAATGCTTTTAAACATCCCTAATTTTAATACTTCCTGGTGACAGATAACTTTACAAAATATGTCAGCCTTGAATTAGGTGTTCCCATCATATCCCATTTTCCTATTCTGCATGCAGATCCAATTTTGTTACTGGGTTTTTTGATCTGTTTGCAGTTTTCAGTAACACTTTCTAATGCTGAATGTATGTCTTGCCAATGTTCCTCTATACAGTTCAGTAGTGTACCGGTGCATTATAAGATACTGAATGATCATTTAGGAACCAATACTGTTCTCACTGAAGTCAATGGCAAAACACATGTCCACTTCAGTGATGTAGGAATGGGGCCTAATAGCAGAAGTAGAAGCAAATATCATAGTTAAGTTTCCAAAATTCTTTCCTTTCTAAATTATTGTAAAACATACAGATGGCTGTATTCAATCTATCATCTGTCAAACACAGATGAACGTGTATGTTAATATATACTAGCTAACTTAAAAGTGATCTACAAAGAAAAAATATTGGAGTTAAGCACCTGTGAACAATTTTCAATACTGCCTGCTTGACTAAAGGTGTTCTGAAAGGCACCATACTAGGTGGTCCTAGACATGGATAATTTGAGCTGGAGGTTATCTGCAATATCATGATTGGGGACACCTTGGTTATGTCTAGACTACATCCCTTTTTCGGTAAAGGGATGTAAATTAGGCACGTCGATATTGCAAATGAAGCCGGGATTTGAATTTCCTGTGCTTCATTTGCATAATGGCGGCTGCCACTTTTTTTCGAAACGGGGCTTTTTTGGAAAAAACCCAGCAGTTTAGACGGGGCATTTTCAACAGAAATGACCCGTTTTGAAAGATCCTCTACTCTTTTGAAAGATCTTTCAAAATGGGGCATTTCTGTCGAAAATGCCCCATCTAAACTGCCGAGTTTTTTTCGAAAAAGCCCCATTTCGGAAAAAAAAAACGGTAGCCGACATTATGCAAATGAAGCAAGGGAAATTCAAATCCCGGCTTCATTTGCAATATCGACGTGCCTAATTTACATCCCTTTACCAAAAAAGGGATGTAGTTTAGACACAGTCCCTTAGTCAACAAATTAGGACAAAGCTGATTTCAGAGAGAGGGAAGTATATAAACAAAGGGTTTCCTTTATAATCGGACAATAATAATTCTTTAATATGTGGTGACATTTAAGTAATGCATCCAATGAATCAGCTGAAGGAAGAACATTAAAGGCATTTCTCCATCATCTATGATTTCCTTTTCTAACTTTTAATAACTGTCTTTTTGTGGATCTTCTTAACCACCTTTGCCAGTGCTATTTTGGAAGACTATTTTCCTTTGTTCTTCATTTCAATTTCAGGCTTTTTATCTATCCCATGCTCCTTGTTTATGAAACTCATATAAATACAGGATAAATCAAGAGCTGCTCTGACTTACCTTCAAAAATTCTATCTCTGTTTCTTTTTCAGAAGCACCAACATAAGTGTTATGCAGTTTGGGCAGCTCTTCTTTGATGTAGGACAGGTCTAATTTCTCCATAACTCTAGCTGGTAGGTAGTGTTCTAGTCTAAAATAGGACATGCCATGCACCTATAAAGTGAAGCATTTTTATTTTTCATGTTATTACAAGAATAATAAACTTATGTGTGTGTATATATAAAGATGGCGTCAGCCAAAACTCTGGAGCTGAACTTTCAGACTGAGTGGGGGAAGAAGCTCAGACTCTGAATCCAGAGCTACAGTAAATTTCATTTTTGGCCCTTCTCTCTATTCTGCTCCTACTAAGACACTGGGACTGTATAGAGTCTGAGCCAACACCCATGAAATGGACAAACTACATTGCTAGATCCAAGCATCAGCAAACACTGGAAGGGGCAATGGATTCAACATCCAGATCCAAATCTCAATTCTACAACACAAGTTCAACATTCAACCTGAACTGTAGAGCTGAAGCCATCTGTACATGAAAGCGTATCTGTGTTCTCTCTCTACTAGACTTCAAACAGCATAAAAACTACAAGTAGGAAGTCAATTGAACCACGAAAGAACTGGAACACATTCAGTTCTGAACTACACCACAGAGCATGTGCAGTAGTTGATTAGCAAAAAACAGCAGTGCCACTGTCCATAGCAGAAAATACATCCTACCTCAGCCTGGTAATCTCCATACTCAGCCTGGAGAGCCAGGGATGCTAGCAATAAAGCAGTCTCATCATTGCAGTGCATCCTTTCCTCCAGGAGATCTTTCCGTAGCTGTAGATAATACTGGTGACAGGTCAGAGTGTGTCTGGGGGAAAAGTAACACACAATATTGCTCCCTTCAGCAATGTTTCTAACATTCTGCACAAATAACTTGAGAGGGTGGAAGAGGGAATTAAAGGTGGGTGATGAGAAAATAATGTTTGAATACTCACTGTATAAGGCTGACATCATCCACAAAGAACTTAACACGAAAGAACAAGGTGAAGTTGACTGTGGCTTTGCCCTTTTTCTTAGGTTCCTCTTTCCATCCTTCTGGAGCAACTTTTGTTAGTTTTAAGTCAAGATCAACGAATAAAAATTCATTGTCTGAAACATGGGTGAGAAGAAAGAATTTTCATAAACTATCAAAAACGGACACTTTCTCTGGACACAGAATTAAGATCAGCCTTACAATTTTGCAGTTTATTCTTAATGGTTAATATTCTACCAACCAACAAAGAATTCTATTACACAATAAAATGAGGTGAATGAATGGCTCAGTGGTTAATAAGGTGAGAAAGGCTTTGTCTACAATGGTAAATTTTGCTGAAAAACTGTGTGAGCATTCACATGGCAACACAACTTTTGTTGGGAAAAATGGCCATTTTTGTTGTCCAAAAACTTCCAGCTCTAGCTTGGACCACCATGGAGCTGTTGGATTGGATTGGATCAATGTATGGGAAGAGGAGTCTGTTCTGTCCCACCTGAGAGTGACCTACAGGAACTGGGAAATGTACAGCATGTTTCTCAACCCTTGGGGGGAAAGGGGTATGAGCAAGACATGATGCAGTGCAGAGTGAAGATTAAAGAATTCAGATTAGCCTATCATAAGGCCCACGAGGCGAAGTGATGCTCCAGTGCTTCACCAAAGACCTGCTGTTTCTATAAGGAACTGGATGCTATCATCAGCAGTGAACCTAACTTTACTGCGAAGACCCCCATGGATACTGCAGCGAGCATAGAAGCAGTACATGGAGGACCTAATCTGGAGGATGAAATTGTAGATGAAGAGGCTGATGTAAAGAAGGACCAGGGGCTCCCCCCAGGGTCACCAGGTGTGTCTGGCAGCCAGGAACTATTCTCCACTGCTGACAGACATAGCCAGTCTGAGCAGGCACTTTCCAGAGACCAGGAAAGTTGAATGACTATGAGGGCTAGGTTTAGGGATGGGTGGGCACTGTGGTCTTGGTGGTGCTGAAAGCTGGCTGTCCCTGATTCCGCTCTTTCTGCCAGAAGCTCCATCCCTTCCATCCATCCCTTCTACCCACACCTTGTCTCAGGGACCAGAAACATACAAAGTGAAAGATAACTTGAAGGCAGGCAGAAAATACAAAGATAAAGAACCACCTTGATTCTCTTACTGTTATTCAGGTTGTGTAATACCACGCTAATTGAAGCAAATAGATCTCTTCATGGAGCTAGGTAAAGATGGCTGAGCCTAACCTACATCAATGGATTTATTATTAATTATTGCTCTAGTCTTCCATCCATTTTAAATCTTCCTTTGCCTGTCTTCTGCACGGCATATTTAACCAAGTCTAGTAACTTTACACCTCTCCAATTAAATTAAAACACCTTTCTTACCTTTTAGGCTGGCCAAGCCAAACAAGTGATGCTCCACTAAACCAACATGGGCTACCACCATATCAAAAACATCTTTACAAATAGTTTTGGTATCACAGGTCAGTTCCAGCCTCTGTCCATTTAGAAGCATTACATTTACTTTCCGCCTGGTATCCTCATTCTTCCCTTTCTTAGTCTGCATTTTGTGAAATAAAAGTATTAGACAATTCACATGTGTCAAAGATGTATTATTGGTGAATAGACCATTTCTTACCAAGAGTGATTTTGGTAGATCCATGGATATGAATGGCTCAATAGTCATTTTCACAAATTCAGGGCCAAAGAAATTCTGCAAATCAGAGAAAACTGAATTAACTTTTCGTGTTTCCATAGCCTGAGACTGAAAAGCAAAGAGGTGAAGTGGAAGCTGAAATAAATGCTGATGTAAACCCAGAAGTGTATGATGAATTGTTCCTAGCAACCTGGTTAGATGGAAGAATTCAACTTTGTCAGTGTGGGCACGTCTACAGAGCAGGGCTAAAGCCAAAATAAGTTATGCAACTTCAGCTACGTCAATTGTGTAACTTAAGTTGAAATAGCTTATTTAAGCTTTTGGTGCTGTCTATACAGCAGGAAGTCCAAGAAAGAGCACTTCTTCCTCCGACTTCCCTTACTCCTCATGAAATGAGGGTTACTGTAGCCAGAGTAAGAAGTCCTCCAGCTTGACATTATTTTGATATTATGTGGAAGTAACTGCTTGTAGTGTAGACTCAGACTATGTTATTTCAGAATAACATCAGTTATTCCAAAATAACACTGCTGTGTAGACATATCCTGTGTGACTGAAGTTATGTTGGCTGCTATGGCAACAATATTTCCCACACAGTATTATTTATATATTTCCATATTACACACATTTAATTTATTCATACGCGCAAGAGTGAAACTGTTGTTATATCATCTTCAGGTGCCCATGTCTGATGTCCTAGATATCTGGAAATGTGATATTCACTGACACTGTTAAAAACTTTAACAGATTGTTCCTAAGACTCAGTTTTATTAAACTTTGGTTAGTTGAAAAATTAAAAAAATACGACCAAAACCTGATGCAACCTAAGGCTCTGATCCCGCATACTGTTCTGCACAGGCTGACCCCTATGCCAGTGTGAATTCTCACTGAAGTGCACTCAAAGGTCTACCTTGTGCAGATCAGCCTGAAGACTGGAACGTAAGTGTCATTTCAGGAGTTTCATAAACAACAGAGTCCAGCTTATAATTAAATAAAATAGATAACTTTACCTTCAAAGCTGCACAAGATTCTCAGTCCAAGTACTTATTAAAGGAGGATACTCAACTTCACTACTTCTAGAATATGTCTACTTCCCTTGTCGTTTTCAGGGAGTCACACAAGAGATTTTCTTTTGCGGAGGGGGAAATACCTGGAGGCTTGAAGTTTTACCTGCTAACATGTAATGTTCTCTGGAAGTATTTAATACAAAATGTCTATGTGGTAGCTCATTTAGAAAAGCAAAGAATTTGTGGAGTTTAGATCCTAGATAAATGACATGGTAAACTGCAGTGGGTCAAAGAGAACTACGGAGGAGACATGATCCTAGGTCATGGCCAGGAGCTGGGATGGCCTGAGAGAATTTTTGTTTTTTAAGCTAAAACAATTCAGGGCATACAGCAGCAGAGAGCCTCAGGCTGACTTCTCCTAGCAACAGGAGAAGTCTATTTGCATGTCTTAGCTTCCTTCCCACTTTCAACCCTCAGATCCTGCCTATATTTCAAGATGGCAGAGGAAGCACCTGAGCTCAGGAAAAGAAAAATAAACTTGAACAGGGAGTTGGTGGTGGGCTGGCCTATGGCTATGTGCCAAGAGGTCAGCAGAATCCCCAGCAGGTTGTAAGAGGGGGGCCTCTTCCCCTTGGTAGGCCCCCTCTTACAACCCACTGGGGATAGGGAAAACCAAATGCTGTCATAAGGAGAGAAGCTGCTGTTTCTTTCAGATCATCCTTCCTTGCCTGGTGATGGACATGGCCTGCTGAGGAAAATTAGAATCTACAGAATGACTACTGTGAGTGCAAGAGGCATGTGGGGTAAAGATAAGAATCACTTAATAGGTGACTGCAGAACCAGGAGAGAAAATGGATTGCAGACACCTATAGGAAATGGCCCTCCCTTAATTCCATTTGCTCAGCATAGCATCCAAAGAGTTTGACTGGAAAGAAGTATTTCTCACTGTTATAAATCATGAATTGTAACTGGCTGAGAGGAGTGGGGTAGGAGAGAGAAGGGAGGAATTGTGATTGGCATGGCCGAGACGTCTACTGCTGTCAAAGTCAAATACAGTTGTCCCATACTGTTTGCTTAATGATCTCTGTGTTGTTGGAACACATAGTATATGGAATGCTCATAAAAATGATTGAAAAATGCAGAATATACTAGGACAGCAGGGATAAAAAAACTAGGTATATTAAAATGCAGGTATTTGATAGAATTTTTATTGACTACTCAATTATTTGATAGGTAGCTCAGCTCATTTCTGACTTGCGCAGGATGCAGGACCAACCCCCACTGCGGCTCTGCAATTTAAAAGGTAGTAGTTGCTGAGCAGCCTGCCCCCCAGCTCCTACTGCATTTTAAATTGCAGAGCCACAGCCAGGTTTGGTCCCACACCTGGCGCGAGCCAGAATTGAACCGGGTTGCCTGCCCAGCCGGCAGCAGCCCATGTGCGTAGGGTCCCAGCGGGGATTTGGGACCTCCTGCGCAGAGACTACTGCCACAAAACAGCCCTTGCCTCCTCCGCCTTTGATAGAGGCAGCAGCAGGGGGAGGAGGAGGAGGCAGGTATCACCACAGAGATGGTGCTGGGGGGAACTGGCTTTTAAACTGGTTCCCCCTCAGCACCAGCTCCTGCTCCCCCTCATGCTGCCTCTGATACAGAGGCAACAAGGGGGGAGAGGGGCATTGTGAGTAGTTGACTTGACTCTTGACTACCCGGTAAATTGACTAGTCCTTTACTTACGTAGAAAGAACCCTTAATAAATTACCTATAGTGCTACTCAGCAGTGAAGAGGTTAATAGCTGTTACATTTAAGTAGCGAACGTTTGTTTTCTAACTTAATATCCCATTAAGCTAAATAAGTCTCTTGGGCTTAGTCTACACTAAACTAGGCAAGTTGGCCTAAGGTACACTATCTAGCTACGCAATATGTGTAGCTCAATTTGGCTTACCTTATGCCAAGCTACTGCAGTGTCTACACGTGCCCATTGGCTTCCCTTACTCCTCACAGAATGAGGAGTACAGGACACCAGTGGGGGCTGCCCTCAGCATTCAATTTAGGGCTCTACACTAGATTCGCTAAATTGAACGTTAGAAAATCAACCTCTGGAGGATTGATATTCTCCAAAGTGTAAATATGCCCTTGATGCTCTTTTAGGATGCATGGCTGCAGATTCAGCATGACATCAGAAGTACTAGCTTATATGAGGGCTTTCTTTCCACTCAGAAAAAACAACCATCTTTATTTTGTGAATGGTAGCTTCAATTCTGGACTTTGGGATCCTAAACACCACAGACATGCATTTCAATCTTTAAAATAACTTGAGGCAATGTTCTACCAAAACAAATATTAAGAGTGCAAATGTGTTAAAATGTTACCCTCAGTTTTCTTTGGGTCATGGCAGTTTCCAATGCTATCTCTCTCAGAGGGTCTCTAGTGATGTCCAGCACTGATGTCCTACCCAGATCTCCTGGATAAAGGCTGAGTCGAGATTGCCTCAGAGCCATTCTAGCCTGCAGCTGTACCATTTCTTCTTCTTGACGCTTTAACATTATTTCTTGGCTTATTAGGTTGCCTTCGGGTGCTGCTTCATACTGCCTACTTAGTTGGAGGGGAGGAAAAAGATACAGTTATGATTAAAATACAGTTAATACAGGTGATGGGTGCAGAGTAAGAACCTAGACCAGTCAAAGCAGGAAATCTAGGGCTGTGTCTACACTGGCGCGATCTTGCACAAAAGCAGCCGCTCTTGCGAAAAAACGTGCTGCCTGTCTACACTGGCCGCGTGTTCTTGCGCAAGTAAACTGACATTCTAATGTATGAAATCAGGGCTTCTTGCACCAGAACTATGATGCTCCCGCTCAGGAATAAGCCCTTTTGCGCAACTGTTCTTGCGCAAGAGGCCAGCGTAGACAGGCAACATGAATTTCTTGCACAAGAAAGCCCTATGGTTAAAATGGCCATCAGAGCTTTCTTGTGCAAGAGAACATCTACACTGGCATGGATGCTCTTGCGCAAAAGCACATGCCAGTGTAGACGCTCTCTTCTGGAAGAGTTTTTGCACAAGAACTCTTCCACAAAAGTTCTTGCGCAGGAAGCTGCCAGTGTAGACGTAACCTAGTGGAATTATTTTTTGGGGAATTTATTTATTCAGCAACTGAGGCATTAAGGCAGACTAGACTGAAATAGTTTACAGAAAAATATCAGTATGGAAAATACATGGAATACTCCAAGTTTCCACCACTGTTTGCTATTTATTTATATGGGAATAAATGTGCAATTGCAGTCTTTCTACCAAAAACACAAGGTCACAAAAACAAACAAACAAACAAAAAAAACCCCAACAAATGTATAGCTGAAAGGAAAATAAGAGAGTTCTGAAAAAGATCAGATCTCTCTTTTCCAGAAAGAAGAATGGATAAGTATGTTTGAAAAAACATACTGCCATTTAAAAGGAACCTGAATGCACAGAACACACTAGACAGTATTTAATAGGTTTACATAATGCTTTCAACTATATTTCTGTGTCTGTCTTAGGATATTACAGAGATAAGGTAAATAGTATCTTTTACCTGACCAACTTCTGTAAAACCCTCTCTGAGCACACAATGCTAGTTGCCACTTACTACCCACACTAGAACCCATAGGGAATATCATCAAACAGCTGCAACCCATACTTGATGGGGATCCCATCCAGAAAGAAATCTTCCATGAGAACTCAGCTCATTGTTAGAAGCAAGCACCCCCAGACCAGAATACATTAACTCAAAGTGGCAATAGACTGCCAGAACAACAGATGCAAAACCTGCTGGCATAACTGATCAACACCTTCCACAACATGCACTTCCTGTCAGAACATGATGTGTACCTCATCCAATGCATTGGATACTCTGACAGTACCTGTCAGAACTGTCAGAACATGATGTGTACCTCATCCAATGCATTAAATGCCCCTAGAACAACTACATGGGTGAAACCAGACAGTCACCAAGCTCTTGAATGAACTCAAACAGGAAAATGATCAATGATAAAAACGTCTTATCACCTGCTGCCGAACACTTTTCACAGAGTGGTTGCTCTTTGGCCATGTCTACATCACATTTCTCATCATTAAAATTTTTGTCACTCGGGAGTGTGGAAAAACCTTCTCCCTGAACAACAAAAGTTGTAACAATGAAAAACTCCTGTATGAACAGCACTTTGTAAGCAGGAGACACTCCCAACCATGAAGTTTCTGCCTCATTGGGGGTGCTTTGATTTTGTCACTGGGAGAGAGCACTCACGGCAAGAAAAAGCAGCTACACTGTGCACCTAATAGTGCAACTGCAGAGGCATAGCCACGTCATTGTAAGGTACATAGTATCGGCATAGCCTATAGCTGACATATCAATCCTCTTCCTCAAAGAAACCTGCACAACACTTTCAAAAAGATAAGCCTGGGAGCTTAAATTTGTAGTTTTGCTAGGCACTAAAAAGCATGGACTAATTAGACACTGGATTTATGTTTTATTCCAATTACCTACTACCAGCACCTTCCAAAAGCTCCTCTCCCCTCCCTTCCTTCTCTCCATGCAGTGGGGCTGACAGCCACTGCAGGCCCCAGTGCAAGGTGTTCAGTTCAGCACCCCCAGAAGGGGCAGCACTTTGGGTGGAAGGGATGAGTGAGGAATAGCCAGCTTTTAGCACCACAGCGTGCACCCGCCACTCTGCCCTCAGAGACACCCCATTTGCCCTCCCCGCCATCGGGGGCCCTGCCCCTATGACTGAGGGTTATTAATGGGCCTCCTCACCTTGAACGGTCCTTTGAAATACATGTTAATTAATTATGCTGAACAAACGGTTCCAGTTTGTGACACTCCGAGTACCCTTTCTAGACCTGAACAGAGCTCTGTGTAAGTTTGAATGCTTTTCTGCCTCACCAACAGAAATTGGTCCAATACAAGATACTACTTCATCTGCCTTGTCTTTGAAAAAACAGAGTCCATTCTACAGTATGATACATTCTGGTGACTGTAAGCCAGGGATAAAATGGCTCTGCCAGTCAGTTTAAAATTATGCTGAAGTTACTTGTACAACTGATAAACAATAGCTTGTAGTCAACTGTCTGCTATATGGCCTTTGACTCATTCAGCACTCTCATTATAGCATGGGAATAATCCAAAATTAATCATTTTGATCTAATTCTTGAATGTGTTGATATTTTCAATAATGTTCTTTCTAAAAGCCATGCTTGAATTTAAAAAAAGGTAAAAAGAAACAAAAAAGTGAACACTATTCCATCTGGCTAGGGATGTAAACAAGTAGTCAAGTATATGATTAACTAGTAAGCCTAGGTTTAATGGTTAATCTTCTTAACTACTCAGATTCCCCCTCCCTTGCTGCCTCTGTATCAGAGGCAGCAAGGGAGGGGCGAAGCAGGAGCCAGTGCTGTGGGGAGCTGGTGTAAAAGCCACCCACTGCAGCACGGGCAGAGGGCAAGAGCGTCTGCCATGAAGAAGCCTCTCTCCACGGCAGGCCCAGGCTTGCCACGGACAGAGGTTGTTCTGTGAGATGTCTGTAGCAAACCTGGGCCCACCCACGAGCAGAGGCTGTTTCACAGCAGCAGCCTCTGTCCACACGGGGTCTGAGCTCCCCGCGGACAGGGCTGCTGCTGCAGGGAGCTCAGACCCCCTGTGGACAGGGGCTGCTGCCACCCTGCGCGGTAGCAGTGGCAGCAGCGTGGGGCGGCAGGCAGTCGGTCTGCATGGAGAACTGGTTTTTAAACTGACTCTCCTCATGGACCGGCTCCCGCCTGGCACCCTGAGTTGCAGGGGGCTCCCCGAGATTGGGGTCGGAATACACTGACTGCCAGCCCTGCCCCCAGGGACGATAGACTAGTCGAGTAACTGATAGGAATGAATGTGGTTACTTGACTATTCAATTAACTGATAGCTAACATCCCTAATCCCATCAGAAGGTATTAGCTGAGCCTCTGATAATCAAGACAATAATTCAGGGCCCAACCCAACTTCCATTAACTAGACTCTTAATTGCCATAATAGCATTTCTACCAAAATGTTTCTTGAAAGTTCTTTTGGAAGCAATACCCACTGCTGAAAACCTGCCACCTCTACAGGAAAACAGGCACATGATTTACTATTACTTGGAATACTAAACAGAAGTTTAGGACTGAGTGAAATAAATTACTTGATTGCAAGTAAAGAATAATTGCAGTGTAAGAGAGCAAGGACTGTAAAATATGATGATTTCACAGAGTTTACCTTGATTTTAAAGGGTGAACTTGACTTGATGGAGAAATATCCTCAGCTCCTGGTAAAGCAGAACCGGAGTCATCTCTTTTTAAACATTCATTTCTTTTCACTTGCACATAAAAAGGAAACACAGGAAAATTAATACCTGAATGGGCTATCAACTACGTAAAGGTAATCAACTTAAAGTTCAAGGATTTATCAGACACATGAGATTACTTAGGAAGGATCAGTGTTATATGCACTGGACAATAGCATTACAGTAATAGAGAAACTGGCATTAGGAAGTCAATTTTAGTTTTCTAAGAGAGCCTATTGTTTTTCCTCTGATGCGAGTCGCTGTATAATCCTTTGAAGAAACACGTTAGCAAGGGGTTTGAAAATACAGAATTGTTAATATGCTTTTCTAACTTCAAATGTTTCATTGTTCACTAAAGCTTGAGACATCTGAATACGAGGAAGCAAAACTGATATGTATAAAGTTATCATGTGCCCAGAATAGTTTTACAGTAGCTATAAAGATTATTTGACTCGGAACATGTAAATTAAAATCACTACCTTGTGTAGCTTCCACTTTTTATTTTTGTTTGGATTCTTCACCCTCTCCATAGATTATGAAATATTGGATTCTCTATTTTGACAACAGAAGACCTATTTATTAATCTAGTCTCCTTGACAAAGTCAGTTCAGGTATGATTCTGCAAGGTGCAGACACCTCTACTTTTAACTCCTATTGTCTTCAATACAGATGGTCCTAAGCACTTTGTGGGAGGCACTCAACAATGTGCTGAATATATTTCATAATTATAGGAAAACAGCAGCAGGATTTGCATCTTTAACTGCCGCGGTACCATCTAAATGGTTCCCAAACTTTATTGATTCACATACCCCATTCTTAAAAAAATGATGTTTGAAGTGCAACATGCAAATTTCTTCTTTCTTGTGTCCATTTGTTTTAGGCCTTAGTAGGCTTTCAGTATTCCCAGACTCTACAATAAAATACAGGCCCAAGAAAGCCTAACATGTTTGATTATAACTGGGGCTAGCTAGAAAAACAGAATTCCATTTTATGAAAAATTCTGAGGTTTCATGTGTTTTTGTTCTGATGCAGAATGAACCCAAGCCCTTTTGAAACAGAAAGATAGAGACCACCTCGGAACAGCTAATAAGTGTGGTGCTTAGCACTTCTACCTGGGACATGGTAGACCCAGGTGTGTATCCTAATCACAGAGGTATTTCTTATTATTTCTTTTTGTGGTTTTGACTAAAAATTTCAGTCTTCTTTTGTGGTTTTGACTAAAAATTTCAGCATAGCTCACTGGCAGGGCCAGCAGGGCACCAGAGCCCATGGGACACTAGAGCTCACAGCTAGCAGGGCAGGGAGCTGGCGGGACTACTGGAGCCTGTGGGGAGGAGGGGAGGTTACAGAGCCCACCTAGCTGGGTCTCAAGTGCTGGCAGGGTCACCAGAGCTCCCCTGGGCTGCAGAGCCCACAGGGCTGCCACAGCCACGAGCAGTGGTGCCAGGTAGCTGGGGAGAGGAACCCAGCAGAGACACTGCCCTGCCCCACCCTCACCCATCCTGCTCCTCAGATCTTCCCTGGTCTGGCACACTCTCTTGCAGGGCTGGCCTTACCATGAGGTGAACTGAGGCGGTCGCCTCAGGTGCCAGACTGTGGGGGGGGGGGGGGGTGCCACTAGGACCCAGAGTGTAGAAAATTGTGTCTGCTGCTGGTGCATATGTATTCTCTCTGCTCTGAAAGTTAAATGTTACTTAAAATTTTTGAACAAGGCATTTTAAGTTGTTAGGTCTCCTTTATTGGGGTAGGTAGCAGAGCAGTCCCATGAGAGGAGAAGAACAGGAAGAAGACAGAATTGAGACCTTTCAAAGTTTTGGTCCAAGTGAGGGGGCATGGAGGCATCATTTGAGCTCCCTGCCTCAGGTGCCAAAATGTTGTGGACTGGCCCTGCTCTCTTGTCCGGGACTGGTCAGGTCCTGAGGGAGCCAAATGAGGGAGGTCCGATCTGTAACATCCTTTCTATTCAAATGATTTTACAAAGGGCATGAAGAGGAAACACAATGAAGCAGCTACTATCATGAATGATTTGTTAACTCAACTTACAAGAAATATTTCTGGTGTCCTGTCATATTTTGGTGTGCGCCATTGATCTGTGTCAATGTCCTGAGTCTGTAAACTGTCTAATTCAGGTTGGAAGATTCTGTTAATTCTCATCTGAAATATGGCTGAACAGAGCTAGACTTCACATTGCTTTCCCATTACAAGATTTAAATCGGTACAAAATATTTGGAGCAATTAGTGAAGAGGAGATGGAAAGGGAAAGGAAAAAGAAAGAGTAAAATGGTCGGGGGCTCTGGTATGGTGTGTGCAAAAGAGAGAAAGAAGACTCAAAGTGGAGGGGCCTCTGGTACATATATGTGCAAAAAAGGGATGGGGGTATGGATGGAAAGGGGACGTATGCATGTATGGATGTGTGTGTGTGTAAAAAAGGACAGGGGTGCAAAGGGGAAGGACACATGCGTGCATGCATATGGAGGTGTGTGAAAAAAGGGAAAGGGTCTCATATCACAGATGGAAAGAGCATATGTGTGCATACATTCGTGTGTGTGTGTAAAAAAGGAAGGGTGCGAAGAGGAAAAGGGCACATGAGCATGCGTGTTAGTGTGTGTGTAAAAAGAGATGGGGCTGAAGAGGAGAAGGTCACTATAGTAAAATGAGGGCCTAAAACATAAGCCCAGGTATTATAGGCCTAGTGTAAAGCCTGAGACCTAGACAGCAATGGTTAAAATTTTCTAAATATAAAGCAAAGTGAAGCTGTAAGCAAAAAGTTTGCAAAAACAGGGCTAATATTATGGAAATACCCATACCTAAGAGGTCGTAAAAACATTTCAAAACAGAGCACCTCATGAAAAAGCATCTCGGTACCAACAATTCCCTCCCCATCACATAGGGTTGCCAGATGGTTTAACCAAAAATACCGAACACGCCCCGCCCTCCAAAAAAAAACCCACCAGGGAAAAAATTCTGTCGAGGAAAAAAAAAGGGGGGGAGACCAAAGTTGTTGAGAGAAAAAAAAAAAAAAAAAAAGGACCCCGAGAGTTAAGCAAAAAAATACAAAAAATAAAATAAAACAACATTAAAACAGCATGGCCCCTTTAAGAAAAGTCTTTAGGCTTTTTACTGGCAGCCATCTTGTTTTCCTGATCGGCGCCAGAAGGTATCTTCCCTGTGGAACCAGGTAAGTGGGGGGAGGGGAGACCAGGGGCCCGAGGGGGGGAGGGCGGGGGCTGGGCCCGGTTGCTGTGTGTGTCGTAGGGTTGCCAGGTGTCCGGTATTTTCGCCTCCTGGCAAGGAAAAATATCAGAAAATACCGGACATTTTAGGTGTCCAGTATTTTCTGAATTTTTTTTACCAAACAGAAGGCGAAAATATCCAACTGTCCAGGTCAATACCAGACACCTGGCAACCCTACCATCACAGAAAACAGGAACATACTGACCCAGGTTCAGGACTGGGTCTAAACTAATAGCATAATAAATAGTAATCAAACCCCCATGTACAAGGCAATGGGTGGTGTGAGGGAGTGAGAGGAGGGCCTGGCAATGCAGGGTTTAAACAAAGCCCTTTTGCCCAACTAGTCCTGCTCCGTTTTACCTGCAGCCGATGCCAGGTCTGGAGGGAGGATAAAAGAGAGGCGCCTGGCTCAGTTAGAAGCTGTCCAATTCTGGGGCCCCCACTATAGAAAGGATGTGGACACATTGGAGAGGGTCCAGTGGAGGGTGACCAAAATGATTAGGGGGCTGGAGCGCATGACCTATGAGGAGAGACTGAAGAACTTGGGTTTGTTTAGTCTGCAGAAGAGAAGAGTGAGGGGGGATTTGATAGCAGCCTTCAACTTCCTGAAGGGAGGTTCCAAAGAGGATGGAGAGAGGCTGTTCACAGTAGTGACAGATGGCAGAACAAGGAGCAATGGTCTCAAGTTCCAGTGGGAGAGGTCTAGGTTGGACGTTAGGAAAAACTATTTCACTAGGAGGGTGTGAAGCACTGGAATGGGTTATCTAGGCAGGTGGTGGAATCTCCATCCCTAGAGGTTTTTAAGTCTCGGCTTGACAAAGCCCTGGCTGGGTTGATTTAGTTGGAACTGGTCCTGCCTTGGGCAGGGGGCTGGACTTGATGACCTCCTGAAGTCTCTTCCAGCTCTATGATTCTACGACACAGGAGCTGATTCTACTGTCTGCAGGACTTGAGCCAGAGCCATCAACTGGGTCAGCCACAGGAGCATGTGAGCCTCCAACCCCTCCCCTTGTTACAAAGCGGGAGAACCTACAAGGAGACTTCTCTGAGGAGGGAGAAATTGGACTCTGGAGCCACGCCACAAACTTAAGAACCAGACTTAGGAAAGAGGCTGGAAATCCTAGGCCTGGGGCCCCAGCAGCAGGGGCCTATACCCCCTTTGCCACCAGCTAACTCTGGGACCTAGCCACTAGGCCACCCTGCTGCCCTGGAGACCCAGGTACAAGTGGATTTAGGTAGTTTAGAAGGTGACAACCTAATACAGGTTGAACCTCCCAAAACCGGGACTCTCCATGGTCTGGCAGGGACACAGATGTTGCTGGACAAAAGAGCCCCCAATGTGAGAGCAATGCAAAGGCTGGGGAGAGCCAGCTGGGCCAGGAGTCATCTGGGGAGCCTCTGCTCTGGCCAGGGAACCTCCAGCGTTAGCGGGGCCAGGTGACTGGGGAGTCCCGACTCCAGCTAGGGAACCCCCAGTTTCAGTGGGGCTGTCAGTGGCAGCAGGGCCAATGTGACTGGGCAGCCTCTGCCAGGGAACCCCCTGGCTAAAGCAGGGCTGGAGAAGGCAAGTGGCTGGAATCCCCAGCAGCAGTGGGGTGGGCCCTCACAGCAGGGCAGGGCGGCCAGGTGGCCCCAACTGGGAACCCCGGGGAACACCCTGTGGCAACAGGTCTGGCAGCAGCCAAGCAGTCCCTTCTGAGAACCCTGGGAGACCGTGGGGCAGTGGGCAGGCAGCAGGGTGGGGAGCTGTGCCAGGCCAGTGTTGGGCAGTGGCAGGGCAGGAAGACCCAAGGAAAGGAGCACTGACCTCCCCTGGTCCAGCAAACTCCCTGGTCTGGGACAGTTCAGGTCCCGAGGGTGTCGGACCAGGGAGGTCCAACATGTACATCCAAAGTAACATGTAACTTGTTTCTACCTGTGTATAAAAGTGTACCCCAAAAAGTTGTTTTTGTTCAACCGAGGAGTAGTGTCTCATCTCTGGCATTTAGTCGTGTCCATTGTCACGGGCACAAATTCTGAGCCTACCTATAGACATCTGATCCAGGGCAGCTATTACTGTGGTTTGTTTACAATTAACCTGGCCTGGTGCCTTCAATCCTAATCTAATTTTGTGATCTTTGGCTCTCTTTCTCTCTTGGAGTCTGCTGCAGTGGCTATTTGTGCCCACCAGCACGACACATACGAGCATATGCACATAACCAAACAGGTATCATCATGAATGGAGAAGGAGACCTGTCAGGACATCACCAGTAACGCCTGACTACTACAGGCACACGCATACATGCATGCAGCTGTGTGTGCAAAAAAGGGAAGGGAGCACAGAGGGGAAGGGAACATGCATGCATGTGGGAAGGGAGGTAAAAAAGTGAAGGGGTAGTACGGGGAAGGGTACCTATGCACAAGCATTGTTTGTGTGTAAAGAAAGGGAGAGCAAAGGGGAAGGGCACGTGCATGCGTGCAGATGTATGTGTGAAAAAGGGAAGGAGTCACAGATAGCAAGGTAACATCTGTGAGTGAATGTGTGCGTGTGTGTTTAAAAAATGGATGGGTTTTCAGAGGGCAAGGGCACGAACATGCATGCGTGTATGTGTGTGTAATAAAGGGAACAAGTCTCAGAGGAGAGGGGTGCATGCGTGCGTGTGTGTAAATAAAGAAGGGGGCTCAGAGGACAAGGGCATGTAAGTGCATGCAGGTGTGTGTGTAAAAAAAGGGAAGGAGGTGCATATGGGAAGAGCACGTGTGTGTGTGTGTGTGTGTGTGTGTGTAAAAGGACAGGGTTGCAGGGGGAAGGGCATGTGCATGCATGTGCATTTTGTGTGTAAAAAAAGGATGGGGCACAGACGAGAAAAACACACTTGTGCACGCATGTGGTTGTGTGTGCCAAAAAGGGAAGCGTGCAGAAGGGAAAGGCATGTGAAATGGTCTCAGGTTACAGCGCGGGAGGTCTAGGTTGGATATTAGGAAAAACTATTTCACTAGGAGGGTGGTGAAGTACTGGAATGGGTTCCCGAGGGAGGTGGTAGAATCTCCATCCCTAGAGGTTTTTAAATCCCAGCTTGACAAAGCCCTGTCTGGGATAATTTAGTTGGGGCTGGTCCTGCTTTGGGCAGGGGGTTGAACTTGATGACCTCCTGAGGTTTCTTTCAACCCCCTTCTAAGTCTTCCACTGACATTTGCTCTGCTTCCATAGTTTGAAGGTAAGGCCAAAGACCTTGATCAAAGTTCTGTATAACTGTGTGCTTCTTGACTTCAATTTATTTTACATCCTTCTTGCTCTCTGTTTTATTCCATTTCCTCTTCTCTGTGCATCCTCCTTTTATCTACTCTTGCAATTCTGTATTTTCATTAGCTGAGAACATCTCTCATCTTGTACACACAAAAGCCAACCCTACTTTCAAGGCACTTTACCTTCACTTCAACACTAGCCTTTAAAAGTCCCTGCTATTACAAAACTTTCCTAAATTAAAAGCTCCATTGATACCTCAATGCCTCCATACAACTGTCTGCTATCTCATATTTATCTGAGTCACAGTATAAACTTGTGGCCCAAAATCAGTGAAGAATTTAGCCTCAAAGCTTTCATGGAGGGTTATGTATAGTCATGGTACTCTATAAATACTACTATTAACTTTTGAAAATTCAGAGCACATGACAAATCTTGTTTATAGCAAATATTGTAATAAAAGTTAATTATTTCCACCAATTCCTGTTGATTTCCCTTATGCAATTCCAGTATTCTAGATCCAAACCTATACTAAACAGACTGCAAATTATGCTGAACTATGTAAGATGGTCTCATATAATTACACCTTCATACTGTTCTTAATTACCAAATTTTCTAGTATAGGTTTTTGTTTTCTGCATATTTATTGGATTTTGTTTTAAATCTTCTATGTGTGCATTTGCTTACCTTCCTTTGAGTTGTTTTTTATTTTATTTTTTACAATTCTTACCTTGCCTGAAATCTGGCTCAGAAGAAATAATAGACGGACTCTCACTGGAGGTACTATAGACATCGCTGTAGTAAGGTTTGTACCTTCTCATAGGTTCTAAAAGTTGAAAGCAAAGTGTTAGGAAAGCAAAAGAACAATTGTTAGGCAAAATCAAATGTGATGTTAATTGACGCCCCCTCCTCGGATGTCTAACCATTTCTGTGGCCACAGTTTTAAAATGCAGAAACAGCTGCTGAATACTGTGGCTACATCTAAACTACAGGCTTTTTGTGCAAGAAGCTTTTTTCGGAAGAGTTCTTCCAAAAAAACTTCTTGTGAAAGAGAGCGTCCACACTGCAAAAGCGCATCAAAAAAGTGATGCGCTTTTTCAAAAGATAGCATCCAGGCTGCCTGGACACTATCTTGCATATAAGCGGTGATTGCTATGGAAGGAATGGCCACCAGGGCAACTATGCTTTTTCCTCTTTCCTATTCTTCTGAAAAACTCCCTCTTCCCCGTCCAAACACGTCTTTTTGCGAAAGAGCGCTTGTCAAAAGAAAGCGCTTGTAGTGTGGACGTAACTCAGGTTTTGTCAGAAAAATGGCTGTTTTTCGGACAAAACTCTGTAGTCTAGACCAGTTTTTCCCAAATGGTGGTCCGCAGAACCCCAGGGTTCCACGATGTGCAAAAAAGGGTTCCGCAAGAAAATTCCATTACAATAACATTTTATGATTTAAAAAAGAATAATAATTAATATTTAAGCATTTTTGAATTTTATTGAAAACAATTTTCATTTGTGTTTGCCACGATAAGTATCCCTGTGTAATGCCAGCTTAGTCAGAGAATGGGGACGATGATGTCACTACTCAGTGGTGCGATCGCCTGTTATATACCACTGTAAATCCCCATACTCACTCTCAGGGAGCGTGGATCACGTGGGTGACTGAATACAAATATACTAGTTCCATGTTGGACAAAGTCAAAGCTTCAGCTGTCAAACCACTTGCTTGTATGAGAGTGCTCAGGCAGTGTTCTCGCGAATACTTTACTTCAATATAGTTGCGTGATTTCTTGTATTTAAAAATGTAACCGTGACAAATATAAATGGACTATGATAGATTAATCTACATATCATGACCTTGTTTAGCAATTGTTTATTATTATCCATACTTATTTGTGGTCTAATTTTTCATCTTCATAAATAAGACTGTTATTAGGGGTTCCGCAAAATTCTTTTGAGTTTAAAAGTGGTTCTATGGCCAAATACAATTGGGAAACACTGGTCTAGACATACCCTGTGCTGCATCAACCTGCCTCAATACCCCCCTTGATCCTGCACCCTATTCAAACACCCTTCTTGCTTTCTAATCTCTCAGCAGACCCGCTTTTTTACAAACTCTTTCCTTCCATGACTTTCACATTAAACTCATCACTGTTAGTTCAATTAAAGCCAGAACTTTGTTACACAGATGGACAGTAGTGAGTACAGCTGGGGGGGGGGGTCTTAGACATTTCTGTAATTAAAATGATACACATCATATACCACTCTGCTGCATTAATATTTTAATCTTGATCTTAGCCAAAAAATAGCATGAAAATAGAAAAGAAAGGACCTGATTCTGAAAATTGTTCTGTGCAGGCAAATTCTGCGTGCATCCTCTACCTGGAAGAATCACAGCCTAAAATAGCTTTTGAAGTTCATTATTCTAGGGATGCTGTTAATAAATGAGTATTAACAAAAAATATATGACTCCCTTATATGCCTGGAAATCATAGCCCAACCAGAAATGAAAGTATGGTTGACTGCTATCTAGAAGGTTTGCTGTGGTACACTGTAGATTTCCAGCTGTCTCCCCAAATTTGACACACACATCTTCTAAATTAATTTTCAGAGTTTTGCAAGATTTTTCCAATTTTTAAAAGTCTGACAGTCTGTATTCATCTTTCTGTCTGGAAATTTAACTGTTGGCATTACAAATATTTGTAAGATAGCTACACAGTATGCCCGATACCGAACAGAGAAAGCACATGGCCTATTTTTTCGAATTTACTTTGCGCATTTCATAGTACAATATTATATATTTTGGCAAGTATCTGTCTAGTCCATCTCCCTGTTTGCATAGATTGTTCACACAGCAATGAGATCGAAACATTTAACAAAACTCACACAAAACTGTGATTTTTAGAGTGAAAAAAATTGCAGTAGCACATAAGGATGTTAAATATCGGTTAATTGAATAGTCAATTAACCTCATGAATTCTTATTGGTTAGTCAATTATTCTATAGTCCCTGGGCAGCCCTTGTCCAGGGGAGAGGGGTCTGAGCTCCTGGACCTGGCCCAAGCTGGAACTGAGCTGGGCTGCCTGCCTGGCTTCTAATACACTTTAAATGCAGAGCCACAGTGGAGGTAGGTCCCGGACCCAGTGTAAGCTGGGGCTGAGGTGGGCTGCTGGCCAGCCTGCTAAAAAAAAAATGTATTGGCAAGGGGCGAGGGGGAAATGCGTGTACTCTATAGCATTAACCTATCAGCTTTTGCTAATTGGCTAATTGACTATACTATTACATCCCTAGCAGCACACAGCATTAGATACAGTATCTGAAATTACTTCTAACTCATTTTTTAAAATCAATTATACTTCAAGTTGTGGGGAGACATTTTCAAAAGTGCTTAAGTAACCTGGCAGCCTAAGACCCACCAGCTTTCATGTTAAAATGGTGATGATGGGTCTTGCAAATATGTTAACCCAAAATAACTTTCAGGTCCCATATGACATCTGATGGAGAAACCCCAAAAGTATCAACAGATCGGCTGACCTGGGGACAGAACAGAGACAGAACTGATTGCTTTAAAAAAGATAGAGAGCTGAAGGATTGGGTTTTTAAAGACAGCAAGGAAAGAACTCCTGTTGAGGCTATAGAACAGGACAGACACGGAGAGATGGAGCCAAATAATTTTGGAAGTTTGGTATTTCTGAAATTCCTACTCCAGGACAGATCTACATAGCAGAAGCACATTTGTGCTTCATTAGAAATTTGTTACCTTGTTTTGGTATACTTCCCTACTGCCTCATCAGGGAGGATGTTTCTGCTAACACTTCGGTGAGAACTGCTCAAAAAATCATTTTAGCTGTAAGATCTGACTCCATTCTAACACAATTCAGAGCACACAAGTGTAACCGTATAAATATACTTCAGAGGGGTAGCTGAGTTAGTCTGTAACAAGAAAAGCTTAAAAAACAACAAATAGTCTAGTAGCACCTTAAAAACTAACAAAACATGTAGATGGTTTCATGAGCTTTTGTGGGCACAGCCACTGTCATCTGAAGAAGTGGGCTGAGTATCCATATAAGCAGAAAACACTGTTTGCCTGAAACAAATATTTCTTTCCTTTCTTCCTGAAGTGTGCAAAAGGGGCTTTGCTTCAAAGTATTTCAGAATGGCCACTTTTTGTATTTTGTTTGGAAAACAGAAAAAAAAGGTGGAAAAACTGAGTACCAACATAGGAATAATTTCCCCAAACACAGCAATAACAACGGTGATCTTTCTTTCTTGGATTTGTAACTAGTCCACTTGCCTACACACGTCAACCCAGACTTAAGTTTGATGAGGCTACCTAAGAATTGGTACCAAACTATTTGACTGCAAACCACAACCCCTCTTATCCGTAGCTTGTTAATTATAGATTTGCAAGTGTGTTAAGATGACTCCCCCTCCACCCCCACACACTTAATAGTCCATCTGGTCAATAAACTGTGTTTCTCAAACTGAGAAATGTGGCTCACAAAGCATAAAAAGAAGTTATTAGGGAATTTAAAAAATTGAAAGGAAAATAAATTTCAAAGAATAAAACCAGAGACACAAATTAAAACTTGCAATAGTGTTTTCCTTTAAGGGACAGCAGGACACTTGACTCTACAAAGGAATATAAGGCTTTTCTGCTGACTAAGCCAGTTAGCAGGAATTAAACTCAGCAGAAAACTAGCGGGTAAGTCCATCTGCCATACAATAGGCTCCCAACCACTATTCAGTCTATAAATCTTTCTTTAGGGTGGTTTTATTAACAAAATATGGGAAGAGCTCAAAAAAATGCCAGTACTGGATGAGAGGTACCAGACCTGCCCACCTTCCATCAGCTGGCAAGAGAAACCCTTTCCCCGCAGACTTTAGAACCATAGGCAGCTCATCAAGGCCCGGGGATGGAGTAGCTGGAGAGTGCTCCTCTTTTACTATGCACCCAGCTGGTTATACACCCACCTTGGTGTATCAAGCAGGGAACCAAAACAGTATGTTGTTAGTTCTCAGCTTCTTTTCCCCCTCTGCTAGGCTGTCCTGAGAGGCTGTGCTTTGGGAGACATCCCACCTTTGCTGGGAACTCCCCTAGGCTTAGATAAAACCAGATGGCTCCTATCCTGCTCTCCATGGGGCTCCTCCAGCCAGAATTCCACTCCCACTCCTCCCTCTGCAATGTGCAATGCTGCATGCAGCCAGATCAGCAGCAAGAATGCTGCTAAGCAGCTGCAGCCAGAAAAGAACAGCAGCTTCTCCCAGTGCTGCTAGTTCACACCAGGGGGTGGTAGCTGAAGCCGTAATGGGAAGCAGCTGGGAAAGCAGCACTCTGTCACCTCCCTATAGTGTCAGGGCTTATTCAGGTGCTTCAGTTTGAATATTGAGGGGCCCAGCTTAATCATGACAGGCCTGTACGCAGGCAGGGTGCAAAGGGCACAAAAGTAACCCCCCGCATGGTCCTCCATGGTACCCCATGGGACTAATTCTGGCCGGCCAGGGGAAGGTAGGAGCAGCTCATTGCCCAAGCCAGTGGTCCCCAACCTTTTGAGGCTGCTGGGCGCCTGGGGGCGGGGCCGCTCCCGCGCCGTGCGTCGGGAGGCGGGGCCCGCGCATGTGCCGCGCGCCCAGGGCCCAGGGCACAAGAACGGCTTGGGCTGGCCCTCGTCACTCGGCGGGCATGCATAAATGCCCCAGCGGGCGCCATGGTGCTTGCGGGCACCGCCTTGGGGACCACTGGCCCAAGCTTTCCCCCCTACCTGCATGCCCAGCTTCTACTACATTTAAACTACAGAGGTGCAGCTTATCAACTAATCGTAAACTTTCTTAGCAGGTTTTATGTCCCCCTGGGATCTCATATTTTAATTTTTTATATATATTTACATTGTGTTTTAAAAATTTTGTAAGCTGCCTCGAATATTTTAAATAGAGAGACAAGGTAAAAATATTTTAAATAAAAAATAATTACCCACTTCTTAGCATCCTTAGGCCACAATGTGGGGAGTGGCTGGTCAGGGGCCAGCAGTGGCCACCACGGGGAGAGGTTGGGTTTTAGTGGGCACAGAAGGGGCTGGGCCTTGGATAAAAGGGTCCACCCATGTTTAGTTTTACTTTTTCAAGCTGTCTGTCAAAATCACAAAGGCACTTAACATTAATAGGACACACATTTTACCCAAGGCAAGACATGCAAGCCCAGACAAGTAACATACAGAAAGGCTCATCCCGGCAAATGCACAACAGAAATTAAAGAGTCACATTTCGATTGGAATTTTGTCATCCTGACACACATGACTCAAATTACAAAGATACAGGCTTTCAAATGCAATACTACACAAATACTGGCTTTGCGAAAGAGAAAGAGGGAGAGAGAGGAGGAAGGGAGTCAGAGACAGGACGTGTTAAACAAGTATTGCAGAAAATTAACTTTTTAAAAAAGATGGCTAAACCATTTGAAAAGACTATTATTTAATAAGAAAAAATGCCAATATGTATTTTAATATAACACCGCCTATGGGGCTTGCAGCTTTTTGCAAGCTGGTGTATTACAGTGCTGCTGTAATTAAGATTGTGTCAGCCTTTCCATTATAAGCCCTATTTTTCAAGTGGTTGTAATTTGGTTGTAAAATGTGCTCTGAGTGAAAACTTGAACACCTGATCCTATTCATGAGAACACCTTTTTTGAAAATCCATAGTCAGCCTTTTAAGTTACATTAAGGTTTGCCACCTTAACTCAAAGTAAGGCAGATTTTAAAGTAACATGGCTTTTTTAATTATTTAAGTTCCTTTGTGATGCAGAAAAGAAAGTTATATTCAACATAGTTTAGTCTGCACTAAGATATGATGCCTTTTTGTAATATGAAACCCCCCCCACAAAAAGTACAGATTTATTGATATATATATGTACAGTAAACTGCCGATAATCCGGCACCTTTAGGACCCAGGGGGTGCCGGATTATCAGATATGCCGGTCTATCGGAAGGGGGGGCTATGAGGGGTCTGGAGTGGGGTGGGAGGGGATGCCACCCCAGACCCCTCATAGCCCCACCTTCCGATAGTCCGGCTCTGCCCCAGGCATCCCTGATTCAGCCGCTGCTGGTCAGTTTCAGCAGCAGCTGAATCAGGGATGCCTGCAGCAGAGCAGCTGGGGTGCTGCCGGGTTGGTCCTGCAGCGCCGAGGGCGGCGCCACGGGACCAACCCGCAGCACCCCAGCTGCTCTTGGGGACGCCTGGGACAGAGCAGCTGGGGTACTGCCCGGTTGGTCCCATAGCACTGCCCCTCGAGGCTGCGGGACCAACCTGGCAGCACCCCAGCTGCTCTTGGGGACGCCTGGGGCAGAGCAGCTGGAGTGCTGCCGGGTTGGTCCCACAGCGCCGAGGGGCGGCGCTACGGGACCAACCCGGCAGCACCCCAGCTGCTCTGCCCCAGGCGCCCCGAGTGAGCCACTGGTGAAGTCAGCCACTGATCTGTTTCAGCAGCAGCTGACTTGGGGACGCCTGGGGCAGAGCAGCTGGGGTCCTGCCGGATTGGTCCCGCAGCGCCGCTCCTCAGCGCTGATCTGGAATCAGCCGCTGATCTGTTTCAGCAGCGGCTGAATCAGAGACGCCTGGGGCAGAGCAGCTGGGGTCCTGCCGGGTTGGTCCCGTAGTGCCGTCCCTCGGCACTGCGGGACCAACCCGCAGCACTCCAGCTGCTCTGCCCCAGGCGCCCAAGCAGCTGGGTGCTGCCAGGTTGGTCCCGCAGCCCCGAGGGGCAGCGCCACGGGACCACCCCGGCAGCACCCAGCTGCTCTGCCCCGGCTTCCCGATTCAGCTGCTGGTCAGTTTCAGCAGCGCTGAATGGGAAGCCTGTCCGGCTGCCCCAGCACTTCCGGGTTCCTGATGGTGCCAGACCATCAGGAGTGCCAGAGCATTGGATGCCGGACTAATGGAGTTTTACTGTCGTAACGGAAATGGACTAAAAACAATTTTAAGTCAACAAAATTTCAAATCCCCTTAAAAACAGGTTTTGTGAATAGACACTTCCTCTCAGCCAGGCATGTGCAACATATATCTTCCTACAACACTGTAGTTCTATCTGTTGGCCAACATCAAGCATTCCTTTATGCTAAATGCCCCCATTATTTAGCATTCCTTTATGCTAAATGCCCTCATTATTGAGGTACCCCTTCCTCCTTGTAACCTCTTCTCTAAACTAAAGGCAGAGCATGATTATTTTCCACTAGCCCTTTCTCTCATGTCACTCTGGGCCAGGTGTGAAGATGTGATATTCTGATCAGGGGAGGAGAGAAGACACTATACTCCCTTTCTTAGGATCTTCTCCTACTTTCTTCTTTCTGAGCAGTTCCTCCCTAAGCTGAGATCAGCCTCCCCACCTGTGAGCTGTGCAATCTGCTGTGAAAAAGACTTAGACAGTGATCTATGAGGTCCTGGACTAATGCACTGCTATCTGCTTCCAAAGGATGGATAACACATTTTACCTGAGCTTCCTAGTGGATCAGCAGTTTCACCTATGCACTGCCCCCAAGCTACCTCAAAATGCTGTGCCTGTTTTCAGGTTCATGTACCCATTACAAATGCACTTCGAAATACTACCAACATTCTTGGAAGATGTAAAGCATCTGCTGAGCAAAAAGATTTTAAAAGTGGTTAACAGTGGTAAAGTACTATACAACTTATTTTTATGTAAATATGTTCACTGTTACCACAGAATAAGCAAGTAAATGATACAAATTCAGCATTCTTTCCCTCCTCCAACATTTAAACTCTTGTCAGACATGTTAAGGATCTAATCTACTTTAATGAGAACCAAGATCCTGTATGATATAGTAAGCAACATGGAGCATAAACGAGGACTGGAGAAAAAGAAGAGAGGTAGACATAGTTTTATGAAATGTTTGCTTCATACAAAATAAGTAAGAGGAGTGTGTAACATTTAACAGACTTCTTGTGCAAGTCATAAACACAGATGAAGAAAGTCTCTAATATGTAAAACCTCTTCACACTCCAACTTGATAAAAATATTCCTCACTGAATACCAATTTGAAATAAGTTTAATTGAGGAGTCATACTTATAACAAGATTTTAGTCCAGTCATTTTTGAATAATAAACAGAAACTAAAACAGAACAGTTTTTAAAAAAGTAAGAGTCACATTTTGGAAGAATTATCTCTCAAAATGACGTCTCTAACTAAAAATTCCCCTCCACCCAAAAGCAAAGCTCTCCTTTGGGCAAGAACTACATGTCATAAATCAACACACAATGATGTTTATTTCAAAATTCTTTTTAAAGGGAATGTAAAATGTGCATAATACAAATCAGGCCTATGCTGGAAACTTACTTACAAACTATTCTATCAAATAGCTATTGAGAATTCATAATGATGGTAAATGAGTCATTATTGTTTACACCCTCTCTAAGGAAATTTGTCATTCAACAGCACTGACTATCAAGCCAGAGTATCTGTTATCCCTAACTGCACTTTCACCCTTTCCTTACAGGAATTTAGTAGTTTCATACATTGGAGTCATTTCAAAAGTTTTCAGAGCACAGACCTATGAATTTTTCTTCATAATCACTAACTGAATAGCAGTGATAAATTCTTGCTCATCAGTTGGACTGTTGGTCTTTGGTTTTGCTGTTGTGCAAGATTAACATGCACAAAACAGAGTTCCTAAAGAGTGAGACAATTTTTTCTTCTTTACAGGGAGTGGCCTAGTTTTTGGTTTCACAAACTGCTATGTTCAAAGACTGACTGCTGGGTTAATTCATATATTAGATTAGCATTGCTTGGCTTTAAAAGTTTTCTAATAATATTCCCAGGAATAGCGATATTTCAAAACTAAGGAAGTAAGTGTTTAAAGAAAAAAAACCCTTTGTTTCAACATGAGAAACCCTAAAAAAATGTAACTAGATGGCACAGAAAGTATTGATGCTTTTTATTTTATTTACTATATTTTTGCATTTTTCTAGACAGAAGAGATGATATAGTCTCCTTAAACTAAGATCCTCAAATGACAAAATCCTTCACTTCCTACCTTAGCGTATACATTATAATGGGAAAGAGTCTAATTCCATATACACAGTGGTTATCTCCAGGTATTTATCTTCACTCACTTTCATTCTAGGGCTTTAAAAATGTAGCATTTATCAAAGATGCTAACTTGATAGAAGGACAAGCAGTGGCATGTCAAGTTTCCCCACTGCATCTGAATAACATGTCTAACAATTCACAGGCAAGGAACACCTCCAGTGAAACTACCTTCAGTGAGGTAGTTTGATCTTCACACCTGTCAATCTTAAATCTCTACTAAGATGGCCAGAAGAAATGCCTATAGTGATTTTTATGATTTAAGCCATACTTCAGAAAGGTATGTAGCCATTTCTCTAAATGGGGTTGCTTTCATTAAATAAGGCTTTAGACAAGCCTACTAGAAAATGGATTGATACAACCATTTCATGGAGGCAGTCTTAGGCCAGCTATACACTGGAGGAGAAAGTCAAACTAAGATACACAACTCCAACCATGTGAATAGCGTAACTGGAGTCAAAGTACCTTAGCTTGACTTACCGTGGCATCCCTGCTGTGGGAGGTTTACAGGAGAAACTCTCCCATCAAATTCCCTTACTCCTCATGACCCCATGGAGTACCAGGGTAAAGGGGGGCACCATCAGTGGTTAATTTAGCACGGGGTGGGCAATACTACCATGGCGGTTTTCCCAGTGTTAGCCTCTGGCATGTCATCTCCCCTATATTTATCGACATGGCCACAGGTATCGGCCATCACAGCTCCTGTTGGCTGCAGGTTGTTGTTCCTGGCCAAAGGGAACAGTGGGAAATGGCATGGACTAGGAGACCACTTCCGGCAGCTCTGACTGGCTGGGAACGGTGATCCACAGCCAAGAGAAGTTGCAATCGCCAGTACTAGCTCCTGTGCAGGTAAGCAGTGGGGGCCCACCAGGAGCTAACCCTGGCAAACTGGATCTGGCCCGTGGGCCAATATTTGCCCACCCCTGATTAAGTGGGTCCTTACTAGACTAGCTAAAACAACTCCTGGATGATCTATCTCTGGAGCATCAATTTCCATCTACATATAAATAAGGCCATACAACAGCCAGACTGCAATGACTTTTCAACACTACAAATCCTCAGTCAGATTCAAATCAGTAACCTAGCAGTGAAATCTAGCTCTGAATATCAACTAAATATAGCTGTTCTGTGTTGTGTAGTAACTAATTTTACAAGCTATACAGCAAAGCATGATGCTTATTGAAGTTCATAATTTTTCCCTTAGTGTTACTTTTATTTACTAATACTACTTGTCCCTTGCACAACTAAACACTAGCAAGTTTTTTTTTTTAAATATGCAGCCGCATCCTGTGGGGTTTTACATACAATTTGATGAATGCCCACATATCTGATAAAAAAGAAATGTTTTTTATATAAATGCTTTGTTAGCCTATGGGTGTCATTGCCTCTTGATACCCCTGATAACTCAAAAAAGATTAGAATCATAGAATCCTAGGGCTGGAAGGTCATCGAGTCCAGCACCCTGCCCAAAACAAGACCAATCCCAACTACATCATCCCAGTTGGGGCTTTGTCAAACTGGGACTTAAATTAACGAGATTATCAAGACCATCCAAATTTATTTATATGCAACCAACCAACTGGTTTGGAAGATATATAAATTATTTCTTCTACTTCAAGGCATTAACCAATAGGTAATTAATGGGAGTTAGAAAGAAGCTTTCCCTGAAGGAAAGTTACTCCATAATTGTCTGTTACAGGGCTTCCTGCGATTTCATCTGAAGCATCTGTTGTGGGATAATGTCAAACAAGATACTGGCCTAAATGGGCAACTGGTCCGATCCAGTGTAGCTGTAGCTCTATCCCACCTTCACACTGGCAGCAGCCATTTTAATCCTTTGTCGTTTACTTAAAACCTGAAAAGCAAAATATCACCTCCTGCAAGAGCTACTAAAGAGAGAATAACAATCAAATGGAGGAAGCCTTTGCATAAAGTCCCTCCTTACCAACATAATGTAGAAAATCCCACTAACCTTCTACATTCATGGCTTCTCTCAGAGCCTGCAATTTCTTCTGTCTCTCTCTGATCCTGTCAAAGGCACATGATATTGCTGCAGAGGTTGATGACTCCGGCACCGGGCACACTTGGTCCAGTTTTTGAGGGCCAAAGACATCCAGTGCTATGCTTCCATCAGAGTATCTTGCTTCCTTATTCCTAGTGGTAGCTGAAGTCGGAACTATAACTGCTTCATAGTGACTGTTGGGTCTGTGAGACTCTGCAGAATGGTCTGTCTCAGTTGCTTTGTCAGTTGTGCCTAGCAAGTCTGTGGAGGAAGCCCAAACCTTCCATTTGGGAAAATTATCTGCTCCTATGTTATTCTTTTCCTTCAAGTTGTTAGTTCTACACCGGTAAGAACAGCAAGCATCTTCATGTCCAGAGTAGTAATCTGAGGACATGCCTCGGAAAAAGTCTCCCTCACCTGGTGCTCCTCTAATGGACAGGAATCCCATAGATTTACTAAGCCCTTTGTTCAGCATAGCCTGTTGAGAGAATTGAGTCTTGTGTACTTCTGATGCATCACTCATTAAACTTCTTCCTGGAATGAGAAGAATCCATCATGCATAGCATTGTCAGTTCATGCACTGGAGTGCAACTAAAGTTATTGATTTTGTAAGCTACATACTATGTAAAAATGGTAGCTTTTGGTTTATCATGCAAATGCTGAAAAAACTATTTTAAAGGATTCTTCAGCTATGAATAATCCAGAACAATACTTATGTTATCAGATACTTTCCAACATTCATTTTTCTTGATTTTTGAACTATCCAAGGATGAATTCCTGACCCAGTAAAGTGGTATAACTAATAATTAAGGCTCTACAAAATTCATGGCCATGAAAAAGCACATCACAGACCATGAAATCTGTTTTTTTTGGTCTGCTTTTACCCTATACTGTACAGATTTCACAGGGAAGATCAGCATTTCTTAAACTGGAGGCCGTGACCCAAAAGAGAGTTGTTGGGGGAGGAAGAGGTTTGGGGGGGAGGTTCATGATACTGCCACCCTTACTTCTGTGCTACCTTCAGAGTCAGGAAGCCAGAGAGCAGTGGCTGTGGCATGCGCACCCAGTTCTGAAGGCAGCATCCTGACAGCAACAGTGCAGAACTGAGGGTGGAAATATCATACCATGCCACCCTTACTTCTGCACTGCTGCCTTCAGAGTCAGGAGACCAGAGAGTGGCAGCTGCTTATGGAGAGCCCAGCTCTGCAAGCAGCAGTCTAGAAGTAAGGGTGGCAATACCATACCATGCCATCGTTACTTATGTGCTGCTGCTAGCACTGGCTCTGCCTGCAGAGGTGGGCTCCCGGCCAGCAGCCACTTATCTCCAGCTGCCCCATTCTGAAGGCACAGCTGCACAGAAGTAAGGATAGCAGTACTACAAACACCCCCCTCTAATAACCTTGTGACCGCCCACAACTCCTTTTTGTGTTAGGAACCCTACAATTACAATTCCATGACATTTCAGATTAAAATATCTGAAATCATGAAATGTATGATTTTTAAAATGCTATGACCAAAATGGACTGTGAATTTGGTACGGGCCTGCTTATAATATTTTAAAACATACAAGGTGAAATAAATATATTTTAAGATTTTAAGAGTTTTCTCCCATCAAATAATGGTCTTTTAAAAATAATCGGAAGTATTCCTGAAAATATTTGCATTATCCTTTACATAATCCTCCCCCTCCCACCTGCTCTAAAGGAAAAATCCACAGTTTTATTATGTTATGACAAGTCTAGTTTTGTTCTACTTAACTGGATACACTACTATATTGGCTGCAGTACGAAGTGACTACGTAACATGGAATTTAAAACATCCTGGATCTTACAGTAATTACTATTTTGGAAAATGTTAGACCTCTTGATTAGCTTTCTAAACTTATAATAGGCACTCAGAATTTTCAAGAACAGAATAACTGTAGGAGTTTTTATGCTTTACATTAAGGTAGCATTTCAGGCAAGTAAGCTATTTTGAAATTACTTAAACATAATCATATGAAATAAGAAATTTCTTCTACAAATGTACTTGGAAGAATGCTAAACTTTACTTAACCTCAGCATTACCCCACTATCACTGAAAACTTTCAGTGCAAGTATAAGTTTTTGTCATGAAACTTTCTGGAAACTATGGGCCCAATTTCACAAACACAAAATCCTTAGGAACACTTTGTTACTTTGTAGATCCTACGAACTACACAGTACATGCATGGCCACACTACAGAGTTTACAGTGCTGTAGCTGCATCGATGCTGCTGTAAGTTCTACAATTAGGGTTGCCAGGTGTCCAGTATTGACCCGGACAGTCTGGTATTTTCGCCTCCTGTCTGGTAAAAAAAATTCAGAAAATACCGGACACCTAAAATGTCCGGTATTTTCTGTTTTTTTTCTTGGTCAGGAGGCGAAAATACTGGACACCTGGCAACCCTAGCGCCCGGATCAGCTGATCGTTGGCACAGCGTGGCGGCCATTTTTATTTTAATGAAGCGGGGATTATTTAAATCCCCGCTTCTTTGATTATGCCGAGTAAACTATTTTACATGGCTCCGTCGAGGGAGCCATGTAGTCTAGACATACCCCCAGATGCGACCTGCCATCCCCCCGGCGTCGGCTGGTCAGGGAAGGCGCATGACACTTTCTTCCCTGAGCACAACATCAGGATCGGGGATGTTGAAATGCAATTGTGCCATTCAACATGCCGTGGCTGATGAAGTCATACACCTGGACCCAAGCAAGGACCGATTCAATGGCCACCTCTCCAGGGCCCACATGCTGGCCGAATGCACCTCCAGGTGCTTGAAGGCGCAGTTCAGGTGCCTCCTGACCTGCCGGATGTGGAGGAGCACAACATCCCCCAAGTGATATCCGCATGTGGTGTTCTCCACAACATTGTGGCGAGGAAAGGGGAGTCCTTCCTTCCAAGGTGGGGGGCAGAGGCTGACCAGGAGGGATGGGCCTTCGAGCAGCCACACACAGCTGTCATCCAGAAGGCCTAGTAGGCGAGGGGTGTGCATCCAGAAGGCCCTAAGGGAGAGTTTCTCTCAAGGACCCCAGTAACTCTTCCCAGGAGCTCCCCACTAGATGCCTGTGCCTTTCCCCTCTGTCTTTCCTCTAACAATCCCTCCACTCCTCTCTCCTGCAGACACAATAAAAAACATGTTTTGGGTTTTTTAAAAAATTGCTTATTTGGGATAGAAGTACCTCAGGAAGAAGGGAGGGCTGAGAACCTGGAAATGGGGAGGGGAGCTGAGAACCTGGAAACGGGGAGGGGTAGAAGAGGCTCAGAGCTAGGACTGTGAGTGGCATGTGACTCGGGTGCTTCTTCCGTCTTGTGTGCAGGGACCTCGGCAACCTCACGGGTGGAGGGGTCCTGGGAAAAAAGGGGGATAGGCAGGAGGGGGGCTGGAGCGGAGTCAGGCATTGGAGGAGGAGCAGGGTCTGGCATGGGAGTGGGGAGCAGGGACTGGAGCCGGGTAGTTCAGAAGCTCCCAGATGGTCACACATATGTTGTGGCCCTGCTGCAGCAGCAATGCCCACATCTGGGCCTGCCACCGCATACTGTCCTGGACCTTCTGGCTCAGCGTCTGTTTTACAAGGCATAAGGGATCTATCGGAAAAGGCTTTCTTTAGCAAAAGATCCCCCTCTAGACTGCTGCTTTTCTCTGACAAAGCTCTGTGCCGAAAAAAAGCAGCGGACATTTTTATGCTAATGAAGCGCGGGAAAAGGGCTTATTCTTAGTGGAATGAGGTTTACCACAGTTGGAAAAAGCTGTCCATTATTTCAACTTTCTATTGAAATAACGCAATTGCCGTGTGGATGCTAGTATTGTTTTTCTGAAATAATGGCTGTTATTCTGGAAAAATGGTGCAGTGTAGACACACCCTCAGAGCGAACTTTTAAAATAACCCAGATGAGATATTAGCCTATATTTCCTCCCTCTGAGTCAGCCTTGAAGTCCTCTTCACAAAAGAAAACAATCCTTGAGCTCAAAGCAATCTATTGCATTGAACCTTCTATTGTGAAAGAGTTCTGGAATCTAAACCGCTGCCCTTTGTTAGAGAGTTGATCAACCCTCCTCAAGACACACATTAGGCTCCTGCTGAGCTTCTAGTGAGTCTATTACTTTTTATAGCATTTTATTGAGTGCTCTAAGAGTTTCTACAAACACTTTGAAAACTAACTGATTTGCACCCTTAAGCTTTGGCTCTCTACTCTTTTCTTGTTACCATTTTGGCTTGAATAACACCTGGCATGATAAATGAGCTCTTCTTATCCTTACAGTCATACCATTTTACTGTTCTAAGCTTCAGAAGAAACTAAATGTCTTCAAGTGAGTACAAAAGCTGCTGTCATTGAAAATACTAAAATGAAAGGCTTTGTTAAAGGGATAAACAAGTTCTAAAACTAAGTGTTACAAAACTAACTCAATATTCCAAAATTAGGGTTAAAGCCCTAAGCCTCAATTAAAAAAAAGAAAAAGAAAATAATCCATGGCTGGCCACCATCTTACATGTTTACATCTACTGATTATTTCTGCTATTAATTATTCAGAAGGCCCCTAGCTCAAATGTTCAATGACTGGCTGTCAGCCAGTTTGCATATTAATGACCTTCAAATGGTCATAGGCCAAAACACCACCACATATCAGTCTGTTGCTTTCAATGGCCCCCTCTCCCCACCCTGAATTATATGCAAACTTTGTGGTTTAGGAAAGGGAGTAACTACTGCAGTGCATGGGAACATGGTAGGTGCACTTTAGCAACAAGTCATCTCCAACATTAGAAATGTATTTCAGTATTTTCATTAATTAAGATTCTTGATGTTGGGGAGGACATCAAAGTGAAACAGCCAATTTCCTCTCTTCCCCCAAAAGTTCCAATTCTAAGTCAGACTTTTTTATTGGAAAAATTGCTTTTTGCATTACTTCACCTAATTGTTTTACTTTCCAAATCAGATTGCCTACGCTGAAATGAAATACATGCAGTAAGCCTAGTGAAAGAATGATGATGTTATAGGAAAGTGAGGAAATTCCTGCCCCCAAAAATGATGGTTATAGAATACTCTGACTGCATTTCAGGATGATCTGTGAACCATACAGGCCCCAAAAGCTTGCACATGTTTAATGATTTCCTGAACAATAACAAAAACTGAGTCCAAATGTATTAAAACCATCAGGTATGTCTCCTCACACAATAACAAGCATGCCTATTCTATACTGACAGCAAGTTCAGTAAGGGACCATGACCCGTACAAATATAGGAATGAGAAAACGGGAGGAGAAGAATGACATCAACCTCAAGCATTGCTTGTATATTATGGACATGTAGGCAAGTGCTGGCAAGCCCTACTAAGTGCTCTGTTTTTAGTCAAGCCTCAGCAAAGAGGAGACTGACTCCTCCAGTCAGCGTGTGCGTTCCCATTCCTTAACTCACATGCCCACTTGATCTTTCCTCAAAGGGAGGAGCGAGGTCCCTAACTGATATCTCATCCCCAGGGACTGGGATAGTGCTCCTGGCTGCAGGAGAGCAGATAAGCAGTTTGTGAAGTGGATGTCTTTGTCAGAGAGCAGCGCATGAAGGCATGCCTGATAGAAGCCCATTTCCACACTGTGATTCCATTCTGCTGACTGGGATTCTTAGAATGCCATCCTTAAACGATTCGCACATTGACTTATACTGTCCATGTCAGCCTTTAACATATAACCAAAGGGAAATCAGTGTTGGCCTTAGCATTTAGGCATTAGGCTATAAAACAGTGTCACTATAATCTCCTGTGATCTCGTCACAAAGCACAGGACAGGAATGAGGATTTTGGAGAGAGCTGTGTGAATGAGTCTATGCATCCCCTTAAATCAGGGATGGGAAACCTCCGCCTCCCAGATTAAGTGAAGGAACAGTTCTTCATGCAAACAGGGATTTTTTTGCACTTGACTTGAATTTTGCATATTTTTCTTTTTCCTGCATTTCATTATAGATCACAGAGTAAACAGCAATATTAATACAAGTGCTCAAAATATTATCCCTTCCCCACAAACACACAGCTATGAAAACACAATAAATTTTTAAAAACCCTTTCTCTTGCTTATCTAGATGTCTTTAATCCTTTTTACTTCCTCCCATTCTGCAGTTCAGTCTACATTATTTTTATATCTATTCTTTTTATCTATTTCTATCATGCTCATCACAATGGCATGCTAGTATCTATTTTCTAGCACCATATCTAGATATTTAACCTTTAGCTGATGGCAACTTAATGCCAATTTTTATTTTCTGTAAATAACGCAAATGCAATGATAGTAATTACATGATTCTAATGTGTAATGGAATAATTAAATATGATGAGAGTAGAGATAAACAAATACTGAAATTAAAAGCAAAAAAATGTATTATAAAACACTTCTGATTAAAGTTGGGTGACTTTTTTTCAGACAAATAGTTTATTTACTGAAAAATGAAGTTTTAGTCAATCTAAAATTATTCATGAATTTGACACAAATTTGCTGACGACTGTCAGCCAGAACAAATATCGGAAGACTCAGATGCCAGGGATAGTGAACACGATGTCACCTCCTTTATAATCTTTAGCTCAGAGGTCAAGGCACTCCTCTAGGAGGTGGGAAACCCAGGTTCAATTTCCCTCTATGTCTGATGTGAAAGAGGGATTTGTACTTTGGTCTTCTGCATGCTAGGTAAATGCTCTAACTCCTAGGATGCACAAACATTGTCATTCCCTGTCCCAAGCACTATTAGGTCATTATGAATGACAAAGAATAGTCATAGTCATTGAACTAGGAAAAAAGAGCAAAGGTGACTCTGCAATTTGGTGGTTAGGGTACTTGTCTGCAACAATATCCACATTTTCAAATTTGTTTGGTACACTTACTAACAAAGGGCCAAATTCTGCCATCTTTACTTAAACTATGTAGGGCATTGCTTTCTAAATAGTCTCATTGATTTACCTCCAAGCACGATCACCAGACTCTTGCTCTAAAAAAGCTACATCTATTAGTTTGCCTCTAGCAGTTCATTATCAAAACAGTGCAGGCAATTGATCAGATGTTATGTAACAGTGGATGCTGTCAATGCAGTTTATCTGACAGTTCTAGAATACAGGATATATTTATTCTCATTCTGTGTATATAGTTCAATCCTTTTAAAGTACTTTCTCCTATCTTATTTTTCTTCTGACCAACATGAAATTTATTTTGTTATTCAGGCATACAGTAACATCTTTTTAATATATATAGCTTAGATTGAGACAGGGTCAGTGCCTTGTACTTCTTAGTGCATATGCACCCATTGTGTCTGCTATAGACAATAAAAAGGAGACACTGCAATAGCCTGAATTCAGTTATCTCTATAAAACAGCGGTCACCAACCAGTAGATTGGGATCTACTGATAGATCTTTGAGCCTCTGAAAGGTGATCCTGACTGGTTTGGCCAAGAGGCTATTAAGTGCCAGCACATCAGCTGCCCCTCCCCCCCACTGCTGCTCAGCTCCTGCCCTTTGCCTTGGAGCTGTCCCCTCAGGAGCCTCCTACTTGCTGTGCAAGACAGGGGAGGGAGAGGAGAGGCACTGATGTCAAGATGCCCCTTCTCCCACCCTGCATCCTATCTGTACAGAGCAGAGAGGGGGCACAATAGGATTTGGGATGGAGTTTGTTGGTTGCTTTTGGAAGTGGGGCAAGGCCACTGGAAGGGTGAGCCTGCCTTAGCCCCACTGCACCACCACCCAGGAGCCACCTGAGGTAAGCAGTGCCCTGCTGGAACCCACATCCTGAAATCCTACCCAAGTCATGAACTCCCTCTTGCACCCCAAGCTCCTGCCCTAGCCCCGAGCACCCCTGCATCCAAATGTCCTCCCAGAGCCAGCACCTAGAACTCCCTCTGGCATCCCAACTGCCTGCCCCAAGCTCAGCTCAGAGCCCCTCTCACACTCCAGATCCCTTAATCCAAGACCAGAGCCTGCATCCCAACCCTCTGCCCCAGCCTGGTGAAAGTGAGGGAGGAGGGAGGGAGGACAGAGTGAGCAGGGGAAGGGGCCTCGGAGAAAGGGTACAAAGAGGCGGAACAAGGGTATTTGGGTCTGAGGTAGATCTTGGATTGCACTTAAATTCAAAAAGTGATCACATGCTTAAAAAGGATGGAGACCACTGCTATAAAACATTTTAAATCAAAGCTGTATACACACTGCAATTTTAATGCTAGAGTTGGTTAAAACTGTACCACATACCAAAGGTAGTTGGACATCATGTATTGGAAGCGAGAACACAAATAATGGCATTCTCTTTCTTCAAATTTATGCACAGCATGAACTTGCTATTGAAAGCTCATTTTTCCAACAGATGAACAAATACAAAGCAACTTGGATGCACCCTTGGTCGAAACACTGGCATATGACTCACTATTTCATTTCAAAATAAAATATCTTTCTGATGTTAAGTTGACTTGTGCAATGAGTGGCTCTGGCTCCTGGTCTGACTATTACATCTCCTTAAGCCTTTGTCCACCTACATGTTGTCATTCTGCTGTATGCTGGGAAAAGTTGGATATAGGTGAACTTCAAATGCCTGAGACACAAGCATTGCTTCAACTTAGTCTTGACGCTTCCTTAATCATCAACAAGCAGCCATCCACTATTGAGGAGGACTGGATTAACATCAAGGAAACAATCTACAAAACTGCTGCTGAAATACTAGGTTTCCAAAAATGCATACACAAGAACTGGTTTGATGACAAGGACAAGCTATTCTTGATGAGATGCATATGACACACCTGGATCAACAATAACGAGAATGCCTCCAGGAAATCAGCATACATTCAATCTAAGCAGAAGGCACAAGTCGAATTACAACAAATAAAAGAGGAATGGCAGAAATATAAAGCAGTCAAACTTCAAGATGCAGCCGATAGACATGATTTTAAAGCAGCGGTGGGTAATAATTTTTAATGGGGGGGCCACTACAAGATTTTGCAAATGATCAAAGGCTGGACTTCTCTGAAAGGGGTTGGGAGTCTGGGATGAAGGTTGAGTGCAGAAGGGAGCTTGGGGTAGGGAACTGG
Source organism: Rafetus swinhoei (assembly GCA_019425775.1). Taxonomy (NCBI): domain Eukaryota; kingdom Metazoa; phylum Chordata; order Testudines; family Trionychidae; genus Rafetus; species Rafetus swinhoei. The sequence goes on from CM033449.1 coordinate 123,545,936, forward strand.
GGTGCAGGGTCTGAGAGGGAGTTTAGGTGAAGGAGGGGTTGTAATCTAGGGCAGGGATTTGGGTTGCAAGGTCCAGGAGAAGGAGAGGATTCTGGCCTGGGGGAAGGGCTCTACAAGGGAGTGCAGTGTCTGGGAGGGAGTTGTGGCCTGCGAGAAGGGGGGAAATGGGGTGCAGATGGTTTGGATGGTGACCTGGAGCAGGAAGGGGTGGTGACCTAGGGCAGGTAGTTGGGGAGGGAGAAGGGGTGGGATGCCAGATGCAGGCTTTGGCTGGGAGGTACTTAACTAGGTGGCTAGGCCAGGCAGCAGACCTGCAGGAACCTGAGGCAGGCTTTCTTCCTTTCCGCTGCAGTCCTAGGATGGTCAGGCTGGCTGCTCCACATGGCTCTGCTCCAGGCATGAGGGTTTGAGAGAGGCGTCACATGCTGCCTCTACGCCCAGCAAAACTTTTCAGCTTCTATTCACCAAAGAACCTCCCCCATTCCTCCCCAGAGTTCAGAGCACAGAGCAGCTGCCATTTAAAGCAAGGCCCCGGTGAGGTGGCCACAGCCCAGATCTTGCCCACCCCTTTTATTAAAACATGATTTAAAGGCAGTAAGATGTAAAATCCTATTGGCCAGAAAGCCTCTCCCTTCGCTCCCCAGTGTTCAGAGCACAGACCAGCTGCCATTTAAAGGAAGGCCCTGGTGAGGTGCGGGCTAGGCAGCAGCCAACAGGGGAGTTTGACTGGGAAATGTAAGTGTGGCTTTAGGGGGCCCTGTTGTGAGCTGGTGGGGTTTGTATCCAAGTGCCTGTCTGTCTGTGAGCATTTGTGAGACTGGTGTTAGTTGAAGGAACTGTTTGATCGTGCATTTGGCTGTTTGAAAAGTGCGACACTTGAAAAACATGAATTGGGAGTGCTTTGTTCCAGGTGGGACTTGCGGGGCTGGTTGGATTGGAGGCAAGGCTTTGAGACAGGCCTCTGGCCTGGAGTCATCAGACTTATAAAAAAGGCAGCCAGAGCAAACTGAGTGAGCAGCAAAGAGGACAGCAGCCAATAGGGGAGTTTACCTGGGAATTCGCCTTGTGGGGAGTCCCATAGAGGTTGGAGGTTTTTTCTTTATTTTTATTCTTTTTTCTCTCTCTCTTCTCCCCTTTAGGGTGCAATAAAACCATTTGAGGAGTCTCTCAGAAGAAAGGCAGTGAAGGGTCAGCTGTTGTGACCAGCACAGCATGTGCCATGTTTGTCTTCTTCCCAGAAGACAGAAGTGATTTTGTCTGTACTAAGTGCAAGCTGATCTCCATATTGGAAGAGAAGGTTAAAGGACTGGAGGCACAAGTACCAACCCTACGTTCCATCAGAAAAGATGAAGACTTCCTCGATAGAAGGCAGCATTTAATACTGCAGGCACAGCAAGCTGAAGAACCAGTGAGGGCAGTACAGAACAAGGAAGAAACCTGGCAGCATGTAACCTCCAGGAGAAGAAAGCCAACTCGGGTATACCCATTTCCAGTAGAGGTAAGTAACCGCTTTCAGGCTCTATGAACAAGGAGAATGGTGGAGAATGCTCTGGCAGAGACCTCTCAGGGAACAGATCAAGAGACCCATCGACCAGAAGGCATGGAATGCATATTCCTAAGAATGGCAGTTTCATGACTACCACTCCCAAGAGAAGCAGGCGGGTGGTGGTGGTCAGGGAGAAAAGCCTGTTGAGAGTCTTTGGGGTAAGTTTAGAGGTAGGAGCAACAATAATGTCATGGGCACTATCTACTATAGACCTTCAGATCAGGTGGATGAGGTAGATGAGGCTTTCTTCAGAAAAGTAAGAGAAACTTCCAGATCACAGGCCTTGGTTCTCAATGGGGACTTCATTCACCCTGACATCTATTGGGAGACCAATGCAGCAGTACACAGACAATCCAGGAAGTTTTTGGAGAATGTTGGGAACAACTTCCTGGTAGAAGTGCCGAAGGAACCAACCAGGGTGTTGGAGTTTTATATTTGTATTTTAGGTTTAATAATGTAGTAATGTATGACTTATGTTAAGGTAGGGATAGATTTTTAGGCTTTTAGTTAAATATATATATACACCTTTCTTTGTTTTAAAGTTTAGTAAGTGAGACACAAAATCTTATATTGTGTCTATGTTAATGAGATTAGAGGAATGCTGAAGGATCAGTCTCAATGTGAATTGTTTTGATTAGGGTTTAATTTACAACGTCTTTTGTTTTGCTCAATATAAAACATTGCTGTTTATATTCTCTTCTTTGAAGGTCTCTGTAAGGACTGTTTATGTGTGAATGTGCTGCGTATGTGTCAAGATAAGGTGCAAAGGTCGTCATCAGAGCCAGATAGCCAAGAAAGGTGGCATAATGCGGGTGAAGACAGACAGATTGGCGTCAGAAGAGCCATCAGCATGCATCCTAAGAAAGGACGGGCAAAACTGACGACTCGAAAGGTGAAGGGTGGGGCACCCCTGAAAACAACTGATTAAATCCAGGACAGAATGACTTTCTCGGAGATGTTTGGAATGGTAACATCAAAAGATAACACCGGACACAGGCTGATATAGCAAAATCCATAGAGGAAAGGATTATAAAAGCAGGGTGCTTTGCCATGGACCTTTGGGTTCATCTTGCCACCAACTCCAGGAACATCAGATTGCGACCGACAGAGCCTGGCTCTTCCTCTGTGATTGATCTAGCTGGCCACTAGATTGATTCAGACTCTAGACTGGAAACTATAACATCGACTGGCGGGAGACTGTGCGTGTGTGCGGGGTGACTGAAAAGCATATGCTACTGTTGTATTCTCAATAAATGTGGTGTACTGCCTTTTCCCCTATAAAAGATCTCGTGTGCTTTGTTTAAGCATAACAAGGGGCCATGCTCAGCTTGACCTGCTGCTCACAAAGGGGGAGGAATTAGTAGGGGAAGTAGATGTGGGTGGCAACCTGGGAAGCAGTGATCATGAGATGGTCGATTTCAGGATCCTGATGAAAGGAAGAAAAGAGAACAGCAAAATACACATCCTGGACTTCAGGGTGGACTTTGACTCCCTCAGAGGACTGACCCCTGGGATGCTAACATGAAAGGGAAAGGAGTCCAGGCAGTATTTTAAGAGACAAACCATCCCAATGAGTAGTAAAAAAAGCAAGGTGACTAGCTTTGCTTAGCAGTGAAATCCTGGGCAGATTAAACACAAAAAGAAAGTTAACAAGAAGTAGAAACGTGAACAGATGACTTGGGAGGAGTATAAATATATTACTTGAACATGCAGGGGTGTGGGACCCTTACTGGATGAAGGAAGTAACCTAGTGACAGATGATGTGGGAAAAGTTAAAGTATTCAATGATTCTTTTGCCTCTGTCTTCATAGACAAGGTCAACTCCCAGACTATTGCACTAGGCAACACAGTATGGGAAGGAGGTGGGCAGCCCTTGGTGGAGAAAGAACAGGTTAAGAACTATTTAGAAAAGTTGGACATACACACATCCATGGGGCTGGATTTAATGCATCAAAGTGTCCTGAGGGAGTTGGCAGATGTCATCGCAAGCGGAGTACCCCAAGGTTCAGTTCTAGGGCTGGTTTTGTTCAACATCTTTATTAATGACCTGGATGAGGGGATGGATTGCACCCTCAGCAAGTTTGCAGATGACACTAAGCTAGGGGGACAGGTAGATATGCTGGCGGGCAGGGATAGGGTCCAGAGTGATCTAGACAGATTAGAGGATTGGGCCAAAAGAAATCTGATGAGGTTCAACAAGGACAAGTGCAGAATCCTGCACTTGGGACAGAAGAATCCCAAGCATTGTTACAAGCCGGGAAACCAACTGGCTAAGTAGCGGTTCTGCAGAAAAGGAACTGGGGGATTACAGTGGAGGAGAAGCTGGATAGGAGTCAACAGTGTGCCCTTGTAGCCAAGAAACCTAATGGCATCTTAGGGTGCATTTGCAAGAGCATTGCCAGCAGATCTAGAGAAGTGATTATGCCCCTTTATTTGGCTCTGGTGAGGCCACATCTGGAGTATTGTGTCCAATTCTGGCCCCTCCCTCCATTACAGAAAGGGAGTGGATGCATTAGAGAGGATCCAGTGGAGGGCAACGAAAATGATTAGGGAGCTGGAGCACATGACCTATGAGGAGAGGCTGAGGAATTTGGACTTGTTTAGTCTGTAGAAGAGTGAGGGGGGAATTGATAACACCCTTTAACTACCGGAAGAGAGGTCCCAAAGAGGATGGAGAAAGGCTGTTCCCAGTAGTGACAGATGACAAAACAAGGAGCAATGGTCTCATGTTCCAGTGGGGGAGGTCTAGGATGGATTTTAGGAAAAACTTTTTCACTAGGAGGGTGGTGAAGCACTGGAATGCGTTACCTAGGGAGGAGGTGGAATCTCTGTCCCTAGAGGTTTTTAAGTCCTGTCTTGACAAAGCCCTGGCTGGGATGATTTAGTTGGGATTGGTCCTGCTCTGGGCAGGGGGTTGGACTTGATGACCTCCTGAGGTCTCTTCCAGCCCTAGGGATTCTATGAAAATTCTATTTAATTGGTTTAACATAATGTTTAACTGGTTAACTGATTAAAGCAGGGGGGACAGGACTAGAGCTGCCCCCTGCCACAGACAAGGGTTATTGGGCTGGAGAGCCCTACCTGCAGCATCCCTGGTCTGAACTACCACTGACAGGGCCTGCTGTGGCCTTGGCAGTCAGAGAGCTGTTCCAGCCCCAACCGGTTAACAGGAATCACTTAAAGGTGAGGCTTGCCAGTTAAGTGGTTAACCATTCACATCCCTAAGAGCAGTTGTCACCAACTAGTAGATCGGGATCTACCAGTAGATCTTGGAGCCTCTGACTTGTGATCCTGACAGGTTTGGCTGAGAAACTATCAAGCACTGGCACGTCAGTTGCCCCTCCAACCACTTTCATGCTGCTCATGCCCTCTGCTTTGGAGCTGTCCCCCTTGGAGCCTCCTACTTGCTGTGCAGGGGGTAGGATGGAGAAGAAGGAGGGCTCTGATGTCAGGGTATCCTTCCTCCCCCCATTCCTGTACTCTATCTCCACACAGAGAGAAGGGGATGGAGGGAGCTAGGCAATGAAAATCTCTGTCACTCTCACACACTGTGTGTGTGTCTGTCATTCTCACAAACACACACTGTCCTTCCCTCTCATCTCCCAACCCAGCACGTACATGGGGGTTGTTGTTACTTCTTTTACTGCGTGCAAAGTGTGTTCGTTTTGGTTTTTGACTGGTCTGTGCATTTCATAATTTTCATTTTTCTCTTACACTTAAATTTAATTATTTGAGTAGCGAGTTCTAAATTGCCTAACCTGTTGTGACTGGAGTAATAACCCTGTGGTAATTGCTGCTCCTGGAAGTGGCTGGCATGTCCCTGCAGCCCCTGAGAAAGGCAGTGCAGGAGGTCCCCACATGCCGTCCTTGCCTGAAGACATCACTCCTGCAGCTCCCATTGATCAGTAATGGGGAACCATGGCCAGTAGAAGCTGTGGGCCCAGTGCCTGTAGATGAGGGACAGCACATGGTGCCATGGAGCCATCACTGTACATGCCAGCTGCTTTCAGGAGTGGTGCAAAGCCAGGCAGAAGTACGCCTGCCTTAACCCCACTGCTTCACCACCTGTAAGCTGAGTTAAATGGTGCCCAGCCAGAGCCTGCTTCCTGAACCCCTGTCCCAGCCCTGAACCTCCTCCTATACCCAACCTCCTGCCCCAGATGTGAGTCCCCCTGCACCCAAACTCCTTCGCAGAGCTTATATCCTGAAACCCCTTCTGGACCAAGCTCAGAGCCCCTCCCACATTCCAAACCCCTTGGCCTAAGACCAGAGCCTGCACCACAACCCCCTATCCCAGCCTGGTGAAAGTAAATGAAGATGGGGGAGGAAGTGGGATGGAGTGAACAGGGTGAGGCCTCGGAGAAGGGGTGGAGCAGGGGAGGAGCCTCAAAAAAGGGGCTGGAAGGATGTGGGTTTGAGGTAGATCTTACATTGCACTTAAATTGAATAAGTGATCTTGTGGTTAAAAAGGCCGGAGGACACTGCCTAAAAGGCAGTTTATGGGCTGTGAGTTGCTGGCTCTACACCAGTGTGCTCTGCTCATGGCAGCACTGATTACAGATAGTGCTAAAAACCTTGTTTTGCAATGTATTAAACCAGACCTCACTTGAAGAGATGCTTCAGTGGGCTAATGATTCACTGCTCATTATGCCGCCAACTCTTGAGGAGGTACACTTTCCTTAAGGCTGTTGATAAGTTTCATTTCCTTGCAAGCGTACTGTCCTCCAACATAAATGATGCTGCTTATGTATCTTCTCAACTAGCCAAACCCTTTAGAAGACTGACAAAACGTTTATGGAAGGATCATGGTGTTAGACTAATAGCTTTGTATGGAATTTATCAGACAGTTGTCCTGAATATCCTGCTGTATGACTCCGAGTCATGGACCATATAGCGCTGCAATGTTTTGAAACTTGATCAGTTCCATATGCACTGTCTCAGGAAGATTGCCCATGTGAATTGGTGGGGCAAATTTCCTAACGCAGAGGTCCTTAAGCTGTGTGGTGTTATGGGCATGAAAGCAATGCTTATGAACAAACAGTTTCGCTGGATTGTTCATGTTATGAGGATAGATGATACACGGACACTAAAGATGGTCTTCTATGGCCAGCCTGTTCATGGAAAGTACTCTATTGGTGGTCAGTATAAGCATTATAAAGACTTCTTATAGGCCAATGTGAGGTCATGCAGCATATCTCCTGGTGACCTGGGGATCATAGCTCAGGACAGATAGTATCAAACTATTGTACAGGCTCTCAAACACTTTGAGAATCAAATATCCAGAGATTACAAGAAAAGCGTAGGATCTGAAAAGAATGTACAACACCCACAAATGGCAGATTTTTATGTGACATCTGTAATAGGATTGGCTTAGTCCCTCACCAATGGTGTCTTGGAAGATGAGATCCCTCGATCCTCATTAAAGATTTCCAGACCATGTATCACTGATGGATGGAAACAGGAAAATCCTTATCACAAAACAAAACAGCTAGTCACTCAAATGAGAGGGGGAAGCTCATAAAAGAAGTTGGATTTACAATCCCTCAGAAGCAAACGGAGGGCCTGAAAGGAGATAACAGAGCCAGATGTGGCCTGGGAGTTGCTTGCTGGAAATTCTATCCTGCACCTTTTTTTTTTTTTTTGGTTGAGAAATCCCAAGTGTCAGATTAAAGTTACTTCATTCTTTGTAAAGAACATGAACTGGAAGGAGTTACCCTTTGAAGAGCTGTGAGTATAAAGTGGCAAGAATGTAACCCTTGTAGCTCTGCACATATTGTGTTTTGCATTAGAACAGATGTTATGAAGAAAGCAAACAACTCTAGGTTTTCGTATAGTTGAGCAATTTATTCTGATAACACTTCACCAAGCAGCATTTTGTCTTCTCAGTATCCCCTCTAGAATTTAATTGCACACTTAGGATCTGTCTACACTGCCACCCTAGTTCGAACTAGGGTGGCTAATGTAGGCATTCAAACTTGCAAATGAAGCCCGGGATTTAAATATCCCGGGCTTCATTTGCATGTTCCCGAGCGCCGCCATTTTTAAATGCCCCGTAGTTCGAACTACCTGCCTGCGGCTACACGCGGCACAGACTAGGTAGTTCAAATTAAAGCTCCTAATTAAAACCTCCTGCAAGGAGGTTTAACGGTAGTTCGAATTAGGAGCTTTAATAAGCTGAGCTTTAATAAGCTGGCGCAGAGCCGCGGGACTTCCCCCCCATGCCGCAGGAAGCCGGAGCTAGCTCTATTTTTGTGGAAGGCTGTCGCGCCAGTGAGGGCTCCTCATAAGGGGTGGTGGGAGCACGAAGGGCTGGGAACAGTGCCTCGCGATCAACTGGCAGTGCCCCCGCAATTGACCAGTCAATCGCAATCTACTGGATGGGGACCATGGGCCTGATAACCAAAGACATCAAAAGTTGTTTGAGGTTACACAGCTGGTCAGTTACAGCAGCAAGTCATTTTACATCTCTGCCACTATATCCCCCCTCACCTTTTGCCTGTATCTAGGTTGTGAAATCTGCAGGAATAGGACCATCTCTTACATGTTTGCATAATAGCACCAGAATCTTAGCTGGGGACTCAAAGCACCACTGCAAAAAAAATAATAAAATCCTTTACTGGCTTGCTATTTGTTTTATAGGACTCATGAAGTTATCTCCACCTACACATTTCTGGTGCTTTAATACTAAAAAAAGATGACAGTTTCAGAAAATAAATTTCTGAATAAAGTACTCTGTCAAATGTACTGTTATCTGAAAAACAATAAACTTGGCTTTAGCAGGAAACAATTTACAATGAATTATGCCATCTCAAGTATGTGGAAAATTCCAATTAATGTGATTTCTTTGCAGACTGCTCCTTTTTCTTCTCAATAAATATAATAAAACAGGTTATTAAAAAAAAAACCCTTCCTTCTCTAACAAACACAGACAACTATACATTACAAACTTTTGCTATCAGTTTTTGCTGAATGGCTAAATTAAAGAGAAAATATTCAAAAGATCACTAATTAAGCACATATAGAAATGTTATCTCATGTATTCCCTTTGATGTTCTAAACACTTTAATGATCAAGTTTAGGATGCATCTGCCATTTTTACAGTTTGTAATTACAACATATTGTTAAATAGAGAGTGTTGAAACCTAAGATCTCATCCAGGACTGCTGAATCATTTCCTGCTCTACTTTAATGCTATCAGATGAATATGACACACACAATGAGAAGGCTATTCACTTTGACAAGTGTCTTTGAAGTGAGGCCTCACTTCATATAGCTGACAAATATTCTCTTAGGATAGTTACAGTTTGAGACTTAACTGTATAATCCAACCCCATTTAACACTCTGTTTTAAAAATCATAGGCGCTTAGCACTCTCAACACATGAAACTTAAGCCAGAGAAATTTGTGACTGGAAAGAAAAATCAAGAAACAAGTCAAGGAACCATCCTTAAAGAGAGAAAGATAGTCCTCCAAGAAATATTTTTCCTCCTCCCACTTGCTCTTACAGCCCAGTGAAAAGAGTTTCAACACAGTGGATAAACAGATGAGAACCAGGGAGGCTCTTGAGTGTGCACAAGGTCCCAGCAGCTTTAAAAGGGCCTTGCACAAAGATGGTCATTTTTGCAGGATCAGGGCCATGATCAGGGCATCAAATAATTTAGTAAATGAATTCAGTTGCTCTCTGTGCTCACAAACTCTCTCAGTAGCTTACAATTTTCTCACATGTTCAAAAGCTTCAGAGAGGTAGCCGAGTTAGTCTGTATCTGGACAAACTTTAAAAAAAAAGAATAGTATTGCAGCACCTTAAAGAGTGAGGTAACTGGCTCTGTGAATATGGGAAAGTCAGTGGATGTGATATACCTGGACTTTAGCAAAGCTTTTGATACGGTCTCCAACAATATTCTTGGCAGGAAATTAAGGGAGTATGGATTGGATAAATGGACTGTAAGATGGATAGAAAGCTGGCTAGACTGTCGGGCCCAAGGGGTAGTGATCAACGCCTCGATGTCAGGTTGGCGATCAGTTTCTAGCGTAGTGCCCCAAGGATCGGTTCTAGGACCAGTTTTGTTCAACATCTTTATTAATGACCTGGATGAGGGGATGAATTGCACCCTCAGCAAGTTTGCAGATGACACTAAGCTAGGGGGAGATGTAGATAAGCTGGAGGGCAGGGATAGGCTCCAGAGTGACGTAGACAGATTAGAGGATTGGTCCAAAACAAATCTGATGAGGTTCAACAAGGACAACTGTAGAGTCCTGCACATGGGACGAAAGAATCCCAAGCATTGTTACAGGCTGGGCACCAACTGGCTAAGTAGCAGTTCTGTAGAAAAGGACCTGGGGGTTACAGTGGCTAAGAAGCTGGATATGAGTCAACAGAGTGCCCTTGTAGCCAAGAAGGAGAATGGCATATTAGGTTGAATTAGGAGGAGCATTGCCAGCAGATCTAGAGAAGTGATTATTCCCCTTTATTCGGCTCTGGTGAGGTCACATCTGGAGTACTGTAGAAAGGATGTAGACGCATTGGAGAGGGTCCAGCGGAGGGAGACCAAAATGATTAGGGGGCTGGAGTGCATGACCTATGAGGAGAGACTGAGGGATTTGGGTTTGTTTAGTCTGCAGAAGAGAAGAGTGAGGGGGGATTTGATAGCAGCCTTCAACTTCTTGAAGGGAGGTTCCAAAGAGGATGGAGAGAGGCTGTTCACAGTAGTGACGGATGGCAGAACGAGGAGCAATGGTCTCAAGTTACAGTGGGAGAGGTCTAGGTTGGATATTAGGAAAAACTTTTTCACTAGGAGGGTGGTGAAGCACTTGAATGGATTCCCTAGGGAGGTGATGGAATCTCCATCCCTAGAGGTTTTTAAATCTTGGCTTGACAAAGCCCTGGCTGGGATGATTTCATTGGGATTGGTCCTGCCTTGGGTTGGGGGCTGGACTTGATGATCTCCTGAGGTCTCTTCCAGCTCTATGATTCTATGATTTTATGACTAACAAAACATGTAGATGGTATGATGAGCTTTCATGGGCACAACTCCTGCAGGGAGCTTTCCAAATTTGCTCTTTACTCTGCTCCAATGTTCTGCACATATTGCTGTCTTCAGATCTTAACAACTGAAAGAAGAGAAGCAGTACAGTTAAGTGAAGATGGCTAGGGTTGGAGGCATAGCAAAAGTATCACCTTGGTATGATCTCTTTCTGGTTAGTAAAATACCGTAAAGTCGCGAGTATAGTGCGCACTTTTTTCCCGTTTTTTTAACGTCAAAGTCGGGGTGCGCATTATCCATAGGAGTTTTTTTTCCAAAGTTTTCATTTGGCGGGTCTGCGGCACTTAATTAATCGCTGGACACCAGAGGTTAAGTTGATTTTTATTAGCATCGACAAGCAACTATATACACAGTTTCAAAAAGGTAAGTTAAACAAATGAAATCAACACTGCAGCGCAAACAAGTAAATACCGTATGTTAATTGATCTTCTACTCATCTTTGAAGCCCTCGAATTCGCATTTATTAGAATCTTCCTCGAACAGACGAGCAATATCTTCCAAGGTATAGCCCTCGACATCTTCATCCAGGTAATACAAATCATTGTCATCTTCGCATACCGGTAATTCGCCCTCGGACGATTCATCGTCGCTCGGATCCATCCACAGGGTATCATCCTCGCTGCCATCCACAGCATTAGAGATGCTGCATTTCAGAAACCCCTTCCTTATGATAGCGGGATCAAGTTCAACCCAGACATCCGCTATCCACTGGGTAACATCTTGCAGCGTCGGTGTTCGCATACGTCCACCTGCAGTAAATGTATGTTCACCTTCCAACAACCAGGTGTTCCATTTCCTGCATAGTGCATCTTTCATTGGCTTGTTAACTGTCACGTCAAGCGGCTGCAACATTTTGGTCATTCCACCAGGAATAATTGCCAAGTGTGTTTTGTCCTGCTGAAGCCTTTTCTTGATGGATGGCATATGATGACACCAAAATGCATCCAAAACTATTAGAGACCGCTTCCTCATAAGTCCACCTGGCCGCTTCACCCAAACCGTCTGTAGCCAATCAAGCATTAAAGCTTTGTCAATCCAGCCTTTAGGGTGAACACCCACGTGAACGGTGTTCGGGAATATAACATTCTTTGGCATTGTCTTGCGCTTGAACACAATATAAGGAGGCAGCTTCGTTCCATCGGCCATGCAAGCAAGCATTACGGTAAACCTAGACTTTTCATGGCTTGTGGTAGCAATGGAGACGGTCTTGGCACCTTTCACTTCAAGCGTTCTGTTGTAGGGATTATCGAAATTTAATGGTGTCTGATCTGCGTTACCAATTAATGAAAGGTCATAGCAGTGCTGCTTACGTAGTTTTATGATAAACTTTTGGAACTGTAGTACCTTGGTGTCTGAGTCCATGGGTAGCTTCTGTGCGACTGTTGTTCGGCGTCGGACCAATAGGCCATGGCGATTCATGAACCGATTGCCCCAGCCATGCGAAGCTTTAAACTTGGGTGTGTTAGCGCACATTTTGGCAATGGTCAAAGCCTTCATTCTAACCTCTGCAATGCTAACGCCACCGCCTTGCTGTCTACGCTCAGCAATACATTCAACCAGCTTGGCCTCCAACTCAGGATATGCAGCGCTTTTACCTCACTCAGCCATCTTCATCCGAGGCAGCGCTTGCAGGCGCTCTTTCTGCCGTCTCCAAAGCCGAATGTTAAACTCTGCTATGCCATCAAATTCACGGCTGGCAGCTCTGTTGCCATGAACCTCAGCACAGCTAACAACTTTAAGTTTTTCAGCAGTCGTGTAAGATCGCTGACAACTCATGGCATCCCAAAGAGAGCATGTAAACGCCGCACACTATATACTCGTGTGCTCACGCGTGATTACTCGGCAATACAAAAAGGCAAGACAAAATACGGCAAAGTCGGGGTGCGCATTATAGATAGGAGTTCAGTTTATGCCGGAATTTTCATGTTTAAAAGGTAGGTGTGCATTATGCATAGGTGCGCATTATAGTCGGGATTTTACGGTATGAAGTGAGACGGAAAAAAGAGATGGAGTAACATATGCAGCGAGACTATGTTCAAATAACACAAGTGTTACTGAAGTGCCTTGCTCAAATTGCTCATCTGGATATAGCAACTCTCATCAATGCTGTCCAGACATACCTCCTGCTTTTACTGGGAGTGACCCAACCAGGGACTCTTAGCTTGGAGCCCCATTCGAGCTGAGGACGGACAGGATTTGCCCTTCCCCTGGGTGCCTTGCTCAGCCCCTGAGCTTCTTGTAGCAGGGCAACAGCCCCAGAGGCTGCTGCAGCTGGAGGAGGCTTCCAGAAGTGAAGATGGATTCAATCTCCCCCATTCTGTTGGGACTGCCCCAGCAAGGTGGTCTTAGCTGCAAGTCCTGGCTGGGCTGGGGAGTGAAGACTTTTTTCCTTCCCATGCATGATTGCTCTGGCCATAGGGGGAGACCAGATCCACCTCCAAATACCATTTTGGATGGGACCCTCACAGTTACAACACTGTGAAATTTTAGATATAAACATCTGAAAATATTAAACTGACCAATTTTAAAACCATTTGTGACAGCACACCCCCCCCCCCAAGCTTTATGAAGTTTGGCTTATTAATATAAGTGATTACATGTTTACACACAGAGGGGAGGTGGCTCCTCATATGTACTGGCTCCTATGGAGCCACCTGCCCCCCCACCATCAAAAGCAGAAGCGTGGGGGGGGAGGGAAGGTGTCTCCATGGGAGCTGGTATGCACGGGGAGCTGGCTTAAAAGCCTGTTACAGTGGCAGCAGGGAGAGGAGGGGGGCCCTGCATGTAACCATGAAGGTTAACCAATAAGCCCAAGTTTACACTTTCACACCCATAATTTGAACTGAGGAAACTAGCTTGTAAACGGACCATAAGGCCAATGTTTTTCAAAGATTTTGCAGAAAGATCTGGAAATTACATGACAAGTGACAATCTAATGGTTCTCAATGCTATTAATGGTTCTCAATCCCATTAATGGTTCTCAATCCTGCTGGAAAGGTATAACAAGTGGGGTTCCGCAGGGGTCTGTTTTGGGACCAGCTCTGTTCAATATCTTCATCAACGATTTAGATATTGGCATAGAAAGTATGCTTATTAAGTTTGCAGATGATACCAAGCTGGGAGGGGTTGCAACTGCATTGGAGGATAGGGTCATAATTCAAAATGATCTGGACAAATTGGAGAAATGGTCTGAGGTAAACAGGATGAAGTTTAATAACGACAAACGCAAAGTGCTCCACTTAGGAAGGAACAATCAGTTTCACACATACAGAATGGGAAGCGACTGTCTATGAAGGAGTACGGCAGAAAGGGATCTAGGGGTTATAGTGGGCCACAAGCTAAATATGAGTCAACAGTGTGATGCTGTTGCAAAAAAAGCAAACATGATTCTGGGATGCATTAACAGGTGTGTTGTGAGCAAGACATGAGAAGTCATTCTTCCGCTCTACTCTGCGCTGGTTAGGCTTCAGTTGGAGTACTGTGTCCAGTTCTGGGCAACGCATTTCAAGAAAGATGTGGAGAAATTGGAGAGGGTCCAGAGAAAAGCAACGAGAATGATTAAAGGTCTAGAGAACATGACCTATGAAGGAAGGCTGAAAGAATTGGGTTTGTTTAGTTTAGAAAAGAAAAGATTGAGGGGGGACATGATAGCAGTTTTCAGGTATCTAAAAGGGTGTCATAAGGAGGAGAGAGAAAACTTGTTCATCTTGGCCTGTGAAGATAGAACAAGAAGCAATGGGCTTAAACTGCAGCAAGGGAGGTTTAGGTTGGACATTATGAAAAAGTTCCTAACTGTCAGGGTGGTTAAACACTGAAATAAATTGCCCAGGGAGGTTGTGGAATCTCCATCTCTGGAGATATTTAAGAGTAGGTTAGATAAATGTCTATCAGGGATGGTCTATATAGTACTTGGTCCTGCCATGAGGGCAGGGGACTGGACTCGATGACCTCTCGAGGTCCCTTCCAGTCCTAGTATTCTATGATTCTAAGCATATTTCTCATTTCAGCACATCAATCTACTATTTTATGAATTCAGTCTTTGGAAACAGAAATTAGTTATTTGTATAGAACACTTTCACATTTTCAGGCTGATAATGTAAATCTTGTGACACTTCTATATCACATATAGGAGATTTACCTGGCACTGCTTGATTCCTTGATTCATTAAGTTTTCTGTACTTTATTTGATGATTCTGTCTCTTTTCTGTTTGGTTTTATGAGAAGCAAACCCACTCCTTGCACATCCCATTTTTCTGACACAACCAAACCCTGACCTTGCTTTAAATTATGATATGAGGAAGCAGTACACTGAATTTGGTGATCCTAGCTCTTACCTTTTAGGAGGAGTTTTTGATCAGAGACAGACAGACAGACAAAATCTCTAAAAAATGTAGTAGATTAGTTCCATGTGTGACAAACTTTACGAATGACTTTCACACTGAGCAACAGAGTCTCAAGTCCACATAAACGATAAATTGCATAACATAAAAAGGAGTCAGGACATCATTGTACTTTTATTTACTTTGCTAGAGCACATCTGTATGTTGGCATTCTACTCAAGATTCCACATTCCAGGGTTATTTTTAGTGTAATTGGTACTAAATTCAAGTTCTTGCTTTGCCAGAGGCTAGAAGCTTTGCCCTTATGAGAAGTTGAGCTAAACTGATATTGACAGACTTAATACCAATGATAGCAACACAGCTATAAAAACAGAAACATCAAAGGTGCAAATTCTCTGGAGTCTAGCGTAGCCATGTTGTCACTTGGTAAGTTATTATATAATTATCTCAATTAGCTCCTTGCTAGTTTTTAAATGGTTAACTCAGCTCAAATGCCAAATTGGAATCAAGAACTATTCTCAATCAGGATTCCTATCCTGGTTCTGCACACTCCTTAGGAATGGGATACAGTGGGGGTGAGGTACAACAGCTACAGAGGGAAGGAGAACCTATAAACTGGAAGATGGTGTTGAGAGCAAGATGTATTGAAGAAGAGAACTGAAACATAGCACTGGGAGGTGAAGGACTGGGAGAAGACACTGGAAATCAGGAGGGCATGCATCTTGGGCAGAAGAAAAGGATTCCTTAGGATTTGAACACAATGTGGATGAGTTGGGAAAACCAGCAGTGTGAGCTGTATGGGTTGGGAATAAACAGGTTGCCAACAGACAGAGAAAAGAAAGAATCTATCTCTTAAAAGACAGGGAAGGAAAAAGGACCCAATATAGTAAGCACATATTTTGTTTTTATAGCCAAGGGGGACCTTGCCAATATCACCAGCCTAGCACAGAAGTGGCTTTGGTAGCTGAAATATAGTCACACTATTTGTCCAGAGAGGGGAAATAGAGAGAAAGTACTATTTCTTGAATTAATCATTTGAGAATCAGATTTAGAAGGAGGTGATCGGATTATGTTCACTCAATACAGCAATGCCCAGACATTCAAAACGCTGTTAAGAATTCATACAGTACCCAAAGCATTCTATGTGCTTGTCATCTGAATATGTGGGAGTTAAAGCACGGAAATTGGCTAGGACAAGTCAAGTGTGTGAGTAAGGAGAAATATAGTGATAGTGCTTCGACAGTGATTTAAAGGGCCTGAAACTCCAGGCACCACGGCTGCTCCAGTAGCAATGGCTGGGAGCCTCAGGTCCTTTTGAATCACAGGTCTCTGGGGCAGTTACCCCCTTTGCTTCCCTGTCAGCAGGCATGAATGGAATGGATCCAAGGAATTATGACAAGACAGCGAGCACTTAATCACTTACGTATCACTAGCTTAAACCTAGTCCATAAGAAAGCTGGCTCAAGGGTCTATATGAAATATACTGTAGGTCTCAATTACCTCACAATCACATATCCATATCACAAAAATCCACACAACTGCATTGCTGGTGGAACTCTAACAGAAGGGCAAAGACTGATAAGACAGTAACTGAATCACATTTTCACTCCTTGTCAGGCTGAGATACATTAAGTGATGATACATTACTTCTATTTAACCAGATTCTTATATGGGTCTTATCATTTCAGTACCTGCTGCTACCATGATGTACTTGTTCTGTGGATAGAGGACTTTAGTTTTCAGTCCTGTCAGTCCAGAACCTTCCATAAGCACTACATGCACTTGGTGGTGGGAACAAATAGCACAGACAGTTAGACAATGTGACATGTCCTGGACAGGGCAACATAGCATAGAAGACATTTCTGACTTGGACCAAGAGATCACTTAACAACTGATGAGCTTGTTTCAAGGAAATCCTAACACAAACTTTCTTCGCTCCATGAGACCACAAGAGAAATGAACACTGATAGAATCCTGTTATTTTTGGAATCTTGGAGCATACTTGTGGGGAGGGAGGCAGGAGGAGAGGACATATGCAGAACCTCAGGGAGCCAGATGCTACATCTCAGCTGAACATTCTGAATACATAATATTTTTAAAATTCCTTTCTTAAGCAGTTTAGAGGAGCAGCCACTGTATGTACTGAGTGATGCAAAAAAGCAGGGTGAGGGAAGACTATTCTTTCCTATAATGTTTTATAAATAAATCACACAGATTACATCTGTTAGATCACCTCATCTTTCCCCTGCAAATACAAAGCATAGTCCCAGGAGAGAAGATACACTAGACATTAAACAGACACTACTGCACACTAGAACTGAGTTGGAAAGCCGTGAAAATAGTATAATGAGATGGCTTCAGCTACCGTACCAATCTCTGAAGCTACGCAGTAAAACCAAAACATAACTACAGGTTGTACCTCGCTTAACTGGGACTCCCTGGCAACATCCATAGTCTGGCATGGATCTGGTCTGGTGGCAGGGCAGAAGCACCATAAGGGGCAACTGGAGACTCCGCCAGGAGCCCAGAGTGTGTGGCGGGGGGAAGCGGGCGGCATGGCAGGGAGTTCTGGCTCCAGTGGAGCTCCCTAGACCCAGTGGCTGGGGAGCTCTAGTCTGGCAGAGATCGTGGCGCTCCAAACCCAGTAGTTATCCCTGCCAAGCTATTATGTTTTTTAAACAACACAAAAGTAAAATATGTAAGAGCTGAACAACAGATAGCAAAATACTTTTGTATCCAGTTTGGTGGTGGCAGATGGGCAAAAGCTAACAGTAACATGTGAAGAGTTAAACACTCTAGGTACCTTCTGCGCAACAATAAATCTGAGCAGTTATGTCTGTTCACCATTTGAGAAGCGAGCAGTTACTTGCTAATAATGAGACACTACATTGGCTTGCATGTGTTTTTAGGCTAGAATTGACCATTATGATCATCTAGTCTGGGCTCTTGCATAATGCAGGACATATGACTCCTGGTTCAAACCATAACTTTTGGTTGATCTAGAACATATTTTTTAGGACGACATCTAGCCTTGATTTAAAGATATCAAGTGATGGCAAATTGGTAAGCTGTTCCACTGGTTAATTATTCTGCATCAGATATCTTACTATGGCAGTGTTTCTTAAACTGTGTTCCGTGGCACACCGGTGTGCTGTGAGGCAGTCGGAAGTGTGCCACTGAGAACAAGAGAATTCAAAATGGCCACCCTTAAAGGTGCAGGTGACCTTTTTTTTTTTCTCATTAACTTCCCCCAACCCTTTCCCCCCCCCCCCACGACCTTTTTTATTCCTCAACAAAAAATCCTTGGTGTTCCTCATAAAAAAAAATTGTTTGGTGTTCCTCCATCTTAAAACGTTTAAGAAACACTGTACTATGGGTACCTGGAACATGAATAAACACAAGTTTGAACTGCATGTCTTTAAAGTATGTTCTACACATTCTTATTCACCTGCCATCAATGGGACTTATGCATGCACTTAAGAACTTATCTGAACAGTGCTTTCAGGCTTCTGAGGATATGAGATCTCTCTCTCCAACTACACTCACTTGACTGGCTAAACATTTGAGATTTCCTCCACGAGGTTTTCATCATTCTGACCATCAAAGCACATTTACCTGTAGGAAGGCCCTTCCCTCTTAGCCTATCCCGAATGGCCTGGCTTCTGTCTTTCTGCAATTTTCTTTCTCCATTGCAGGAAAGCTGATCCACCTGTAAACAGGCAGTAATATGAAGTCAATTGTTCAGAAAAGACCACATTATCATGAAGACTGGATACCTCAGAACACAAGGCCAGCACAGTTAGCAGGACATTTTCTCTCTCAGGCAAATGAATGTTCAAAAGAAGTAATATCCAGTTCTTACACTACAGTTTGTGGAAATTCAGAATTTCTTCACTGATTTAGGATTATCAATTTGGATTTCCCCTCCGGTAATTCTTTAGGAACCTTTCCCTTATAATATTACATTAGTAAAACTTGTTCACTATATGTTCATCATAGTTTCCCCTTGAAATAAATAGAAAATAACTCCAAAAATCTACAACGTAAGTGTTCCATTTCAGTGAACTGGACGTAGAAGAATGAAAATAAATAAAGAAGTATTAAGAAATAAAATAACTTTAGATATTCCATGATGTGTATATGCAGGGTTAGTTTGTCAAGTTATTATGGTTTGTATCTAGTATTAAATACCATCTTATATATGATATTTTAGGCTGCTACATACAGTAGCTATATTGGATGCCCATACAGTAGCTTTAATAGTGTTTCCTTCAGTGTTTCCATAATTCAAAAAACAAAAAAGGAAATTCCAACTCTTGAGAATTTACCACAGCTTCCCAACTCTTTTAAAAACATGTTAATTCAGTACATATATTTATCTGAATCTGATATTTGCATACAAATAATTCAAATAATCTCTTTATATTGTGCTGACAATTTTTACCTTACCCTTTCTGTAAATCAGAAACTAACCGCCAGAATTAGGATAACACCTTGTGCAAAATCAAGCTATTTTCTATCTATTAAAATTACCGAGGGGTAGTCATATTAGTCTGTAGCCAAAAACAAAACAATCCCCCCCACACACCCTTAGAAAACAACAATGGTCTTATAGCACCTCAGAGACTAAGCAAAAGATATAAATAGTATCATGAGCTTTTATGGACACAACCCACTTCTTCAGATGACAATGTGGGACTCAGATATTCCAGTAACTTGGTAAAACAGGGATATGAAAGACAGCTGGCTAAGGCTATGTTGAGGTAACACATAGGTAATGTTGATTGATCGAGGGAAACAGAACTAACAGGAACACAACAAACAATACCTCAACAGTCTTTTTAACACCCCTTCTCACTTATTAAGGTGATGAACAAAGAGGGGCTTTTGATGGATTCGCCTTTGATCCTGGAACTTTAGGCTTGTTTTGCCACTGCTAGGTTTCCCATCAATGCTGGCCAAGATAAATGGCTGGTCAAAGTAATTCATATCTTTGTTGCTTCCAGTCTAATGCTATTCTAATACACTGTTCTCTGGGACTCATCTGTTTAGCAAGAGACATCATTAAGAACATTCAAACTAATGCTCTGCACTCTACTGATTGCTTATCTAGGTCACAGTCCAAACCAATTTTAAAAGCTTCAAATTGGTGGGACTCTTTTGCTCTGCATTGCAGAAGAACAGCTACATTGAGAATTACCATGGAGGAGCTCAGATACCATACTGTCAATCACTAGACAGATTCAGCTACCATGCTTAGGCTGACAGAAACTAGAGTATGCCCCACAGCTCTTGCTCTCTTTTGAGGGGTTGTGAGTATGGAATCAGTGACTGCTGGAGATTAAATTGAGCCAGAGTCTATCTCCTCATGCAGAAATTTGCCAACCAGATTAGCAAGGCCTTGACAGCACTGGAATCTCTCATCTCTAGAAAAAGGATATCAAGCAATGCACTTTTCTGTGATCATACTGGTCACATGTGCTCAGGGATCCATTTTTACACCATCATTGAGTTAAGTATAAAACTGTGGTAACATAGTAGCAAATCAGACCCACAGCATCCAAGACATATGCTCCAGCTATTCTGTAGAACTACTTTGACTGAATGATCTGATTGCCATTATGAGAGATATTCTTTAAATGAAAATACTGGAAGAAGTACTGTTTGGCATCATTAACAGTTAGTAAGCACCATCTCAATTCAGAGTCCTAAAATTAACCATTATATGAATGTGACGTAAAATCATAGTGAAGGGAGAGGTTTCCAATCAGGAACAATAATTTTGTGAGCTGAAATAATGTAGTATATTTTATATATGAAAATAACAAATGTAGTTGTCATGTTATGAATTCCCTGACAGTAATAATGGCTGACAGCTAGCAGATTCTGACAAGAATTCAGAAGTCTGATGACAAATTCCCTTATTTCCCTCAATAAATAACTGTCCAAAAGAGAATTTAATACATATAAGAGAAATCCAGTTAGCTAAAACAAATGTGTTAAACACCTGTCCCATAGCATCTATTCCAACTTTTGTTTTCTATAATCACATTTGCCTATTTTTAAAAAAAATGTTTATCCCCACTGCTGTGTGGAAGACCCAAAATAATGGAAAAACTGACCTTACTGGGGAAATTGTGACTGTGACCACATGCACAAACTAACTGCTCTTTCTGGTGCAGCTTGTGACAAAAGCAGGTAAAAACATTCAGAAAGAAGTGTAATTTTTAGATTGTGTCTCTCTTTTATAAGGTTAGGAAAAGATACAGATAAGAAGCAAGACTGGTTGGAGGGAAACTGAACCAATTTCTTCACTATGTTTTTGCAATTCTCAGTTAGAGCTTAGCTGCTTGTAAACACTTACCCCAGAGAGGCTTCCCAGAACCAGTTTAACCAACTGTTTCACGTAGGAGAAAGAAGGCGCACAATTACTATTCCTTATGTGGGCACTGCAGGCATCCAGAACAGTCCGTACGGTCACACGGGCATACATAACATCTTCGCACATGCCAAGCAGTATGCTGTTTAGGTGATCCCCAAGCTTGATAGGCTAATTACAGAGGAGAGAAGGATTAAACAACAATACTTAAGTATCTGTAAGCCAAATTTACAAATAGGTTGATTTTGTAAAGCTTCAAATTACTTTCAATATTAATTCATTTTGGTATTTCTGAAAATTCCACCTGATACACTTCAACTGAAAAAATCTCAGTGATAGGGAAAGCAGAATGATCTAGAGGTTATGGTACAGGAGACTGCAATTCAGGATCCTGGATCTAAATGTTGGCTTTGTCACTAACCTGTTTCATCTTAGGCTGGTCACACAGTCTGCAAATCAAGTATAATAATATTGCCTACTAAAGATATTAGGGCTAATTACAGTTTTTAAAACACAGTCTTGAATAATAAAAATACTCATTATATCTGCTAACCATAAGATATTTGGAACCGGTATTTGTAGGAACTTGCTGATGAGCTTTGAGAAGTGTACTAAAAAGGCTTCTATAATCCTTTAGCTAGTCCCAACTTTTACTTCAACTGGATTTGTATTGTCATAGTTAGAAAGGTATTAGGATTGGCTCGCCAAGTACCTCATGATTAGCAATTCTATTAGCAATGGCATTTATTATTCAAGATTATCAAATGTTAAAAATCCTTTCCAAAGTCCAGAAAAGTTTTAAGAAACTGTTACGAAAAGGGCAGGACTGAGGAAAGAAAGTGATTGGCTAAATAAGTAAAGCCCTGCAATTATGGGACAATACCCATAGGATTAGGAACTACTTAGCCTTAATTTTTCCCCATCCAGAGAGTCAATCCTATCATATTTTAAGTGCAATCACACTCCAGGGTATGGAGCAGTCAGTGATAACACCACTTCCCAGACACTGTAGGCACTTGACCTTCAACACTGTGTCTCACTATGCACCCAAGGTGTGCGGTTATCAAAGGCATACATGTCCTGTCGTGTGTAGCTCTTTACTGAGCACATTCAATTTCATAGTGTTTCCTTCCATTTATTTTTTAAGCTTACTACAGGTTGAACCTCTGAAAACCAGTACTCTCCAGTCCGGCAACATCCATGGTCTGGTAGGACCACAAATACTCCTGGACCAGAGAGCCCAGAAGCTTAATGTTAGGAGGGCCAGCAGCCCAGCTGAGGGCAGTGGGACCAGAGCCCTACAAAAGTGCTGGGCACAGGCTGGAGAACCCCAGCAGCCCGCGACAGCATGGAGTCAGAGGAAGAAGAAGCTCGTCTGCCCGCAGCAGCATGGGGCTGGAGAACCCTGACAGCCTGCGGTAGCGCAGAGCCAGGGAAATCTGGCCACCTTTGGCAGCACGGAGCCAGGGAAATCTGGACAACCATGGCAGCATGGGGCCAGGGGCCAGAGAACCGCGGCAGCATGCAGCAGCACAGAGCTAGGGAAACCTGGCCACCCTCAGCAGCACAGGGCCAAGAAACCACAGCAGCACAGGGCCAGGGGCTGGAGAACCCCTGACGCCCATGACAGCCCAGGGCTGGGGGACCAGTGGCAGCAGGGCGGACAGCCTGAAGAGCTTGGGGGCCAGAGGCAGGGGGCCAGCTGGCTCAGGGCCAGTGGCAGGGAACATCTCCCCTGGTCCAGTAAAGTGTCTCGTTCGGGACCAGTCAGGTCCCAACGTTGCCGGACCAGGGAGGTCCAACCTTATAAAAATATGTTCTGCATCAGTCTGATTTAACATACTGAATTAATATAGGCTTTTATCATATACACACCAATAGGCATTCCGGTATTTCAGTAAATTTTTAAAGGAAAATTTCTTTCTCTGGAATCACAGTAGAGAAGCTAAAACAACATACTCATCAGCTAAAAAAAAGCAATCAAGATCAACAACCATTTATAAATTGTACATCTTACATCTGTATTACACTGAAAAAAATTTCAGGATTAAAGACAAATTAAATAGTGATGATTTAAGGATTTTAATTTTTTATATAGTCAATCTGTGACCTCTGCTGGAATGTTACTTACTAGCACTTACCACATACTTACAGGAAGAGAAAGATAAATTCACCACATGAAAGTTGCTCTATTTTAGGATAACAACAGTTAATTTTCTTTTAGAAACAGGTAAAGTGCTCACAATTACAGCCAATTCCCTCGGTGTTCCCATTGTAACTTTCTGTCTTCAGTGGCTCACAACTTTCTAAAACTCCCCCCCCCTCCCATGAGTGGCAATGATCCATATCTGGTCTCTTTCTGAGGTGATTTCTGCCTCCTATTTCTCCCCAGTTCTTCTTATTCTGATTATAAAAGGAGAACATAAAGGGAAAAGCCCACAACAGAAATATTTTGCAATCTCTACTGCTTGTATATTCACATACACACGCTCACAGAAAGAAACACACATGGAAAAGAAGACAAAAAGAAAAAAAAAGTAGTCTATAGTAGGGATATATAATAAGCCACAGCCAGGGCTGAAGGGTTTATAGAACTGCTGTGTAGCGATGCACACTCCACTAGCATATGGCAGAAGTTCCATCCTTATAATGGGCACAGTTTGCTCTCTCCAAGGTAAGCCTTGCTCTGCTGGATGCAGGAGTGAAATCACATTCTCTTCCTTTATGGAATCTGGTATCATTACCTGCACTAGATCTCTTCAAATCCCGACCATCAAGCATATAAAGGACAAGGCACTGGGCATAGTCCCAGAAATGAGAGCCCAAAAGAGCTGTATCTTTGTAGGCTCTTCTCCCAACTTGTATACCCCCTAGAGCAACGGTTCCCAACCTCCACTCTGTGGACCGGCGGTGGACTGCAAACCCGTCTGACAGGCCACCACACATGGCCAGGCCATGCATGTCATGAATGCATCCAAACATACCTACCTTAGGCTCAGAGAAATTACACTGGGGCCAAAGAGAGTACAGCGGTCAGTATCTTTTTAAATAAATCACGAATACTTTTTTAATATATAAAGAAATTTCAATATGACAAACAAAACCTACACATTTAGAATCCCTTAAACAAACAGAAATCTGACTTTTCTTTCAACTGATTTGCATCATGATATACAATAAACAAGATGTTTTATAAACAAATGCTGTGGTCCACTGGAAGACACAAGCACTAACTTAACTCCATATAATTTCATTAAAAAGCAAAAGACAATGCCAGTGTTTTCCTCCCTTCAAACCAAGAGTACAGTATTCCTAATCAAGAAAAATAAAGAAAAAAACAACCAGAACAGAAATAGTTAAGAGTATTAATTAAAGAAGAATAGTAATTAGCCGAGCTGCTTCACTAACAGCAAAGATCTATGGATTCTATGGGAAAACTGTCTTTAATTCTATAGCAAAACCCTCTGCACTCAACAGCATTATAGTTAGGAGTGAATTCAGTGACAAGTTCTGCAGCTGCAAGATCACAGAATATACAGCAAATGCATAAAAAATCTTTCTCTTGTCTGTTGCAGTAAGACTCTGGTAAGCTCACCTTTAAGTACCCATAGCACAGTTCAGCCACCAAGCCTCAATATTCTAGAGGCAACTCTTCACATAATAATAATTTATCTCTAGCCCTACATATTTAGGGTATTCCCTGATATATTTCCTGATCCTGGGAAGACCAAGAACCTGGATCTACCACTGAGTGCAAAATGACTGCAATGGGAGTTGCACATACTCTGTACATCTTGGGTTCATGCCCCAAGAGGCCTAATTCTGTAGCCCTTATTCATCAGAATAGTCCCATTCATATTTATGAACTACTCACATGAGTAAGGGCTGCAGGAACGAGTCCTTGGGAAGCCTTTCCCACTCTTACAAGTACCTTGTAATTATGCAAATTACAAAACCCCAAAATATGTAAATATTCCTGCTTTTCCCTTATTCTCTCCAGCATCTCAGATTTTTATCTTGCCCTGTTATTCTGGGTTTTTTAGAAAAGTGGCAATAAAAACAAACCCTTTCTTAAAACTTAAAAACAATGAGATTTTATAAAAGAAGTCTCTGAAAAATACTTACTTGGCTTTGAGGGACTTCATGGTCAGCTCCCCAATAGAGGGTCATACCAAGAGAATAAACATGAATCTGTAATACAACACAAACTATCCGTCAATTTAACGAAGGGTCAGGCCTGGAAATTCATCTGTACATTCTAAAGTATTAAGTGGGTGTAATGAACTTGGTATTCTGAAACGGGGTGGTCATTCTCCTCCTCCCTCCCCCCAAATTAGGTGCACAATTACATTTTTGACAACTAAGCTTAGCCTCCTTGCCTTGAAGAGCTTTCAAACTGTCCTTCACCCTTGTCATTAGTGTCAGAGCAGCAAATCCCATTATGAGAAAAGACTTGAAAAAACTAATGCTCCTCTAACTTTTCCATTTAGTTTTTACTCTCCCTTTGAGATTTAGCCCCAGTATACATAAATAAGATAACAACATTTGATGGTGACCAACAATACTGAAATGCATCAGAGTATTCCAACACTGCAAATATTAAAAGGTGCACAGAAGGTGGCGAAAAGCTTAGGATGACATAAACACTGGCTTTTGTTTGCCAGTGAATTTTCACCTATGTACATAACATACAAGGATGTCATCTTAAAATTTCAATCATTGCCAACTCTTCAGAACAGTGAATGTGTTTTCCTACATATTTGTACAGGTCCCAGCACAACAAACCATTCCAGTGCAGGACAGGCGGGGAGAGGGGGGCTTGCACTGGACTTGCTGTAATATAAATAAATAAACAAACAAAAGAAAACAATAGTGAATAATAAAGACTCTGCATTGTTTGCATATATAATGTGGTAATGCTTCTCTTTGTACTGGAAAAACTAACTATTGTATAGTGACTGTGTATAAGGCGACAACCTGGGAAGCAGTGATCACGAGATGGTAGATTTCAGGATCCTGACCAAAGGAAGAAAAGAGAGTAGTAAAATACACACCTTGAACTTCAGAAAAGCAGACTTTGACTCCCTCAGAGACCTGATGGGCAGAATCCACTGGGATGCTAACATGAAGGGGAAAGGAGCCCAGGAGAGCTGGCAGTATTTTAAAGAAGCCTTATTGAAGGCACAGAAAGAAACCATTCCAATGCGTAGCAAGAGAAGCAAATATGGTAGGAGACCGGATTGGCTCACCGGGGAAATCCTTGGTGAACTTAAGCACAAAAAGGGAGCTTACAAAAAGTGGAAACTTGGACAGATGATTAGGGAGGGGTATACATGTATAGCTCGAGAACTCAGGGGAGTTATCAGGAAGGTGAAAGCACAATTGGAATTGCAACTCGCAAGGGATGTGAAGGATAACAAGAAAGGTTTCTACAGGCATGTTAGCAAGAAGAAGGTGATCAGAGGCCCCTACTTGATGAGGGCAGTAACCTATTGACAGATGATACGGGGAAAGCTGAAGTACTTAATGCTTTCTTTGCCTCTGTCTTCACGGACAAGGTCAGTTCCCAGACTAATGCGCTAAGTGACACAATATGGGACGAAGGTGGACAGCCCTTGGTGGGGAAAGAAAGGTTAGGAACTATTTAGAAAATAAATCCATGGGTCCGGACTTAATACATCTGAGGGTACTGAGGGAGTTGGCAAATGTCATTGAGGAGCCTTTGGCCATTATCTTTGTAAACTCGTGGAGATCGGGAGAGATCCTGGATGACTGGAAAAAGGCAAATGTAGTGCCCATCTTTAAGAAAGGGAAGAAGGACGATCCAGGGAACTATAGGCGGTCAGTCTTACCTCAGTCCCCGGAAAAATCATGGAGGATCCTCAAGGAATCCATTTTGAAGCACTTGGAAGAGGGGAAGGTGATCAGGAATAGTCAGCATGGATTCACAAAGGGTAAGTCGTGCCTGACCAATCTGATTAGCTTCTATGATGAGTAACTGGCTCTGTGGATATGGAAAGTCAGTGGATGTGATATACCTTGACTTTAGCAAGGCTTTTGATACGGTCTCCCACAACATTCTTGCCAGCAAGTTAAGGGAATGTGGACTGGATAAATGGACGGTAAGATAGATAGAAAGCTGGCTGGAAGGTCGGGCCCAGCGGGTAGTGATCAACAGCTTGATGTCCGGATGGCGGTCGGTTTCTAGCGGAGTGCCCCAAGGTTCGGTTCTAGGACCGGTTTTGTTCAACATCTTTATTAATTACCTGAATGAGGGGATGGATTGCACCCTCAGCAAGTTTGCAGATGACACTAAGCTAGGGGGAGAGGTAGACACGCTGGAGGGAAAGGATAGAGTCCAGTGACAAATTGGAGGATTGGGCGACAAGAAATCTGATGAGGTTCAACAAGGACAAGTGTAGAGTCCTGCACATGGGACGAAAGAATCCCAAGCACTGTCACAAGCTGGGGACCAACTGGCTAAGTAGCAGTTCTGTAGAAAAGGACCTGGGGGGTACAGTGGATGAGAAGCTGGATATGAGTCAACAGTGTGCCCTTGTAGCCAAGAAGGCTAATGGCATACTAGGTTGCATTAAGAGGAGAATTGCCAGTCAATCCAGAGATGTGATTATTCCTCTTTACTCAGCTTTGGTGAGGCCACATCTTGAGTATTGTGTCCAGTTCTGGGCCCCCAATGACAGGAAGGATGTGGATGCATTGCAGAGGGTCCAGCGGAGGGCGACCAAAATGATTAGGGGGCTGGAGCATATGACCTACGAGGAGAGGCTGAGGGAGTTGGGTCTATTTAGTCTGCAGAAGAGAAGAGTGAGGAGATTTGATAGCAGCCTTCAACTTCCTGAAGGGAGGTTCCAAAGAGGCTGGAGAAAGGCTGTTCACAGTAGTGATGGATGGCAGAAAAAGGAACAATGGTCTCAAGTTGTGGTGGGAGAGGTCCAGGTTGGATATTAGGAAAAACTATTTCACTAGGAGGGTGGTGAAGCACTGGAATGGGTTACCTAGGGAAGTAGTGGAGTCTCCATCCCTAGAGGTGTTTAAGTCCCAGCTTGACAAAGCCCTGGCTGGGTTGATTTAATTGGGATTGGTCCTGCCTTGGGCAGGGGGCTGGACTTGATGGCCTTCTAAGGTCTCTTCCAGCTCTATGATTCTAGTATCAGCTGTTAAATTTAAAACAAGAGGTGCATAATATTATTTTAGTAACTACTTGAAGCACTAGCTATATGCAGTTAGAATCATCAGACAGACATCAATATTTTATAAACGTTTTTGAAACGTGAAAATTGAGCAAAAATTGTTCATGAACTTAAGTAATAGAACCTACATAACAATGAAATGCAAACCTGACTTTCACTGTTTTTCTATACAGGTTGGACCTCCCTGGTATGGCACCTTGCAGACCTGACTTATCTCAGATGAGGGATTTTGCCAGATCAGGGAAGGTCATTTCTGGGCCCCCTGCTGCCAACCTGATCTCCTGCCCTGCCTCCTCATGGGCTTCCTGGCCCCTTACAGCCCAGTTGAGCCGCCAACACCTTCCCCCGCAGCCCAGCTGACCGGTGCACTGGGCTTCCTGGCTCATGCCCGCCACCCCCCGCCCACAGCCTAGCTGGGCCACCAAACGGCTCCCTCCTGCATTATGCCCAGCTCCCAGCTCCCCACCCTCCACAGTGCAATCAGGACTCTCTGATCTTGGAACACCTGTGGTTGCCAGACCTGATTCTGTGGAAGACAAAGGAAAGAGCTAGCATAATTAATATTATTAGTCTAGTTTTATGAAACAATATTACAATACAGTGTCAAAGAACAGCCCCACCTGGGAGCACCCTCCTGAGGTAGGCTGTGGAACAAGTGTCCCCTCTCAGGGAACCCAAGAACTCCATTTCAGGCTCCAATAATACTTTCTATGGGGCAAGTTTATTAACAGTTCAGTTCATAACAAAAGTCCCCAACATAATCCCTAGCACACAGGGTCTTCAAATCCCCATAACATAACATCTCACATTCCAGAATCTTCTGCCACACACTAGGCTCCTCTCCAGCTCTCACTGTCGCTCTGCAAAGGATGGCCACCCCAACTCCTTCAACTGAGTGTGAGCTTGCTCTTCTCTATGGTAAACTCCCCACCACCTCTCTGCTAGGAAATCATCTTCACTAGGGACGCAACTTTCCCTCTCCTTATTCCTGTGGGGCCAGCACTCTGGCCTCAGATCTGGCAGCAGGTAAATTCTTCTGGTGTTCTCCGGCCTCTAGTGCTCTCTGGCCCGTGGCTACATCTTTTCAGTTTAGATGTCAATTGTCAACTCCCTCTGCTGCTGTCTGTCCCTGGCATTTTGGCTTCAGGATGTCAGCCAGCAAACCCCTCTTTGCCTTTTTCTTGCCTTCAGTCTTCCTCCAGGCTACGGCTACAGCTTCCTTCCAGGATGCTGGACAGTCCCCTTATGGCTCTCACCTGCCTCTTTCCCAATGGACCCTCCAAGGTCCCTCTGTCTCACCAGCAGCCTCAGCCTCTCAAATTCTTTCTGTCCTTTGTTGCCTGCATTTGTTCTGGCACAGGGGAGGTGAAGCTACTTCAAGAACAGGGACATCCACCCTGTGATGTACATCATATTTACACAATATAGACATTCCTATTTAAAAGTCTTCTTGAACTGCAAAATCAACATTAAAGTGCAGAATATACACAAAGATCTAAATAAAGTATTATGCCAAGAGATTTGTGACCTGAATAGTAAGTGAGACTGAAACCAGCAGCCTCCTTCATTTCACTGCCAAATATCAGTCCTGTATATAAATTCTAAACAAAAACAAAAAATTAAAAAGTATTACAGACATCTTCAAATATCTTGTAAGTGCTCTTTTCAGCCACATTACTATGAGAAGTGCAATATATTTTGTGTCAAATCAAAGCAGAGATAAATATTAATACAATGTTTTAAACATGTGAACCAATGGTCCAATTGTTAACAAAACCACCTACATATTCATGTTACCATTGATGTAAGTCAGAACTAATTAATAGCCTATTCTCAAGGCTATAGATAGGACATGGAAACAAATAAATATGGTGTTGATTTAAATTTAAAATTATCATCCTTTTTCCTTCATGTTTTTTCAAATTCTCTACTCTTTTTCTAAAGATTGTCAGTGAGTGTATTAATTTTTAAAAATTGATTACTCTCACGTTTCCAATTTGTGCTTTAATTAACACGTGCATATAAAATATTTTCAGTTTTCCACTATAAAATATAGGCAATATTCCTTGTATTTAATCCCTCAAATTCAAGGCATGGAAATGTCAACTGTTTGGGTATGTCTACACTACAGCATTATTTCTAAATAAGCTATTTTGAAATAGTTAATACGAAATAGCTTATTTCGAAATAACGCGTCTACACACAAAATGCATTTTGAAATAGCGTTTTGCTATTTCGAAATAGCGCGTCTACACTGAGTGGATGCTGAATCGCATTTAAGGCTGGCCGGAACCAGGTCCGGCAGGGCATCAGGTCAGGATTTACTTTGTGTGGCTGCTGCCTGAGGCTATCTGAGGCCTGTGCTTAAAGGGACCCCCCACCCCGGATAGCCGGTTCTCAGGTTTCCCTGCTTGCTTGCCTACCTCGATGAGGGACAGCAAAGCATTTTGTCTCTGCGTGCTCTGGTTGCCCTCACTCGGGACACCACAGCACTCTGCAACATGGAGCCAGAGCTGCCCCGGGCACTCCAGTGCTTCTCTTGGACACGTTGCTGTGAGCCTAGCTGCACTTTTTGTAGGCTGCCATCCAGGAGGTCCACCAGGGGGGCTGTCAGTATCCAGGAGGCCCTGCGGGAGAGCTTCCACCCTGAGGAGCACTAAGAGCCCCCCTGGTCTGCTCCACTGGGGGCCTGTGCCTCATTCCTCCCTCACGTCCTTCCACTTATGCCCCCCCCAATCCCCCTTCCTGATGTCAAATAAAATACACGTTTTTTCATGAACACAAACTCTCTTTATTTAACAAAACTGGGGGGGGGGAATGAAACTCTGGTGAGACTGGGGAAAGGAGGTGGAAAAGGGGAGGAGAGAGGGTGGGAGAGGAGGAAACCTGGGAGGAGGGAGCTGGAAGGGGAAGCAAGGGGAAGAAGGGGGAGGGGAAGCTCAGGGTTCAGGGGTGGGGGTCTCGCTGGACCAACTTGATTTTCATGCCAACCTGCTCCTGGGTTCACATGTGGCCTTTGGTGGCTAGGCTGGCAGCTATCCTGCCGTAGATGGCCGCGTTCCTCTGTCTAGTACGGAGATCATGGATGTTGGGGGCATCCCCCCCAAACCTGAATAAGGTCCATGATCTCCACCTTGGACCAGGAAGGCGCCCACCTTCTCCAAGCCCCGGCAGGCTCCTGAGAGCTGGCAGACTACTCCTGGGGAGTGGTGGAGGGCTGGCTGGCACTGGCTTGCTGGCTCATGTTTTGGGGCCACTGGGTCAGGGGCAGTGACTGCTGGCTCTGGGTTGGCAGGCTTGGAGCTGGCTCAGGCACTGTGGCCAGAGTCTTAAGGGCTCTGGGGGA
The DNA here is from genome assembly GCA_019425775.1 of Rafetus swinhoei. Taxonomy (NCBI): domain Eukaryota; kingdom Metazoa; phylum Chordata; order Testudines; family Trionychidae; genus Rafetus; species Rafetus swinhoei. Next base: position 123,577,802 of record CM033449.1, read on the forward strand.
GGGGGGGAAGGAGAGGAGTGCTCTTGGTTGAGGCTGGAGTGGCCACCAGGGCACCCTGGGAAGGCTGGAGGCCCCATATTTTGAAATAAGTGTCTACACAGCACTTATTTCGAAATAGCTATTTCGAATTTGGCGTTATTCCTCGTAGAATGAGGTTGACCAAATTCGAAATAAGCGCTCTGCTATTTCGAATTTATTTCAAAATAGCGGTTTGGCTGTGTAGATGCTAGGAAAGTTATTTCAAAATAACGGCTGTTATTTCGAAATAACTTTGCTGTGTAGACATACCCTTTAAGAGCAATATAGTCCCCATTCTGTTTTTATTTATTTGTATTCTATATTTTCCACATAACATTTCAAAATAGAAGCATTCAGAAGAGCATGAGTCCTAAGCTTCCCCCAGTTAATCACAAAGAGGTCCGTCTCCCACATTCACACAGTTTACGAGTCATGCAGAGCACCACACAAAAGGCTGCACAGATATGAGATTGTGATAGAATTAATACTGCTGACATATGATTATATGCATTATAAGAGATCAGTTCAACAAGGGGATGAATAGTAAAATGATGGTAACACTTTATAGCTGAGGTATATGAGCAAGATGGGATTATGTAAATACAAAATACTTTTCTTGGAATTTTTCTGTAAATTACAACACAGAGACACACACAGTTGGAGTACACACCATAGAGGGATTCATGGCAATGTGGTATCTAAGAAGACAATGGGTTAAATTTTACTTATCATTAGATCCATGTTACCTTCACTGATTTCAAGAGCTCATTGATTTTACTGGTATTGTAAAGGTACAAGGCTTTTTTTCCCTTTTAATTCATTATGACCAATGGAACTGTGACGGACCCATCCCCCCCCCATGCTTTATGAAATGGACTCATGGACATGAATATATATAACTCAAAGGTGGTTTGAGCAAATTATTTCATGTAACCCATTGATCTTCATGTTATGATCTGCTGGTTTGGTTTATCTTACTCTGTTGTATGTACCATTTGTGTGTGGAAAATTAGACACATGGAGTGGGGAATACTTTGTGGGTTTCAAACATGTGAATGAGAGACATGGAGGGTGTTACCCTCAACTGTTAAACTATGTCTTTTGTCCTTCAGTCTGAGCAGTGGTTGGTAGGGAGGGGCCTCAATTCTTTAACAAAAAGAATAGGAGAGGAGAGGCCTTGGTTTTTTGGCTGGGCTGCACCTGAAGGAAGGGGCCAGGGACCCCAGGGTGTGGAAGACAGCCCTGGTTTAGAGAGGCAGCTGGAAAAGAGGTTTTAGGGTGAGTTTAAGTTTGCACTGAAGTTTCAGTGGAGAATTAGCCAAGCGGTTTTGTTTCTTTTGATTTGTAACCTACTTTGCTCTGCCTGCTTCCACTTATTACTACTTAAATCCTACTGCTTCAACTTAAAAAAACCATTTTTATTTTCCATCAAAACCAGTGTAAGCAATTGTTGTTAGCTGGGGGGGGGGGGGACCAGTGTGCACATCCCCCCTTTCATTGCTAAACGGGGCTTACCTAATTCTTTGGGGTTTGAGCCCATCTGTGGAGTGCTCTCTCAGGAGGCTGGGCCCTAAACTGCACTCTCCTTGGACCTGAAGTGGTTCAGGTGGGGGGCAGGGACCTCAGCTAGGGGCCTTGGCTGGGGGAGACCAGTGGAGCTGGCCCAGCAGGACCGGGCAGTGAGGAGCCCCAGAAAGCAGGAAGGCGAGTGGCAGTGGCCGTGTCAGCACCCCAGGAGGCACCCCCAAGGGGTCGTCTGTGACCGCACCCTGTCACAGGAACTACATCAAATAATAAGCAGTTGCAATATCAGAGACATAGCTTAGTTTGGGAGAATTGGAATATTCAGTCCCTAAAGTCTTAGCTTAGTTGTAGCAGGGACCTTTGTAGAGGTAAATGACAACAATAAGCATGAACTCAGGTCAACTTCTTTCACACTGTTAAAAAGATAATGTTATATATAGTATACATCACTTTGCAAAAGCAATATTTAATTTTTTAAAAGGATATGTCATAATCATGATACTGAAAAGTGCTAAATTCTTGCCTTTACACAGTGAAATATACATTGAGTAACCTATTTAGTTTTTGAGAGGTGAGGTGCAAATTAATTACAATAATTAAAAAATCAAGGGATAAAATGCAATAACAACAAATAGTCTAGTAACACTTTAAAGACTAACAAAACTTGTAGATGGTATCATGAGCTTTCGTGGGCAAAACCCACTTCTTCAGATGACTGGAGTGTAAGTCCAGATCCAAGAATAAATAAGGGGGGGGGGAGGAAAAAGGGGAGGGGAGGAAGAAAAAAGAGAGATAGTGAGTGGATAGTTCAAATAGTTACAAGAGGCTTTTAAGAACCATTAGCACTTCCACTGTTTGGTTGTTTAAGTCATTAAAAGGTGGAAGATAGTGTGCGAGCCATCCTTCAGAACATTATCATAAGAATTAAACTTGTGAATGAAGCTAAGTTCCAGTCTTTCTCTGTGTATTTGGCCTATGGAATTGGTCTAAAACAAAACGGTGACTTGGAGATCCATTAATGAGTGTCCAGGAAGATTAAAGTTTTCTCCAACAGGTTTTTGTGTATTATCTTTTCGAATATCTGATTTGTGTCCATTAATTCTTTCCCGTAGAGATTGTCCAGTTTGGCCAATATATAAATGGCAGTAGGGCACTGCTGGCATTTGATGGTATAGATCATATTAGTGGATGTGCAGTTAAATCAGCCTTTGATTTGGTGGCTGATGTCATTGGGTCCAGAGATGAAATCACTTGTGAAGATGTGTGGCACTAGGGTTGATTACAGGGGTGGGTTCCTGGATGATTATGATGGAGGTGTGTTACTGGAAAGAATTTGTTTGAGGCTAGGGGGGTTGTCTGTAAGCGAGAATTGGCCTTTCTCCCAAGGCCTGTGAGAGTGAGGTGTCATTTTCCAGGATACGTTGTAGATCGTTGATAATGCGTTGGAGGGGTTTAAGTTGAGGACTGTGGTTTTTGGAGATAACATTTCACACATTTTACACAAAGGATTAAAACTTTCAGGGATTGGGGGAGTTAAATTCATTCAGAAATTGATTGCTTCTCCAAGGAGCTAAAACATCAAAATAAAATCTAACAAAAATTAACTGTCATTCTTTATTATTTGCACCTTCAGTGTATGTTCCACCATGCTGTTTTATGAAAAGAGTCCACTAATATTTTAAAAACCATGTACATTCAGCTGGAATTCACCTGAGATTTTTGTTATAGTGGTTGTGAAAGTTCAGTGGAAAAATTAAAGATTTATTTGCAAACTGGTTTCCAATTGCATGTCATTTTTCAAATCAAATTAAGATGGCTATTCTCATGACATATAGTTTTTTGTAATTTATTGTTATTTTTACCTTTAACCCTATAGCTGAAATTTGAATTATGAGGGAATTGTTAGAAGTAACTGTGGGACAGCTTTTACCGTAAATAAGCTTTATTTCTAAATAGAGATCCCTCACTCAACTGCAGGTCCCACATAGTTAGCAATGTTTCACACATGCATTGAAACTTCTTTTTGCCATGGAAAGAAATGATGGCCAGAGAGAGAGTACTAAGTTCTCCTTATTATCTGGGAAGATTGCTCTAGGCTTTACTTTTCCATTGTACAGTCAAAAATCAGGTGTGAAAGCCTCTCAGTTCAATGAATGTGCTTGTCATTAACTCAGCCATCTACTAGTAAATGAACTCTAAATACTGAGCTGGTACTTCTCATATTCAGCTTATTACCAAGACCTTCTCCTGAAAGAGTAGAAATCATTACCAATTGTGCCATAGATACACACCAGCTGTGCATGAAAAGGCACCATTGCAGTTGCAATACCATTAATCTTAAACAAATAAACACATACATACATAAATCTAGCAATAGAAAGAGGAGAGACAAGAAAAGATATACTTACCACAATCAGGTAAGTAAGCACATATACAAGAATTTCTGTTGGGGTGTGTGTGCTTTTTTTTGTAAATATGGACCGTGATTTTTTTTAATTATAAAGGAGTGCAAAATAGCCATGCAATGAGTGTGCATAAGAGAGGTTAATGAAAAATGTGAGTGAAAACAGTGATTGGCAAAATGATTTTGTTATAACATACTAAAAATGTATAAAGTAATAAAGGTTTTATAGAAATAACCTTCTGGGATCTTGCTGCAATATCGTAAGTGAAAAACAATATTCCAAAATGTTCCAGTCTTAGTCTTCAGAGTTTTTCAGTTAAGACTATATATAGGCTAGTCGTAGTGAAATAGATTTTAGGTAACAGCAAACTTTTCTTCATGACAGTAAGTTCACAGCAGTGTCTAAAACATGTTCATACTTAGTTTCCATCTTTAAGGAAAGTTTGAAGTCCAATCTTCTAGGAAACTTCCAGGCAAAGATATCCACCACTTCATCCAAGTCTACTTGGGCTGAACAGTGGATGCATGTGTGTATGGAACTGTAATACTTTCAGATAAATGGAGGAGGGAGGCTCAGGCAGCACGTCACTCCTGCATTCCCCCAGCTGCACACACTTACTTTGGGGACTATCACAGGGGGGAAGGGGTGTTTGCACCCTTTTCACCTCCTCTGCCTGGTATGGGTATAAAATAGTTAACTGGTAACAGTTCGTCTCAGCAAAGTTTTTATCACAAAATATTGTAAGGAGGTCCCAATATTGAGATTATTATTTTTATAAAATAATGTATTTTTCAAAATAAGTGAACAAAGCAGACAGTGGTGTGGTGCTCCATGTTATTTTCTGTTTGCATATGTCTAATTGGCAATCAGTTTGTGAGCATTGCTTAGGATCTTCTGAATGTAGTACAGGTGAACCTCTCCAGTCCAGCACCCTTGGGACCGGATTGGTGCTGAACTAGAGAATTTGCTGACCCACAGGAGGTCAATATTATCTAGCAGCAATACCAACACTTCCACTGCTTACTGAGCTCTTAGAAGGCATTTAGGGGTAAATTAGAGCTAAATAACAGAACAGAACACTGAGAGCCAGGCCCGGTAGCTGTAATCAAATTTTATGGGACTGTGGAAATTTGACTGGATGTCCACTTATTATTGGTATGGCCAACTAAAATCATGCCAGAACATGAAAGTTGCCGGAGCACCGAATACCAGACTAGAAAGGTTCTAATTCTATATTTATAGAATATAAATAAAATTGCATAAGCTACATGCATATGAAGCAATCATTTACATATAAATATGCTTGTGATGAATAAAATGAATGACATTCATATTAGTTACAATTTGTTTTCAAAAATATAGCTATATTATTTTCATGTTGGCATTTTACATTTCTTCATATGAATATTGTATACTATTCTCAACTGCTCATTATGATTTGACAGACTAATGTCATGCCAAATATTTTTTTGGGGAAAAAAACCCATACCAAGGCTTATTAAATCACCATGGTTGAGGCTTATGCATTGTTATCTCAAACTTCATTCATACGAGACAACATCAAGCACATTAAAACTAAATAAATATTTCTATTTTAAAAGTTGTGCTGATAATAGAAGGATCAAGAATGAAGCTAAGCAAGTATTCTTATATTAATGTATGTATGCAAAGTTATGTATGCACTCTGTATTATTATAGACAAATTATATCAGGGGAAAGTTAAAATATGATCTTCAAGAAGAGTTGCAAGTACTTTAGATCTCCAAAAACTAAGATTCTTATTTAAAAGCTTTTCAGTAATCCTGATTTTTGGGTTTTATGATTTTATTTTGAACAGTTCCACAAGAAATAAGTAGTACTAAATTCATATTACACATTTAATTGTGGAAATTATTTGCAAATGTATATTTCAAATAAGCTTACAATTACAAAATCATCTTTTTTGTTCAATTTAATAAGAGATTTAGAACCAGTAGAGTAGTCATTGTCTGACTAGCATTTTAGCTGGTATTTATTTTTGAGCACAACACTTCTTTGGTTTAGAAGAAATGGAAGTCATAATTCAAAAATTAATGCAACCCTGTTATTGTGTTTAAGAGGTCATTACGAAGAGGAATTTGTTTTGGAAACTAGTTGGCAAAACAGCAGTGAAATACCCTGAATGAAGACTGCTGCTTAAAGATTGAAAACTAGATGAAATAAGCACATATACAACATAATCTAAAAAACTCCAAGGAAATACATCACAGAAACTAACCGTGACACTACCCAAACCTTAGCTTAATATAGGTGGAAAGGAGTATGACACTTGGAAGCAAGATGCACAGTAAAGATACTGTAACCGTAAACATTTTAAAGAAATGATATGTTACAACCATGAGGCAATATTATTGTACCTCAAAGAACAACATTTAACATAGATTATTAGAAAAGGGAAAAATTATCTTTCGTTACAATAGGGTTTGACTTCTATCCATTTAATGCCAAAATGTACTTGATTTAGTTTGGCTTATTTTTCCCCCAGAATCAGCAATTTGCCTCCATATCCGTTTCATGAGATTGCTTTGTCAACAATCTCTTGCAATGGATCAAAATATTACACGAAAGAAACTTTCTACTTCAGCTAACTCTACACTATATTATGATTTGTATTACAGAGGAACCAGAGGTCCAGTCATGATTAGAACTGCGTTGTACAGTTGGCAAATATTAGCTGGATAAAATGACTGGAGCAATTTGAAAAAGAAAGAAAAAACTGGGCTTGAGAGGAGATAAAAAGAGACATTTTAGAAGGATTTTGGAATGAATACTGGGAATGAAGGGTAGATGCAAATATGCAAGCAGAGTCAGAGTTTGCAAATGAAATTTCACTTAACTCTCAATGAAAATATATAGAAAGTGAAATATTTTTGAAAGAATGCTATCCAATACAGACTGATTTTTCTTTTAAAAAATGTCTGTCTCATAAAGCCTTAATTTACAATACAAAAAGCTACATTTCTATGCATTTCACGGTTCAGTAACCTAAAAATAAAGTTGTGGATGGAGCCTAATGTAACTGCAAGACTATATTTTTGATAGCTTTTGGAGCCGGAATCTGAAGATTAATAAAAAAATCTATGAGCCAAATTCTGGTAGACACTAAAAATGGATGTAACATATCCACAAAACCAGGTAAAAGGCCCTAGTATATATCTGCCATGTAATAGGAAGGAATTAATTAAACTGAACCTCCATGAACCATGGCATATTCATATAAATACATACAGGCAAATTTAATATACATACATACATTTCATATACATACATAGGCTAAACAGACAATGGATTAGGATCCTAATGCTATTGCTGTTACTTGTTATACTAAGGTTGCCAGGTGTCCGGTATTGACCCAGACAGTCTGGTATTTTCACCTCCCGTCTGCTAAAAAAATTCAGAAAATACCTAAAATGTCCGGTATTTTCTGATTTTTTTCCCGGCCAGGAGGCGAAAATACCGGGTGCTTACCTGGTTTCGCAGGGGAGCTGCCTGGCCCGGAACAGGAAGACAAAAGATGGCAGATAGCCACCGGCAGCCTGTTAGGGCCAAAAAGCCTCAAAAGCATTTCTTAAAGGGGCCACACTTTTTTTTTTAAGCTTAACAACTATCGGGGTCTTTTTTTTTTTTTTTTTGGCTCAACAACTTTGGTCTCCCCCTTTTTTTTTCCTCAACAGAATTTTTTCCCTGGTGGTTTCTTTTGGGGGAGAGGGGGTATTCGGTATTTTTGGTTAAACCATCTGGCAACCCTATGTTATACCCATATATAACTCGTTTGTTGGAGGCCCAGCAGAATACCCTGTCCTCAAGCTGACAGGGCCAATGGAACTAGAACTGAGGAATGCAGTTTTCATCATATGCTGCTACATCATTTCAGTTTGATGCAGTGATGGTTCACTTTGTGGGATTTTTTTTGTTTTTTGTTTTTCCTGAAACATGTATATATGCAAAGTTAGCTAGAATTCAACCCAAAATTACATGTATTAAACTCAAGTAAAAATTTCAACACAAGACTAATACCACAAACTAAAATACCACAAGCTAAAAGGATATAAACTAAGTTAAACCAATTGTATGAATAATCTTCTTATGCAAACTAAGGCATACATATTTCAGCACGCGATAAATTCCCAAGGAAATATGAATTCAGGCTGGTGCAGAAGTAAAGGGTCATGACTGTACTACCATCGCCTTCAGAAAATTATGTTACCAAATGTCATATAATGTCAAAATGTACTTTTTCATAGAATCATAGAACACTAGGACTGGAAGGGACCTCAAGAGGTCATCGAGTACAGTCCCCTGCCCTCACAGCAGGACCCCGTACGGTCTAGACCAGGGTTACTCAGCTTTGGAAGCCGTGGGGTTTCCAAAGAGCAGTATCTAATCTGCTCTTAAATATCTCCAGAGATGGAGATTCCACAACTTCCCTAGGCAACTTATTCCAGTGTTTAACCACCCTGACACTTAGGAAGTTTTTCTTAATGTTGAACCTAAAACTCCCTTGCTGCAGTTTAAGCCCATTGCTTCTTGTCCTATCTTCACAGGCCAAGGAGAACAATTTTTCTCCCTCCTCCTTGTGACACCCTTTTAGATACCTGAAGACTGCTATCATGTCCCCTCATTTCATTGGGCATCTCCTCCTTTATCCAGATTTTAAGACTAAACTGCTGAATTAACTCTAGTCCATCATCTTTAAAGATTTCAGTGGGGATACCATCTGGACTTCCTGCCTTGTTGTTCTTTATCTGCTTGATGGCACCGTATACCTCGTGCAAATTGGAAGGGTCTCCAAGCTCATCCCTAAAAGGCTGTTGGGGGATTTGCTCAAGAACTTCATCTGCAACCATGTAATTACAATTAAGAAGATCTTTTAAATGTTCTTTCCAGTGAAAATTAATGGCTTTGTTGTCCTTCAAAAGTGTGGTTCCATCCTTTGAGCAAAGGGGGTTCGCACCATGATAAGCTGGCCCATAAATAGCTTTATGAAGACAGAGACAAAGAAAGAATTGAGTATTTCAGCTTTTCCCACATCATTTTTGTGTTTAAGCTCACCAAGGATATCCCCAGTGAGTCCATTCCATTAGGTTTAACTGGTAATTCGAAGTAAGGGGTTTATTTCGGAATCGCCCTTCTCTGCCGTGTGTAGACACGGGCAGTTCTTCCGAGCTAGTCAATTTCCAAAATGGCGACCGCCCGGGAACATGCTAATGAAGCGCAGGATATTTAAATCCTGCGCTTCATTTGCAATTTCAGTCATCCTCATTAGCATCCCTAGTTCGAACTAGGGGGCTAGTGTAGACATACCCTTTGGGATTCAAAGTCTGCTCTTCTGAAGTCCAGGGTATGTATTTTGCTACTCTCCTGTCTTCCTTTGGTCAGGATCCTCAAATCTACCATCTCATGATCACTGCTTCCCAGGTTGTCACTCACCTCTACTTCCCCTACTAGTTCCTCCCTGTTTGTGAGAAGCAAGTCAAGCTGCGCATGGCGCCTGGTCGGTTTCTTCAGCACCTGTACCAAGAAGTTATCCCCAACATTCTCCAAAAACTTCCTGGATTGTCTGTGTACAGATGTCAGGGTGATTAAAGTCGCCCATGAGAACCAGGGCCTGTGATCTGGAAGCTTCTCTCAGTTGTCCAAAGAAAACCTCGTCTTCCTCATCCACCTGATCCGGTGGTCTACAGCAGAACTCAACCACAACATCACCCCTGTTGCTTCCACCTATAAACATAACCGATAGACTCTCAACAGTGTTTTCTCCCTCTAAATACTGGAGCTCCAAGCAATTATTCTGCTCTCTTACATATAATGCAACTCCTCCTCCTTTTCTCCCCCGCCTGTTCTTCCTGAACAGTTTATACCTTTCCATGACAGTGCTCCAGTCATGCAAGTCATCCCACCAAGCCTCCGTTATTCCAATCAAATCATAGTTCTTCGACTGGGCCAGGGCTTCTAATTCTTCCTGTTTGTTTCCCAGGCTTCTCGCATTGGTGTACAAACACCTTCGATAACCAGCTGATCGCCCTGCCTTCTCCATCCGAATCAGGGGTCCTCCTTTGTTGCTCATTCCTCCTTGTGATTCTTCCTGGAGCCCGACTTCCTCACTTACCTCAGGGCGTTGGTCACCGTTCCCCAATGAACCTAGTTTAAAGCCCTCCTCACCAGGTTTGCAAGCCTGCTCGTGAAGATGCTCTTTCCTCTCTTGGTTAGGTGGATCCCATCTCTTCCTAACAATCCTTGTGCCCGGAACAGAGTTCCATGGTCGAAGAAACCAAAGCCCTCTCTCCGACATCACCTGCGCAACTACGCATTTACTTCCTCAATTCGACGATCCCTACCCGGACCTTTCCCTTCAACTGGAAGGATGGAGAAGAACACCACTTGCGCTTCAAATTCCTTGATCCTTCTTCCCAACGCTACATAATCTGCTGTGACGTGCTCAAGGCCATTCTTGGCTGTATCGTTAGTTCCTACATGGAGAAGCAGGAAGAGGTAGCGATCTGAAGGTTTAATCACTTTCAGAAGACTCTTGGTCACATCCTGAATGTGAGCTCCTGGTACTTCTCGAGATTGCAGCACACTTCTCGAGATTGCAGGTCTGGACGGCAGATGGATGACTCAGTCCCTCTTAGGAGGGAGTTCCCGACCACCACCACCCGTCTTCTTTTGGTGGTGGTGGTGGTCGTAGAACTCCCATCCCTAGGACTACACATCCATGCTTTCCGGTAGATGGTGCCTTCTATTGAGGCAGCACACTTCTCGAGATTGCAGGTCTGGACGGCAGATGGATGACTCAGTCCCTCTTAGGAGGGATTCCCCAACCACCACCACCGGTCTTCTTCTTTCGGGGGTGGTTGTCATGGAACCCCCATCCCTAAGACTACGCATCCCATGCCTTCCAGTAGATGGTGTTCCCTTCTGATTTCTTCCGTGAGAGGTCCCTTCCAAAGCGTTCTCCACCTCAGTGCCTGTGGAGAGAGCCTGATAGCGGTTACTTACCTCTACAGGGATGGGGGATACCCGAATTGGCCACGTTCTGCTTCTACAGGTTACATGCTGCCAGTTCTCTTCCTTCTCTTGTACTGCCCTGACTGGCTCTTCAATTTGCTGTGCCTGCAGAATTAAATGCTGCCTTCTATCGAGGAAGTCTTCATCCTCTCTGATAGAATGTAGGATCGATACTTGGGCCTCAAGTCCTCTTAATTTTTTCTTCCAAAATGGTGACCAGCTTGCACTTAATGGAGATGAAATCCCTCCTTTCTTCCGGGAGGAAGACAAACATGGCACATGCTGTGCAGGTAACAACAGCAGACCTACCTGGCTTCCTTCGGAGAGATTCCTCAGTTGTTATTAAATGCCTCCTTTAAGGGCAGGAGTGTAGTGAAAAGATTTTAAAGAATGGTGAGTGTCTCTCACCCCCTTTCCACTCCCTCTCCAAACTCCCTGTTAACAGCCCTTGTTCACAAGCTCCCTGGTCACTGACTCACTCCTTTATAAAGCCCTGGACTGTCTGATAGCCCCTCCCCCTGATTAAGGTCCAACCAATGAGCAGAGGCTTCTAGATTTGAAACCCTGATTAGAAGCTCACAGCTTCCACCTGCCAGCCACAACATTAACTCCATAAAGGGGGGGGAGAAAGGGAAAGGAGAAAAAAAATCTTTAAATACTCCCAACACAATCAAATCAAGATTAGTTTCCTTCTACTTAAAATAATCCAATTTGAGAATCCGATTCCAAACTTCAAGGCTCATTTCACCTATGCAAAAGAAAAATTGTTATTGACTGAAAGCAGAGTTGGCAAACCTTTTTTTAGTCAAGGGCCACTGTCCCACAGAAAAAAAACAGTGGGTGCCACATAGTCTCAAAGGAATACGTGTGAAGGGAGCAAATGTCCCAGTATTTAAAAAAAGTAAAGGCATGCACGTGTTCACAGACACAAACTCAATCCTTTGGGCAAAGACAAAGTATGAAAAATATAATCAGCCCAAAAGGTGAATATTCTGCAAAGCAGGACTGTATGAAGCAATTCTGAAATCTTAGTTGTAGGCTGCTACATAAATAAAAGAAAGTTCCTACCAAACCAGCTATAATACAGTTTAATATAGGCTAACATTTAATGGGAGAGAAGTCAGTGTACCTTTTCAATGTCTGAAAGAGATGACAGCGACTGGTTTTGCAGAACCTCTGGTGCCATGAATGCTTGCAAGTCCTGGTTGGAAACATTTTCATCTGTAAATGACACACTCCCAGATGGAAGCAACAGCAAAGACCATGGAGAAATAATGAAGCTCACATCAGTAGGATCAGCTATATTTGAAAAAACAAACAAAACACAATTGAAAGGCAGCTGCTACCAAATAAAACAACTCTACATATATCTTTTCAAGAGTTCATCTGACAAAGAGAAAGTTGGGAAATGGATTGCATGATCTATTTAGTCTCAGCGGAGTAGCCATGCTACTCTGCAACTTTAAAAAAAACTAAAAACAAAACAAAACAAAACAATGAGTGGTACCGTATCATGAGCTTTTATGGGCACAACTCACTTCTTCAGACTCATAAAATAGCTTTCATCAGAAAAAGTTTATGGGAGAAAAGTAGCAAAGACCTTTCAGATAATTTAATTATTTTACCTTGAAAACACTGATATTATTTATCTGGAATTCTTAAAACAAATGATCTGCCAAAACATACTCCTTCCTTAATTTTTATATAAGAACTGAGAAGACAAAAAACAGACTAAATAATGTTAGCAATCAGCTGAACAATTTTATTTGAAATACAATGCTCAAGACAAGAGTGAATTATCAAGTCTTGCTCTACTATCCATAACTTCCTTCTACTTTACTTAAATGTAATCAATATTATTTTAAAATATTTGCTATTTATATTAACATTCGACATCTGAGAAGATAAGCATTATTTCCATTTCACAGGTAGGGAAATCTAAGGCACAGAGGTTAAATGAGAATGACTTTATCCTAAAGTTCATAGACAGTCTTATTGTTATAACCAGGATTAGAGCTCCTTACTCCTACTCCCACGCTACCTTTCATGGCCTTTGTTTTAGTGATCCAGACTGATGATACATGTTTCATAATGACAATATTTTCTGGTTTATTTACTGTTTGTCATAAAAAAACAAGCATCACAGGGGATTATTTTTCTGACCAGTGGTAGGAGGATAAGAACATGGCAAAGGCTACAGCAGAATAAGAAATATGATTAAACCAAAATGTAGTGCAATCTCATGTTATACTTGTTGCATATATATAAATGCATTAGCCAACAGAAATGAACCTTGACTGTCCAGTTCACAAAAGCCATGAAGTTTGTATATTAAGATTTAACTAGTCAACATTGACTTACAACAGTAGAGCCAATGAAGCTTCTTTAAGAAGAAGCTAATATTACAAGGTCATCATATCTTGAGGTACAGTCCAATTTTAAATATTATAAATATACATAAACCTTATAAAAAAAAGTAAGCATGGGGGGGTGGGAAATTGATTCAGCCAGTCCCCTCACCCGGCTCTAAGACCTGCACTATCAGCTCCACCACGACTTGCTCCAGGGCAATGCCACTGTCGTTCTTGGCGCTCATGGGCTGCTGGCCCAGCAGGCTGAGGAGTAGCGCCAGGCACAGGGTGAGGTGTCCCCGGCTGCCCACTGTCCCATCCTCCACAGAGCCCCAAGTGGCTGTGTCCTGAGCCCCGCGCTGAGCCACCCTGAAAGCAACCCCTGAGGCATCACAAAAGGGAGGCCAAGCAGCATTCGGAATGGATGCCAACACAGACGAATGGGAAAGGGGTAGCTTTGGAGGGGGCACCTGCCTCTGCATGGTGGCACTTGGAGACCGCCCTCACTGTGTGGTCCCCCAGCCCTCTTTCCATCCTCCATGTCCTCAGCCCCTCTCCTGCCCCCTCACAAACTCCCATCACCCCTTCTAAACCTGGCATCCCAAAAGAACCCCAACTCTCTGCCTCTCCCTCCAGCTTCCTTTTTTGCCTCCCTTCTGTTTCCTCTGCTCACAGACAAACCCCTTCTTCTGCTTCACAGCACCCTAGAAATGCTACCTTTGCTGTCCCTTCTCTCCAAGCAGCTGCCCAGATCCCACTCTTACAGCACCCGAGCAGCCCTCCTTCTCAGTCCCATCCTCATATGTAAGGGCCAGGGTCTGCTTGCATTACAAAAATCAGACTAACTTTCTTTGATTTCACCAAACAAATTTTTCATTAACTTCTATGATACACACTCATTGAATGACTATTTTGAATTCCTTTATATTTAAAAAAATTGCGGTCCACGTTTACAAAAAAGCACCCCCCACACACTGAAATTCCTGCATACAGGCCTGGTGCCATTTCTTTGCTTGCTAGGTTGCCCGTTCGTGGGAGTTGTTGGGGTGTAGGTAGGGAGGGAGGACGGGGGATAGGTGTGGGAATGGGTGGTGAGGTAAGGGGGGATGGTGGGGGTGAGCAGGATACAAGGAATGGGGATGGGCAGTGTGAGGGTGCAGAAGGGGAGGGGTTAGGGAAGGATGGAGGAGGGGTAGGGATAGGCAACGTGTGGTGGGGAGGGAGAGGGGCTAGGGAGGATGGGTGGGTGTGGGAATGGAGGTGTGGGTAGGGATGGAAGGAGGGGGGTGAGCTATGGGCTATGGAGCTCTGGGATAAGGACTAGCAGTCCACATTATCCCATCAGGCTCTCTTCCTGCGTGACTCAAATCTGGTTCTCAGTAGGGTGTGGGCACGTAAAGCAGAGGGCTCCCCCATGGTTCCATGTCTCTCCACTGTGCCCTGTCTGCATGGAGCATGCCCGAGCCCCACAGCAGGAGCTCGCTTACCAGCTGGAAGGGCACATCTGGAGCACTGCTACCTGCAAAGATGGGCACCAACTTGGCGCAGAGAGGGGGGAATTCTCTCCCTACCTGGTCACTCGCACGTAACCCAGCCCCTGCCCCTCGCTAGCAAGCCGGGTGCTCAGGAGCACCTGGAATCAAGGCGATTCGTTTGGGGTTGGGCCCCATTTTACTGATTGTGTTTAATTTTCGTTTACATGTGAGGCCCACAAGCCCGCAGAGTACAGCCCTTCCTGACAAGTCACTTCTCCATAGCCCTGTGCTAGCTGCCAAGAAAGGCTCTGAACTCTGCACACAAACAAACTCTTTTATTGGTGGGTGAGGCAGAAGTGGGAAGAGTGCGGGAGGGTAGCTGGCTGGCGATTCAAGGGCACGAGAGGATGGGATGGGTTGAGAGCGTCTAGATAGAAGGGCCCATCCAGGGGTGAGGTGGGGTGGGAGCAGACAAGGGTGCAAGTGACTTGGGGCCATGGAGAGCACAGTTGGGCACAGTGCAAGATTAACAGGCTCTCTGGCCGCAAAAGTGGCCAGGCAGAGGGGCATTGGCAAGTGCAGTGAGCAGGGGGCGCAGCCCCCTAGTGTAACAACAGAAACAAGTGCCTCAGAAATGCAGGCCTAATTTTCTAGTTCAATGGCCAGAACTCCCAATGTAGCGACATCAGAGAAACTGACCACTCCTACCTGTATGTAGCAGAAAAGCTATATATATTGTGGGTATTATATGCTGGTAATTTTTTGTGGTTCAAATAAAAGTTCATTGTTCCTGCTGGGGATGTTAAATATTGGTTAGTTGAACAGTTCAGTAACCTCATGAAATGTTATCGGTTAGTCGACTATTCTATAGTCCCTGGGGGCAGGGCTGGCAGCCACTGTATCAGAGGCAGCAGCACAGGGTGCCAGGTGGGAGCTGGTCTGAGAGGGGAGCCAGTTTAAAAACCAGCTCCTCTCACGGACTGGCTGCCTGTCGCCCTGTGCTGCTGCTTCTGAGAAAGAGGCAGCAGCGTGGGGTGGCAGCCCCTGTGTAGGGAGGGTCTGAGCTCCCGGACCTGGCGCGAACTGGAACTGAGCTGGGCTGTCTGCCCACTTGGCTCTTAATAGATGTGAAATGCAGAGCTGAAATGGAGGTAGGTCCCGGACCCAGCGTGAACCAGGACTGAGCCGGGCTGCCTGCCCGCTCAGCTCCTATTACACTTTAAATGCACAGCCGCAGCAGGGGTAGGTCCCAGATTTGTTGCAAGCCAGGACTGAGCCAGGCTACTGAAAAATTTACTGGCAGGGAGAGAGGGAGATGGAAATGTATGTAGTCTATAGCATTAACCTATAAGCCTTTGCTTATCGGTTAATCGACTATACTATTACATCCCTAGTTCCTACTGGCTTGGAAATAGAAAGTTTCACTTCATAAAATAAGAACACTTATGGCAACAGCAGCACAACAAATATTCATAAATGGGAAGGATCCTACAGACCTTAGTTAAAGTAATGGTGATTTACATGTTTAGAGTCTCAAAACTACATTATAAACAAACAAATATACAATTATACCTTTCACTTTCAAGTATCCACTCACTGTTACTTAATTAAGATTGAGTTTGTTTCAGTATTTGTGATGAAACTGTAGAGCCGTGGTCACCAACCCGTCGATCGCGATCGAATGGTTGATTGCGAGGCCTCGACCAGTCGATCGCGAGGCGTTCGGGCAACCCCACCCCCATTTTCCCCCCACCCCCGAGAAGCCCCACTACCTACCTCTAGTGTAGTGCTGGCTTCCCGCAGGGTGGACGGAAGTCCTGTCTGAAGCCCGCGTCACTTCCGGGGGTTCCGGAAGTGCGCGGGCTGCTCCCCCTCCCACAGCTCTGTTGCGTGCTAGGGGAGGGGGCGTTGGCCCTGGAGGAGGAGTGCAGAGGCTTCCCTGCACTGCCGGCGCCGGAGGGGTGAGTTGAGCGCAGGGGTTTCCCTGCGCCGCGAGAGCGGGAGTTGGCCTGGGGTTTGGCCGTGCAGCGGGAGGGGAGGGAGTTGGCTGGGCCGGGCCACGCCGCGCCGTGGGAGGGGGGTTTGACTCCGGGGCAGGCGCCCGCGGGGGTTGGCCATGCTGCAGGAGGGGAGGGGCCGGGCCGGGCCGTACCATGGAAGGGGGGTTTGGCCCCGGGGCAGGTGCCCGCGGGGGTTTGGCCCCGCCACGGGAGGGGTGGGTTTGCCCCCGAGGCAGGCTCCCGCGGGGGTTTGGCCCCGCCGCGGAATGGGGGGGGTTGTCCCCGAGGCAGGCTCCCACAGGGGTTTGGCCCCGCCGTGGAATGGGGGGGGTTAGCCCCGGGGCAGGCACACTCGGGGTTTCCCTGCGCCGCGGGGGGGGTCAGGCCCGGAGGAGGCAAGTGCTGGCTTCCCTCTGGGGGGGAGGGCCGGGGAGAGAGACTCCTGGGAGGAGGCAGATGCAGGGGACTCTGCTGCCACTGGCACCCTGTCCCCGTTCCCCAGATCCCATTCCCGTCCCCAGCTACAGAATTCTGTCCCCACTCCCCTGACCCCAGCTACAGAACTCTGTCCCCATGCCCATCCCCACTCCCGAACACTGTCCCCATTCCCCTGTCCCCAGCTACAGAACTCTGTCCCCATTCCCGTCCCCACTCCCCGAACTCTGTCCCCATTCCCCTGTCCCCAGCTACAGAACTCTGTCCCCACTGGCACCCTGTCCCCTGCTGCAGAACCCTGTCCTCTGCCCTCCCAGCACCCTGTTCCCTCTCCCCTGCCCCCAGCCGCAGAACTCTGTCCCCACAAAATGTATAATTATAAATGCTTCATTTTAGATTTAAATAGCATGAATAAAAAACAGACCATTTATTTCATAACTATAAACACGTGATTTTAATTTTATATATCGCATAATTTAAAAATAAAGTGTTTATCAGAGTGTGTATGTAAGGGCTGGGGATAGCAAGTGATGGACAGGAGGAGAACAGAGAGGGCGGGGCTTCAAGGAAGGGGCGGGGCGGTAGATCTTCACCTGTTCTGAGATTTTAAAAGTGATCTTCGGTGTAAAAAGGTTGGAGACCACTGCTGTAGAGCATGGGTTCTCAGAACCAATTTTTGGTGTCCTCAGAGTGTGGCCTCTTGTTAGTGGGCACTGACATTTTTCTAAAATACTTAACTTTTTCCTAAAGAAATAAATATGCACATATACTGGGGATGTCATCATGTAGACTACTACATGATTAACTGATAAGCCAGGGCTTATTTGTTAATCTAGTCGACTACACGTATTTCACCCCACTTGCTGCCTCTGTATCAGCAAGATCTCTCACTCTTCACCCTGTATCAGAGTTAGCAGGGTGAAGAGTGGGAGCTCAGGAGGAGCAAGCTTAAAAGCCAGCTCCCCAGGAGCACCAGATCTGCCTGCCCCCCATCCCTGCACTGCTGCCTCTGACAGAGAGGCAGCAGTGTAGAGGGTGAGGGGGATAGGCTGGAGCCAAAATGCATGGGGAGCCGGCTTTCAAGCCAACTCCCTATGGACCCGCCTGCCCCCCCTTGCTGCCTCCTACAGAGGCAGCAGGGAGGGAGGGGGGGAAGCAGGAGCCAGTGCTGGGGGGAGCCATATTAAAAGCAGGTTTCCCCCAGCACCAGCACCACAGTGCTACCTGCCCCTCCCTACGATGCTGCTGTCTCTATCAGAGGCAGCAGCCAGACAAAGGTATGGGGGGGGGCAGGGGGAGGCTACCGTGAAGTAGCCTCTGTCTATATGGGTTTGAGCTCTCTGCAGACAGAAGTTGCTCCGCATCTCATGGAGCAGCCTCTGTCTGTGGCAAGCCTGGGCCCACCGCAGACAGAGGTTGTTCTGGGGTAGCCGCTCCCACCCATGGGGGTCCGAGCTCCCTGCAGATGGAGTAGCTTCTGTCAATCCATTGACTATGGATTGGTGTAAGCAAGATTAAAGAAATCCAAGATTTGTAGAGAAATATCTGAATAATTTATGCAAGAATTTAAAAGAAAATTAAGCACATTGCTGTCACCTTAAATTTGTTTCAAATGAAAACAAGGCTGCTCTTCTATAACATAGTATGAAAACTATCTCTAGTGTGTTTGAAAGTCTGTAGTAATCCATGCATTTATCAAGTTATAAAACAAGCTATAAAACAAATTATCAACTGAATTTCTATTTATTAAACTGCATAAAACAATGGTGTATATTAAAGATGATAAGGAGCAGGTATTTGGCTAATCACGTATTAAGTTGATAAGGGAAGGTGCTCTGCAGATCGGGGGTGGCCCCTGGAGACCACTGCGGTACTGCCTTTTAAATGTATTAAAAGCCATCCAGAAGCAGCCCCTGTCTGTGGCAGCCTGGACTTGCCATGGGACAGGACTGCTTCGCGGCAGCCTCCTTTACTCCCCACCACCCGCTGTTGTCTCAGATAGAGGTAGCAGCAGATGATGGGCAGGCAGCATTGCGGAGATGGTGCTGGAGAGAATCAGCTTTTAAACCAGCTCCCCTGAGTACCAGCTCCTGCCCGCCCCCCTCCTTGCTGCCTTTGCTACAGCAAGGGGGGGAAGGGAGTAGTCAAGTACTCGACTTGACTACCAGATAAGCTTAGGGTTATTGGGCAGTCGAGTACTCAATTACTTGCTTACATTCCTAATGTATATATGGATGGGACGAGGATTACAAACCTACTTCACGTATTGGGCCCATTTCTATAGTCTTTGACTGCAATGGACTTCCACTGAAGTTAGTTCCCTACCCACGAGGCACCTTTCCATACTAGAGATTCCTGGCTGTAAACACACTTCACATTGGGAGACTTTCTGACTTGCATCAATGAGTAAGCAACTGATTTATTATTGTTTTTATTATATTAGTACATAGAGGACTCAATCAAGATCAGGTTTCCACAAACATGTAGAAAGAAACATTTGATTTTTAAATATGCCTTCTATTTACCTACCTTATTTAAACCAATATTCCCATACCCATACCAATATTTAAAAAGCTCTCTCACTTTACAGAATTGCAGTCATGAACTTTGGAAGATAAAACAGGAGACCAAAACAAGAAAGACAGAAAAAAAAGAGAGAGAAAACAAACAAGCCAAGACAAAACCACCACCATCAAGAAGTTGAGGAGACACCACATTCGATCAAAATAACCAAAACTCACTCCAATCAAAAAGTAAATAATAAAAAATATATTTGGTCAGATCATTCTTATTTTATTTTTTACTGTATTACTGTATTAAGAGTATTAATACTCTTCTCAAGCCAACTAGAAAACTCTCATTTACTGCAATGGCTGGGGCTTAAGCCCTATAACAACAAACACAGAGATGGAAGAACTTTCTTCACTATCTTGAAATATGAAAAAGATGTTACGCTATATAATAAATTAAGGTAATTTTAGAAATAAAGTGTATTCCTGCTAATTACTAGATTTGAAAGAAAAGCTTTTATATTCATATTAAAACTGAAAAAAAACCAAATATTTTAGAGCAATATTAAGGGTCTGACTCAACCCCATAAGTAAGAAAACTTGTGGAGTTATGACTAGCCTTCATTTTTAAATTACCTTTTTGTACCACAAGGATTTTAACATACACATACCCCATGAGCTGAAGACAGAGGATCAACATTAATCTCCATTGTAACTTCAATAAAAGCAATAAATTTGGTGTGGAGTCAGAGAAAGTTCTATTTTAACTAGGGCTTGAATTATTTATTGGCTACCTGCTACCCCAAAGACTCATTTTATTATCTCAAGAGAAAAAAATATTTCCTACCACACACAGGGCCTCACTCCTCAATTTTAAGGAATAACTAGTTATTCACTGCTAACTATTTTCTACATTTCATTGTAATAGGGACAGTCAGTCATCTGTTTAATACATTTTTTAAAAGTACATTTAACTGGAGCTGCTGGAGTAATTGAGCTAATGTGCTAAAAATAGAAGTGTAGCTATGGTGGCACAGTGAAAGACCAGGCTAGGTAGATCACAAGCCCATCTGAATCTATAAATACGTATTCAGGGTACCTAGCCCTTCCTGCTGCTCATACCACCATAGCTACACTTCTATTTTTAGCACATTAGGACAACTGGAGCTAGCATTACAGTGTCTATTCAAGCTATAAATAACACCTGCAGATCCAGTGTAGACATATCCTAGTTCTCCTTTGCTTTTGTTTTGTCTTCTTTTTCTTCCTTTCTTCTATTAACTTTGTGTATCTTTTCTTTCATTTACTAGCAGGAGTGAGAATAACTTAAATTTCTTACAGGTATTGTCCTATCGGAACCTTCCGGGAGGGGAGGAGGTGGGCGTGTATATTCTTAGGAGGCATTTTTCCCCCGCTTACTGTAAATTGTGCACCTGACATGACAGACTAATAAGGGTGGAGGAGGTTGTCCCAATCTCTATTTATATATTGAATATAAAACTGCTTTACTTCAGCAAGGGGCTCCACCTTTATCGTCTACTTGAGTGAGACCCAGACAGTACAGTGACGTCACATCAGACCAGAAGTGAACGTATTCCACCTGACAAGAGGTATAAACTGAAACCTGAAGAGGATTTGTAATGTAATATCAAATATGTGTAATTAAAGCAGGTTTTTTCCCATTGAAGTGTGTGCAGGTGTGGGGAGGCTCAGGGCAGGGGACAGGGGTACAGGAGGTTCAGGGCAGGGGTTTAGGTGTGTGGGGGAGGTGCAGGAGTCAGAGCTGGGGGTGGGTAAGGTTAGTTCTCCAAATTTGGAGTAATTTAACTGAAGAGTCCCCTAGATACAACCCCATGGGGGAAAACAAAAAAACTTTTCTTAAAGTTTACCTAATCTAAATATATTTTTGCCCAGACCTGGGGATCAAACCATAGCTTTGATCATAATACAAGGGTCTTACTCACTTGAGGTTTGCCCTCAGCAAGTGCATGGCACCACTGTCCTTTTGTTATTAGCAAAGTAGTTCACTTCTTCAGTTAGTCTTGTGCCTAAGGCTCATCACGTTGAATGGATGACACCAGTGATTTTCACTCTCTCTTTTTCAGATCCCTTAAAATTTTGACAGGAGTTCAGATCCCTTTGGAAATCACAGGCAAGTCTGCAGTTCCACAAGGGTCTGCAGACAACAGGTTGAAAGCCACTGGATTACAGTGAACATGTGCAGAGAAAGTCAAATAGGGTGGAAAGCCAGTGTGTGACTCTGGGGAAGTGGTTCTCAACCTGCAGATCACAGACCACTTGCAAGCCAGTCAGCACACACCTGCAGCACATGTAACCTCCTCAGGGCCATGTGGGTAGTATGTGTATGCATATATATATATATATATTATGGAGATATAATATATTCACAGAGAAGGGCAACTAAAATGATTTGAGGTTTGGAACAGGTCCCATATGAGGAGAGATTAAAGAGACTAGGACTTTTCAGCTTGGAAAAGAGGAGACTAAGGGGGGATATGATAGAGGTATATAAAATCATGAATGGTGTGGAGAAAGTGAATAAGGAAAAATTATTTACTTGTTCCCATAATATAAGAACTAGGGGCCACCAAATGAAATTAATGGGCAGCAGGTTTAAAACAAATAAAAGGAAGTTCTTCTTCACACAGAGCATAGTCAACCTGTGGAACTCCTTGCCTGAGGAGGTTGTGAAGGCTAAGACTATAACAGGGTTTAAAAGAGAACTAGATAAATTCATGGAGGTTAAGTCCATTAATGGCTATTAGTCAGTATGGGTAAGGAATGGTGTCCCTAGCTTCTGTTTGTCAGAGGGTGGAGATGGATGGCAGGAGAGAGATTGCTTGACCATTACCTGTTCAGTTCACTCCCTCTGGGACACCTGGCATTGGCCACAATTGGCAGACAGGGTACTGGGAGGATGGACCTTTGGTCTGACCCAGTATGGCCGTTCTTATGTTCTTATAATACACAGAGAGCTACAGTAGGCCCCACTAGCCCCATGCTCCCTGCAGCACTTTTGCTTTTGAAATGTAGCAACAGCCCTATCAACTAATTGAATATTCGATGCAAATTGCAAATTGCTTCGACTATTTGATTAGTCAATTAATCCAAATTTAACATCCCTACTCTATGGCAGGAATCATGTGCCATCTCTGCAAAGAAACATTAATCCTAGTCCAAGTTTATGAACGTTATAATCTCTGTCTAGATATAAAAATACTTTCCCTGCTGGATGACAGAGTGACGTCATGGGTCACTCTGCATCCTGCAGTCCCTCCCTCCACTCTCAGCAGCTAGGGTAGCCAGGTGTCCGATACTGACCTGGACAATCTGGTATTTTCGCCTCCTGTCTGGTTAAAAAATTCAGAAAATACCGGACACCTAAAATGTCCGGTATTTTCTGATTTTTTTTCCCGACCAGGAGGCGAAAATACCAGACACCTGGCAACCCTAGTGCCCGGGCCCAGCCCCTGGCCTCCCCCCCACCCAGGCCCCGACACCCACAGCCCCCCACCCCCAGACCCTCTGCTTACCTGGTTCCGCAGGGAAGCTAAGTTCTGGCTTGAACAAGAATACAAAATGGCCACCGGTAAAAAGCCTAAAGACCTAGGGGAAGCAATGCTTTCCCTGGGTCTTAGTGCTCAACTTCTCCCCTGTTCCTATCCCCATTCTAACTCTGCACTCACTCTGAAAGGGGGCCATGCTGTTTTAATGTTGTTTTATTATTTAATTATTTTTTTTTGCTCGACAACTTTGGTCTCCCCCCCCCTTTTTCCTCAACAGAATGTGTTTTTTTTTGGGGGGGGGGGGGGAGGTGTTTGGTATTTTTGGTTCAACCATCTGGCAACCCTATCAGCAGCGTGGCCTACCCCCTTCCCCATGCTCAGGGGGAGCCACGAGCCATGTAGCTTCCTCCCTCCCCTGTGCTTAGAAGGCGGGAGCCAAGTGGCCTTCAGCTAGGCCTGACATGCGGGGACTTCTGCCCAGCCTGGCCAACCCACCGATGGCAGGGGGGAGAGAGACAGGCCTCCCATGGCCAGGTCTCAGCCTGGCCCAACCCTCCGGCAGCTGTGGGGAGAGAGCCGGGGCTGCCAATGTCGGGGGAGGGAGAAGAGCCAGGGCTGGCATGGCCTCGGCCCTTCCTGGGGCTGGGGGAGGAGAACCAAGGCTTGCCCAGCCCAACGGCTGGCAGTGGGGTCGGGAGAGAGCTGGGTTTGAACAGGGCTGCCACGCCTCAGCCTGGCCCTCCCTGGATGCCAGGTGGGGAGAGCCGGGGCTGCCTACCCCCAGACAGATGGGGGTTGGGGAGTGTAGTGGGAAGGGGGTGCAGCTCCCTACTATAGAAACAATTAGCTTTTAACTGATTGCTTTTCATCCAATGATCTGAACACCTTTTACAAACATTTCCATTCTCATTCTACAGTCAGGAAACTAATGTACAGAAGTGTGGGATGAATCACTTAATTTAACAGAGCAGGTCAGTGACCATGCTTAGAGTAAAACCCAGGTCTCCTGACCCTCCAGATAGTCTCCTATCCAATGGACCATGCTTCCCATAGGTTTCTGAGTATAGGATTTCACTCCGCTGATGTTTTGCAAACCTAGAATCTCTATTAAAGGCTCTGATGCTCTCTGAAGATTTCAAGAGCCGCCACCACCCCATCAGTTTACACTCTAGTAACATCTGGAAGACCATTTTCACAATCATCAGGACTGGAATTTTTGTTTCAAATTCAATCTTTCTGAATTCTGCAGAAGCTAATAAGACTTATTCATGAAAGCTTTGTAGGTGCCCAGGGTGAGTGAATTTTTCAAGTTTCAATTAAAACTATAGAAATCACAAATAACGTGTTAGCAGCACTAAACTTTTCTTTTTAAAAAATGTGGAAAGCAATACAGTAATTTTGTATTACTGCTTTAGAAACAGATTGTGACTTAATATTGTGAAAGTATCATTTAAATATACAATTACAGACTTTAAAAATGCAGTTTATTTACTTCATAAATCTCAACACCACCTTCGAAGTAATTACTGCCTGTCATGTAACTGAAACTATGTTAAAAATCTCTTTGAAGTTTATCCTTTAAAAAAGTTAAAGCTTAACACAGACATATACTTATATTTTTAAATTAGAAGACATTCTTGTAAAATATTTTTTCTCTAAAAGCTCAAAGAAAGTAGTCTGCATTATGAACTGGATGCTTACTAATTGTGGATAAGCAAGCCATCTTTTATTATTATAATGCAGACAAAAGCTGTAAAGTTTAAAAAAAATTGGTTGAAAATGTACAGCAATAAATGCTCATCCCAGGATCATTAAATATATTTATAAACATTTTACACCTGTGCTTATGAATCTATATACAACTTAGGGTTCACAAATATGTACTACATTAAAAAAAAGAGGTTTTAATTCAGGAATGTTTTTTGGTTCAGGGGATGCTGATCCACAGAAAAATCAGTTGGGGGCTGCACACAAACGAGAAGCAAAAACAAACAAAAAAACCCCTCAATAATGTAGCCCCCAAATGAGGAGACTCTCCCCACATTCCCCTTGCACATCAGAGTCGAGGGGTCCCTACCCTAGTAGACTTTGTGTGCTTCCATCCCTGTGGTGAGGAAGCAGGGGGGCTGCATCTGGCCCCTGGGCCTGAGGTTCCCCAACCCTGTTTTAATTTGTCATTTGAACATATTATAGTAGTCAACTATTACCGTATAAGGACTACTGATTGAGAATCAAGGTTCTGATTGTCCAAATAACAGTACTCTGAATTAAAACAGAAATCATTCTGAATACTGCGTCATATTAATGGGATAATCATATGTTCCCTATTCTCACTAACTGTAATAAAAGAGGAATTCAGGAGCAATACAAATGCAATGCTTATTATCAATGGGTAAATCCTGTTGTCTCCTCTGCAGGATACTCACTACAGCAGAATCAATACTGTTCTGCTCTGCAAAACAAAGACTGCAGACAGAATGCGCATGATCCCATGTAGGGAGATGTGCCCAGGGATAAGGCCATGGAAGTTGTGTTTCATAGGGGTAACTCGTGTCCCAAGCACAAGGGCAAATGGATCCTGTTATACCAGTGCTCCTCCCCTCCGCACACTCACTCACTGTATATGGGAGGATACAATGACCTTGGGATACTGGAATAAAAATATGTCTTCTGACCTTTTTTTTCCCCCTTCCTTCTCCTCTTTATTTCAGGCTGAATATTTATTCCCAAAAACATAGGGAAGGTAACTGACTAGGAGCTTCTAAAATAGAATATCAACAAAAGTGATTTAAAACAGCATAACCTCTAAGCTAGGTACAAAGAAAGCAATTGACCTTTTCCTAGCAACTCCAGAATAGAAGCTTCTCCAGAGGTCAGGGAGAGGGGAAAAAAATCTTCCACTAAGTATTAAGTACTTCTTGTTTTGCTCCTTCAGAAAAACTCAGCAATAAGAAACATCCTATGAGAAATCGCTTCTGTCTAACCAAAATGCAGGAATAATCTTTACAAAAAAATCTCCAAATACCCCTTTCAAAACCATTGGAATTTTTGGAATGGCTTCTGATCAATTATGTATCCACTACTCTTTACTGAGCTCTAGCCACCAGATTTCTGAGCTAATTCCAGAACTATGTAGCTTGGTAACAAAACACTGGTGAGAGCAGAGTTTACAAAGCACTACCAGAAGTCAGATAAGCAGCCTCGTCCAGTTAAAAAAAAAAGAGAGAGTCAACTGGCTTTAAAGGCAATAAAACCAGGAAGATTATTCAGGTAAACTATGCTATACAAATGTAAGGCACTAATTTTGACATAACCCTTTAAGCTGTAGTCTCAGGGCAGGAAACTTGGCCCCACCCACATCTGGCTAATGAAAGTCATGCTGGACTATGCATGTTGCCAGTCCAGAGGTGCCAGACTCAACAGTTACAACCTGAAGCATCTTTCCCTTTCTCCCAGACCCAACCCTTCAGGATTCTCTTCCCTAGGACCTCAAACTGAATAGCTGAAAACGTGTTTGCCTAGATTATCCGACTCCCACAGAGATGATGCTGGAGGGTTCTATGGTTCCAGCCTCTATCTCCAAATCAGAGCTAGAGACACTTCTGTTCTCTGAAGTCTACAGCTGAAAAATATTATTTTTTGGCCACTACTGCCAACATTAGTTCAGCAGAATCATTATCAGCAACACTAGACACATTAGTGCACAGGGACCATCCACTGCAAATGCCCTTTTCAGCACCATGTCAATTAGCCTTATTCTTAGCAGAGTTAGAAGACAAAGCTGAAAACTTCACTGGCAGCCAGTGGGCTGCACAGCTCATCAAATCTCCTTGGAAGACTCAATCTGGAAAGGAGGAATCTGTCTGATATACAGATCTAACAAGCTGGAAGAGAGCTCAGGAGGTCATCGAGTCCAGCCCCCTGCCCAAAGCAGGACTCATCCCAATTAAATCAACCCAGCCAGAGCTTTGTCAAGCTTGGACTTAAAAACCTCTAGGGATGGAGATTCCACCACCTGCCTAGGTAACCCATTCCAGTGCTTCACCACCCTCCTAGCAAAATAGTTCTTCCTAATATCCAACCGAGACCTTCACCACTGCAACT
The DNA here is from genome assembly GCA_019425775.1 of Rafetus swinhoei. NCBI lineage: Eukaryota > Metazoa > Chordata > Testudines > Trionychidae > Rafetus > Rafetus swinhoei. The sequence goes on from CM033449.1 coordinate 123,605,198, forward strand.
TGGCACCACTGCACCTCGTTCTGTCATCTATCACTACTGATAACAGCCTCTCTCCATTCTCTTTGCAACTCCCCTTCAGGCAGTTAAAGTCTGTTGTTAAATCCCACCCCCCTTCTCTTCTGTAGATAAATAAGCCCAAATCCCTCAACTTCTGCTCATAAATCATGTGCTCTAGCCTCCTAATCATTTTCATTGTCCTCCGCAGGACCCTCTCCAATGCTTTCTGTAAGGGGGGGGGCAGCAGAATTGGACACAATACTCCAGATGTGGCCTCATCAGTTCTGAAAAAATCACTTCCCTAGGTCTGCTGGCAATGCTCCTACTAATGCAGTGATTATGCTTCATATATTACAAGAATTTCATCCCTCAGCACCCAGGCAGGGCAAAGTCACTGACTTAACTCCTAGGCTGGACTTGAGTATGCACTTAAACATTTATGTAATGGCCCAGAAGGAGGTGGGTTGGGTGAGGGAGGTGACGTTTTCCACTCAGGATTACCTCATTAGATAGTAAGGTTGTTCTGGACAGATCTTGGAAGACTCCATAATTTATTCCCAGCATCCATGATGGCGAGGGGTGTTGCACTAAACAAACAAGGTTTGAGGAAAGAAAGAGTGCAAGAGTTGCCACACCCCTTCTATCAGAGAAAAATGTGGAGAGCTAATCCTTCTCTCAACAATAGGGAGGTCTGGGGTTGCAGGAGAATGAGAAAAAGTAGTCCTTTTCTCCTCAATAGTCAGAAGAAATGGAAAATATAGATGAAAGTCTAAATGTGTCTGATAGCAGTTAGCAAAGGCTGGTATGTAGAGATAATAAAAAACAGGAAAGATTATCATACAAACAAATGGTCCCTTTCTACAGAAAACAATGGAATTTCAGATGTTTTCCAACTAGTCCTAATGATCTACTATATATTTGAGAGAGTTTGTCTGTTTCTTCAAGAACTCCTTCCAAATGGTAAGAGCTAGGACCACCAAATTTGGTATGCACCTTCCTTTTATCATAACTTAAAGCAAGGTACAGGTTTGGTTGTGCAGACTGAAGCTCCCCGCCCCCCTACAATTTGTACGAGGATGCATAAAAAGAACTTCTCCTAAATGGTAAGAGCTAACCCCACCAAATTTGGTATAGAGCTTCCTCTTACCATAACTTAAAGCAAGGTCAGTGTTTGACTGTATGGAGAGTTGGGCGGGGGGGGGTCAAGGGGGGAGCTGAAGCTTCTCCCACAATTCGTTCAGGGATGCATAAGACAATAAGGGGGTTGGCTAGAGGCACAACCACCCACTCTCCCCATCAGGAACTTTCCCAACCCCAATCCTCTCACCCCCAGGTACCCTTTAGAGATGGTGGGGGCGAGGGGGAGGGGGCCGCAGCTCTTCCCATTTGTACAAGAACATTTCTGGCTGTTCCCCTTATCACATTATTGGATTTTAAAGTGAGCAGACAGATCACTGTTGCACCCAGGGTGGTTTTTGCCCCAAATTCTGTACAACGAGAGCCATGTGAGGTGTCAAAGGAAAGCTTATGCTCTGCTGATTCTATGTATCATACTCATATACTGATACGATTTTTGTATATGACGTTATGAATATGGGCTCTGATCTTGTATTTTAAATATTCTGTCTGGGAGGGAGCAATGGGCCTGGACTGCCTATTGTGAGGAAGGATTGTTCAGTGAATGGTTGTGCTAATCAGCAGTGCATCGTGGACAAGGCTCTCAGAGTGGCCAATACACAACTGAGGAATGTGTCTGGAAACCTGCAGACCAGCCAGTGCAAAATGTCTGCATGTGAAACAGACAGGTCACTTGATCATGTGACCAGATCCAGTTTGGGAGACACATGGAATATAAAAGTGCCATGAGGCTGTCTCCATCTTGTTTTCAAACATGCTCCTGATTCCAGATGCATCCTTGCTAAGGACAGAGAGCCAGGAAGGATTTGCTGACCCAACCAGATACAGGATGTACACCAGAGACTTTTAAGCTGGCAGTTTGTAACATCTCTGCTAAGAGCCTGCATCAAGAACTTGGTGATTGACGTATATAACATATTCTCCTTGACAATCTCACTCTCAACCTTTTCTTTCTTTTATTAATAAACCTTTAGATTTTAGATTCTAAAGAACTTGCACAGCATGCTCTTGTGGGTAAGATCTAACGTGTAAATTGGCCTGGCACTGTGGCTGGTCCGTAGGGACCAAGAGGATCTGTTTGGAGTTGGTGAGATTGGGTTTTATAACATCTCACCTGTGTGTAAGGTCTGGGTCTGAGTGTGTCACAGGGACAGCTGGGGTGTCTGAGGGGTTTTGCTTGTGAGGCCTTTTGCTGGCCAGATTGGCAGCTGAAGTGCTCTGTGTGATTGGTTTGTGGCCTATATGGGAAAGGACTCCAGTCGTGGGCTGTAACTAGCCCGAGTTTTGAGCAATTTGCCCTTAATTGATACCCTCAGTAGTGCCCAGACCCAGCCGGTCCATTACACCCCTTCATCAGGGAGCAAGGTCAAAGTACACAATTTATTCTATTCCTCACTCTGGCTGGGGGGCGGCGGGTTGCAGGGGGCAGATGAACCTGGACCTGCCCCAGCCAGGGGACATGCACCCCTCCCATGGCTGTGCCTACTGGTGCTGCAGCAGCCATGAAGAGGCATTTCTCACTTGGCTCCAAGCTGCTGCAGTGAGAGAGGGCTGGGGTAGTTGTCTCTCCTCAGGGCAGTCTGCACATTGAACGCATCGTTCCACCCCACCCCAGAGAAATGATTTAAATGAAGAAAAACAAAAATTAATTGAGTTAAGGACCCGAGCAATGCTGAGTAAATCTTCTAGTATCTTACATGTGGTGAGAGCCCAACACAGAGTCCAGCAACATAATACAGTAGTAAACCTAGAAACCTCCCCCTGTAGGGAGATGTTCCAAGAACTATTTCCATCTTTTTATTAGGGATCCATTAGTGGTTTTAATACTAGGACTAGGACTTCAGCTAGGAGTTTCAAGTACTAGAAAACATAATTACTACTTTTCCCACCACCACTGTTTTGTAATATTGCAATACATGAACGTACATGTTCCTTCTTCTATACAGTCACAATTTGCAAACTAGCCTGGTCTCTACCCACTCCACCCTGGTATTGTTTTTACTCGTTCTAATTTGCCTGGTCCTCTTGGTTGTCTCTTCCACCTCAGATCTCTGTTTTCTGCACCTAGCCCACGTTTCTATGTCCCTGCCACAAATACCTTGATATGGGACTGGAACAGGTGACATATTAGGTCCTTTCTACCTTTAACTTTTGGTGATTATTCATAAGGTTTTTCTAGCTAAAGCAGGTATTCCTGGTTTATTTTTTCTTAGCAACAAAACTTTTTTTTTCATTTCTACTGACACACACCAAAGATATTGCACTTGAAAGACTTGTTACTTCTGACCTCATGGAGTACAGGGTGCAAGACACAGCATGTCTGAAACAGCTGAGACACCCTCTACCCAACAAAATTATTGTTGCAGGTAATTAAGTAGGAGGAGATCTAAGATCAGCATTTTCAAATCTATCTACATAATCTAAATATTATCACTATTCCAACTAGCAATACCAGATTGCCTCATCATCTCCTCCACTTAACTTACGCAGACAACATGCAGACAACTTAACGACATGCAGACAAACCAGCATCCAAAGCCGACCTTTAAATTTGTATTTCAATGATAGGACACTCCAAATAATTTTTCATTACTTGTTAGGTATGGAACCAATATATAAAGTGTCTTTATGTAGAAAATTGGAGACAGCCCACAGAAGAGTAGCAAGTGGTTTAGAAAACATGACACATGGCTACATTCAAAACTGCCAGGACTTTAGGAAGTAAAGAAGTTATCAAATTTATAATAGTAGTTTGTTTTGGCCAATCTTCTTCCATTACATGGAAAAAATAAGTTATTAAATAAAACATCATGTTACAATAGTGACTATTCAACGTCTGCTGATCATCAACTGCCTTTGACACTGTTGTTTATGAAATACTGCTGAGAACCTTGGAGGAACCTAAAAGAGATCCAAAAAAGGTTGGCTCTAGGAAAGTGCTTCTACCCTGATGGCATTCTAATCTGGAACTCTACTGGGTTTCATTTTGTCCTCTTATTTCCAACGTATCTATGAAACTATTAGAAGAGAGAGAGAGGCAGCCTGGCTTGTGGTGACAGTCAGCTGTTTTCTATCACTTCTAGGGATGTAAATGGTTAACCTTAATGGGTGAGGCTTATAGGTTCTGGGTAACCAATAGGGGCTGAAGCAGCTCTCCACCCATCCCAGGCAGGGGGCTACACCAGCCCCACAGGGCCTGGCCCCCCTGCTGCCTGTGGTGGGCCCGGTCTGGCCCCTCTGCTGCAGGTTATAAGCTGGCTCCTAGGGAGCCAGCTGCAGAGCCCTCAGTGAAGCCCTCAGTGAAGCCTCTCTTGAGCTTGAAGAGTTCAAGTCCTGCTCTTGCTGGCCCCACTCCCAGGGGTTGCTGTGGGCTCTGCAGCATAAAGCTTATTTCAGCTTTACACTGCAGAGCCCGCAATGTGTGAAACCGTGTAACCACTAGGATTTTTAGGGGCGACTTGGTAACATTTTTAAACCAATTTTTACAACCCTAATTGTGACCCAGACAATACAGTCAAGCATGCATGAGATTGGGACATACTCCAGGTTCAATCCAGGAAAAATGGCGGTGATGTTTTATGATCTGAGAGTAGGTTTCTGAAAGCTGTTACGCTTAAGGATTGTACTTCAGGGTGGGTGACCCTTGTAAATGAAGAAGGTCCAGCTCCCCTGTGCCAAAGCAAGTGCATCTTGTTGGACAGTTAAGAAGGTAAGGAAGCAACTGGCCCTACAAGGAAAAATCACTGGCTATCTCCTTCTTCCGGAGAGAAAGACCTGGAATGAGGAGATTCAGTAGGGTTGCCAGATGGTTTCAACAAAAATAGCAGACAAATTTGACATTACATCACAATCTACATTACAACTTATTTAGAAAACACCGGACATTTATATTTTCTCAATTTGTTTCCTGAACAGAAAGCTCAAATACTGGACTGTCCGGTTCAAAACCGAACACCTGGCAACCCTAAGATTAAGGAGTTTTCTGACATAAGCTCTCTGAGGACCTTCATAGGGAAGTGGAAGGAATTACACGGAAGCCAGTGGAAGGGCTGACCTACTGTCTTTCATGAGCCAAACCAGAGCCAGAAGACTGAAAAGGGATGAGAGCTAGGGATCCAGTGGATGAGGCAAAGCTAGTGCTAGGGGTCTGAAAAGGGCATGGCCAGAGCAGGCAAGAGAGAACTGAAGACTGAGAACAGCAGAGGGAGAGGACTACAGGCTCCTGGAGCTATAGTGATAAAGCAGAGGGCCAGAGAGCACTGAGGCTGGGAGTGAGGCATTGCGAGGGATTACAGAGTCATACCAGATAGCTAGGGCATCAAGAGGGATGCTGAGGCTTTACTTGATGCAACCTCTCAAACAGTATTTTCCCCTCTCCTATGGACTATGGTTCTCGGACTTCATTTACAATGGTTAATGTACACAGAGCTTTCCCACAAGCACTCTTTGTACTCAGAACATTCAGACTATTTCTGGGGACATTAAAAGAGGGAAAATGAGGTAGGTTCTAGTGTCATGCTGCAGTCTGCTATAAAAGGGCACACCAGGCAGGGTCGCTGTATGACTGTGCGTCCTTAATACTGCCTAGGAGCCTGGATAGTCTCGCTTTAGGACTGTATGTCATTGATGATCATTATATCTGGATGAAATTTTTGGAACAAATCTTTTATTTGCAGAAAAACACAGTTTTGGTCACCACAAAATGATGTGTGACTACGACACACATTTCACATATGAGGCATAGGAGGGAATTAAATCTGGGCCTCCTACATCCCCACTGGCTGGTCTAGCCTCTCGATTAGAGCTTATAAGGATGGTGGTAGTGGCACCTTCATTTTTGTGAACCTTCATTTTTTTCATGCCTCCAGCTTCCATCCCAGACACACCACACGATCCATTGTTTACAGCCAAGCACTGAGGTACAACCGCATATGCTCCAACCCCTCAGACAGAGACCTACACCTACAAGATCTTCAACAAGCATTCTGTAAACTACGATACCCACACGAGGAAGTGAGGAGACAGATTGACAGAGCCAGACGTGTACCCAGAAGCCTCCTGCTACGGGACAAGCCCAAGAAAGAAACCAACAGAACACCACTGGCCATCACCTACAGTCCTCAGCTAAAACCTCTCCAACACATCATTAGTGATCTGCAACCCATCCTGGACAATGATCCCTCACTTTCACAGGCCTTGGGAGGCAGGCCAGTCCTTGCCCACAGACAACCCGCCAACCTGAAGCATATTCTCACCAGCAACTACACACCGCACCATAATAACTCTAACTCAGGAACCAATCCATGCAACAAACCTCGGTGCCAACTCTGCCCACATATATACACCAGCAACACCATCACAGGACCTAACCAGATCAGCCATACTGTCACTGGTTCATTCTCCTGCACATCTACTAACGTAGTATATGCCATCATGTGCCAACAATGCCCCACTGCTATATACATCGGCCAAACTGGACAGTCCCTACGTAAAAGAATCAATGGACACAAATCAGATATTAGGAATGGCAACATACAAAAACCTGTAGGGGAACACTTCAATCTCCTGGACACACAATTGCAGATCTAAAGGTAGCCATCCTGCAGCAAAAACTTCAGGACCAGACTACAAAGAGAAACTGCTGAGCTACAGTTCATCTTCAAGTTTGACACAATTAACTCAGGATTAAACAAAGTCTGTGAATGGCTTGCTAACTACAAAAGCAGCTTCTCCTCTCTTGGAATTCACACCTCCAGATCAGCTACTAGAAGTGGGCCTCATCCTCCTGATTGGCTCCACCTCGTCATCTCCAGCCTGATTCTGGCCTGCATATTTATACCTGCCTCTGGAAATTTCCACTACATGCATCTGACGAAGTGGGTCTTTGCCCACGAAAGCTTATGCTCCAACACTTCAGTTGGTCTATAAGGTGCCACAGGACTCCTCGACGCTTTTGCAGATTCAGACTAACACGGCTACCCCTCTGATACTAGATACTATAGTGTGTTACATAACAGTAAATGTCATAAGGGGTCTGAGCTGGAAGACTGCACAAGGGCAGAAGGGTGAGAATATTTTTTCTAAAACCTTTAAACTATCTGTCGATCAATCAGAAGAATAACTATCAACAAACTCAGTTGTACTCAGGCTAATAAAATCCTTCACACTAAGTAGTAATATATTCTATAGCTATGATACTCAGACTGCATCTCTCGAGCCACAAGTGACTGTTTAATGTTCCTCCTTCAACTCCTGGCAGCACACAATATGAAAATACCATGTGATTTAATTAATCAATTTAAGTTATTAACCATTCAAGATGCTTTTACTATGGTATTAACCAACTAAATTATCAATTTGCACTGAATTATTAACTTATTTGCTGAGAGATTTATATATAAAGAAAATATTTCCCCTTTCATACAGAATTTATCTATATATATTAGGGCTGTCAAGCGATTAAAACATTTAATCGCAATTAATCATGCAATTAATCGCGTACACTGCCCCTTTGAAATGCTGCGGTGGCGTTTCAAAGGGGCAGCGCTACAGAAGCCCAGGATCCGCTGGAGTCCTCAGTTGACCCCAGGCTCAGTGCAGCTGCCCATTTGAAATGCAGCAGCAGCATTTCAAAGGGGCAGCACTGCACAGAGCCCGGGATCAGCTGGAGTCCTTAGCTGACCCTGGTTCAGTGCAGCGCTGACCCTTGGAAAGGCCGCCCCGGCGTTTCCAAGGGACAGCACTGCAGGAGCCCAGGGTCAGCTGGAGTCCCCAGCTGACACCGGCTCTCTGCCTCGCTGCCCCTTCGAAGGGCAGCCCCGGCACCTCAAAGGGACAGTGCACTGGCTCTGCGTTGCGCTGCCCCTTTGAAGCGCCGCTCCTAATATGCTCCCCCCTTGAAGCACCAGTCCAGCGTTTCAAAGGGGCAGCGCATTAACAGGCCTGGGATCAGCTGGGGGCTCCAGCTGATCCCCGGCTCCGCGTTGCGCTGCCCCTTTGAAGTGCTGCTCCAGCTCTTCAAAGGGGCAGCGCTGCACGGAGGCCGGAATCAGCTGGGGACTCCAGCTGATCCCAGGCTCCTAATGCACTGCCCTTTTGAAGAGCTGGAGCAGTGTTTCAAAGGGGCAGTGCAGCATTAACACCTGCGATTAACACGTTAAAAAAATTAATGTATTAATCCTGCCCTGTGTTAATCACAGGCGTTAATACAGATCAATTGACAGCCCTAATATATATATATATATACACACACACACACACACACACACACATATACAGGGCTCGACAAATAATGCAATCTACTCGCCTGTGGCGAGTAGATTGCAACCCGGAAGAGCCGGGTTCGGGCGATCTGCGCATGTGCAGAACGATCTGCGCATTCGCAGATCGCCAGACAGAGCGGCTGGCGAGCGGGGCTCGCCGCGGTTCGGCAAGCCCTATACACACACACACACACACACACACCCCGCACTGAATTTGGTATGCAGCTTCCTCTCATAAATTAGGGCAACTATATGAGAGTTCGGGGGGCAGCTATATGAGAGTGGCCACTGCTTTTAGCCTGGGGTTAGTCTCATCGACCTCTTGAGGCTTCTTCCTACCCTATGATTCTATGACTCTATGACTGGGATAAATACCAGGGAGGGAGAGGAATTATTTAAGTATAATACCAATGTGGACACAAGAACAAATGGATATAAGCTGGCTAGTAGGAAGTTTAGACTTGAGATTAGACGAAGGTTTCTAACCATTAGAGGAGTGAGGTTCTGGAACGGCCTTCCAAGGGAAGTAGTGGGGCAAAAGATCTATCTGGCTTCAAGATTAAACTAGATGGGTTTATGAAGGGGATGGTTTGATGAGATAACATGATCTTGGTAACTAATTGACCATTCATTATCAGTGGTAAATAGGTCAATGGAGGGATGATAGGAGTTACTATAGAGAACTTTCTGGGTGTCTGGCTGGTGAGTCTTGCCCACATGCTCAGGGTTTAGCTGATCGCCATATTTGGGGTCGGGAAGGAATTTTCCTCCAGGGTAGATTGGCAGAGGCCCTGGAGGTTTTTCGCCTTCCTCTGTAGCATGGGGTACAGATCACAGCTGGAGGATTCTCTGCATCTTGGGGTCTTCGAACTATTTGAGGGCTTCAATATCTGAGATATAGGTGAGAGGATTATTCTAGGAGAGGGTGGGTGAGATTCTGTGGCCTGCATTGTGCAGGGGGTCAGACTAGATGATCATAATGGTCCCTTCTGACCTTAAAGTCTATGAGTCTATGAGTCTATGAGACTGGGGGGCAGCAAGGCCTCAGGGGAGAACTATCCTTCACAGTGTCCACTGGGAGTATCCGTACCACCAAGGGAGCGATCAGCAGAGTTGGGTCTCCGCCATCTTGCCTGCCAGTACACCAGATAAGTAGCCTCCCCACCCCAAGTCTTCCTCCTCACTGGCCCTTCGCCACAGCACTTGGAGAGAGGGAGAAAAAAGGCCCCTGGCAGCTGGTGGGGAGACTGGGAAGGAAAAGAACAGGTCCTTGGTGGCTGAGGGACATTTGGGGGGAAAGAACAAGCCCCTGGCAGCTGTGGGGGCCTCGATGGGGAGAGAACAGGCCGCTGGGGAGGGGGGTAGAGAAGGAAAAGAGCAAGCCACTGGTGGCTGGGGGTCCTCCGGGGGGGGGAGGGAGGGAGGGAAGAACAGGCCCCTGGCAGTTGGGAGCTCTAGTGGAGAGAACAGGCTCCTGATGCCTGAAGGGGAGTGAACAGGCCCTGGTGGGTCCAATGAACCCCCTGTCCTTAGCCCCTTCTTGGCCCCAACCCTTACTCTTACACTTCCCACCACCCAGCTTCCTGCACCCCCTTCCCATATCCCCAAAGCCCTGCCCTGAAGGGCCTGGGAAACACTGGGTAAGTCTGCTAATGTGCACTATAAAAATGAAACAATGAATTCAAACTACTTGGTTCTTTTGGGTAATGTTGATTACACACTGTTGCAAAAAAGCTAACATGATTCTGGGATGCATTAACACGAGTGTTGTGAGCAAGATATGAGCAGTCATTCTTCCGCTCTACTCTGCACTGATTAGGCCTCATTTGGAGTATTGTGTCCCGTTCTGGGCACCACATTTCAAGAAAGATGTGGAGAAACTGGAGAAGGTCCAGAGAAGATAAAAAAAAATGATTAAAGGTCTAGTAAACCTTCCCTCTGAGGGAAGACTGAAAGAATTGGGCTTATTTACTTTTGGAAAAGAGAAGACTGAGAGGGGACATGATAGCAGTTTTCAAGTATCCAAAAGGTGTTATAAGGAGGAGGGAGAAAAAGAAAAGAGGACAGCAGCAAAATACATACCCTGGACTTCAGAAAAGCAGACTTTGACTCCCTCAGTGAACTGATGGGCAGGATCCCAGGGGATGATAAGATGAAGTGGAAAGGAGTCCAGGAATGCTGGCTGTATTTTAAAGAAGCCTTATGGAAGGCACAGGAATACACCATCCCGATGTGCAGTAAGAAAAGAAAATATGGTAGGGGACCAGATTGGTTTACCAGAGAAATCCTTGGTGAGCTTAAATACAAAAAGGAAGCTTATAAGAAGTGGAAACTTGGACAGATGACTAGGGAGGAGTATAAATATATTGCTCGAGCATACAAGGGTGTAATCAGGAAGGCCAAAGCGCAATTGGAATTGCAGCTAGCAAGGGAGGTAAAGGGTAACAGACAAGGTTTCTAAAGGCATGTTAGCAATAAGAGGGTGATCAGACAGGGTGTGGGGACCCTACTGGATGAGAGAGGTAACCTAGTGACAGATGACTGGAAAAAGCTGAACTACTCAATGCTTATTCTGCCTCTGTCTTCACAGACAAGGTCAGCTCCCAGACGAGGTCAGCCTCACCTCAGTCCCCAGAAAAATCATGGAGGGGATCCTCAAGGAATCCATTTTGAAGCACTTGGAAGAGGGGAAAGTGATCAGGAACAGTCAACATGGATTCACCAAGAGCAAGTCGTGCCTGACCAATCTGATTAACTTCTGTGATAAGGTAACTGGCTCTGTGGACATGGGGAAATCGGTGGATGTGATTTACCTTGACTTTAGCAAAGCTTTTGATACCATCTCTCACGATATTCTTGCCAGCAAGTTAAGGAAGTATGGATTGGAAAAATGGACTTTAAGGTGGATAGATAGCTGGCTAGATTGTTGGGTCCAATAGGTAGTGATCAATGGCTCTATGTCTGTGCCCCAAGGATCAGTTCTAGAGCTGGTTTTGTTCAACATCTTCATTAATGACCTGGATGAGGGGATGGACTGCACCCTCAGCAAATTTGTGGATGACACTAAAGCTAGGGGGAATGATAGATACATTGGAGGGTAGGGATAGGGTCCAGAGTGACCTAGACAAATTGGAGGATTGGCCCATAAGAAATCTGATGAGGTTCAACAAGAACAAGTGTAGAGTCCTGAACTTGGGACGGAAAAGTCCCAAGCACTGCTACAGGTTAGGAACCGACTAGCTAAGCAACAGTTCAGCACAAAAGGACCTGGGGATTACAGTGGATGAATAGCTGGATATGAGTCAACAGTGTGCCCTGGTAGCCAAGAAGGGTATTGGCATATTAGGGTACATTAGGAGGAGCAATGCCAGCAGATCTAAAGAAGTGATTATTCCCCTTTATTTGGCACTGGTGAGGTCATATCTGGATTATTGTGTCCAATTCTGCCCCATCCCCCATTACAGAAAAGTGTGGATGCATTGGAGAGGGTCCAGCGGAGGGTAACGAAAATCATTAGGGAGCTGGAGCACATGACCTATGAGGAGCGACTGAGGGAAGCAGGCTTATTTAGTCTGCAGAAGAGATGAGTGAGGGGGGATTTGATAGCAGCCTTCAACTTCCTGAAGGGAGGTTCCAAAGAGGATGGAGAGAGGGATGGCAGAACGAAGAGCAATGGTCTCAAGTTACTGTGGGGGAGTCTAAATTGGATATTAGGAAAAACTATTTCACTAGGAGGGTGGAATGGGTTCCCTAGGGAGGTGGTGGAATCTCCATCCCTAGAGGCTTTAAGCCCCGGCTTGACAAAGCTCTGGCTGGGATGATTTAGTTGGGGTTCATAGAATAATAGAACTGAAAGAGACCTCAGGAGGTCATCAAGTCCAGGCCCCTGCCCAAGGCAGGACCAATCCCAATTAAATCAACCCAGCCAGGGCTTTGTCAAGCCAAGACTTAAAAACCTCTAGGAATGGAGATTCCACCACCTCCCTAGGTAACCCTTTCCAGTGCTTCATCACCCTCCTACTGAAATAGTTTTTCCTAATATCCAACCTAGACCTCTCCCACTGTAACTTGAGACCATTGCTCCTTGTTCTGCCATCCGTCACTACTGTGAACAGCCTTTCTCCATTCCCAACCCCCCTAGGCAATTTATTCCAGTGTTTAACCACACTTACAGTTATTTTAACCTGTTCTATAGGCTCCATTACTAATTATTTTTTCAAGTATACTAAACATTGATTAATTAGCTTTGATTATGGTTTGTTTTAAAAGCTGGGGAGGTGATTTTTAAAAAAACTTAGAAGTTAGAAAGGAAAACCCTACTTTAGGATAACAAATAGAAAATCTCCTTTCAATTGCAGCAAATGAACTCAACTGAAATCATGTTTTCCAGAGGCAGTTTTTACATCCAAAAATTATAGTGTGGTAGGAATCAATAGGGGCCCTTCAATGAAAAAATGCTTTTTCTAAAAAAATCCCAGAGTCACTATGTAGTAATTCCGCCTGATTATTGCCCATTATATACTTTAAAAGAATTGGCTAACAAGCCTTTTGTTACTGAGAGTTTAAAAGCCTAATGGGTTTGAAAGACTTATCTCAGTTATTTAAATATATTTGAAAAGATGCCCAATTTGTGAACTGAGTTTTTTCATAACTCTCTTTGTAATCCTTTAAAACAAAATTATTGTCCAGTATAGCTGACCCACATTTTGAACCCTGAACTTTCTAATTTGTTTGAACCTTCCAAAAATGATACAACAAGGCCTTATCCTAAAAATTGTACTTCACATGAATAGCCCCATTGAAACCAGCAAGACTACTCATAAGAGTTTGCAATACTGGGCCCACAATTTTTGTCCAAGTCATTTTCTGAAAACAGCATTCACGAATGCACTTTTAGAAGAGAGCATTATAAAAGTATATAAAATAATGAATGGCATAGAGAACGTAGATTAGGATGCAACACAAGAACAAGGACAATTTAATTTAAATTAAAAGATGGCTGATTCAAACCAATAAATGGAAATATGTTTGATACAGCACATAATTTGACTATGGAACTCATTACCACAGAAAGTCACTGAGGCCAAGAATTTAGCAAGATTAAAGGGTTGGACATTTACATGGATATCAGTAATATCCCTAGTTACCCAAACTGACAGGAAAGTTAAACCTCATGCTTAGGGCTTAAACCAATCTCTAAATACTAGGGATGAGAAAAATCCCACAGCTGCCTAATGTATGATCTTGCACCTTCCTCTGAAGCAACCAGTGCTAGCCACTGTTGGAGATAGCAGCCTAGACAAAATGTAAGTCAGATATAACAGGACAATTCCTAAATTTTATTTTACTCTTCTGTTAAAATTATGAATTGTGAGTTTGAATTATATGCTTGAAAAAAAACCAAAAAATTTAGTGGACCTTTCTTAAATATTTGTGACTAGGTACATCAACCCAGCCCCAGAAAATAAGGAGTTAAGAAACTGTTTTGGCCTGGGGTGGTCCTGCCCCATTGCCCCTGTAAAGCCTGCCAGGCTTAGAGGACATGTTAAAACAAAAGGCACTCTACTCAGATGTGGACAACCTTGGGAAGGTAATGGGCTGTTGAGCTTCTCCAGCCTTGGAGAGAGGACTTGTATCCTAAAGAACCCCTGCATTTCCAGAAGGAGTGTGCAGAACACTTGAATCAAAGCAGAAAAAGTACTGCAGCTTTGCAATGGAGCCTAGTAAACTTTGAAGTGCACATGGATACACCTAGGACACCGATAATCCCCGTGAAGCAATAATACTCAGACTTCAGTGGTTCAGGAGCAATATTAGCAATTATTATCCAAAAGACCCACAGGTAGTATGAATTCATTGTGTCATTTATATATAAATGTCACAGGAAAATGACTGACCAAGTATTCTATAGTTTAGTACTAATAACACAGAAAAGGCAGCCTGATTGGTAAATAAGTTAAGACTGGTTAATAACACAATGTTTTAATATCATGTGCCACAAAGAACTGCAGGAGACACATTAAAGAGCTACTTATGGCTTGCAACCCTTGGTCTGAGTATCACTGCTCTGAAGTAAGAGAGGTCCATATCCTGGAGGGAGCTGCTTACAGGTTTTTCTTTACTTGTCTTTTGTTTAACCCTTTTTGCTGATTACATGCTGTCTGGTGGCATGACCAGGGCAGAAACACAGAAAGGGGTCCTGACAATCAATAGGCCCTGCTAAAAAGTTGTCCTGCTGTCTTCTCGGGGATTTGGGTAGAGTGATTGCACCCATGTGTGTGCACTCCCCCTATAGCCTAAAAGAGCGTGACCTATCCGATTTGTGACAGCTACAAAAATAAGTAATTTTTTAAGTAGGGTCCAATTTTTCAGAGTAAAACTACACATAGAGCTGTATGTGCACATTTATGTTCAAAAATTAGCACATGCAAATACAATGTCTCCACCTCAGTACAAGTACCCTTTCAGAGACCAGCTTGAGGCTGCTACAAAAGTCTGACATTTGAATCTAATTTAAATTTGTAAATAAATGTAAGGGGGTGGGGGTAAGAGGGCCACAAGGAGAAGGAAGAGAGAATGTTGGTAGGTTTGCCCATGATGGATTGGTGCCTTAAGAACTCATCTACTTCCTTCCACATTGGAGCCTGACACACTGTCATTTCTTTGAGCTTTTAGTCCGTTAGAAGCAAAGATATTTAACCTGCTCTCAACATTTCTCCAGAAGCATATGTGCTACCATTCTAAAGGCACAAGAGGTTACCTTTTCTGAATAACTCTTGAAGACTTTCCGCACTTTGATTCAATACAGCCCATATTTCCTCTTCCTTCAGTGGCCCTCCCCGAACCTCCAGGGCTTCAGCCAGTGACACATGCATATTACCTGTGAAAGAAGACATAACTGGTTTAAGAAGGCATGTGCACACATACACACACAGAAGCATTTTTTCCTTATGTGTAGCATTCAAGTGGAAATGTGTATTTTTAAAGTCTAAATCACAATCTCTCTACCATACTACTATTATTAAAGTATAGTTGGAGAATAAGCAGGGCAACCTCCCCATAGAATTTTAAAGTAGGTGAAACTTTTAATTGACACATGTGATTATAATGAAGCAGAGAAAGAAAAAGAAAGGTTGTGAAAAAAGCAGCTGTTGATTCATCCAACAATTAACTGCAACATTCTAGCATTTAAGTATCTGAACATCTACTATGGCGTCAAGAGCTTGCTTTGTTGAAACAATGGACCAGAATGATTAACATCTTCAGTTGATTTACATTAGCAATCTATTAACATTTTTTGATTGCAATAAGTAACACCAGCAATTTATCAGCAAACAATCCCCTCTACTTCCAACATCACAATGGTCCGACTTTTTCCTGCCATAATCAAAACACAGGGTAGTTATGTTGTTTAGAGAAAGATCAGTTCTGAATTTGACTGCTGTATTGAGTGTCTGCTTAGTAAGCATGGGAAAGCTGATGTGTAGGTTGTATACTTAAAAATAACACAGCTTTGTTGCTTCATAGCTATAGTTCAAGACTTTGAAGAGAATGTGACAATACTTTCATAGTCACAAGAGCATGCCCTGTTACTTACCAGCCCTGTGCTCTTGGGGAGCCAGGGAGTGACATTCATGGAAAACCATCCCCCCGCTTCCCCTAGGCCTCTGCTAAAATCAGACAAAGCAAGGAAAAGGCCAACACCTAAACTAATTAAGGAAACACCCCAGCCTCATCTGCATTGAAGATAGAACAGAAGATAGAACATCTCATTAGCATACAGAATGGAGACCAGCTCTTCCAAAGCAGGAACCGCACTGAACTATGGGATACCGAAAGCAGAGAAGCACTGCCTGATGGGAAATCTCTGCTCCAGATGCTAATGAATCCAGGCCTGCTCACACCCAAATTAGTCATTATCAGACCAATTCTAGTAATGATCATGATCCTATTGACCTCCAAAATACTGAAACTGCCTAGTTGAATTGTGAGCTCCTTCAAGGAACATTACCCTTAACCAGGGGTGATCAGTCTCTATTGTCTTGCCTCTGTTTACCCATAAACAAATCCAGTGTTCTCTTTGAACTACTGTCCTATCCCTATGGAAACTCCTACCCTTGCCCAAGAAAAACTGTTCTGATACCTGGATTTAAAACTGCATCAGTTCCATTGAGACTTTTTTCATCTCCTGTCTGATCATGCTGGGGGCTCTGCTCTGCTTGTCTCCTGCCCTCTGGATCCCTGGCTACCATGGGCGGCGAGTTGTATGGGCTCGTGGTGCCCATGCTCCAGCAATATTTGGAGCTGGGTCTCTCCGGCCCTGCTTGGAGCGGGCCCCAGGCCCCCCCCCCCCCACGTGTCCTCCCACCCCGGCCCCAGAGGGTCTCTCCCCTGGCCCCAGCCCTGGACCGTCCCTGCCGTGCGCAACCTTCACGGAGCTCCCCCTTGCCGGCTGCTGCTGCCATGCGCGGCGTGCTCAAACAGGTGGGCAGCTGAGTTGCAGGTTCGGAGTCTAGGGACAGAGCGCAGACTCCAGCCCCGCAAAGTGGAAGGCAGAAGGTAGGGGAAAGGGAAGGGGTGGGAGAGGAACGGGCTTGTGCAGAGGGGGAAGGGAAGGGAGAAAACTAGGGGAAGGGCTGGAAGAGGAAGGGGCTTGTGCGGAGGGGGAGGGGAGAGGGGGAAGAAAGGGGAAGGCACCAATGGGACAGGGTACAGGAGAGACAAATGCCAGGGGGCCAAGTGCAGACAATGAGGAAAAGGGCAGGACGGGAGGTGTCAGTGGGAGGGGGACAGGGTGATGCTGGGAGGGGAGAGGGTAAGGGCATTGGAGGCTGGAGGAGGAGGTGCTGGGAGAAGGCTTGAAAGAAGGGGTGGGCATTAGGAAGGCCGTCATATGTGAGGGCACAGGGGCATGAGGGGAACGGGGCAGGACGGTGGTGAGGGTGGGCATCAGGGAAAATGGAGCAAAGGGGCAGGGGAAGTGAGGGAAGGGGAGAGGCACCAGGAGGGTGCAGGTAAGAGAAGGTGCAGATGCCAGGGGATTCTGGGGTGAAGCAGAAGGGCAGACACACCTGCAGGGGAGGGACCAGCACCAGAGGAGAGAGGCAGGGCAGGTTTGTAGAGGGAGGTGTTAGAAGAGGGGATGAGGAGGGGTAGCTCACATGATCACAGTGGGGCTCCTGTAGGAGTGGGCAAAAGGGGGAGAGAAGGGCTGGTGGAGGGGGGCAGGTTGCAGGATGGCTGAGGGCAGTGAGAAGGGCAGGAGTCAGGACAGCAGAGGAGTGTGAGGTGTTGGGGGGCAGCAGACACCAGGGGAGCTGATGGAGCAAGGGGAGGAGACATGGCAGCAGAGAGAAAAGGTAAAGGTTTAAAAATATTTATTAATAACTTGGGTGCCACAGTGGCACATCCAAACAAGCCACGTGAACTCAGTTACACCTATTACTTTTCAGGAAGAATGGCATTGCGCAAGAGGGTTTTCCTTGCACAAGAAGGGGCAGTGTAGACTCTCCTTCTTGCGCAAGAGCCTCTTCTGAAAAAAATGGTGGCTCATTATGCAAATGAGGTATGCAGGTATGCAAATGAGGCTCAGCGATATTCCACGCTTAGCCTCATTTGCATATTACTCGAGCAAGAAGCCACGAGTGTAGACATAGCCATTGGGTTAATACAACTGCAGGATAGTTACATGAGGGGGGTTTGGTGGGGGCCAAACTAATCCCTGTTGGTAGGAGGAGGGTGGGAAAAGCCCTTCGAGAGGGGTGACATGACACCTTTTACTTCTGATCATGTGTCCATCTTGCCCTGAGCATGTTACCTCCAGAGGCGTGGCTAACAGGGGAGGGAAGGTCAGGGGGCGTGGCTAAGAGGGGCCAGGGGGCGTGGCTAATGGGGCACCACCAAAAATTATACAAACCTGCCACCCATGCTGGCTACCATCACCGTCTTGGAACCCCAATCAGTGCAAGCTCCATGGAGTGGTGAGGTCTCTCTCTCTCTCTCTCCCCCCAACCCCCAAGCATAGCTTCCTGACTCTGCCCTATGTAAACTGTTATATGGTTAGCTAGCCCTAACATTTGTAATCAGTTTCAATTTAGATTTAATATTGTAACTGTCAGATTTAATATTGTAACTGTTATGTGTGTCTGGCTTCTTATCACTACCCAGAAATAAATAACTTTCATTGTTAAACTGGTTGCTTCTCTCTCTTTCGCTCACTCTTCCTCAAGGGGTGTTGTGTTGGCTTCCCCATTCGCTCTGCAACAATGCTTCTTGTACCCAAGCTAAAGATCCCTGTAGTGCCCAAAATCCTGTGAGGTTTGCTCATCGTGTGGTTTACCAGTGAATGACTGTAGTGTGAAAGTGGGGATGGGGGTGTTGAACCTGGGGGCTTATGAGGATGGCAGCTTAAAGTTCTGTTTAATCCAGCCCACTGAGTCCAAAGGCTCATGAGGGTGCAGCGTGGCATTGCTGTTAAACCCAGCCTGCTGAATCCAGAGACATATGAGGGGTCAGCTTGTGAGTGCTGATTGCCCAGTCCTCTCAGGCGTGCTCTGTTAGTGGATGCAAGTGTCTGTGTGTGTTGCTAAGGTGGGAAAATCCCCATCCTGAGAAACCTAGTTCCTGCAGGAGAGCTCCAGTGGGAGGGGGAATTGGCAGCAAGGAGAATTCAGCTCAATATGAGAACACAAGTAAGCACAAGCAGCACACTGATAGAATTGTTAACCTCCCCCCAGTCCCATAAGAGTAACCCTAATAAATTAGCATACCCCAGAGTATTGGGCAAATGTGATAACACCCCATAATGTGGTCCACAGTTGTTTAATCAATCAGCATACTATGATTCTGACAATAATAGAATGTATCACAAATGTATTATTTTTTAATTGGTCTAAGCTCCATTCATTCCCATGAGATGAAAAAGCATCTGAGACATTTACTTGCTAAATTTCTGCAGCTGAGCATGAATGCCAGATGTTTTTGTCTTAAGCAACTGTGTCATTTTAGTGAAAAATATAATAATTCTGCTACAGATACATATGGCACATCTGTCTCTCTGTTTCCTTCCTCTGTTGCAGCAACATCTTGGGGCACACATGTACCCAGTGTTGCTCGGATCTGTAACTCATGGATTTAAAAAAAATGAAAAATATACATGCGTTATTTCAATCATTGTCTTCTTCAAAAATGAAGGAAAATGAAGGCTGGAGTGAGAGTTTGGGGGTGAGGAAGGGCAGGGAGTAGGTGGCTTAGAGCAGAGGGTTGGGAAGTGGGGGGGGGCTCAGGGCAGAGGAAGGGGGTGCAGAAGTCAAGGCAGGTAGGTGGTGCAGAACTCAGAGCAGGGGGCTGGGAGGTAAGGAGGGCTTACTGAGGCTGCCCGTGGCAGTGAGAGCAGCACTGCTCTGGTGGTGACTCCCCCCCCCAGAGGCCAGGCTCACACACCCTCCAGCACTTCCCCTGCAGCCTGCAGGCTGTCTGAGGGGAAACTAGGCTCTGGAAGCTGCTGCCCTCTCCTGTGTGCCCCCCCATGGCCTGCAGGCTCTCTCCTCCCTCCCTCCCCCCCGCAGCTGCCCTCCTTCCCCAGCTCGCAGGCTGTTGCGGAGGCAAGGCTCTGGGGGCTTTCCCCCTCCTCCAGCACCACTTCCCCCTACATCCTCTAGCCTCTTTATGGGGGGCATGCTCCAGGTTTGGGGAAGGGGGGATTCCTTACTGGTATGCTTGCTGACAAGACAGCAAAGCCCCAGCCCTGCTGGCCACTCTCTTGATGAACACCTGCTCCTTAGTTGCCACTTTCAGTATTGTGCCCCTCTCCTCCCTATGATGCTTTATGCAAAAAGCATCATGTAACATGTCAAACATTTTAAAGTTACAATGTGCTGAATCTGCTTTTGTACATGTATCATTTTTGTACGTGAAGTCAGAAATACTAATCTGAGGGATTCTTTCGGATCATAATGACTCAGTACTCAAACCAACAACCTGTCAATCGTCTTGTTTGTCCTTGCTTGGGATGACTGAGTTGGGGTTGGTCCTGCTTTGGGCAGGCATGGAGCTGACCTCCTGAGGTCTCTTCCAGCTCTAGGGTTCTATGATTCTAAGCCCAAACTGTGGTTGGTCCTAGAAGAAAGACGTGTGGCCAGGCCACCTTATGCTGAAACCCATTTTGGATCTTGTATTTTTCCACTTGAGTTGAGAAACGTTTCAACTGAGCACAAAGAATTCCTGCCTTAAGCAAAAGGGATATAAGGGGGAAACTAAATAACAGAGGCAGTCACCAGATGCCACAAGGCCTTCCACTTACCACCTAAGATGCCTGCTGGAAATATCTAATACTGAATAGGGGGAAGGACGTTAGGAAAATCTTCCTATCATAGTGGGTAAATAGTGGAATAAATTGCCTGCAGAGGTTGTGGGGTCGCCATTATTGGAGATATTTATGCGCAGGTTAGAACAATAAACATCTATCAGCAATCTCTGAGGTGTAGCCATGTTAATCTATAACTTTAAAAACAACTTATAAAAACTAGGGCCCTCTGCTCTCTATGCTCACCAACCCACCTCTCTTTGGGATTAGGTGTTTGGCTAGGGGGAAGGGGCAGGAGTGAACTGGGGGAAGGTGTCTGGCAGGGGAAGGGTGAAAGAGCAAGGGAGGGTGCAGAAGCAGACTGGAGCTGGACACAATGTCTGGCCAGGGGGGAAGGTGCAGGAGTGGGCTGGAGGAGCGGGGTCTCGGTGGAAGGAGTAAGGGGGTTGGGTGGTCAGGCTTGAATGGCAGAGGGAACATGAGGCGGCCTGGGAGGGAGATCAGGCTCGGATGGTGGAGGGGACCCAGCGTGGTGTGGCCCGCAGGGATGAGGGGAGGGATTGGATGGTGGAGGGGACCCACCCCCAGCCCCAGCAGCTCCTCCCTGGCGGAGCAGTCCCCCAGGGTGTGAAGCGGGAGTTGGAGCAGCCCATGCCTGAAAGGGATGGCTCTGAGGCTGGCGACAGCAAGCAGCTGAGGACGGAGGCAGAGACGGGTGGCAGCATGAGGATGCAGATGACACGATGACGTCACTCTGTCGTCCCGCAGGAAAACTTTTATATGAGAGAGAGAGAGAGAGAGAGAGAGAGAGAGAGAGAGAGAGAGAGAGAGAGAGAACAAGTAGTCCCGTGGCTTAAGACTAACCTTAAGACTAACAAAAATGTACATACAGTATGGTGAGCAAACTGAAAGCTGACTTCACTCTCAGAGAGCCAGCACGTAACCTGTCACTGAGGAGCCGGTCGGGCCCACCACAAACAGGGATTGCTCTGGTGGGCCAGCCGCAGCAGCCCCCGCCTGCAGCAGGCCCCATGGGGCTGGAGCAGCTCTCTGCCCACTGTTAAGGGTGAGGCTTACTGGTTAACCGGTTAGCCATTTGCATTCCTATTTCCAGTTCTAGTATTCTATGATTCTAAGGATCAGCCCCAAGCTAGGAAGCTGCTTAGCTTGTGAGAGAGGTTTACAACAACTGTTTAGGGTAAGAATTTGCCTGTAACAAGTTTCTTAGTGGATTAGGACTACCTGGCATTTTTTGTTTATTTTAACTTAGTAACTTGCTGTCATCTGTTTTCACTTGCAACCACTTAAATCCTACTTTTTGTACTAAATAAAAACACTTTTGTTTATCATTAAGCTCAGTGTAAATAATTGTTACCTAGGGGGAAGCAACCACTATGTATATCTCTATTTCATTAGTGAAGGGGCGGCCCTTATGAGCTTTGGTTTTTACTCACGGTAAGATGGATTTGTTTGGGGTTTGGGTCCCTTTTCGTGGTTGGTTTCCTGAATGCTAAGCCCTCCTGGAGCTGAACTGGTTCAGTGTCTGTACTGCTGTGCAGGGGGGCAGTAACCCCAGCTCTGTGCCTTCACTGGGGGAAGACCAAAGCTTCTGGCTCAGCAGGACAGGATGGTGGGGAGCCCCAGAGAGCAGGAAGATGGGCATTAGTGGCTGATTACTGGGGGCAACCTCAAGTGAACCTCTGTGATCTAACCTGTTACAGGAGGCTTCTACTAATTTTTCAGGAGGTAAAGACTGGCAAAGTATACATCCAGGGTATATAACACTGCTAGTATACTCAGCTGAGACATGCAGTGATGCTCTTTGAAAAACATACACTGAATGTTTTCAGGCATTTTCTGGCAAGCTCTTCTTCTCAACCTCCATTTCCAACATCTGGAATTTTAGGAAGCAGACTGAGCCATTTTTGGAGTTGAGGTTTGCATATGCTAGACAAGGAGTCCTGTGGCACCTTAGGGTATGTCTAGACTACATGCTTCTGCCGACAGAGGCATGTAAAATAGGCTACCCGATATAGTCAATGAAGCGGGGATTTAAATATCCCCGGCTTCGTTAAAATAAAAATGGCCACCGCACTGTGCCGGCTAAGCTGATCGTCGGCACAGCGCACGAGTCAAGACACAGATCGGTCGACAGGGGAAACCTTTGTCAACCGCTCCCTTATGCCTCATGGAACGAGATTTACAGGAGCGGTCGACAAAGGCTTTCCTTGTCGACCGATCCGCGTCTTGAGTCGTGCGCTGTGCCGAAGATCAGCTGAGCTGGCACAGCGCGGTGGCCATTTTTATTTTAATGAAGCCGGGGATATTTAAATCCTCGCTTCATTGACTATATCGGGTAGCCTATTTTACATGCCTCTGTCGGCAGAGGCATGTAGTCTAGACGTACCCTTAGAGACATAGGGTTTGTCTACACAGCAAAGTTATTTCAAAATAACTTTACCAGCGTCTACACAGCCAAACCTCTATTTCAAAATTAAATCAAAATAGCGGAGGACTTATTTCAAAATTGGTAAACCTCATTCCATGAAGAATAGCGCTAATTTCAAAACTGCTATTTCAAAATAAGCGCTATGTAGACGCTTATTTCGAAATAGGGGGCCTCCAGCCCTTCCCAGGGTGCCCTGGTGGCCACTCTGGGCACAACCAAGAAAACTCCTCTCCCTTCCCCCCCGCCCGTCCTGGAGCCCTTAAAGGGGGTAGACTCTGGCCACAGTGCTTGTGCCAGCTCCAAGCCTGCCAGCCCAGAACCAGCAGTTGCTGTACCTGACCCAGTGGCCCCAGCATGAGCCAGGTAGACAGTGCCAGCCAGCCCTCCACGGCTCCCCAGGACCAGTCTGCCAGCTCCCAGGAGCCTGCCAGAGGCCGGAAAAAGTGGGCGCCTATCTGGTCCAGTGCGGAGATCAGGGACCTCATTCAGGTTTGGGGGGATGCCTCCAACGTCCTTGATCTCCGCACTAAACGGAGGAATGCAACCGTCTACAGGTGGATGGCTGCCAGCCTGGCCACCAAAGGCCACACGTGAACCCAGGAGCAGGTTCACATGAAAATAAAGAAGCTGCGGCAGGCGTATGCCAGGGCCACAGGGGGCAGCTCCCAACCAGGGGCAGACCCAGACCCCTGCCCCTATTTTGATGCCGTGGACCACATCCTGGGTTCCGGCCAGCCTTAAATGTGATTCAGCGTCCTATCAGTTTGGATGCGCTATTTTGAAATAGCAAAACGCTATTTCGAAATGCATTTTGTGTCTAGACGCGTTATTTCAAAATAAGCTATTTCGAAATAACTATTTCTAAATAAGATATTTCGAAATAACGCTGTAGTGTAGACATACCCTAACAGATTTATTAGGGCATAAGCTTTCTTGGGTAAAGCCCACTTCATCAGATGAATTGGAGTGGAAGTTATAGAAGCAGGAGTATATATAAGGAAGAAGTTGTTTGTGTTAATGAAACTAATCAAGTCAGGGTGAAAAGTGGTGATCTGATTATATATACTCCTACTTCTATAACTTCTCATTGTTTTTGCAGATACAGACTAACACGGCCACCACTCAGAGACATTTGCTAGACAGTCTTTCTTTATGTTGCTGCAGAAGCACTTGCTCTCTCTTCTAGTTGATGGAGGAGCAAGGTCAAGCTGTGGCAGAGAAATTTTCCCCCAATAGAAGGCTGGTAAGTACTGCTGCCAACAACACACTCCTTCCTTTTTCCCTTCTATACACTCTCACCCAAACAAGATAAACTTGTTTAGTTGATGCTTCATGTGAAGCAAAACTAACAAATCCACTCCAAGCTGTATACCATTCTCATATGAGTCATGTTTTTTAGGAGACTGCACACTGTTCTTTCACACATCAAGTATCAACGATGCTCAGCACAAATATTTCACATCTACCACTACAACACTATTTAGAATGCTACGTAATTATGACTACAAAGCAAGCTTGATCCTTGTAAATGTAAATAACAGTATGAATTGTAGCCATCTCTGAGTTTAATCTTCAGCATAAGAATCTTGGGCAATTCCCCGGTGATTGACTCTGCCGAGGTGGAGTCAGCTCCCAAGGTGTGTTTTTCATATGCAACTTTTTTTTTAATTGCTGAGAAGGAATATAGCGCCTGTGACTAACACAAATACAATAAATGAAAGTGACTAACAGAACTGGGTAGACTGGTTAGTGACGGTAATCCATTTTAAATAGGCAGATGAGCCAATCATATCATCTTATTAAACAGCTGTTACAAAAACAAATATCACAAGTTTAATGCTTCATGAAATAATTACAGCCATAATAATAATCACTACAGAACAAGTAACCTGTTGATGCAGTAAAAATTATGTACTACATAATTCTGCAATTTAGAGTATAATTTTCTTAGAGAGAATGCCCCAATGGGGTGTCCCTTTGTCCCTAGGAATCCCTCCTAATAGTAGATCAGTGGTGGGCAACCTGCAGTCACACGCCACATGCAGCCCATTGGAATTCTATGTGTGGCTCACAAGACATTTTGTTTACTGTTGCCCATGCACAGAAATGCCAGATTTCTCTGGTTTTCATCCACATAGTTTTTTTCTCTGTTGGTATCACTAAAGTGAAACACACATGAAGTAAGATGCATGCTAATTGCACACAACATTGACTGTGAGAGCCGAGCGCTCCCTCTACATCCAAAGCACTGCAATGGTTCAACTGGCACACCCCACAAATTCTAGGTATGCAAGCACAGTTAGCAAAATTACCCTATCCTGGGAGACCATTTTGCTTACAGTAATCTTGCAGCCCCCGAGATAAAGGAAGGCCACTCATGCAGCTCACTCATTAGCCTAGGTTTCCCATTACTGGTGTAGACACTGTTGTAATGCTGATATCCATTGCTGACAGTGGCGTACGTTATATCGGAAGACAGATGAGGTGATCACAATCACAGGTGGATGAGGCAGACAAGGCTTTCTTCAGGCAACTGACAGAAGCTTCCAGATCACAGGCCCTGGTTCTCATGGACGACTTTAATAACCCTGACATCTGTTGGGAGACCAATACGGCAGTACACAGACAATCCAGGAAGTTTTTGGAGAATGTTGGGGATAACTTCTCGGTACAAGTGCTGAAGGAACCGACCAGGGACCATGCACAGCTTGACCTGCTGCTCACAAACAGGGAGGAACTAGTAGGGGAAAGTAGAAGTGGTGACAACCTGGGAAGCAGTGATCATGAGATGGTAGATTTCAGGATCCTGACCAAAGGAAGAAAGGAGAGTAGCAAAATACACTTCAGAAAAGAAGACTTTTCTCTCTGCCTGCCCCCCAGAGCTGGTTCTGAGGCTGCACACTGACCACAAGACTCAAGTGGCAGTGCAGGCTCTCGCTATGCGGAGTAGGAGGGGCAGGACTGAGCTCCCACCCCATGTGCCAGTAAAAATCGGCTCACGTGCCGCCTGTGGTATGCATTCCGGGGGTTGCCGATCCCTGCTCTAAAATACATATATAGATAATACACTGGTCACTGTAGAAGTTGAGTGTTTCTATATTCAAAGCTTGTGGTGCTTGTCCAGAAAGCTGTTTCTTTAGCTAAAAGCTAGAAATAAAAGCTTGCAGGGGAACTTGATATTTGGTGTGCAAAGTGAAAAAATAATTCATTACATTACATATTGTTATGGATGGGGACCATAAGTCTTTAGTGATATGCAGGGCTCGTCGAACCGCGGTAAGCCCGCTCGCCAGCCGCGCTGTCCGGCGATCTGCGCATGTGCAGATCGTTCTGCGCATGCGCAGATCGCCCGAACCCGGCTCTTCCGGGTTACAATCTACTCGCCACGGGCGAGTAGATTGTATTATTTGTCGAGCCCTGGTGATATGCAATCATTTCTCATGTAAGAGAGTTATAGCTGCTAGAAAGAAGGGTGAGGCACTAGCATTAGATTCCAGTTCCCTTGCTTTACTGCAAAAAAATGTGAGTTTCTGTCCTAGGGGTAAGGCATAAACTTGGATTTAAATTACTTCAACCTGTTAGGCAAAGATATAAAAAGGAAAAAATTCTTCTTTTGGGACCAAAGAGGGAATTTTAAAAGTTCAGGATACCCAATGCCATGTCTTCTCAAGCAAGGGGAAAACATATACTGTAAATCTAAGACTTGGGTATAGCCAATCCCCCGCCCCACACACACACACAAACACAAAAATAAAGCCTTTCAAACACCTCAATGTGTATTTCTCTTCTTTACATACTGCTCCTACTCTGCAGCATGGGGTGGTCCAGCGGCACAGCTGGGAGCCCTGTGGCAGCAGTGTCTTGAGGCACAGCTGGGAGCTCCTTGGCAGGGAGGTCTGGCCAAAGCCAGCAGCACAGCTGGCTGGAAGCAGGAGAGCCAACAGGGGCCAGAAGCAGAACTGGCTGTGCGCTGGGAGGCTGGTAGCAGGGGACCCCTCTAGGTCTGGCAAATTTCCTCATTCAAGACTGGTCAGGTTCCGAGGGTGCCAGAGAAGGTGTATTCAGACACAAAGGGTTACAACCCTCCTTCTGGAGGGACGACTACCATAAGAGAACTGAGCTCCATTCGTGAGTATGGCTGGAGATATCTGCCGGCACTATTCTCTAAAAGACACAGATAGAAACTTGCACGCCTCTAAGAAAAGTTAGCTACATGGGAAAGTATCTGGCTTTATTTGACCAGTTTATGTAATAATGGCCCCAGCTAACACCAAGCAGAAAGCACAGATACTTGACAAACTACTGATTCATAATTTCTTCCTCCCATCCTGTTCACTGATCGTGGAATACATAGAAGCGACAGATTCTAAAGGAAATGAGAAGCACTGGCTGGCAAGCCTTGAATTCTAGCTCTCTAAAATTGTACTTATCGTGAAGTAAAGGAATGCCTTTCATACAGGAACTAATTTTTATTCAATTCATTTTGCAGCATAGGACATAATGGTGAAGGACAGGAGGAGTTTTAAGGGGCTAGAACTGTAGGTCTATTTTAGGAGCTGTCAGTCATGCGTTTCAGTTCTCAATAGGGAGCCTGAAAGCTTATTAAGGTTTGTTTGGTTTTTTTTATCAAAGACAGCTTTACAGCAGGAGTCTGCAAGCATTTTGAATAGATTTGGTACCACCAGATGGACTGGGGCTATGAAATCAGCTTTTCCTTGGTCCAGAAACTAATCTCCCTCTGTTCTACATGGCACTGCAAGTTGTCTTGGCACTAGTACCTATTTTTACAAAACAGAACCAGTTTATTGTTTATTGTATAGAATGTTTATAGTGCTCATCATCATAGGACAGTTGCCTTCCTAAGAATCTTCCAAGAAAATACCTAGATGGGTGAATACCTTTAGATTGCCCAAAGAGGAATCTGACCCTAAATAACTACCTCTTATTGAAAGCAAATCAGAATGGTAAAGGGATGGGAGGTTTTCTCTGAGACAGTGCAATTTCTGAGATGGTTGAAGGAGTGGAAATAGATGGGACAGAATAGAGACTGTCAAGACTTCTCCTAGGAATGTTATCCTTGAATAGAAACATATTTACTTTCCCAAGAGACCTGAGATTAGATTCTAACCATCTTCTCTTACTATATATTTTAGTAATGCACATCTATCTGTCCTTCCGTCTGTGAGTCCATTTGTTCAAGAATTCCTCCTAAATGATAAGAGCTAGAACCACCAAAATGTTGTGCAGCTTCCTCTTATAACTTAAGGTTTGGGTTTGGTCGTGCCAGGACAATGGGATGTGCCCAGAATTCAATTGTTTCTCATAAAATGGAAAGGGAGGATTCTGGCAGGAGGGACAGTTATACTGCAGAATGACCACAGGGGGCAGCAAGGGGCCAGATACGGGGACCAGGACAGAGATGGGGACCTCATTGGGCCAGCAGGGGGAAGGGGTGGAAAAAGGGACAGCATCTACTATATTTTTCAGAGAGTATATCTATCTGTCTGTTCCCCAGGTGGGGAACATGCATCCCTCCCGCACCTGTGCCTTTTGCAGCTGCAGCAGCAATGGACATCCCCAGCCTCACCCCAAAGCAATGATTTAAATGAAGAAAAACAAAATGTATTTGAGTTAAGGACCTGAGCAATGCCTACTTTTATGAGAAAAAGGTGCAAAATGTGCTACACAAGCAGATCCAAGTATGAGAACTGTCAAGCACACAACTCAGTCATAAATAATTCAACCTCTCTCACTTCATAAAACAGGACCATTATTGTTGTTTAAGTTTTTTTAGTTACAGACTAACACTACTACCCCTTGAGACATTGGAGTACATGTATCATCAGCCTTTCTAACAGACAGACGCATGTTTCAAAGATCTTGCAAATAAGGTTTCATCCTACAAAGCAGCTAGCATCACACCTAGTACTTGCTATTTCTGACTCATAAGAGCCAGAACTCTACCAGATAGCAAAGATCTGGCCTTAAATGCAATACAGTTTACCGTGTATTAATTAGTAACACAGGATTTTAAAAAAATCATTAAGATCAGAGTTTAAGATATCTGCAACACTGAAAAAAATTATGTTAAAAGAATCTTTTTCTTTCTTATTCTAAGCCACTAACACAGGAATGGGCAATAATTTTTGATGGGGGGGGCATGCCATGAATTTGGTAAGTGGTCACGGGCCGCATTCTTCCATTATATTAACAGAGGAGGTATGGGGGGTCTGGGATGGAGGTTGGGTGCAGAAGGGAGTTTGAGTAAGGGATTGGGGTGTGGGATCTGGGAGGAAGTTTGGGTGAAGTAGAGAATCGTGACCTCGGGCAACAGACTGGGGTGAGGAGGAGGGTGCAGAGCCTGGGGAGTGGTGGTGTAGTGGCCTGGGGCAGGAGTGCAGGAAGGAGTGCAGAGATTTGGGCTATGACCAGGGATAGTGGCTTGGGGTGCAAGGTCTGGGAGGGGGGTTGTGACCTGAGAAGGGTGTAGGAGGGGATGCAGTGTCTGGGAAGGTGTATGGGGGCTAGAGCAGGGGTGCAGAAGATTTGGGTTACATGGGGTAGGAGGCTAGAAGGGGGGCAGAGGGTTGGGGGAAAGAGGGGATGGGGGTGCCAAAGATAGGCTCTGGCTGGGAGACCTTACCTTTCTCACAGCCAGCAGCTTGGTAGATTCCTTAGCCAGGGTCCCTGCCTTCCAGCCCCTGTACGTGGTCAGGGGAAGTGCAGGAGTCATGTTTATTGCTCTGAACTGAATGCTGTGAGCCCAGGGGGAGGATGGGCACTTCACATGCTGCCTGTCCTGCAAACAGGCAGATGCTAGTGACTGAAACCAGCCAATGGGAGTTACTGGGAGTGGGGGCAGCATGAGAAGCCTGTTTGCCTCCTCCTCCCCCCACCCCCTTCAGACTCTCAGCATTCAGAAACACGTATGTGGCCCTGCACCTGGCCTTCCTGAGTGACAAGCAGGTGCGGGGCAGGCAGGGAACCGGCTGAGGCTCTCGCAACTGGATCCGGCCCACTGATTATCTTTTGCCCAGCCCTGGAGTAGAGCCTGGAGCCAGCTTCTTCATTTATAGCAGGCAGCAGCATCTGCTGCTGCTCCTGCTCCTCTAAGAGAGTGAGTGTCCCATCCCCCCTATTCCCAGCAGATCAGCTGAGCTCCCTGCCTGCGCAGGGAGCTCTGAACCTTTGCACGGGGTTCAGAAAAGGGCTGCGCGCCCGTACAGGCACACAGCTTACAGGGAACCTTGGAGTGGAGGATTTCTGTTCACAATTCATTCTTGTTATAATGTCAAATTAAGCACGTGAGAAGATTAGCGTGGCTCATGACAACTAGTTATAGTCTATACTGTCCACCTGAAGAACTCTTCCTTCAAGGCTTGATTCTGCCCCCTCCACCTTTGTAGAAGATATAAAACTCACATATGCAGAATGGAGTATCATGTACAGAGGAGAAGTGGGCTATTCTGTACAGAGAGAATAGTAGTGGTAAAGATGCGAGTATTCTTGAATGCTTACCCCAAATGCAGTAAGTTGCAGAACAAGAAGATCTAAATAAGAAAGCAGAACGAGGTGCAAAGGAAGTTGTTTTAGAACCATAAAGTGGATTTTGAACTCATCTTGGATAAAATAACCGGGTGTCACTATCTGGTAAAATGAAACAAAATCTGTGATGTGATCTCTGAAGTTATAAGTATTTAGAAAATCAATCTAGAGAAAAGTGATGTAGGAGTAAGAGGCAAAGTTGCTAATGTTGAAGTACTTCTGGCTAACTACACTTCTGCACAAGTTGAAGTGCAATGCATGGTCAAATTATTTTCACATGACTCACTGCAATTCTTCTGGGCTTTTAACATACAATTATCAATGGAAAAATCAATTTTACAATCACCCTTTGGAACAGGAACAGTTCCATTTTTTTCTCTCTCTCTCTCCCCTTCCTTCTCTCCAAGTCATATTGCTTCATAAACAAAGTTTAACTCTTGTTTTAATATCTGAGCCTCTACAACTTTGATATTTACATAATTCTTTCTTCAGTAGCAAATGTCTCATTTACGCAAGGGTAAATGTATACCCTCAAAACACAGTCATTGTGTTCACCAAAGCCACAAACAATAACTGGAATTTCATGACCCTTTAAGATAGACTTTCTTAATTATTTGATTGCTAAGTTTTGCAATAGATTGCATTTGGTACTTCAGCTTAATTTTACATCCAATTTGCTGCAAGAGAAATGTCTTTGGGAAAAGCATGGAAAAGAAAAGTTTTTCCACAATAGAAATTAGCTACTGTCAGAGAAGAAAGTTTGTTACTGTAAACAAACAATACTAACTGATACTCATGAGGTCTGAATCTCAACAAATACATTTACAAAGTCACAAATTTACAAAGCAGTCACAAATATATAAAATTAGATGAAGCCAAAAGGTAATTGCAGACATAAATGGCAACACTTACATGAATAATAAATCACAGAAGAGATATACAGATTAAATAAGCACATTTAGAAGAGGGATACAATCCTTCATGCTTCAAGGCACATACCAACCACCAATTGCCTGGCATAAGGAAGAAATTCTTGATGGGCAAATTATACCACAACTTTCCACTGGAGGGTTTTCTGCAACTCTGAAGCATCTGGCACTAGCCACAGTTGGACTCAGAATACTGAACTGATGAAGTTCAGCAAAAGGGTGGAAAAAAAGGCTGGGACTATAACAGAGTTTAAAGAGAAGCTAGATAATTTCATGGAGGTTA
Source organism: Rafetus swinhoei (assembly GCA_019425775.1). Lineage (NCBI taxonomy): Eukaryota > Metazoa > Chordata > Testudines > Trionychidae > Rafetus > Rafetus swinhoei. Next base: position 123,637,104 of record CM033449.1, read on the forward strand.
GGTCCATAAAAGGCTATTAGCCAGGGGATAGAAATGGTGTCCCTGGCCTCTGTTTGTCAGAGGCTGGAGAGGGATGGCAGGAGACAAATCGCTTGATCATTGTCTTCGGTCCACCCTCTCTGGGGCACCTGGTGCTGGCCACTGTCAGCAGACAGGCTACTGGGCTAGCTGGACCTTTGGTCTGACCCAGTACAGCCGTTCTTATGTTCTTATGTAAAACAAAGATTTAAAAAAAATCAAAACGTTGGTTTTTAATTTTTAAATCAGATTTTTTGATAAAATGCTTTTTAAAGAAAAAAATCTATCTAAAGATACACTAAGATATATCATAGCTCAAAGATATCTCATAATGAAATAGGGATTATAAACTCTATAGTATGAGACAATATATTCATTTAGGCTACGTCTAGACTGGCATGATTTTCCGCAAATGCTTTTAACGGAAAACTTTTCCGTTAAAAGCATTTTCGGAAAAGAGCGTCTAGATTGGCACGGACGCTTTTCTGCAAAAGCACTTTTTGCGGAAGAGCATCCGTGGCCAATCTAGAACAGTTTCTTATAAAGCCCGATCGCCATTTTCGCGATCGGGGCTTTTTAAGCAAAAACAAATCTCAGCTGTCTACACTGGCCCTTTTGCGCAAAAGTTTTGAGCAAAAGGGACTTTTGCCTGAACAGGAGCGGCATAGTATTTCTGCAAAAAGCACTGATTTCTTACAGTAGGAAGTCAGTGCTTTTGCGGAAATTCAAGAGGCCAGTGTAGACAGCTGGCCAGTTTTTCCGGAAAAGCGGCTGATTTTCCGGAAAAACTGGCTAGTCTAGACAGCCTTAATATTTAAGAACAGTTTTATAAATTAGTTCCAATAGTTCATGGATTAGGGGCCCAATCTTATGGAGTTCCAGAGGCTTCTATATAGATTATTTAGATTAATTTTTCTATCTACCCAATGGGACTCAGTGCTCAATCTAGAACAGTGGTCTCCAACTTTTTTAAGCACAAGATTACTTTTTCAATTTAAGTGGGTTTGAGGTATATCTTACATTGCAATTACCTTTGCCCCACTTCCTTCCCGGCCCTTCTTTGAGGTCCCACCCCTTCTCTGAGGCCTCACCCTGCTCACTCCATCTCTCTTCCTTCCCCCATCCTTACTCACTTTCACCAGGCTGGGGTAGGGGGTTGGGGTGCAGGCTGTGGTGTTGGGCCAAGGGGTTTGGCATGTGAGAGGGGCTCTGGGCTTAGTCCAGGGTGGGGGATTGGAGTCCAGGAGGGGTTTCAGGGTGCAAGCTCTGGGAAACAGCTTGGGTGCAGGGGGACTTAAGTCTGGGACAGGAGATTGGGTGCCAGAGGAGGTTCAGGGCTGTGACAGGGATTCAGGAAGCAGGCTCTGGCTGGACATCATTTAAACGAGACAGCTTCTGGGTGGTGGAGCAGAAGGCTTAAGACAGGCTCACTCCTGCCTGGGCCCTGCACCACTCCTGGAAGCAGCTGGCATGTACAGCAATGGCTTACTGACACTATGTGCTGCCCCTCATCCACAGGCATTGAGCCCACAGCTTCTACTGGCCCCGGTTCCCCATTACTGATCAATGGAAGCTGCAGGAGTGATGTCTGCAGGCAAAGAGAGCATGTGGGGACCTCCTGCATTGCCTTTCTCAGTTGCTGCAGGGACATGCCAGCCACTTCCAGAGCAGCAATTACCACAGGGATAATTACTCCAGCCACAACAACTTAGACATTTTAGAACTTATTATTCAAAGAATTACATTTAAGCGTAAAAGAGAAATGAAAATTATGAAATGCACAGACCAGTCAAAAATCCAAAATACCACACTTTGCAAGCAGTAAAAGTAGTAACAACAACAACCCACGTATGTGTTGGGTCGGGAGATGAGCGTGAAGGACAGTATGTGTCTGTGAAAATGACAAAGACACACACAGTATGCGAGAGTGACAGAGATTTGCATTGCCAAGCTCCCTCCATCCCTTCTCCCTGACATCAGCAGCTCCCCCTTTTCTCCCTCCCCGACCCTGCACAGCAAGCAGGAGGTTTCCAGGAGGGCAGCACCAAGAGAGAGGGTAGGAGCAGCATGACAGTGGGTGGAGGAGCAACTGAAGTGCCAGCACTTGATAGCTTCTCAGCCAAACCAGTCAGGATCACCTGTTAGAGGCTCCAAGATCTACCGGTAGATCCCAATCTATTGGTTGGTGATCACTGATCTAGAAGATACCATCAGAGATGCTTAGTTTTGCAGTTCTCTAAGGGTATGTCTACATTGCATTCTTCTTCTGAGAGAGGAATGCAAATGCAGACACCCGAAATTGCAAATGAAGTGCGGATTTGAATTTCCCACACTTCATTTGCATAATCGAGGACTGCCGCTTTTTGAGGAGTAAGGGTTATTTCGAAGGAAGGGTTTTCTCTCAAAATAACCCCACGGGGACTGTGTTTGTTGTCTCGAAAGACGCTATTCCAGAAAAGCGGCAGTCCGCGATTATGCAAATGAAGCGCGGGAAATTAAAATCTGCGCTTCATTTGCAATTTCGAGTATCTGCATTTGCATTCCTCTCTTGGAAGAGGAATGCAATGTAGACATACCCTAACTGTGGATTTGTGCCTCCAGAGATAATATGCTTGTTAACCGCAAAAATATTTTAAATAAATAAATAATATATAGAAGTGAGAAATAACAGACCTCAACCCTATTGTCCCTCTGCAAATTTGTGTACACACAGTATATCCCTCATCTCTCTCTAAAAGTGCAAAGTTTCAAAAAGTTCAATGAATTGTTGGGGGTGTAATGATCTGGACAAAAAGAAGAAGTCTGGAGATAAATGTGAGAAGGGAGGGACACGCAGTAGAAACAGAAATGAAACTGTTTCATCAGCATATTCCAGAAGTTTTGTGGTCTTTCTGAGTGTAGCCTTCATTGATTTGAGATCTACCATATTTTCTCACTGGATGGGAAAACCTCTAATGGCAGCAGGCTATAATAACTTCTGGACTGTTTTCCCCATCCTAGACCAAATACAATCTGAGCTCCTCCCATTACTTAAATACATTAATTTAGACCCGTCTTTCTCCTTCTCCTATGTAGTGAGTACTTGGTTTCTCTGACTAACGCATTCTGGTATTACTCTTATTCAAAGAAATGCAAGCTAGGAAATGCTTACACAAAAATATTTTACCACACTCTGAGGTATATTGATACAGCTGATCTACTTGTGTCTACTAAAAATAGCTGTTCTACTTCTGCAAATTGTGGGAGAAGGTGAAAGGGCAGAAAAGAGCTGATTTTGTGCAGCATCTCATAGGTAACCATGCAACCTCTGTTTCTGTTACAAAACAAGAGGAAGTTGTACTGCTTTTTTTCTCATTAGTACACTTAATCCAATAATTAATTCAATCAATACAGAACAATAGCAGGGATGGAAAAGCTGAGGTTTTTCTTGCCACTGATATGCATACATGATGTCACTGGAAGGTTTTTTTTTCACTCTAAAGCCATTGCATCAACCAGTTCTGAAGGAAACTAACCACACTCAACTGGCCAAATAGCTATATTGTTCAAGCCAACTAGCCACACTCAACTGGCCAAAAAGCCACATGTGGCTAGTGGCTAGCATGTTGGACACGACGGCTCTAGAGGAGTTTCCAGTAGTTTATGTCCCTCTTGTGCAACCAAAGGTGAACTATGACATTTTGTTCCGTAAGTGCATGAGTATGTAATTTGCTATAAAAAATATAACATAAATGGGTTTACCATGCGGAAGTCATGCCTGACAAACTTGATTGCCTTCTATGATGAGGTAACTGGCTCTGTGGATATAGGGAAGGTGATGAATGTAATATACTTTGACTTTAGCAACGGTCTCCCACAATATTTTTGCAGGTAAATTAAAGAAGTATGGATTGGATAAATGGACTGTAAGGTGGACAGAAAACTGGCTAGATCATTGGGCTCAATGGATAGTGATAAATGGCTCGATGTCTGATTGGCAGTCGGTATCAACCAAAGTGCCTCAAGGTCTGGTTCTGTGGCCAATTTTGTTCAATATCTTTAGTAATGACTTGGATGAGGGGATGGATTGCACCCTCAACACGTTTATGGATGACACTAAGCTAGGGGGAGAGGTAGATATGCTGGAGGGCAGGGATAGAGTCCAGAGTGACCTAGACAAATTGGAGGATTGGGCCAAAAGAAATCTGATAAGGTTCAAGAGTCCTGCACATGGGATGGAAGAATCCCAAGCACTGCTACAGGCTAGAAACCGACTGGCTAAGCAGCAGTTCAGCAGAAAAGGACCTGGGGGTTACAGTGGATGAGAAGCTGGATATGAGTCAACAGTGTGCCCTTGTAGCCAAGAAGGCTAATGTCATATTGAAATGAATTAGTAGGAGCATTACCAGCAGATCTAGAGAAGTTGGGATTGGTCCTGCCTTGGGCAGGGGGCTGGACTTGATGACCTCCTGAAGTCTCTTCCAGCTCTATGATTCTATGATTAATTTGCAGCTGTATGATTCTATGATTCTAAGTGATTATTCCCCTTTATTTGGCACTGGTGAAGCCACATCTGGAGTACTGAGTCCAGTTCTGCCTTTTCTCCCCTCTTTTCCCCCCCCCCGCACCCATTACAAAAAGGATGTGGACACACTGGAGAGAGTCCAACAGAGGATAATGAAAATGATCAGGGGGCTGCAGCATGTAACTTACGAGGAGAGACTGGGGGATTTGGGCTTATTTAGTCTGCAGAAGAGAAGAGTGAGGGGGGATTTGATAGCAGCCTTCAACTACCTGAAGGGGGGTTCCAAAGAGGATGCAGAGATGCTTTTCTCAGTGATGACAGATAACAGAATGAGGAGCAGTGGTCTCAAGATGCAATGGGAGAGGTCTAGTTTGGATATTAGGAAAAACTATTTCACTAGGAGGGTGGTGAAGCACTGGAATAGGTTATCTAGGGAGTGATGGCATCTCCATCCCTCCTGAGGTATCTTCCAATCCTACGATTTTGATTCAAACTTGTTGCTAAAAGATAAGTTTTTTCATAGGTCATTGTGGAACAATTGAGGGGAGATATTTTTAATTGATGTACTTTGCACATACTAAACCAATGGGTCTCAACCAAGAGTATGCCTACTTCAGGAGTATGCAGAGGTGATCAGCTCATCTTGATTTTTGCCTAGTTTTACAATAGGTTATATAAAAAAGTACGAGCAAAGTCAGTACAAATTAAAATTTCATACAATTAAATGTTTATACTGCTATATACCCCTATACTAATACTTTACTTCCTGCAATGTAAGTACAGGTTGAACCTCTTTAGTCCGGCATTATCCATGGTTCAGTATGATTTTAGTTAGCCAGATGTCCACTTATCCTGGGTGTGGCCAAGCTTCCCATGGTCCCATAAAGTTTGTTTATAGGCTCTCAGTGTTCTGTGCTGTTATTTACCTCTAATTAACCCCTAAATGTCTTCTAAGAGCCCACTAAGCAGTGGAAATGTTGGTAATGCTGCTAGACAATATTGAGTGAACTGGACTTATTCGGTCTGCAGAGAGAAGAATGAGGGGAGAACTTGATAGCATCCTTCAATTATCTGATGGGTGGTTCCAAAGAGGATAGAGCTTGGCTGTTCTGAGTGGTTGCAGATGACAGAACAAGAAGCAGTGGTCTCCAGTCTCATTGGTCTAGGTTGGATATTACAAAAAAACTATTTCACTAGGAGGGTGGTGAAGCACTGGAATGGGTTATGTAGGGAGGTGGTGAAATCTTCATCATTAGAGGTTCTTAAAGTCAGGTTTGACAAAGCCCTGGCTGGAATGATTTAGTTGGGATTGGTCCTGCTTTTAGCAGGAGGTTGGACTCGGGCCCCCTGAGATCTCTTCCAAACCTAATCTTGTATGATTCTGTGAAAGTGGACAGGAAGAAGAGGAGAATTCAAATAACTATTATTTATAGTCGGAGGTTTTCTGCCACAATACATTAAACTTGTCATCTGCATAGCCTTAACACAATTTCACAGTTGGACTACTTTACAATATGAAGAGTTCCTAGCTTGAGAGTTGTAGCCATGACTGACTCTGGGACATGACTGTGCTTGAGCCAACTAATTGATTCTAAATAGTCTAAAAGATTTCCTCCTATATGCACAATACTGTATCCCAGGTTACATCTACACAGCAACATTATTTTGAAATAACTTACTCCACATCTACACAGCAGGCAGTTATTTTGAAATAATATCGAAATACTGTCAAGCTAAGGGCCTTCTTACTCCGACTCCTGTAACCCTCATTGTACAAAGAGTTAGGGAAGTCGGAGGAAGAGTGCTCTATTTCGAAATAAGTGCTGTGTAGATGCTCCCAATTTTGAAATAAGGTATGCAACTGACGTAACTCAATTTGCATAGCTTATTTCAAATTAAGCCCTGCTGTGTATATGCACCCCAATGGTTCAGTAGAATGCTCCTTTCAGTGTTATTTCGGGTTGGCTCCAGTTCCTTAACAATTTTATGGTCTAGGATCAAGCCCTTTGCTAAGATGCTAAAAATGAGCTATTGTTTTATGCATCACAATTAGGGCTGTCAAGCGATTAAAAATTTTAATTGCGATTAATTGCGCAATTAAAAAATGTAATTGCGATTAGTCACGTGATTAAAAAATTTAATTGCAATTAATTGCATGCAACTCCCCTTTGAAACGCCCCAGCGGCGTTTCAACAGAGCAGTGCTGCATGGAGCCTGGGATCAGCTGGAGTTCCTAGTTGACCCTGGGCTCCATGCAGCGCTGCCCCTTTAAGGTGCCGGACAGCATTTCAAAGAGGCAGCGCAGTATTAACGCCTGTGATTAACGTGTTAATTTTTTTAACATGTTAATCCTGTCCTGAATTAATCACAGGCATTAACGCAGGTCAATTGACAGCCCTAATCACAATAGATAATCAAGCATGAAGGAGGATTCTCAACTTATTAGTAATACAGCAAATATGCTAAAACACAAACTGTCCACTTCCCCCATAAAAAGCTAAATAATGTGATGCGAAAAGGGACTCTGTAGTGTAAAATACCAGTTATAAAACACTATTTACTGAACTTTGAGTTACCTTTAGGTGAGTAAGTTTTATAAACCCTACGGATGGGTTATTAGACTGTTCTAAACAATCCATTTTGGAAAAAAATAATCCAGACTACAATTCAAGAAATGGTATTGCATGTTAGAACTTTGAAAGAAACAAAAGTGCTACTGCCAAAATGTCACATAAATCATAAAAGTTAATTTCTACTACCATGATTTCTGCAATTCTTAGATTTATATCTCAATCGCCTTTATGATAAAGTCATAATAAATTGCTGAGACTAGCAGACAGTGACAAGAAGTAACAGATGTCCATTATTAATGTACAATGCACATCCTGTTTATATTTTGATGAGTAATCTTTAGAAATAAATATTAAATTGCTTCACTTTATAGCTGTCAATTACATCAAAATCTAATTTTTCCATGAAGCCCTTCTGTAATACATACAAGCATGAAGCTTATACCATAGAATAATTTAAATAGTTCATCACCTTGCCATTAGGAATAGAAGCTTCAGATGAAATAAAAATGCAACAATGTCAACTATTTAATCCCACCAGGGATAAAAGTAAAGCTTTACATTGATTTTCCCTCACATTTCAGGAAAAACTATTTAAAATATATAAATAAAGTTAACAAAATAATAAAGCATTTCTACATTACAATAACAGTGAACAAAATGGGTTTAGATATTATGTATGTTGTAGTTTATCACATTTCAGCAATAAATTGAAGCATAGCTTCTGACTAATCTGGGTTTTGGTAAATGTCTATCTTAATTACTCATCTACATTCATTCTCCTCTCTGACCTCATTAAAGTGTTACTACAGGGATCACGGCAGCTTTATTCATTTATACACTCTCTACATTTACAAGTCACTCATCTTTATATGAAAAGTGGCAGATACTACCCAGAATACAAATTCAGTTCAAAGAAGAGATTAATATTAAAGGGGAAATATCCTCAGCTGGATTGAGTATAAAGTTAATCATTTGGAACCACCAGTTCCATTGCACAAACAGAGTTGCAAATTAGAGTAACTATAATCTTTGTGATAATGAGATAAGCCTTGTTCTGTCTGCACACAGTAATAACTTAGAAAACCTTATACTCCAATTGCTGATTATTTTCTAAGCAAGATCTGAAGGACTCTCCAATCTAAGAGCATGGCACTTTCTATAGTACTCTGATACAGAAGAAATAGTGTAGAACTGGCATGAAACTTTTAATGGATTGTATCTCATGCCTTTTCACTTAACAAGGGGGTAATATTCATTATCATCTACCATAGACCACTTTGTATACAACTTTGGTTTTCAACAATGAAGTGGAGAATATACTAATGCCAAAGGGTCAACAAAGGGACAGCTTTATTAAAACACAAGTTGGCAAGTCTTCATTGTTTTGATCGAAAATGAGCCCATGGATGCCCAACCCACACTTTCACAGTGCTGGGAAAGAGACTTAACAAGGAGAGAAAACAGGTATGTTTCCTATTAAAGTTGTAGCATCAATTTCAATTTTACAGCATGTCTACAAATCATCTAATTGTGCACCGGCAGAGTAGCTGCCCAAGCAGTCTCTCAGTGCAAGATTAATTTTATACAATGCTGGACAAGTTTAGATATGCCACTTCTGAGCTGCCTCTCTACAGGTATTCCCGGAAACAGGTATCAACATTAGATACAATAATTAGAAGATTGTCAGAAGTCTATCTAGGTCTGTATCAAGTTATTTATTTTTAAAAAAAAATCCAGTTCACTAAGAAAGTTTCCCTCTACTCCTTGCCTAAAGGCAAGAGAGTAACATTCTAACCTGGAAAGTCACTGATTCAGAGTTCTGAACATTTCTGCTCAATTCAAAATTGCAAAACACTCTTATTCCAATTTATTCTGAGTTTTTGCAAGAAAAATAATAGTTCAAGAACTAAAACCTTCTCATCTCCGTGAAATTAGATGTGCGGTTTTTTATGCTAAGTAAGACAGAGTTCCATCATGAAAACTGCATTACAAATGTACAAAACATATCACTGCCCCTGAGCACAAACATGCTGATATGCCAAATCTGAAAACGTTTTAAGAGACAGTGATGTACCAAGATTATGCCTGCATCCTCACAATCTACATAACTGGTATAGGTGAGGCAGAAAACTAGACAAAATAAATACAGCCATACTGATTCTTTTTCTGCATCCCCATATGTAGGCACTTTAGGAGAAGGAGGAAATGAGAAACTCTTCTGCATGAAATTCCACACTTTCTTACAGAAGTGCAATATCAATTAGTGGTTAACAGGTGATACACATTAACTTCTTATGACACACACAGTTAGTTTTTCAACTTCACTTATCCAATGGAAAATGACAACCTAGAGTAATTGTTTACTGATACTTTCTCCATTGTTGTACAATACAAGTACACTGAGACTTTCCTTGTTTCACTGGCTGTCATGCCTCCTTTTGAGCTACTAACATTCAAATAGTCAGTTCTCAAGGTTGTGTACAGAAAAGAGAGGATTGTGCATTCAAAATGACCTATGGAATATATTGACAAAACCCTTCTGTCAGAGCTTCACCTGAAACAGCATTTCCTTTTCAGTTTCAAGTAGAATATCTGAGATATGGCAGTCAGGCCAATACTTAGCTTTTCTTCAGGTTGAGCCAGCGCCCTGTGAAATCAGTGGGAGATCTGCCACTGTTATCAGGGTTGGATCTGTTGTGAGATGAATATATTAAAGTCTGCTCAAAAGCAAATCTTGCTTACTAAAGTCCTGATCTGAATTTCATTTAAGTCAATGAAGATCTTCTGATTAAGTTCAAATTCAAAGGTCTGCAGTTGGAACCTCTGAAAGCAGAGCCCTACACAAGTATGGAGCCCAAATGAAGTTGGAAATGAGATTTTTGCATACTTAAGTACAATGTATGTTTAAAAGAATGGAAAGGGGACAGCCAAACTGTAAACTCTTCAGTAAAGGGCCTTTAAGATTATAGAATGCCTAGCACAAGAGCAATCCAATCCTCACTATTATAGTCTGGGCATGACTATAATAAATATATCTCAAAATTTAAACTTACTGTGTTGCCCCGAAGCCTCAGAAGTAACAAAAAGCCTTACATTTCTCTTCACCCAAGTTACTTATGCTATGTAAATGGGTTCTGTATCAGATCCTGCAGATAGATACAAATAAAACTAATGGCTTACCTCCCTGACAGGAGTGGCGTGAGGTTAGGGCTTGCTAGCCAAGATTTGGAAGGCACTTTAAAGATATATAGCACTGTATAAACTCTAATTAATATTACGCATCTATGTATTCAGTTGTGGAGAAAAAAAATGTGCTTACTTGTTACCTCAGACCTACATATCTGAAATTGGTTGCTTTGTAGTGCTCTTTAAAATCTCTCTCTCTATATAAAAAAACTTTTCCTGTGGGATGACAGAATGACATCATCATGTCACTCTGGCACCCCACAAGTTCCACCCTCCTAGGGCTCATCTAGACTACGGGGAAGATTCGAAAGAAGACATGCAAATTCCTGCGGAATTTGCATATCTTCTTCCAATCTCATTTTCGAAAGCAGAGCTTTGAAAGTGAAAGTAGTCAAGACGTGGGTTTTTCGGCAGACCTCTCCCTTTTTCGAAAAGCCGCTTTTCCTCAAAAAATGAGGTTTACGCGGCTTTTCGAAAAAGGGGGGTTTGCCAAAAAAAGGTGTCTTGACTACTTGAGCTTTCGAAAGTGAGATCAGAAGAAGATATGCAAATTCCTGCGGAAGTTGCACATCCTCTTTCGAATCTTCGCCGTAGTCTAGATGAGCCCCCACAGGCTCCCTGCCCCGGACACTGTTGAGAGATGGCACAACTTGCTCCAGGACTGCTTGCTTGTGCCACTGTTCTTGGCGCTCATGGGCTGGTGGGGAAGCAGGCTTAGGAGAAGCGACAGGCGCGGGGAGAGGCACCACGCATCTGTGGCTGCCCGCCACCCCATCCCCTGCCATACCCCAAGCGGCCACATCCTCAGCCCAGCACCGAGCTGTTCCGCTGAGACCAAAGCCCAGCCCCAGACTGCCTCCCTCCTGCCTGCCCACACATGAGGCTGCAGCAGCGAGTGGTGCTTCTGCAAGGCAGCTGAGGAGGCGCCTGGCAGCACTGACCTGAGCAGCACTGACCAGCCCCCCCTTTGCCTGGCGCTACAGTCCCTCACCTTCCCTCCTCCCCCACACAGCTGGAGCAGCCTCCTGCACCCCACCTCCTGCCCAGACCCTGCACTCACATGCCTATCCCACTCACTTGCAGCTCTGTCCCACACATTGAACCCCTCATTTTTGCTCTACCCCAGAGTCTAGGGAGCCCAGAAAATCCACTAACCCTGAAACTCCAGAAGAATTAATCTGGCCTGCGGCCTCGAACCTCAGTCCTCTCCACCCTCCCCCCCTCTGCCCCGGAGCTGGAGCACGAGGGAAGTGAGGTGTTTCAGTTGGGGGCCACATCATTGAGGGTTGGGGAGTTCTGGAGGGGCTTTTTTTTCTTCTCACTTGTGTGGTCCCCAACTGATTTTTCTAGGAGTCAGTGGCCTCAGACCCAAAAAAGGATCCCCACCTCTGCCATTAATAAAGACAATGTTGAAACCTTTTTATGTTGGACATAATATTTTACTTTATTTAAAAATGAAACCTGGCCAACATGTGCCTAACTGGGGCCCAGCCCACATCTGGCCGCAATGTCCTGTCCCCAGCCCCGATCCTGGGGCAGGCCCCATGGTCCAGTCCCTATCTGGCTACTGAAAGGGCTGGTGGCAGCCCCCTTCCTGCTATGGCATGGGTAGGAGGAGGGGCCACGATCCGGCTGCAGCGGAGGAAAGGGGTTGGTGAGTGTAGCAAGCAGTAGACTCTTATCAGCAAGGCACTTGGAATCATTCACTGATTAATCTTTACCCCAGTCCTATTGTAAAGGAAAACAGCAACATCTCCAAAATCAATCTCTTCATTTCCATCATAACTGCCAAAACCATGTCTTCATGACCTCCCACCTTAGCTGTGCGACCTTCCTCCTTTCTCTGGCTTTCCTGTCACCTGCCTCACTAACTCTTCCAGAGCATGCAAATTCAACAATGCTAAATTGATGCTTTTCTCAAGTTCTCACCATTCCACATTCAATTTTATAAGCCCACTTCATTCACTCCACATCATTGTTAAAGTTTTTGTTCCCACTTTCAAAGCTCCCCACAGTTTTCTCTTTCCCTCCTCCTTGGTATTAGTGGTCTCCTATCTGTTTAAAATCTGTGATCTGCGCCACTTTCATCTTAATACACACTGCTCCCTTTGTCCACAACTACCATGGTTCTTCCATACTGCTCCATACACCTGTAATGTCCTTCTTGATCTGTATTCCTGACAATCTTCAGCATTCTTTAAATGCATCCTCAAAATTTAAGATTTTTTCCATAACTCTTTAAATAACAATGCACTATTTCCATATGACGATGTGTCACACAAAGTTTTCTCCCCTTCATTTTTCTGTATGTTGATTTTTTAGACCTCAATCCTGCAACTTGCCTTGTACAGTCAGAGGCCATCTAAAGTCAATGGAGCTGCATGTAGGATCAAAGATTTAGGATTACATTATATATTGAGAACAGTCCTGCTGAAGTCAATAGACTACTTCCAAGTGTGTGAAGGTAAGCGCATGCTTAAGCCTTTGCAGCATCAGGATCTTAGACTGCAAACTAGCTGAGGAAGGTACCTGTCTTGTTTATGTTTGCAATATGTTTAGCATCCATTTGGGCATTATTAAAAAAACAAACATTAATACACTCATCTGTACCAGGAAAAAATATTCAGCACTTAATCCCCCCCCCCCCCAAAAAAACCCCAAGACAACGCTGAAAAATGTTTATTATCCTTATTTACCAGTGTAAAAATTGTGCATCTTCAAAACAGCAAAATCAAACCCCCAAACTCTGCTTTTGAGATAGTTTGTTTCTTATCACTCGTTTTATTTTAAGACATTCTTATCTGTAAGCAGCATTTGCAGAAAAACTGTCCATGTTGCAGAGGAAAGAAGTAGGCAGGATAAAATACAGATGCTTTACATGAAGGATAAATAAATGGGAAGATTTACTAGTCATGAAGTGACAAAACACTGTGTTGCAAATGAACTACCAAACAAATCACAGTAAAAACAGCATTAATTTGTCTCCTATCAGTTGCTTTTATATAAGTGGTTTTGAACTGGATTATGTGGACCCCCTGGTGCAGGGGTGGGCAATAATTTTTTGCCGGGGGCCACTTCAGAAATTTTGAAGTGGCCCCAGGCTGCACCGGAAGGGGTGGGACCTCAAGTGGAAGGGGCAGGGGCAGGATACTTCGCTGCTTCCCCACCCACAGACCATAATTGGTCTGGGGGGTTGGGGAGTGACTTTGCCCTCCCCCCCAGAGGTTCCTCCTAGGCGCCCATGCCCCTGGTAGTGGGAGGACACTTTGCACACACCCAAGTCTGCTCCTGGCAGAGCGGAGGAAACTTTGTGTGCTTCCCCCCGTCCTCAGGCCGTAATTGGCCTGGGGGCCGGGGAGTGGCAGGGCCTCCACAGGCCAGATCAACCCGCTTGGCGGGCCGGATTTGGCCTGCAGAGGCCATTTTTCCCACCCCTGCCCTGGAGTCTCCTGACTATGCATAAGCTTTGCAAAGGGGTCCACACCTCCATTTCACATTTTTAGGGGTCTGTAGATGAAGAAAGGTTGAATGCCACTGTTATAAAAGAATATTACTCTTTAAAATGCTTTTCTAGCTACGATCTAGTTATTTCTCAATTTCAATTTACTTATTTCTCAATTTCAGCTCCAGCTTTCTGCAGAAGCCTTTTTACATATATCCATGGTTTCCCAACCCAAACATTTGTAGAGAGGAAATAAAATGACAGGCCTGATCCTGACATGATGCTCAGCAGGAAATTGGGGGTGTTTAGCCCCACGTTGAAGGATCAGATCTTATAATACTAACTGAAATCTTTCAGTATCAAGTACTTGTGTATTATTCAATGGCAGCTTTTGCTCATGACATTCCAGCACCAGCAGAAAGTTTGGCATAACTGCATGACATTGACCCAGTTACACTGTACAATCACAATACATGCCATCTTCCCATTTCAGGGATTTGGTAACTCATCATTTTTACTATCATGGCTAATTCCATAATGAAGGACTTTTATATTTATCTTTCAGGATTGTACACCCTAATCAGATGCCTAGACAAAGATAATCTGCAGCTAGCTTTATATCTCCAGTCGTCATGATGTTTAATTTAGAGCCCGCCTACACAAAACCGGCTCCCCAATACACAGGAGGGGTACAGAGAAGTACGTGACAGCCCCCTATGACGTCACTGTCTTTGTTGTTTGAAAAATGAATTTTTTAAAGAGAATTACACAATCTACAATCTGAGAGAGATTATCCTATGGTACGCTGATCATATGGAGAAATAAGCCAATGAAACATATGATATGTGTCTTCACAGGTTCTTCACTCTTGATTTCTATCTCCCACTCCTCAAAAATCTGAATAGCATTTAAGCATGAGTATTTCCTTACAGAAGAAGTTTGTTGTTTGTTTGTTTGTTTTTACTTTTAGGGCAGTGGTCACCAACCAGTAGATTGGGATCTACTGGTAGATCTTTAAGCCTCTGAAAGGTGATCCTGACTGGTTTGGCCAAGAGGCTATTAGGTGCCAGCATGTCAGGTGCCCCTCCCCCCACTGTTGCTCAGCTCCTGCCCTTTGCCTTGGAGCTGTCCCCTCAGGAGCCTCCTACTTGCTGTGAAGGACAGGGGAGGGAGAGGAGAGGCACTGATGTCAAGATGCCCCTTCTCCCACCCTGCATCCTATCTGTACAGAGCAGAGAAGGGGCACAATAGGATTTGGGATGGAGTTTGTTGGTTGCTTTTGGAAGTGGGGCAAGGCCACTGTAAGGGTGAGTCTGCCTTAGCCCCACTGCACCACCACCCAGGAGCCACCTGAGGTAAGCAGGGCCCTGCTGGAACCCACATCCTGAAATCCTACCCCAGTCATGAACTCCCTCTTGCACCCCAAGCTCCTGCCCTAGCCCTGCATCCAAATGCCCTCCCAGAGGCTGCACCTAGAACCCCCTCTGGCATCCCAACTGCCTGCCCCAAGCTCAGCTCAGAGCCCCTCTCACACTCCAGATCCCTTAATCCAAGACCAGAGCCTGCATCCCAACCCTCTGCCCCAGCCTGGTGAAAGTGAGGGAGGAGGGAAGGAGGACAGAGTGAGCAGGGGAGGGGCCTCAGAGAAAGGGTACAAAGGAGGCGGAACAAGGGTATTTGGGTCTGAGGTAGATCTTGGATTGCACTTAAATTCAAAAAGTGATCTTGTGCTTAAAAAGGTTGGAGACCACTATTTTAGGGCCTTAACACAAACCCTTTAGTTGTTCAGGTCTTATTGAAAATACAGAGCAATTCCTCTTTTCCAGGTATGTACATTTATGGTTTTGGGAACCCTGCAGTCTAGTTATCCCAGAGATCTTTGTACAGGAAGTAATGGAAAAACAGCAATAATAATAAAACCGCTTGCCTCATGTGGTGTTAGGCTCCCTCCTCCCTGCATTCTTCTCATGCGACATAGAATTTCCACAATCATTTAAGAAATCAGAAACAGACAGGCCTGTTATTTAACCTTGCACACAGACAACTGGAGTGACTAATATTCACT
The DNA here is from genome assembly GCA_019425775.1 of Rafetus swinhoei. Classification (NCBI taxonomy): domain Eukaryota; kingdom Metazoa; phylum Chordata; order Testudines; family Trionychidae; genus Rafetus; species Rafetus swinhoei. Next base: position 123,652,892 of record CM033449.1, read on the forward strand.
GAGTTTTCCTATCCAGGAGAAGAAGTTCTTTCTTTGCTGAAGCTTTCATTCACAAACCTAAGAAAGTGGAGCCAAATGACTAACACCAAAAAGGAGCCTCATGCAAAACAAATGCAAACCCACACCCACACCCACTTCCCTGAAAATCCTTGCGAAAGTAAAGAAAACTGTATAAAGTTCCTTGCGGCAGAACAGCCTGTTTTCTAACCCCTTCCCATACTGCCAAAGCCTGGTTCTTCTTCAGGATGCCTTGGAAGTCTCTCACTGCTCCATAAACCACCCACATGCACCCAGCCAATTTGCTGTGTTTCTCCAGGAAGCTGCCTACCAATTAATCAGCTCTTCTACCCCCACCTCTCAAAAGCAGCAAACCTCCCCATCTAGCCAGTTACTTCTCCTAAAACCAGAACTGGAGGCATAAAAACCAAAGTCTTGTTACATGGCATTGGTCGCCTACACAGCCTCAAGACACTATGCATCAATAATTATAGTAAGTCATTAGAATAAGAGAGGGGGCAGAAGAAACCCCATTATCAAATCCCCTCCCAAAGCCTGGGAAAGCTGAAGGTCTAGATCCAAACTTCGCAGCTCGGGCTCCTCGCTAATAACAGCCCCTTCGGTACAAAGGGGGAGCCAAACCCCAGCCCGTCGCAGACTTACCAGTGGGTTTAGAGGGCCAATCCTAACGCGCAGGGGGTGCTGGAGATGCGGAGTCGGAGTCTCTCCCTTCCCCCCGCAGTGGTGCTGGCTGGGGCTGGAGTCTGCAGGAGAGCCCGGGAAGCAGCATCTCCCCCAGCCCGGGCACCCCCGCTCCGTAAGGCGGCGGCAGAGACCGCCACACGCTCGCCTCCCTGCCGCTCCCCGGCCTGAGACCCCGCAGCCAAGGCCACTGCCGCGGGACACCGCCTGCCTCTCCGCGCTGCCCCTGCGACGCGAGCCTAGTGCGGCTCCAGCGCTGCACCCATTGGAACCAGCGGCCTCCCCGCCGGCTCCTCGCTCCCGCCCGCCTGCCTCCTCCGCACACGCCCCGCTCGCAGCCGAGAAGCCGCCGAGACAGGCTGGCTGGGCGCCGCTCTCCCCCCTCCCTCTCTCCCAGCCCGCCCCGTGCTGGGGCCCTGGCAGGTCTCGGCTGTCTGGTTACTAAGCCAACCTCCAGGCCTGGCTGCCGCTGCCGGGATAGCTGCGCTGACTGCCCCACAGCAAGAGAGGGAGAGCGGAGCTCCCTTCTTCCCCCAGGTAGGAACCCCCTTGCCACACGAGGGGGAGGCAGACTCCTAGCTGGGAGAAGATCCGTGCCTGAAATCCCAGCCTCAGAGGAGGAGGATTCCCTGGGGCCCTGTCCCCGTGACTGGGAGAAGTATGCAAGACCTGCCATGTGCAACTTTATCCTTGGGGCTCCCTTACTCCTAGGAGAGAGAAGAAGATGCCTCCCAATTCACTCCCAGAGTAAACCTGCCAAGGAAACCCTAAGCTGGGAACTCCAAAAGTCTAAGTCAGGGTGGGAGAGAGGACCCAAGAGTCCAGTAAGGACAGGAGTCTAGGTGGACAGAAGGATCAGGAGGTCTAAGACCCTATACCAGCAGCTACATTCTACCAGTGAGATCAGAGAAATCACTTACCAGTCTTCTCTGTTACTCAGTATTTCATTTGCAGCCTCCTCTTATTCCAACCTCTGAGGGATTAAGGATGTTAAGTATCAGGTAATTGACTAATAGAATAGTTGATGCATTTTTGGATGCCAGTCTCCCCACGGCGTTCAAAGCAGCAGCGCCACTCGGAGAAGCTGACCCTGGGCTTTATGCGGTGTTGCCATTTGAAGTATCCCCTTCTTCTCTCCCCCCCCCCCTTGCTGCTTCTATTTGATAGAGGCAGCAAGTGGGGGGAAGGGAGGGAGCAACTATCCTATAGACTAGTCCTCCACATCCCTATGAGGGATGTCCTTTTTCCTTCAGCCTGGCTGGCTGATGTCTTCTCCACATTGTTTTCAGGGTAGCAGGAAAGTAAGCTCTCACCAGCTCCCCCAGTCACACTTTGTTTTCCTACACTAGTAACAGAAACCAGAATCTATATGCAACATATGGGCACATTTCATTATAAGACCCCTGTTTTCACTTGCTTATAAATTTGCCAAATTTCCATGCTGAAGACAAGATTAGAGAAAAATATGTTGTTTTCACCATTTTAAAGTAACTATTTCAACTGATTCGCTGAGAAGCTGTACTACCACCAACCTTTGGAACAGCGACTTGAAGTTTGGCTTTACATCATTCTCTTGTCAGGAACATGTTTTTTGCTGTTCCTTTGAAAATCTACCAAAATATCAAGTTAAAGCCCCAGAACAATCTCAAGCCACACATTCTCCATACTGACTTGTCTCTTTGTTCATCAAAGATGAAGTTGTGACACTATGAGACTTGCTGCTAATGGTTTGACACTTAATGGGCCACATTTAAAGAAAACTCATGTGGACCACTCAGTACCTTATACACAAGCTACAAACTACTAGCATGCCTTCTTTATTGAATTCAATTGCAGGCATTATATTAACAGAAAGATACTGAGAAACTTGAGGGAGTATAGAGAAGAACAAAAATGAGAAAGGGACTGAGGGATTGACTCAAAGAGTACATCTAGACTACATGCCTCTGCCGACAGAGGCATGTAAAATAGGCTACCCGACATAGTCAATGAAGAGGGGATTTAAATATCCCTGGCTTCATTAAAATAAAAATGGCCACCGCGCTGTGCCGGCTCAGCATAAGGGAGCCGGAAAAGATTTTCAAACGCAACTAGCGATTTTAAATGCTTACATTTTTTTGGTGCCCAACTTGAGATATCTTAAGGAGACCTGATTTACAGAAAGTGCTCAGCCTTCTTATAATCTGTTTGGGATCCAAAATCACTACTCACTTTTGAAAATCTTGGCTACTTTGTATTGCTTGGCTAGATGATGAGAAGAGAATGGGTGAATATAAGCTGACAAACATTTGAAAGGGGTAAACACCAAATAGATAAAGGAACTATTTAAGGCCCTGATACTACAGTGATATCCTCGAGGAGGTTGCCATGTACGAGCCAGAATCTATTCATGTGGATCTAATAATAGATCAGGGCCTACAATATATATTGGAGTATCGTTAAATCTTGAGATGAAAATAAGAACGAACACATTTAGGATTAATATCCTGACACTAAGATCTATTAGACTGTGAAATAGTCTCTCAAGAGAAGAGAGACACATAGAACAAATGGATATAAACTGGCTATCAGGAAGTTTAGACTCGAAATTAGACGAAGGTTTCTAACCATTAGAGGAGTGAAGTTCTGGAACAGCCTTCCAAGGGAAGTAGTGGGGGCAAAATACCTATCTGGCTTCAAGATTAAGCTAGGTGGGTTTATGAAGGGGATGGTTTGATGGGATAACATGATCTTGGCAACTAAGTGACCTTTCACTATCGGTGGTAAATAGGCCAATGGTGGGATGATAGGAGTTACTATAGAGAACTTTTTCCTGGGTGTCTGGCTGGTGAGTCTTGCCCACATGCTCAGGGTTCAGCTGATCACCATATTTGGGGTCGGGAAGGAATTTTCCTCCAGGGTAGATTGGCTGAGGCCCTGGAGGTTTTTTGCCTTCCTCTGTAGCATGGGGCACAGATCACAGCTGGAGGATTCTCTGCATCTTGGGGTCTTTAAACTATTTGAAGGCTTCAATATCTGAGATATAGGTGAGAGGATTATTCCAGGAGTGGGTGGGTGAAATTCTGTGGCCTGCATTGTGCAGGGGGTCAGACTAGATGATCATAATGGTCCCTTCTGACCTTAAAGTCTATGAGTCTATGAGAAGCACCAGAAGCTAATATGCTAGGGATATTTAAAGCTAGGCTTGTCAAAATAGGCTTGTCACAATACTAGTAAATGTGCAATAGGGAATAATCCCACACTGGTATGGAGGTAGATCAAGTCTAGATAGACTAAGTCTTTTCCACATTCTAACTTCTGATTCTATTTTAACAAAGATTTTGTCTGGGAATTATATAGTGAAGATTTAAATTAAAGTAGCTGTTAAAAGATTTAGGCAAGAGAAGAGATAAGAGTTGTTTTTATTTGAGATTTGAAATGAGAGGAAGGGTCAGGAAGTCAGGAAAGCACACAATCAACAAGGCTTTCACATCAACATAGGCCAGATTTTGTGGAGGGACAGAGAGGAGTCTAGACAAGTGGGACAGGAAGTAGGAAGAAATTAGAGTGTCACTACAATGACATAAGTGAGCTGCCTGAGACTCACCTTACCTCCCAGATAGGCTGGGGCCAACCCAGGACCCCCTCTCCTCTTTCCAGAAAGCCTCCTGGTCTTGCATTCCCACCCACTAATATGAACCCCCTATCTCCTGCCCTAAGTCCGGTGACCCCCACCCCTGTCCTGAGTCCTCCCACCCAAACCCCTACCCAGACTTCTGCACACCTATCCCCTGCCTTGAGTCCCCGCACAGTCCAAATCTTGTGTCATCACCCCCACCACCACCCTTCTTAATCTAGCAAAAGACAGATAATCTGCACATATTGTCTACCAACAAGCTCTGTCTATTGTTTGAATCACTTTCCTTCTTTTATTAATGCAAACTTCTTTTTTCCTTCATTTTTGAAAAATACAATAATTTAAAGCATGTTCACTTTCCTTTTATTTTCTACACAAACTGAAAAAAACCTTTACTTCACTGAAAGCCCTTAGCGATGCTGGTACATCTGCTAGTCTTCAATATATCAGCTTCATACATGCTCATGAACAAACAAACAACATGATTCATCAGATTTTTTTTAGTTCAGTTTTGGTTTTAGCACAATATATGGAGTAAAGACTATGGATCTGGCAAGAGAGAGATTGGAGTGGGACATCACTAGACTGTAGGCAAAAAAATCTAAGATGGCCCCATCATGGCCCTTTAAAGTGAGTCAGTTTTGCCTTACCTGTGTGGTGACTTAACCCTCCCCCGCTGTTGATCCTGATCTGGTGATTTAATTACAATTAGTGATCCCAGCTGTGAAAGGGTCAGAGCCAGCGCAGGAGGGAGAGGGAGGAGCTCAGTGTGGGAAGATAGCCAGTAAAGAGGAGTAATGGGGATTTCCTCTCTTGAGGAAGAGTCTCAGGAAGCTAAGTTGGCGAGGGTTGGCATTTGTGGAAGGGCTTAAAAGGGAAGGGGTCTCTGGGGGAAGTAGGGAATCCTTCTAGGAAGCAGGGTGTCAATGGAAAATTGTCCTAAGAGAGAGACAATGTTCAGCTAAAGGATCAGAGAAGAAACTATGCAGTCTCTGGAAAGAGCAGAGAACCTCAGGGTACGTCTAGACTACGTGCCTCTGGCGACAGAGGCATGTAGATTAGGCTACCCGGCTACCCGGCATAGGAAAATGAAGCGGTGATTTAAATAATCGCCACTTCATTTAAATTTAAATGGCTGCCGCGCTGAACAGATCAGCTGTTTGTTGGCTCAGCGCGGTAGTCTGGACACTTCGCGGTTGACATCAAACGCATTTGTCGACCTCCCAGGTAAACCTCATTCCAGGTAGGCAGCCCTTTGTGGAAAAAGAATGGGTTAAGAACTATTTAGAAAATCTAGACAAACACAGATCCATGGGTCCAGATTTAATGCATCTGAGGGTACTGAGAGAGTTAGCAAATGTTATTGCAGAGCCTTTGGCCATTATCTTTGAAAACTCATGGAGATTAGAAGAAGTCCCAGATGATTGGAAAAAGGCAAATGTAGTGCCCATCTTTTAACAAGGGAAGGAGGACATTCCAGGGAACTACAGACCAGTCAGCCTTACCTCAGTCCCCAGAAAAATCAAGGAATCCATTTTGAAACACTTGGAAAAGGGGAAGTAATCAGGAATAGTCAACATGGATTCTCCAAGGGCAAGTCATTCCTGACCAAGCTTCTATGATGAGGTAAGTGGCTCTGTGGATATGGGGAAGATGGTGGATGTGATATACCTGGACTTTAGCAAAGCTTTTGATACAGTCTCCCATAATATTCTTGCCAGCAAGTTAAGGAAGTATGGATTGGAAAAATGGACTGTACGATGGATAGAAAGCTGACTAGACTGTTGGGCCCAAAGGGTAGTGATTAACAGCTCGATGACAGGTTGGTGGACGGTTTCTAGCAGAGTGCCCCAAGGATCTGTTCTAGAGCTGGTTTTGTTCAACATATGACCTGGATGAGGGGATGGATTGCACCCTCAGCAAGTTTGCAAATGACATTAAGCTAGGGGAAGAGGTAGATAAGCTGGAGGGCAGGGATTGAGTCCAGAGTGAGACAGATTAGAGGACTGGGCCAAATGAAATCTGATGTGGTTCAACAAGGACAAGTGTAGAGTCCTGAACTGGGAACGGAAGAATCCCAAGCATTCTTACAGGCTGGGGACCAAATGACTAGGTAGCAGTTCAGCAGAAAAGGATCTGGAGATTACAGTGGATGAGAAACTGGATAGGAGTCTACAGTGTGCCCTTGTAGCCAAGAAGGCTAATGGCATATTAGGTTGCATTAGGAGGAGCATTGCCAGCAGATCTAGAGAAGTAATTATTCCCCTTTATTCGGCACTTTTGAGGCCACATCTGGAGTATTGTGTGCTATTCTAGGCCCCCCACTATAGAAAAGATGTGGATGCATTGGAGAGGGTCCAGTGGAGGGCAACCAAAATGATTAGGGGGCTGGAGCACATGACCTACAAGGAGAGACTGAGGGATTTGAGCTTATTTAGTCTTCTGAAGAGAAGCGTGAGGGTGGATTTGATAGCAACCTTCAACTACCTGAAGGGAGGTTCCCAAGACCATGGAGAGAGGCTGTTCTGAGTAATGACACATGGTAGAACGAGGAGCAATGTTCTCCAGTTACAGTGGGGGAGGTATAGGTTGGATATTAGGAAAAACTATTTCACTAGGAGGGTGGTGAAGTACTGGAATGGGTTACCTAGAGAGGTGGTGGAATCTCCATCCCTAGAGATTTTAAAGTCCCAGTTTAACAAAGCCCTGTCTGGCATAATTTAGTTAGGATTGATCCTGTTTTGGGAAAGGGACTGGACTCAATGACCTCCTGAGGTCTCTTCCAGCCCTAGGACTCTATTATTCTAACTAATTACATGAGATTTTACATCCCTAGTGTTTACTAGGGATGTTAGTGGGTTAAATGGCTACCTGGTTAGCATCTCCCTTAATGGGTAATGCTTACTGGGCAATGGTTAACCAGTACCTGAGAGTAGCCTTGCTCCAGCCCTGCTGTTTCCCCCCTCCCTTCAGCTCTGCCAACTCCCAGCCTGCCCCTGTGGGGGAGGAGGGGAGCTAGGGGGAGCTGCAGTGGCTGTCCTTTTAGGAGAGAGGAGTCTGGGAGGAGTTTTGGCTGCCACCCCCCCAAAAAATGGGGACCAGAGGGAACCACAGTGGCCACCCCCTCTTAATAGCATTTAAACCAATTAAACTTGATTTTTACATCCCTAGTGCTTATGCAGTTTGATTTTTGTCCTGATACACAAGTATTGTCTAAACTAGATAACTTTACTATTGTCACTAAAATATGTTTCAGCTGCATTCATTTTTAGCAAAAGAGGGAATTCTTAGGTTCAAAGAACTGTTAACATTTCCCCCATTCTCTTTTGCTCTCTGTTCCTGCAACTACACTGGGAATAAATATCCCCTTCCTGGATTTGAGGTAGTGATAAGATATCCAGGAGGCCTGACATATATTTGGCAATATTGGACAGTGAAAAAAAATCAAAAGATCAAACGCGGAAAGAGAGCTCTGAAGGCATCAGTGTGAAGGTGATTGCTGGATATTAAATGGGTGGAAATGTCCTCCCTCCTCCCTCTCCCCCCCGCAAAAACCAAAAAACCAAAAACGCAGGCTTATGAAACTATCAGATAGACAGTATGAAAAGACGAATGAAGAAAGTAAGTGTAGTAATTTGAAAACCCCGAAAGGATAGAGAGACCCTGTACGGAAGCAAGAATTTAATGAACATTAAGCAAAATCTTTTCTATCCTAAGATAAATTGGAATGACAAAGCCCCTAGAGAGACAGAGCCAAATTCAAGTATTGGTTTCTTCACTGAATTTAGTGGAGTTTTCCAGATTTATACTGATGTTGCAGTGACTAAAATCTGGTTGATATATACGGCAATTATTGTTTTCCTTATTAACTCTGCTCTTTACCAGGACTTGCATATGTAGCTAGACTTATGACATGCTCAGAATTCCCTTGAACTGGTTCCCACACTTTGTTTCCTGAAAGTCTCCCAAAACTGTTGCATTATCTCCCAAAAGTTTGTGTATAATCTTGAATGGGAGTAAATCTTTTAAAAGAATACTTAATATTTTGGTGAAGTTCTTATATAAAGAAGACTCATTGACAAAGCCAGATCCAAGATAGGACACAAACAAGACTGGCATATTTAATCTACTACACAATTTTATCTAATAAAGCAAACTAATGTAATTAAATTGAGTGGACTGAGGGATCAATCTCATAGGGGTTGGATGGAGTTGCAAGGTAATAGCCAGGGGATGTTGTATTGCTATCCTTACATCTTCCCTCCTGCTGGCAGCAGCAGTGCCTCCAAAGCTGGGCAACTGGAAAGCAATGGCTGCTGGCCAAGAGTCCATCTCTGAGGGTATGTCTACACTACAGAGTTTTGTCGGAAAAACGACCGTTTTCCTGACAAAACCTGAGTTACACGTCCACACTGCAAGCACCTTCTTTCGACAGTAAATAGAAAGAACAGAGAGATTTTTGCGATATTGGTATTCCTCGTTCTACGAAGAAGAAGCCTTTTTGCGAAAGAGCACTCCGGCCTGATGGTCATGGCAGATGGCAGCTGTCCAGGGCTGCTTGAATGCACGGCCCTCGCAGCCAGCGTCTGTCCACCCACCCCAGGAAGAAGTCCTCCCCCTTCCACTCTACAACATTATGGAGAACATAACATGCTGCCACCACCTCGGGGATGTTGTGTTCCTCTACATCCAGGTGGGTGAGGAAGCACAACTTGCCTTGAGGCAGCCGAAGGTGCACTCAACTTGTATCTGGGCTTGGTTCAGGCAGGCATTGAATTGCTTCCTACTGGGATCCAGGTGGCCGGTGCATGATTTCATTAACCATGGCATGAGGGGGTATGCCACGTCCCCCATTATGCACAGTGGCATGTGCATGTCCCTGACTGCAAAGTCCTGGCGGGGGAAAAAATGTGCCCACCTCCAGCTTGCCGTAGAGGCTTGAGTTCCTAAAGGCTCAGGCATCATGTGCTCTGCCCAACCACCCAACAAAAATTGTCCCTGATGGTCAACCAGGGCCTGCGGGACAATGGAAAAGTAGCCCTTTCGATTAATGTACTGGGCTGCTCAATGGTCCGGTGCTTGGATGGGGATGTGTGTCCCATCTATGGCTCCCCCACAGTTTGGGAACCCCAGGACAGCAAATCCAGCGACGGTCACATCAAGGTCTCCCAGACGGACAAGCCTCCTCAGCAGGATGGAGTTGATGGCCCTCACCAACTGCAGAAGGAGACAAAGAAACACACAAAACAGAGAATGAGAGAAGGTGTGCCTGAGCCCTTGGCAGGTGCCTGCCCTACTCCCCTCCCCTGCCCCCTCCAAACACCCCAGGATCCACCTCCTATGAGGCCACTCCCACCCCCTGCAGCACAGCTGTGTGAGGGCGGGACGGTACAAGCCCCCGGAGATGGGTCTTTCCCCAGAGCTGGCCCAAGCTACGGGCTGACCGGGCTTCCACCCGGGGCATCACATTGTAGGGGGCGCCACGCGGGGCTGCCTGACCGGGCGGAGGCGGGGCCACGCATGCACTGGGCGCCCGGGGGCGGGGCCGCGCAAGCGCTGCACTCCTGGGGGTAGCACCATGCTCCCGGGGTCCAGGGTGCACAAATGACTCGGGCTGGCCCTGGCTTTCCCCCCACTCCCACTACAACCCCAAACCCCCTTCTCCCGAGGGTCTCCCTTATCCAACACTCTTCTCCCCCCTGCAGGGACTGCAGCCCGAGAGTGCCTTACCTCCAGGAGGAGGGTCCCGACGGTGGACTTCCCCATGCTGAACTGGTTGCCCACCGACTGGTAGCTGTCGTGGGTGGCGAGCTTCCAGAGGGCCATTGCGACCTGCTTCTCTAGGGGGATGGCGGGCCACAGGTGGGTGTTGTGTCTTCAGAGGGCAGGGGCAAACCAAGCACACATCTCCAAAAAGGTGGCCTTCTGCATGTGAAAGTTTTGGAGCCACTGCTGGTCATCTCACTGCTCCATGACCAGCTGGTCCCACCAGTCCGAACTGGTGTCGAGCCTCCAAAAACGCCTCTCCTCTGTGGGATGCAGTTGCCAGAGTGGAGCAGCTGCAGCCACAGAGAGGGTCCCCAGAATAAGTTGGGGATCCAGGTCATGCAGGACCAGGAAGGCAGCTCGCAGTAAGTGCTGCAAAAATGGCAGCATGGCCATATGGAGCAGCATGCCCAGGGGCAGCTCCATGGCACAAGGGAAAAAGCTGTGGCATCCAAAAAAAACCAGGGCAACCACAGCAGGCACTGCTGAAGCTTTGCTGTCCCTTGAAGAGGTAGCAAGCACGCAGCAGAAGCAGAGAAACAGCTGCAGTCTCTGGAGGGGGGGGAATACTGGAAAGAATGTTGAAATGCCACTGTGCATTGTGGGGGATGTGGCCTACCTCCTCATGCTGTGGCTGATGAAGCCATACACTGGACACCTGAACCCAAGCAAGGACCTGTTCAATGGCCACCTCTCCAGGGCCCACATGCAGGCCAAATGTGCCTTCGGGTGCTTGAAGGTGCGGTTCAGGTGCCTCCTGACTTCCCTGGATGAGGGGAAGCACAACATCCCCCAGGTAATATCCACATGTTGTGTGCTCCACAACATCATGGAGAGGAAGGGGGGGGGCTTAGATTTTATATTTTAAGGGTATATTCTCAATATTTGCATAGTAACTGTCCCAGATATATTTTATGCCAAACAAGTTAACTGCGTGAAGAAAGCAAATATAAAATATCTTTGGTTTTGTTCACGTAATCTTATCTGTGTTGTAGACTGAAATCTAGTCATTACACATGAAGGTTTGTACTCTAGGCCCTGGTCTACACTAGGGAGTTAATTTGAAGTAACTCCCCTTATTTTGAAATAACAAGCAGAGCATCCATAATACCACACCCGTTATTTTGAAATAAGGGCTGGTTATTTTGGAATAACTCCTGCTTTCCATGAGGATTAATGCTTATTTTGAAATAGTTATTTCAAAATAGCAGTAGTGTGGACACTCCACTACTACTATTTAGAAATAACGACTCCCCAGAGTCAGTCAAAGTAATTACTCCCCAGTGGTTCCTGGGGCTCTAAGTCAAGGTAGCACGTCCTGATTAAGGGAGCCTGTCTTGGACTAATTTCGAGGCTTCCCTGTAGTGTGGACATGCTATTTTGAAATAGTTATTTTGGGAGTTATTATTTCGAAATAAATTCCTATTGTAGACATGCCTAATACACATCTGTTTTGGTCTTAAAAAAAGGGGAAAACCTTTTCACCCATGGCTCCTTTCCTTGTGAATGTTAAAGCAAATAATAAATAGTGCCATGTGATCTAAAAATGCACATGTACATCATATATTAATGACTTTCTAGGATTTTTACTAGATGTCCAGTTAATTTAGTGTGCTAGGGACTTCTGCAGTTTCATATGGAATTATAATATCTGCAAGTTTTCCCACACTTTCTTGGCAGAACTGTCATGTGAATTGAATGAATGCTTCTTCCACCAACATTTCTTGCTCCTTTGAAGTATCTTGAGTGTTATATTCCAACTCCCCTTCCCTTCTGAATACCTTCTACTATGATGTTGTTTCAAGGAAGCGGATGGATAGAGCTGCATCTCGGTGGAACACATTTATCAACCAAAAGTGCTGTTATGTGAATGCACTGGGCAGTTTAAAGACCCAGTGCACACAATGATAAACTCAATGAAACCTTTTAATGTATTCTTTTAGTTTTGTAGCCACTCTCCTTCCATTCTTCTCCTCTGAATTGCAGTTTGTTAAGGCATAATAGAGAGAATTCCTGTGTGTGAATTTGATCTTTCTGCAAAATGTTTGCTCTCTTTTTTTCCTTGTATAATGCTGCTTTCTGAATAATTAAATCTACTGTGTTTCTACTGAAGCTTCTTGTACAAGGATATCACAGTTAAGAAGCCCCAATCTCTGATATCTATATTTAGCTTGTTTTTTTCATTTTGTAAGCATTTAACATCTTTTTATAATATTTATTTAATAGTTGTAATAATCAGTTCTGGCTATCAAATTTTCTGATACAGTGAAGAGTAAATATTATTCAGAATGAATACAGGATAATGCCAAATTGCATCATCACCTTTTTTCTTAAGCTGTCAGTGGCAAAAGGATTCTTCAACTGACTTTTCCCTCAACTAATGTCTGGCCATCAAGATATCTCTTTTCTGTCAGCGGTAATATGGGTAGAGATGGACCCAAGCTACACATTTTTTTAGATGTTGGTGGAATTTTCCCAAGGTTTGGGAGTGTTCAGATTTCATGCTTTGGTTCTAGACAGTCTCGAAGGGTGTGTCTAAACTACACCCCTCTGCCGACAGAGGGATGTAGATTAGGCACATCGCTATTGCAAATGAAGCGGGGATTTAAATATCCTGCGCTTCGTTTGAATAGAAATGTCCGCAGCTTTTTGCTGACGTGGCACTTTGCCAGCAGGGAGGGGTGTAGTTTAGACACACCCTAAATTAGGATATCAAATCTTTCCACATTTTTCATATTTTCCTGCACTCCTTGTCCTAAGTCTTTTAATGTGTTTGCTATATTCATTATGTTGTCTTTCCACCGTGTTAGCAGTGCAACCTCTATTAAAGAGAGAGCATTGGTTCCAAGGTTCTTCCTGAATGAATGTGAATCCAATGGGAAGTGTCACACCTGCATATCTTATCAAGTGCAATATTGCACTACCAGACAAGACATTGGACTAGCTAACAATTACTTTGAAAAAATTCTATCTTCACATGAAAATAACCTTACTTTATACTTTTTTCTTGCTGATGAAAGCTATTAATATGAAGCTTCAGAAGGATAGCCGAGTTAGTCTGTAACAGGAAAAACTTAAAAAACAACAATTAGACTAGTAGCACCTTAAAGACTAACAAAACATGTAGCTGGTATCATGAGCTTTATGGGTACAATCCACTTCTTCAGATGACATAATCAGTCAAACACCAGCAGCAACAGTGGAAGTTTCTCCACACAGCTCTACCAATATACTTCAGACCTGGTGGGAACAATTTTAGGGATAAGAGATTATTTTATTTGTTATTCCTATTCTGCCCTGATATGAATTCTTGTCCACTAGAAATTGGGCTAAGACCAAACTCCTATATAGATCATTGAACAGCTAATTAGTAACAATGGTAACAATGTTTGGTCTGTGATGTCCTCTTCAGACTGATCTAAAGTTAGGCTACTGTATTACTACAGATTAATCAGCAGAGTTTTGTATCTTTCCTAAAATCTCTTGGACGGTTTTATCAAATTGAGATTATGTTGCTTTACTTTCCCCCATTAAAAGTACAAATACAAATGTAAACAAAATTCTCTCTCTCACACACACATCCTTTTTAACCTCTTGACAAAAACTACTAGAATTCTGTAGTGTGATATTGTATTGCTAAGTGTTTACAAGTACACAACAGATTATGCTCTTATACTCTCAAGTAATTATGTTTGTTATGACCCCAATGCTTGTTATAGCCCCGTGTTACAATATCTCCAATTATACCATAAGTTAAATATTTTCATATACCTGGTGCTAGTCACTCTGCTGTGTTGAAAATAATGCACCAATGTAATAAATTTTCCTGAGCAAATTTTTCCAATATGAGTCTATTAAATACTCCAAATCTTCTTAGAAAATTCCATATTTTACCTTTAATGGAACTGCTCTTCTTGAAAGACACAAGATGATAACCAATGATCTCCTTTCCTTTCTTATGAATCAGTGGTCAGTCAAAGTTAGTCTTAAGCCTTTGCAACTATCTTTCAATCTTTATGGCCCTCATCAGTGTAGTATCTGACTACCCACAAATATCATTTCACTTATCTATGGAACACCTTAGTTGTGTTCCTATTTTGGCAAAAGTGAGGCTAAGATTATGACTTGCCCAGGGTCACATGCTAAGTATGACAGAGCCAGAAGCTGAACTGTGCTTTTCTTAGTCTACTCACAAGACTATCCTTTCAATTTGACTTTGTGTGTTATAATTTTTTTGTAGTCTAGATTAGTAATTAGGGGATTACACTGTTGTATTTACACTGTTGTACACTTTTTGTGTGCATGTGCTGCAGTTTGCATTCGGAAAACCTGTAAAGGACCTTAAGAGCAAGCTTCAAATGTAGCTGAAGAGGGAACAGATGTGCCATGCCTAGGCCTGAGTAGGGGGTTAGGTGGCACCTGAAGACAGGAGAGTGTTAAAGAGGCTTGGCAGTGAGGAAGGAAGAGAGATTGTCCAGAAACAGAGTTCTTGGCAGTTGGAGGTGGAGAAAACTCAGGAGGTGGAGGAAGTGTCAGAGAAATATAAGGGGCAGGGAACTGGGAGAAAACTGGGTTTCAAGGAAACCAAAGGGATGTTTCCTGCTAATCTCCGAGTACTGGTGTGAAGAAGGTGCCTCTGTGCTACTTTCTGTATATGGGGCCAGGAACAGGGAATGAACCTTGGAGGAAAGTGACATTTTTATTAAGTCCGGAGTGCGAAACTCTGAGTGCATAGTTGCTTTGTTTCAACCTTTCAGCTCTATTGGGGCTAATGGGAATAACCTCAGAAATCCTTCATTTTGAAGGAAGATTGGGAAGTGAAGAAGAATCAGAAGTAACAAAAGGTGGCAGAGCCAGAGATGTCTTGAATTATGATAAGGGACTTATATAGCATATACCTTTGAGAGATGCATAATAATGAGCCTGTGACAAGGGTTCTCAGTCCCAGACAATGCTGGAAGAGAGCGAGGAGAGAGACTCTAAGGTAGTGGTTGCCAACCTGTGGTCCACAGACCCCTGGGGGTCTACAAGGTCACTGCAGGGGGTCTGGAAATGTAAAAGAAAGGGTCCGTAGTGGGCCTGATCCTTACTTGTCTTTTCCTTTTCTCCCCCCCCCCCCCCCATAGCCGTGCACACCAGGACGTGGCATACTTTTGATTTCGTTCCCCGGATTCTAAGGGAGCGTGGGGAAAGTGCTTGCATGCCTCTCACACCTGGCTGCTGTGTGAGAGGCATGGATAGCATGCAAGCAATTTCGCCTCACTCCCCTAAGCATTTGGGGATCGAGATCAAAAGTAAGCCATGTCCTGGCATGCATGGCTGCTTCCCCACCTGGCACTCCTGAAGTTCTACCCTTGCCCCACTACCCTCACGAAATTCTGCCCTTGAACTTCATGAACTAGTATGCATTTCAAATGATTATCAAGTAATGGAATGTTTGAAAACAGATATATTATTTGGGGGTGGGGGGAGATCTGTGAAATTTTAATAGATTGAAAAAGGGTCCATATGCTTGAAAAGGTTGGGAACCACTGCTTTAAGGGAAGGGCAGGAACTAAGGCTATGTTCCTGTGCTGCACCTTGCTATAAAGAGGCACATGAGGACACCCTGCTTGTTACAGACCCAGACAAAAAAACATAGATTCTAACATTCCCTAGAGCTAAATATGGCTCCAACGCATCTATACTATAAAGTACAGGTTGCACCTCTGAAAACTGGCACTCTCTGGACAAGCAACATCCATGATCCTTTGATGCTTCTGGATCAGAGGCCCTAGGAGCCTAAGGCCTGGAAGGCCAGGTGGGACTCGGGACAGTGTGGGACCAGGGCTGGAGTCTCCTGGCAGCCCGTGGCAGTGAGGGGCTGGAGCCCCGTGGCAGCCCCATGGAGTGTGTGGCCAGGGCCAGAGCTCATGTTTGAGTCTTTGCAAAATCAAGGCATCAGATGGATTCACATGGATTCAGGAAGGGCAAGTCATGCCTGACCAATCTGATTAGCTTCTATGATGAGGTAACTGGCTCTGCAGATATGGGAAAGTCAGTGGATGTGATATACCTTGACGTTAGCAAAGCTTTTGATACTGTCTCCCACAATATTCTTGCCAGCAAGTTAAGGAAGTATGGATTGGAAAAATGGACTGTACGATGGATAGAAAGCTGGCTAGACTGTCGGGCCCAACGGGTAGTGATCAATGGCTCAATGTCAGGTTGGCGGTCGGTTTCTAGCAGAGTACCCTAAGGATCTGTTCTTGGAACAGTTTTATTCAACATCTTTATTAATGACCTGGATGAGGGGATGGATTGCACCCTCAACAAGTTCGCAGATGACATTAAGATACGGGGAGAGGTAGATACACTGGAGGGCAGGGATAGGGTCCAGAGTGACCTGGACAGATTAGAGGATTGGGCCAAAAGAAATCTGATGAGGTTCAACAAGGACAAGTGTAAGTCCTGCACTTCGGACGGAAGAATCCCAAGCATTGTTACAGGCTGGGGACCGAATGGCTAAGTAGCAGTTCTGCAGAAAAAGACCTGGGGATTACAGTGGATGAGAAGCAGGATATGAGTCAACAGTGTGCCCTTGTAGCCAAGAGGGCTAATGGCATAATAGGGTGCATTAGGGGGAGCATTGCCAGCAGATCCAGATAAGTGATTATTCCCCTTTATTCAGCTTTGGTGAGGCCACATCTAAAATATTGTGTCCAGTTCTGGGCCCCCCACTACAGAAAGGATGTGGATGCATTGGAGAGGTCCAGCGAAGGGCAACCAAACTGATTAGGGGGCTGAAGCGCATGACCTATGAGGAGAGACTGAGGGATTTGGGTTTGTTTAGTCTTCAGAATAGAAGAGTGAGGGGGGATTTGATAGCAGCCTTCAACTTCCTGAAGGGAGGTTCCAAAGAGGATGGAGAAAGGCTGTTTACAGTAGTGACAGATGGCAGAACAAGGAGCAATAGTCTCAAGTTACAGTGGGAGAGGTCTAGGTTGGATATTAGGAAAAGCTATTTCACTAGGAGGGTGGTGAAGCACTGGAATAGGTTACCTAGTGAGGTGGTGGAATCTTCATCCCTAGAGGTTTTTAAGTCTCGGCTTGACAAAGCCCTGGGTGGGTTGATTTAGTTGGGATTGGTCCTACCTTGTGTAGGGGGCTGGACTTTATGACCTCCTGAAGTCTCTTCCAGCTCTATGATTCTATGATTAATTTGCAGAGAAAAGTGTGCAATTCTGAACCCATGGATTTCCTATGCACTCTGTTTTTCAAAATGTTTCTGAGTTTCAACTACTTCAAACAAAACTACTTGGCTACGTCTACACTGGCATGAATTTCCGGAAATGCTTAAAATGGAACAGTTTTCCGTTATAAGTATTTCTGGAAAAAGAGCATCTACATTGGCAGGATGCTTTTCCGGAAAAGCCCTTTTTCGGAAAAGCATCCGTGTTAAATGTAGACACGCTTTCGGAAAAAAGCCCGATCGCCATTTTCGCAATCGGGCTTTTTTTGCGGAAAAGACTACTGTGCTGTCTACACTGGCCCTTTTCGGAACAGTTTTCCGGAAAAAGGACTTTGCCTGAGCCCGGGAGCAGCATAGTTTTCGGAAAAGCAGCTGATTTCTTACAGTAGATCGTCAGTGCTTTTCCGGAAATTCAAGGGGCCAGTGTAGACAGCTCGCAGCTTATTCCGGAAAAGCAGCTGATTTTCCGGAATAAGTGGCCCAGTGTAGACACAGCCCTTGTGTTTTCTAGGTGGTGGTTTGTGGAATTTTTTTAAAATAATGTCCATATGCTCTGGGGTGATGACTTCTGGACGTTTAGAGGGAAGTTTGATCTCCCATGCTATCTCAATATGTGGCTTTCATGCCGAGGGTGCCAATTAGCATTTTCTCTCTACACTGCACCCTTAGCTAAAAATAAGCTATATAATTTGAGCTACGCAAATTGTGTAGCTTATTTCAAGTGTATTTCAAAATAGCGTATTTCGAAATTTGGCGCTGTCTATACAGTGCCAAATTTCAAAATAGAGCACTATTCTAAAATGTCCCCTTAATCCTCATGGAATGAGGTTTACAGGCACATTGGAATAGGAAGCCCATTATTTCAAAATAGCTTTAGAAATAACGGGCTTGTTTAAAAGATGAGGAATAGCTATTTCAGGATACCGAAAGTATCCCGAAATAGCACCGCTGTCTAGATGCACCCTATGTGAAGAGGACATCTGTATACCTAGAAACTGAACTCATATCAATCACTTAAGCTTGGTAACCAAAATACCCGCCGACAGAAATGACTTCCAGGAATTACTTGGTTAGAGTCTTTCTCCAGTAAATTAAAAAGAAATGTCAGGTTCTACTGTTTGTTTTCTAAATTCAAATTGGATAGAAGAAACCAAATGCAATGTACAGAAGGAAAAATAGCAAAGATATGGTGTAAATGGTAAAATATTTTTTCACTTATTTGACGGTTTGATTTTTCTCAAACTTATTTTGTAAAACGGACACATTTTACGACATGCTAAAACATTTTTATTCATGTTACATGTTCAGAATTGTTTTTTCAATCTGATATATCTTGGGTTCCCTCTAGTGGTATTTAAATATACTACAGTCATTTGAGAAATCACGAGAAATAAAAGAACTATAGATGTAGCCTCAAAGAAAAATCTTGATATTCCCTGTAAAATAAAACAAATTGATTAGAATTGTGTTTTTTTTACTGTGAAACATACTTCTAGTTACATTTTAGAGAAATATAATTTCCCCACTAAGACTGGGTATATAACTGTGTATTGATTTGACCAAATTTGATTAAGGTGTATGGTTGGATTATTTATATTGTGGTTATCCTTAGAGGCTTCAATTGAGGTCTTGATCTGTAGTCACCCCTCTCCCCACACAAAAACATACTCACCAAAATTTTAACAGGGTGAGAGATAAGTAAAGGACAAGGGAACAGTAAGATGCCTTTGTTTGGTGCATGTAGGCAGCAGCCAGAAAGTGCCCACTGCATAATTTATTCTGTAGATAAGTATGGATGGATCTGATACAGGAAAAAAGATAAGAAGGGCCTCAGATTGTTACATTAGTTTTGGATTTCTAATCTGATCAGCTAAAGTAACTTTTTAATTGGATCTTACAATTGTAGGCACTTTGAAGTAGAGTGTAAATGACTAACCATTTAACCCATAAGCAGATGCTTATTGGTTAACAGTGTTGGTTACATTCAGTGAAGCTTCCTCCCCTGGGAGCGAAGTTGGGTGGTCAAGAGTGGCTGGTGTGTCTGCTTTATACTGCAGAGTCCGCCAGTGCAGGAATCCATTTAACCGCTGAGATTTTCAGAGGCTACATGGTTACCCTATTACAGAATTTTTAACATCCCTAGTTCAAAGCGATATCTGCAAGGGCAATTGATGTAGATATAGACAGTCATCATCTTAACTCTTTTGTAGCTGTTGAAGTTAGTTCATGATTTGTTTTATTCCAGCATAACACTAATGGCTCCCAGACAAATAAGCTTTTACCTTGAAGGTATAGTTTCATATTTAAAATGTATTTAAGTCATTACATAAGTGGCAGGAGGTGAAGAGATTCTAGCTTGATTAATCATGGGGTATGTTTATACAACCAAACTTTGTTGAGGAAATTAATGTTGAAACACAGATAGCAAAGTCACAATGCGCGTTCACACTTGCTCATTTGTCGACAGATCATGTTCACATTGGGAGATCCCCATTGACAGCAAAAGCAATGCACTCTGGGTAGGTATCCCACAGTGCCTGGCAACACCATCTGTTGTTAGGTGTTGTGGGACCACAGAACAGAGTGGGGGGCATCTTGGGACCAGGCAAAATGTTTTGCTCAGGGTTTCCAGTGTCCTTTCATGCCTTTGTTTTAGCTGCCATTCTCCGCTGTGCACTCTGGCATCTGCATTAAGAAAAAGTGGATCCTGCACCTGTCTCGCATGCTCTATTAACTGTTGTGAGGTCCTCACACATGGCAGTGAAAATCATTTTGAAATTACTAACAGAGGAAGAAGACTTGGAGGAGCCTCATAGTGTGAGTGATGTGGACAGCGACAACCTGTCATTTCTTTTGGCAGTCAGAGCAGCTGTACTGGGTAGAGTGGCATTTTTTGACTAGGGAAATAAACACTGATTGGTGGGATTGCATCATAATGCAAGTGTCTGATGCAGAAAACAGTGGTTACAGAACTTTAAGATGTGTAAAGCAATCTTCCTGGAGCTGTGTGCTGAGCTGGCCTCTGACCTGCAGTGCAAGGGTATGTCTAGACTACATGACTCCTGACTGCTACTGGTCAGTTGCAAATCATTTTGGAGTTGGGAAGTCTACCACTGGAGCTGTACTGCTGCAAGTGTACAAGGTAATAAATCGCATTCTGCTATGGAGAACCATGAGGAAATGCACATGACATAGTGATTAGCTTTGTGAACATGGGATTTCTCAACTGGAGGGGCCGGGGAGCAGGGCAGTAGATGTCATGCATATTCAAATTTTAGCACCAGCCCACCTTGCCACCAAGTACATCAACAGGAAAGGCTAGTTTTTGATGATTCTGAAGGAGCTTGTAAATCACTGTGGACATTTAACAGACATCAACATGGGGTGGTCTGGAACACTGGCCAGTACAGAAGGCTGCAGGCAGGGACTTTCTTTCCAGACCAGAAGATTACAGAGGAGGATGTGGAAATGCTCTTTGTGATCCTGGGAGATGGAGTGTGGGAGTGAAGGGGGAGTGTAGCCTAGAAGCAACTGCAAAAGCACCTGGACAGCAGTAAGTAGCATTTTAACAACAGGCTGAGCAATGTGCCCTTGGGAGATTGATGGGGAGATGGAGGTGTCTCTATGGCAGGCAAGACCTCACTGAGGACAGTATTCCCATGGCTAACACAGTATGTTCATTTTGCATAATTTGTATGCATCTAAGGGGGAATTGTTTCTCATGGTTGGAGCGTTGAGGCACGGCAGGGCTGCAGTTTGAGCAGCCAGACACTAGAACTCTCAGAGGAGCTCACAGAGCTGCTGTTAACATCAGGGAGGCTTTGAGGATACACTTAGAAAATGAGGAGCATTAAAATAAATCTTTGTTACAGTTGCTTCTAAGCTCTACCCACCCCCAGTACAACACATAGCCAAAGTCTGCACCTGGAGTCATAGTAATTGGTCTGCAAGATTGTTGACTAGGAAATAAAAGTGTAGAACCCTTAAAGTGTGTCTTTATTCATCAGAAAAGAGTGCACTTAAACACAATAGAGCACCCCAAACAACTGGTAAGGGAGGTGCTGGCAAAGCTTCTACTCACAAGTATGTGTAGGTCCAGGCATCATCATCAAAGCTGGGAGAGCATGTGGAGTGCATGGGAAAATGAGGCCTCCCAGAGAATGAAAAGAAATGAGAGCATGGGGGGGAGGTGTTTGCTGGACACAGAATTTTGAATCTGCTGCGGGGAGGTGGGGAGGACCCATATTGCCTCATTGTGCTGCTTGACTAACCACTCAAGGATATCAGTCTGTTCCTCCCTCACCCTGATCATGCCTGGTGCTCTGCCTGGTGAAGGTGGTTCTGCAGCTCCTTTTCCAAGTGTTGTTCCCGATGTCTGCACTCACTTGCTGATTCTTCCTGTTTCTTTTAAGGTGCTTCCTTATCTGTTGCAACTTCTCTGATGTGGTCCATAGCAGGGCCATCAAAGTCTCCGCTGTTCAGCACAATGAACAAAAAGGAGTCTGTTAACATCAAGTCCTACATTGTAACATTTCATTTACAAACCCCTTTTCCAACATTTCCACTCACTTTGCCGGTGATCCTTGCAAGGATCACATCTGGACAAACACCATAATCATAACGAGTGAGCAGGTGGGAGTAGCTTGCAGCTGTGCATATGGGCAAAAAAAATGTCCAGCTGGAGAAGAAAATTCCCTTTGAAGGAGCATAGTTCTAATTATGTCACACTTCTCCACAAGCAGGTAACATCCTGGCAGACATCTCCCTGCTCAGGATAAGCAAGGAAATCAGGGCACAACTTCTCCAGGCTTGTAGCTTTTGCATTGCTCCATATGCAGTCCACCTATATTCTGCTTTGTTTCCTGCACACGTGATTGATGAATGGAACAGGCTAGTGTTCCACAATGAGGAAGACAAAGCTGCACTGCCATGGAATCTGCCGCAGATAATTTATAAGTATCTTTCCAAACGTTTTGATAGCCTTTCACTGCAGGATTCCATTGAGTATCAACATCCTGTTCGGCCATATTGATTAGCTACACAGAGACACAATCAGCCTCCCACTTTCACATGCCCTCAGCCCTGCGCTCCACAAGCTCCACCCTCTTATCCTGCACTTCATTCCTTGCTTCCTGGTCCTTGGAAAGTGGTTGCTGAGACTGGCTATGTTTGTCAGCAGCAGAGAACAGTTTCTAGCTGCCAGACACATTTGGTGACTCCAGGGAGAGCCCTTGGTTCTCTTCTACCTCAAACTCTTCATCCGTGTTAGGTACTGCCTTTATGCCTTTCAGAGTATACACAGAGATCTTGATGGTGGAGGTGGGGTCACCACTGAGGACTGTGTTCAGCTCCTTATAGAAACAGCAGGACTTCAGTGAAGCACTGGAGCACTGGTTCACTTCACAGGCCTTATGATAGGCTCGTCTGAGGTCTTTACTCTTCATTCTGCAGTGTGTCTGACTCATATCCCCTTTCCCACAAGGGTAGAGAAACATGCAGTGTGTGTCCCGGTTCATGTGGGTCACCCTCAGCTGAGACTGAACAGACTCTTCTTCCCATACACTGATCACATCCAACAGCTCCCTGGGACAGCATTTGATGCAATGGCCGGGCATGGGCACCTGGGAAAGTGCCATGAGACCACAGGATGCTGAGCCAGTCTGCAGAGGGTGGGGTTGGTCCAGGTGTTCAGGCTGCATAGGCCAGGAGTTGGTAACCTATGGCTTGCAAATCAAATACAGTTCACTAGGGAGTCAGATATGGCTCTTCTGGAGCCCCAACTCAGCCTTCCCTAGCTCCACCCACAGACCTCCTGCCTGGTACTGTAGGTAGCATACGGGTGAAGTGTAAGTGAACTAGGCTTTATTATTGTATTATAGTAGATCTTCTATTAATTGCTTTTGCATTGCTTTGCACTGTATTAATTGCTTTAGAATTTATAGTATTTAAGGTTTAAATTGGATAGTAATTGTTTTTAAGGCTTGTAAAACTTAAACAACTATGTTAACTGCTTAAAGCTCGCAATAAATAAGAAAGTGGTTAAGTATCCCTGGAGTGTCCTGGTTTCCCTTGATTCTAAAATAAATTGAACCACATGACAATTGGATAAATGGACTGAAAGGTGGATAGAAAGCTGGCTAGATTGTCGGGCCCAACAGGTAGTGATCACCGGCTCGATGTCTGATTGGTGGTCAGTTTCAAGTGGAGTGCCCCAAGGATTAGTTCTAGGGCTGGTTTTGTTCATCTTCATTAATGACCTGGATGAGGGGATGGATTGCATCCTCAGCAAGTTTGCAGATGACACTAAGCTGGGGGAGAGGTAGATATATTGGAGGGCAAGGATTGGGTCCAGAGTGACCAAGACAAATGAGAGGATTGGACCAAAAGAAATCTGAGGTTCAACAAGGACAAGTGCAGAATCCTGCACTTGGGACAAAAGAATCCCAAGCATTGTTACAGGCTGGGAAACAACTGGCTAAGTAGCAGTTCAGCAGAAAAGGACCTAGGGATTACAGTGGATGAGAAGCTGGATATGAGTCAACAGTGTGCCCTTGTAGCCAAGAAGGCTAATGGCATTTTGGGATGAATTAGTAGGAACATTGCCAGCAGATCTAGAGAAGTGATTATTCCCCTTTATTTGGTTCTGGTGAGACCACATCTGGAGTATTGTGTCCAGTTCTGGGCCCCCCACTACAGAAAGAATGTCGACGCATTGAGGAGGGACCAGCGGAAGGCAACCAAAATGATGAGGGGGCTGGAGCACATGACCTAAGAGGAGAGGCTGAGGGATTTGGTTTTATTTAGTCTGCAGAAGAGAAGAGTGAGGGGGGATTTGATAGCAGCCTTCAACTTCCTGAAGGGAGGTTCCAAAGAGGATGGAGAGAGGCTGTTGTCAGTAGTGACGGATGGCAGAACGAGGAGCAATGGTCTCAAGTTACAGTGGGGGAGGTCCAGGTTGGATGGGTTTTTAAATCTTGTCTTGAGAAAGCCTTGGCTGGGATGATTTAGTTGGGATTGGTCCTGCTTTGGGCAGGGGGTTGGACTTGATGACCTCCTGAGGTCTCTTCCAGCCCTAGGATTCTATGATTCTATGAAAAAGTGAAGCAGCAGAAGTCCCATTAAATAATGTCTGTGAGTACAATGTTTCATTTATGCTATTATTAATCATTATGTCAATTGTCAATAATATTATGTTGTGTATTTTCAGTCATGCAAATGGGCAGTCTTATATGGCTCTTTGACCATTGTTCTGAATTTTGATGTAGTTTGGCTCTTTGGTTTGAAAAGGTTGCTGACCCCTAGCATAGGGCATCACGATTTGCAAGGTTAGTCCTGTGTTGTATACTCATGCACTGCATCAAATGCCTCAACAGCCATGTGGATGAAACCAGACAGTCACTATGCTCTCCAATGAATTCATACAGAGTGAAGGAGGAGGTTATGATATGGGGCAGGAGCTTGGGGTGCAGGGTCCAGGAGGGGATATGGGTATAGGAAAGGATTCTGGCCTCAGGAGCAGTGTAGGAGGGGGTGCAGGGTTTGTGAGGGAGTTGACACAGAGAAGGGGAGAAAAGAGATGCAGAGGGTTTGGGTGGTCATCTGGGGCAGGGGAATGGGGTGCAAGGTCAGGGAAGGGTATGAGTGCAGGAGAGATTTTGGCCTGGGGAAGAGTGTAGGAGGGAGTGCAGGGTCTGGGAGGGAGTCGTGACTTGGAAGAGGTGGGGAGAGGGAATACAGCATGTTTGAGTGGTAACCTGGGGCAGGAAGTTGAGGGGAGTGAGGCAGTGGGGTGCCAGAGGCAGGTTCTAGGTGGGAGGCGCTTACCTAGGTGACTCCCTGCCGGCAGCCCCGCAGGAACTGAAACAGGCTCCATGCCTGTCTGCTAGGCTGGCTGCTCTATGTGGCTCTGCTTCAGGAGTGGAAGGGGGGAAGGAAGAGGCTTTGCCCGCTGCCCCTGCCTCCAGCAAAATTTCTCCATTCCTATTGGCTGGAAACTGGCCAATAGGCGCTGAGGGATTTTGCTAGGCAGTGGGGACACAGTGCAAAGCTTCCCTGTCTCTTCCCAGCTTCCAGAACAATTAGCAGTCAGCTGTTTAAAGTAGCATGAGCTGCTGTGTAGTAAGGGTGCTGGTGAGGTGGCCACAGGCCGGATCCAGTGGCTTGGCGGACCAGATCCGGCCCACTAGCCACCTCTTGCCCACCCCTGGTATTGGCATAACACTTAATATACTCATGCAAGGCACAAACTGAGGTGACAGTTGCACCTGAAAACTGAATGATGAGCTCCTTTTACAGGGATACCAGCTCATCTGCTGCAGGAAGGACAATTTCCCCCCTTTAATACACATTCTGTTCATTACTTTAAGGTTATCAAAAATAACATTCTCTTCATGCCTGCCAGGAGCACTCTGGGATAAAAGGTACCTGGTGTCAAGGAGGTAAGAATTTATATTCTGTATGCCCAAGTGTCTCCATTCAGCTTCGACTATCCTTTGCTGTCAACAGGAATTAATCTGAAGCTGTAAAGTTATATCTGTTTCATTCTTTCCTTTCACATTTGTCTGAACAAGTTTCTTATGTAGATTCACTCTCACTCCACATTCCTGACTCTTTATGCACAGTAACTGTCTTCTGATCATTGCTTCTAAACCTATGTGCAAACTTATCTATGAATCTAAGGTATGTCATTCCAGGAATTCTTTGCTTATCTTGATGTCTCTTCTTTCAGGGTGTCTAAAGATCATCTCTAAGAAATGAGCCATTTCAGTGAGACCTTTTTAGTTTAACTCAGTGCTTGAAATTGATTTTTTTATGTTGCTGTTCTCTTCATAGATTGCCATCTATCCCTCCTCACTGGTATCAGCTGCACAGTAGAAGCCAGTAGAATGTAAAATTTCTGCAGGACAGGGTCGTTGAAGGGAACTCTCTTCCTTTTATTCTAGGCACAGCATTTTCCATTTAAAAACTAATCCTTGTTAAGTTGAGTGCTATTAATTTTCAACATTTTGCAGTTAATTTTTTATAGAAATCCTGCTTTTACTCTTGTTTCCTAACCAGATCACAGTAGGCATTTATTTTTAACACTATACATATAAATTACAGGTAAGTACTAATTATTGGATTTTCAACTGCTATCAGTGGAAGCCACTAGCACATCACAGCAAAAAAATTAATCTTCATTAATCTTTATATGGTCATAATTTTTCACACTTCAATATCTATGAGAACTATTTCCCCCCTCCTCCCTCAAATGCTTGGTGTTTAAAAACAAAGGCTGCTTTTCCTAATGGTTCCATGACAGATCAGCATGGTCTAGTTCTCAGTGGAAAAATTAAAACTTGCATCAACCAGGGATCAAACAGAAACATAAGACTTGAATTCCAGTTAGCTACATCTTACTCCTACTTTGCATGGGCAGTAGGTGAAGCTGCTGCTAGGAGAGGCAAACTTCCCACACTGTGGCCCTGCCCATACTCCACCCCTGCTTTGACCTGGACCTGGCCCTGCCCCCTCCCCACTGTCTCCCTCTTCTCTTCCCCTCCCCTTCCAGACCAATCCGTGGGTGTGTCTAGACTACAGGGTTTTGTCGATAAAAGTTGTCTTTAGACACACTCTGCTTGGGTGCTCTCTTTCGAAAAAGTGGCTTGCTTTTTCCAAAGTACTGGTTGCAGTCTAGAGGCTCTTTTTTGAAAGAGGCTTTTTTGAAAGCCACATACAGACTCTAGAGGCTGCACATGGGCATGTCTACATGCTCGAGGCACCACCTGGTCCTGGGGACAGCCCTGCCAGGTGCAAGGGTGTGTGTGACACTGATGGAAGCCCAGGCACCTTGAGGCACCCCTCCTGGCCATTGGATCCCAGTGTGGCTGGCCATTTCCCTTGCCTGCTTGTCTGTAGGACGTGGTGGGTGGAAGCATTGTCCCCTGGGGAGCACGGGTAAGACGGGAAGACAGGGCCTGCTGTCCAGGCCATACATGGCCTTTCTCTTGGGACATCACCTTCCTCTGACCCAGGAACTGTTGCTCTCAGCTCACAAAGGAGGGCAAAGCTTCAGGGACAGTGGCTCCAGGGATGACTGACCACCTCTCTTTATTCTCCCCAGCCAGACCAGCCATGACAGTGGGGCAATTTACACCACCCGAGCCAGCCGCCCAACTCTGGGGGAGCTGCAGGTGGCGGAGGGTCCAGGAGGACCTGATGAGGGAGCACATCTCCATCCTGAGAGACATGTAGCAGACGCTGGCCCAGAAGGTCCAGGATGATGTGCAGTGGCCAGGGGTGGCCTGTGAGACTAGGCAAATTAGGCAGTTGCCTAGAGCGCTGCTGGCTCGGGCGCCCGATGATGATGTCATGGGGCGCCGGAGTGCCCTGTGATGACGTCATGGCCATTGATGGCCGTGCAGGCAGGGGCGCTGAGGGGGCGCCGATTGCGCCGCCTGCCTGGGGCGCCAGCTGCCGCAGCCGGCCTCAGGCCACTCCTGGCAGTGGCGGACACAGATGTGGAATGAGCTGCTGCAGCAGGGATGCAACATATGTGCAACCGTCCAGGATCTCCTGACCCACCTGGAGCCAGCTCCTGCTCCTGCTCTAGTCCTGGTCTCTGCTCCTGCTCTAGTCCCGGTTCCTGACCCTGCTCCCCCTCCCATTCCTGACCCTGCTCCAGCCCCCTCCTGCCTATCCCCCTATCCTCCCTGGAATCTCCCACCCCCAAGGTCGCCAAGGTCCCTGCACATGAGGCTGAGGGAGCACTCAAGCCACACGCCTCTCTCAGCCCCAGCCCTGAATCTCTCCTCCCCACTTCAAGTTTCTCAGCCCCTTTCCTCCCCGCTCCAAGGTTCTTAGCCTCCTCCCTCCTCCCCATTTCTAGGTTCTCAGTCCCCCTCCTCCCCCAGTTACTTCTACCTCAAATAAATCACCACAAAGTTCTGTTTCTAACAACCAAGCAGGTTTTTTTAAATTGTGTGTAATGTAGAAAGCTCCTACTTGAGAGATTGTGCTACTTCCTGAGCACTGAGCATGCCCAGACACACTGAGCATGCTCAGCAGCACATTCCTATAAGGTAGGAGCTTTCGACATTACACAGGCCCCTAGTTGGAAGGCCCTGGGGAGAGTGTAACTGGGGAAACCCTCCCCTAGGCTTCCCAGATGCACACCCTTGCCTGATAGGCCTGTGTGTCTGCTCAAGGCCTTTCTGTCCCAGCTGCTCTCTGCCCCCCGTTTCGTCCTTATCTCCTTGCTTAGAACCTATGCAAAGGGGTGCTTTTCCATTAGGAGCAGCCATCCAAACAGATTACTACGGACGCCTCGCTGATGGGCTGGGGTGCACACTTCCAACAACAAATTGCACAAGGGAAGTAGTCCAAAGATGAGTCCGTACTCCACATAAACCTGCTCGAGCTTCGACCAGTTCAGAACGTGTGCAAGCACTTCCTCCCACACATCCAGGATTCTTTGGTGCATATCCTCACTGACAATATGACTGCTATGTTATACATCAACCGCCCCGGGGGTGCAAGATCCCAGGCATTATGTGCAAAGGCAATCAAGCTGTAGAATTGGTGTATCCACAAATGAGTTGCAATCTCATTTGCATATTTGCTACCGAACCGTTTTTGCGCTGCGGTTTTTGCGCAAAAACAAGCAGTGTGGACGTTTTCTTTTTGCGCAGAACCCCTTTTTTCCACAAGATCAGTAAACCTCCTTTTTTGGGGCATAAGGATCTTGTGGAAAAGGGGGTTTTGCGCAAAAAGAAAATGTCCACACTACTTGTTTTTGCAGAAAAACCCCAGCGCAAAAACGGATCGGCAGCAAATATGCAAATGAGATTGTGACATGCAAATGAGTCCCTCATTAGCATATTTTTTGCCGAGAAAACTCGTAGTGTAGACGTAGCCTTAGCATGTCTGGTCAAATCATGCAATGCAGTCAAAGAATTGAAGAAGAGATGTTCCTTTTTTCCAGTTCTGAAGAATGGCAGATTTCTGCCATGGATGGAAAGTCAGCTTGCTGAATAAAACTAGAAATTACTAGTGGCTGCACTCACCTAATTTAACACTGTTGTTTTCAGTGACAGTCTCCCTTTTTGGCCTTGTTCACTTTATAAGTATTGTATATGCAGAAAATATCAATCTGTTTCTAAGGAGAAAATAGCATCTGGGGTTGCTTCTAAAGGAAAAATGTATTTCCAGCATATAGTGTGCAGTAGGAGCCTGTTCTGAAGGCCACTGAACTAATTTAGCCAATTAACTGGGGCCAGGTATAATGAACTTAGATTTTCTATCAATTTGCAAGCAATTTGCTACTTTTGAACTGTTAACAGCATAAAAAAATCTGCAGTTGCTTTATTCCAATGGAACAATAAATCTTCAGAGCATATAATGTAACACTCTTACAATGGAAATGAATACATATGTCACACTATTTATAATTTAAAGTAAGAGACTAACCAGTAGGAGTTAAATAATGTGGAACACATATTTTGTAATTGTGTATGCAGAGTTCTCATCTTAATGGAAAAATAAGCTGTTTGAAGCATGTCACTTTACAGTCCTTCATATCCTGTCACTGCAGAGCGAATTCCACTGAGCACTATTACAGAATTTTAAGAGCCATGTGATGAGGTGACCATGCTCAGACAAGAAAGGGGAAAATTCTCTGCAAAGAATGCCAGGCAGATTATCTACCCTACCTCACAGAATCTGCTGTGCTTGCCAATTAAGGAGAGAGTTTCCAGCTGGGTTCATAAAGGCACATGCTGAAGCCGGAAAAGGAAGCACCTCTTTGTACTTGTTCAAGGAGAAGTAGGAGCTGTTTTTTTTGCTTACTAGCTGTGAGCTGAGCTGAGACTTTGAGGTCCTGAACAAGGGGTAAGAGGACTAAAATGAGATTCCTGGCAAAAATCTTCATTTTATTTCTCTTTTACTTTAAGTATTGTCTGCTGATGAAGACTGGACAGGTTGGGCTGGAGACTCAGGAGCCGGGAAAGCTGGTCTATGATTCAAGTAGTCCTAAGGAAAGAATGAAGTGGATGTTTGAGGCTGAAGCTGAAGGGCCATAGCCATGCTGCTAGAGGCTTGCTGTTAGTGGAAGGTACAGGCTTCCCTATGTGTTAGCAGTGTCTCCAGGAAAGGTACGTACACATGAGCAGCCCTGAAGCCACAGGCAAATGATTGTTTGTTTGCAAAGATCCAGTACTGAAGGGAGAGACGTTTGTGTTTTCTGTTTAAATGGGTGCATATCCTGGAAGAGAAGGACTAAGCCAACCTGCTAGCAGAAAGAGACTATAGATTAGTGAGAGAAACTGAGGTATTGGTGTACCTGTTAATGGAGAGGTAAGGTGACTCTGTATACCTGGCAAAGGATAATAGCAAAAATACTCCTACATAGAGAGTCCAAGTAAAACAGAGAAGAAAACTTGAGAATTGCAGAGAGAAGTGACCCACAGTATTGGTGGGCTTAATAGAGAGGCAGGTGAAAGAATATCTCCGATTGTCCATAATGGAGATGAGAGCCAAAGTAGGGGAGCAGAAAGGGTGGACAATAAAGCCTGAATACAGAAAATAGAAACCCTATTTTTTTTTAAATTTGCTCAATTGGATTATTGGAAGTGCAGTGAAGCTGGGGGTGCTGAGGATGATATGGAGCCACTTTTTGGAGTGAGTAGTTTTGTCTAGCTGCAGGTTCTGGGACCCTCTCACACACACCCCGCCCAAAATCTAGAGAGCAGGGATTTAGGAGGAAACCAAATATGGAATTACCTTAGTCCTGAAAATAAGTGAATAAGGTATGAATAACATTTTCAACTGAGGTAGGTTAGTTACCACCTCCAGAATATTATGAGTAATGAGCAAAAGTAGAGAAAAGTTGGGGATGGGGAGGAAAAAGGAGCAAAGTCCCAAGTTTTCTATCCATAGGGAAATGGAGATCAGTCAGAGGAAGATGAGATCAAGAAGACTATTTATCCTGAATGGAATCAGTCTTTATATTCAATAATAGAAATCTATGATGCACCTAGACATGGATGATGCAGGAGCTTGAATGTAACCAAGGGAGGAAGACTTATGTGCATCACTGTGCTCAGAGAGCACATACCATACAAGGATATAGAGGGGTGAATTTGCTCTATTACAGCAAAGTTATGCCAACATAGCTCTGTTGAAATCAGTGGCATTATAACAACATAAAACAGAGAACACAGTGGTAAATCTGACCAGTAGTTGAATGACATTCAACAAACAGATATCCTAGGATGAGACTAGCCTGCAGATCCCAGAGGGAGAAAATAGAGGAAGACAAGATTAGACTTGAGCTGGGAGGCATTTCAAAACACAAAGGATGAAGGGAAGTAGTAAATAGTCTAGCAGAAATGTTTGTTTAACCACACCCCCAAATCCCACCTTAAAAATAGGATTCTAATCAGTACTACTTTTTCATTGAAGCAAAGTGCTAGTGGCCCTGGCTGGTTTGCAAGGCACTGAAGAATAACAGCTACTGAAATAGTTTTAATAATAGCATCAAAGGAAGATCAGGTCAATTGGTAAGAAGAATGCCTAGGAAGGAGTAATGAAGAAAGGGATTTGGGGGCTATTGTGGATCATAAACTAATATGAGTTGTCAATGTAACACTACAAAAAAGTAAACATTGTGCTGAGATGTGTAAAAAGGAGTGTTATAAACAAGATACAAGAAGTAATTCTTTCAGTCTATTTTGTGCTGATAAGGTCTTCAGTGGAGTATTGTGTCAAGTTCTGTATGCTACATTTTAGAAAAGATGTAGGCAAATTGAAGAGAGTCCAGACAAGAGCAAAAAAAAAATGAATAAAGGTTTGGAGCACATGACCTCTGAAGAATGATTGAAAAAATTGGGTTGGTTTAGTTTGAATGAGGGAAGACTGAGAAGAACATAAATTTTCAAGTACATAAAAGGTTGTTACAAGGAAGAGGGTGAGAAACTGTGAAAAATAAACAAGCAATGGGCTTAAATTGTAGTAAAGATGGCTTTTAAAAGGAAACAAGGACAACCCAGGAAACTTTGGACCAATCAGCTTAACTTCTGTACTAGGAAAGGTAATGGAGCAAATAATTAAGGAATCCATTTGCAAACATCTAAAAAATAATAAGGTGATAAGTAACAGTCAGCATGGATTTGTAAAGAACAAATCCTGTCAAAGCAACCTAATAGCTTTCTTTTACAGGATAACAAGCCTTGTGGAGAAGAGGGAAGCGGTAGATGTGGTATTACTAGACTTAGTACTTTGATACAATCTGACATGACTATCTCATTAATAAACTAGGGAAATACAACCTAGATGGGGGCTACTATAGAATGGATGCATAACTGGTTGGATAACCATTCCCAGAAGTAGAGGTAGTTCTCAATGGTTCACAGTCATGCTGGAAGGTCATAATGAGTGGGCTTCCACAAGAATAAATTTGGGACTGGTTGTGTTCAATCTCTTCAATTATTTAGATAATGGCATAACTAATATTCTTATAAAGTTTGCAGATGATACCAAACTGGGAGGGGTTGCAAGTGTTTTGGAGGATAAGATTATAATTTAGAATGATCTTGAGAAATGGTTTGAGCTAAGTAGGATGACATTCAATGAGGACAAATGCAAAGTACTTCTCTTAGGGAGAACAATCAGTTTCACACATGCAAAATGGGAAATTACTGTCTAGGAAGGAGTACTACAGAAAAGGATCTAGGGGTCATAGTGGACTGCAAGTTAAATATGAGTAAACAGTGTGACACTGTTGCAAAAAAAAGCAAACATCATTCTTGGTTGTATTAACAGGAATGTTGTAAACAAGATATGAGAAGTAATTCTTCCACTGTACTCTGCACTGATTAGGCTTCAAATGGAATATTTTTCCAGTTCTGGACACTACATTTTAGGATGGATGTGGGCAAATTGAAGAAAGTCCAGAGAAGAGCTTCAAATATGATTAAAGGTCTAGAAAACTGTTAGAGAAAAGAAACTGCTCCCCCAGTAAAAAAGTTTGGCCAGGCCGCTCTTGCTATAGTGGGCTGCAGTACTCCTTGAGAGAAACCGGCCGCACCCTTCCTGCATACCATTGCCTTTAGAAAAAGGGAAGGTGTGAAAAGGGGAAAATAGCCTCAGACTCTCCCACCCGTCACCTTGGCGTGAGAACTGCGGGGCTTACCTGGTCGCATGAAACCTGCACAGTTTGGCCCAACCCCTGGGACACAGACCCCCACTTGGTGACCATTGGGCCATATGGTAATATGCAAGCGCAGAAAGCGATGTGCAGATTTGGGGATAAATACCCATGGCACAGTTCGCTCTAGGAGGTCTTCGCAACACACGTACCACCGTCGTGTGCCTTCTCGTATACTTCAAAGCGCTGCCGGCCTGATCAACCGACCAGCCACCTCCCCGACTCTCGGGCGTAACCAAGGCCTTATACCGAACCGATATCTGTGAAATGTTCCGTGTGCTGTGTAAGTTGGTATGTATGATTTGATTTTTTCTTGTTGTATAAGCTTAGTGTTGTAGTTGTTTTTGGGTAGTACATAAGAGTTTGTAGTTATCACTGTTATTTAATTACTGTAGCTGGATATTTTAAGATTAGAGACTATTCCCCTTGCCATTCCCATCCTTATATCTCTGACACGTTTTACTAGAAACCATAGAATAAATATAATAAATACTGTAAATTCATTATTAACACGGTCTATTAAAAATCTTAGAATAAATACTATAAATTCACCACTGTCATAAATAAATAATTTTTATTTGATAAAACTGTCCACCTGGTTCTGTCCTTCCCCCCTTGGGTATTCATCATCGGACCTGTGATTCTCGCGACAAAAAGAAGGAAGGAAGATTGAAAGGAAGATTGAAATAATTGGTTTTGTTTACTCTGGAAAAGAGAAGACTGAGAGGGGACATAACAGCTTCCAATTACCTAAAAGGTTGGTAAAAGGAGAGGGAGAAAATTATTCTCCTTAGCCTCTGATGACAGGACAAGGAGCAATGGTCTCAAATTGCAGCAAGGGAGGTTTAGGTTGGACATTAGGAAAATCTTTCTAACTGTCAGGGTGGATAAACACGGGAATGAATTGCCCTGGGGAGTTATGGAATCTCTGTCATTGGATCTTTTTAAGAGCAGGTTAGACAAACACCTGTCAGGTATGGTCTAGATCAGTGGTCTTAACCTTACTGCAGCCTACACCCCTTTGGTTCTCAAAATATGTTCTTGCACCCCTTATTAAAAATCATTGAAGTAGGTCAGTTCTTTAAACCTAAGATATATCATAAAAATCTGGCATGTCTTGCACCCCCAGAAAGGGCATCTCGCACCCCAAGGGGGTGCGTGCACCCCATGTTAAGAACCACTGGTCTAGATGGTGCTTGGTCCTGCTGTGAATGCAGGGAACTGGACTTGATGACCTCCTGAGGTCCTTCTCAGTTCTTGTATTCTATTCTATGTTTAGGTTGGACATTAGGAAAAACCTCCTAGTTGTCAGGGTAGTTAAGGACTAGAACAAATTACACTGGTCTACAATTTTTTAGAAGTCGTCTGCTTCAGAGATAAAATGTGCTATTTATTATGTATTTTGATGTGCTGAATTCAAATATGACAATTAAAACAACTGATTGGCTACTGTTTCCAAGATATTTAAGTTTTACATTTCGTCTATGTATATTGTGTAGATAGTAGAGTTTTAATCATAAATTGTAAACCTAGGTCTTTTCATGTGTTTATGGTTGCTTTACATGATAATATTTCACCTGTCCTGTTTATGTAACACTTTAAAAATCAGCAAAAGGGTTATATAAATAAAATTTATTATGAAACTAAAGGCAAAAAACTATTATGTACATAATTTAGTCCTATTCAGTGTCTACTCAGCGCTTCTTGGCTTGTCTCTTGTATTCATTAAATGGAGCATCTCTTGTCACTGTCAGCAATAGTCTGCAAGCATTGATGGGCTCCATTTGCCCTGATAGCGTTTCTCCATTGTTGCAATGTCCTGGTGAAATCGCTCGCCGTGCTCGTCGCTCACTGCTCCATGATTCGGTGGAAAAAAATCTAGATGAGAGTGCAAAAAATGTATCTTTAGTGACATGTTGCAACCAAGGCTTTTGTATGCCTTGAGGAGGTTTTCCACCAACAACCTGTAGTTGTCTGCCTTGTTTCCGAGAAAATGTATTGCCACTAACTGGAAGGCTTTCCATGCCGTCTTTTCCTTGCCACGCAGTGCATGGTCAAATGCATCATCTCGAAGAAGTTCACGAATCTGAGGACCAACAAAGACACCTTCCTTTATCTTAGCTTCACTTAACCTTGGAAATTTTCCACGGAGGTACTTGAAAGCTGCTTGTGTTTTGTCCATGGCCTTGACAAAGTTCTTCATCAGACCCAGCTTGATGTGTAAGGGTGGTAACAAAATCTTCCTTGATTCAACAAGTGGTGGATGCTGAACACTTTTCCTCCCAGGCTCCAATGACTGTCGGAGTGGCCAATCTATCTTGATGTAGTGGGAATCTCTTGCACGACTATCCCATTCGCAGAAAATGGCAGTACTTTGTGTATCAGTCTGCAGACCAAGCAGAGAGCAACAACCTTCAAATCGCCACAAAGCTGCCACTGATGTTGGTCATAGTTTATGCACCTCAAAAGTTGTTTCATGTTGTCATAGGTTTCCTTCATATGGACTGCATGACCAACTGGAATTGATGGCAAAACATTGCCATTATGCAGCAAAACAGCTTTAAGACTCGTCTTGATGAATCAATGAACAGTCTCCACTCATCTGGATCGTGAGCGATGTTGAGGGCTGCCATCACACCATCGATGTTGTTGCAGGCTACAAGATCACCTTCCATGAAGCAGAATGGGACAAGATCCTTTTGGCGGTCACGGAACATGGAAACCCTAACATCACCTGCCAGGAGATTCCACTGCTGTAGTCTGGAGCCCAACAGCTCTGCCTTACTCTTGGGTAGTTCCAAATCCTGACAAGGTCATTCAGTTCACCTTGTGTTATGAGGTGTGGTTCAGAGGAGGAGGATGGGAGAAAATGTGGGTCCTGTGACATTGATGGTTCAGGACCAGAAGTTTCATCCTCTTCCTCTTCCTCGTCTGACTCAAGTGAGAATGATTCTGGTGCATCAGGAACCGGCAGTCCTTCTCCGTGGGGTACTGGGCATATAGCTGATGGAATGTTTGGATAATGCACAGTCCACTTTTTCTTCTTTGACACACCTTTCCCAACTGGAGGCACCATGCAGAAGTAACAATTGCTGGTATGATCTGTTGGCTCTCTCAAATCATTGGCACTGCAAAGGCATAGATTTCCTTTTCCTGTTCAACCACTGGCGAAGATTTGTTGCACAAGTGTTGCAGCATATGTGTGGGCCCACCTCTTGTCCTGATCTCCAATTTTGCAGTCAAAATAAAGGTGATAGGCTTTCTTAATCATAGTGGTTATACTGCGCTTTTGTGATGCAAAAGTCACTTCACCACAAACATAGCAGAAGTTATCTGCACTGTTCACACAAGTACAAGGCACCTCTGCTCACTTTGGCTAAACAGAAATGTGTCCCTTTGCAAAATCAAACACTGACAAATAAGAGAGCACGACACTGTATGATTTCTAGAGCTGATATAGGGCAATTTGTTCAGCAGAGTGATGTAAGCTTCGTTATGATTGCATCATCCATGACTTCTAGGAATAACATGATGCAATTCATATCATGTATGCAATACCAGCTTCAGATTGCATCATTCATTGTTTTGCCTAAAAGCAAGTACTGTCCAAACCCAGTCATAGATTTATTCATAGATCCAGTCAAAGATGTATTTTAGTCATTTCTGGTTTAAATTGAGATCCCTTCCCTTTATAACTCACTTATCCTCCACCATGCCCAAGTCAAGGGTCGTATATACTGACCCAATAGCATATCTTGGAAACTAGAGCCAATCAACAATTTTAAGCATCATTTTCATTCTCAGTGACCCAGAATTAGTAAAGTTTGACTACATTTATTTCAGAAGCATTTTGGCTGTAGAGCAGTGTTACCTGATCAGGTTGTAGAATGAGATTAGACATTCCCTATCTAGCTAGTACTTCATCCTTCCTTGTGCCAGGGACTGTACTAGTTGAGCTACCAAGATCTTTTCCAGTCCTGAACTTACATAAATCTGTGATCAGAGTTAAATAAGTCATTAACAATGTTCACTCATATTATGGAAAACAAATCTGGATTGAAAAGCGTCCACAGAGTTCTGATACTCAAAACAACACTGGCCACCAATAAACTATCTGAAGACAGGGAGATGGGATGATATATATGTGTGTGTGTATATATATATATATATATATATGTATATATATATATATATATGCCTTGGTGATTCAGGTGAGCTCTTATCATTTGTACATATGCTTGCTTTTTATGGGTGATATTGCAAAAATGAGTCCAGAGAAGTGCCTTACTGTGTCAAGGCTTGAAACTTGGTGGAACTGAGGCCTGAACTAATGGAACAAAGAAGGTTTAGGGAAGTAAAGTAGGCAAAGACAAAATGGAGAAAAAGGCTGCATGATTTTGGGTCTCAAAAGCAAGGGCAAGTAGCTTGTACTCCATGCTTTGTGCCAGCTCGAATAAATGACAGAACTGGGAGATGGGGAAGTGGATGGCATGACAGCTGAAGTGTGGCAAATGGCTGAAGCATTTTGAACAGATAGGATGGGGTGATGTTAGTATCAAAAGAGTCTGAGTGGAGACATTTGCAAGATATTTAGTTAGAGACGAGTGCGATTGGGACAGAAGAAAAGGGGGAAGAATAGCATTGTGAAGGAAGAATTTTTTTCATATCCTGAATGTGGGGTGATTGAGAAAGTTGCTTGTTATGAGCCTGCATGAAGGAAGAAGGTGGTATATTGACATTGGAAAAGGTTCAGAAAATGGCAACAAAAATGATTAGGGGTTTGGAACAGGTCCCATATGAAGAGAGATTAAAAAGACTGGGATTTTTCAGCTAAAAAAGAGGAGACTAAGGGGGGGGGGGGCGATATGATAGAGGTCTAAAAATCATGACTGACATGGAAAAAGTGAATAAGGAAAAGTTATTTACGTATTCCCACAATATAAGACCTAGGGGTCACCAAATTAATTAATAGGCAGCAGGTTTAAAACAAACAAAAGGAAGTTTTTCTTCATTCAGTGCACAGTCAACCTCTGGAACTCCTTGCCAGAGGATGTGGTAAAGACTAGGACTTTAACAGGGTTCAAAAAAGAGCTAGATAGATTCATGGAGGTTGGGTCTGTCAATGGCTATTAACCAGGATAGATAGGAATGGTGTCCCTGGCCTTTGTTTGTCTGGAAATGGATCACATAAGGATTACCTGTTGTGTTCCCTCCCTCTGGGGCATCTGGTATTGGCCACTGCCGGCAGACAGGATACTGGGCTAGATGGACCTTCGGCCTCACCCAGTATGGCCATTCTTTTGTTCTTATGGTTCTATGAATAGTTAATGAGACAAGGATAGCAGAAAGGATTTGGCATGAAAGTTCATGAGATTATTAATTGAGCTTGATATGATGGCAAGACAGATTTCAAAATGGAGAAATAATTCTGAGAGTGATTGTTAAATTCATCTGAATTGATGAAGTCACCCAAGGATAACATGTGAAGGGAGCCAAGCGACGTGGATTCCAATAGAGACGGAAAGGAAGAGACTCTCACAAGATGGTGAAAGAAAAGCTCCAGATGTAGGAGAAATGGAAGCCAGTGATGTGCAGGATGTCAAGCAGGAAAGTGCAATTGACCATAGCAAAGGCCGCACAATGATCTAGGAGTCAAAGAAGATTGAATGTAGGCTTTGAGACATAGTCAGGTGATTAACTGAGACTTTCGTGACAGTAGCCTTCATGGAATGGAGAAGCCAGATACTGGATCAATTATCTAGGAATGAGTGGGGATAAGGAAGTTATTACAGTGGCTTTTTTGTTATGTACGATTGATACATTTCTGTTTAAAACAATAAAAGATTTATTCTGATACCTAGGAATGTGTGTCTCTAGAACATGAAGATCTGCTAAATATTAGTGCACACATCTTGGCTGTGTCTACATTGGCATGATTTTGCGCAAAAGCACTCGCTCTTGCGCAAAAATATGCTGCATGTCTACACTGGCGGGGAGTTCTTGCGCAAGAACCCTGACGTTCTAATGTGTGAAATCAGTGCTTCTTGTGCAAGAACTATGATACTCCCGCTCAGCAATAAGCCTTCTTGCGCAACTGTTCTTGCACAAGAGGCCAGTGTAGACGGGCAACATGAATTTCTTGCGCAAGAAAGCCCGATGGCTAAAATGGCTAAAAGCACATCTCTTGCGTAAAAGCACATGCCAGTGTAGACACTCTCTTGCTCAAATACTTTAACGCAAAAACTCTTGCATTAAAAGTATTTGCGCAAAATCTTGCCAATGTAGACGTAGCCCTTATGTCTTCAATAGAAGCCCAAAAATTATCAGGGCTTCTTTCTCCTCCTTTTTTAAACAAAGGGCCTTTGAAGAGTGGAAATCTTTTTAATGATAACTAACAATATTCAAAAGTTAATTTTAATTAAGGAATTGTATCACATAATACACATGTCAAACTAGCATTAGAATCTGCATTACCAATCTTCAACAGAGGGGGAAGCATTGGATTTGTATTCAGTTCTCTCTCATATATAGTTTATTCTTGCTGTACCGATAGTGTTCTGAGGAAAATTTGTTTTCTCCTTTCATCCCAGGAGAAAGGGATAACAAATCTAATGCTATAGAAAATACATACAAAATTAAATTAACAGAGTAATACACCAGTAGTGGCAAAATAAAAATGAGGCAGTAGAATGAAAGATAAAATAGGGTAAAATCCTGAAGTCCTTGTCTGATACCCACTTCGTGCTAATTTTTCTTGGAAGCTTTGCCATCATTGCCTAGAATGAGGGCTGCAGAAAGACTGAGTATCATTAATTCAGTGAAGAAATACATAACACCACGTAAGGACTGGCACAAGGGGACAATATTTCAGAATATTGCTATTCTGTCAGAACTCAGAGTTGATACTTAGGGTGCATCTACACTGCACCGTTATTTTGATATAACCAGCATTATTTCAAAATAACAATGTGAGTCTCTACACAGCCATTCCATTATTTTGAAATAATTTCAAAATAAGAGATGGCTTATTCTATGAAATCTGTAAACCTCATTCATTATTAATGACCTGGATGGAGGGGATGGATTGCACCCTCAGCAAGTTTTCGGATGACACTAAACTACGGGGAGAGGTAGATAGGCTGGAGGGCGGGGATAGGGTCAAGAGTGTCCTAGATAGATTAGAGGATTGGGCCAAAAGAAATCTGATGAGGTTCAACAAGGACAAGTATAGAGTCCTGCACTTGGGACGGAAGAATCCCAAGCATTGTTACAGGCTGGGGACCAAATGAGTAAGTAGCATTTCTGCAGAAAAGGACCTGGGGATTACAGTGGACGAGAAGCTGGATATGAGTCAACAGTGTGCCCTTGTAGCCAAGAAGGCTAATGGCATATTAGGTTGCATTAGGAGGAGCACTGCCAGCAGATCTAGAGAAGTGATTATTCCCCTTTATTCGGCTCTGGTGAGGCCACATCTGGAGTATTGTGTCCAGTTCTGGGCCCCCCACTATAGAAAGGATGTGGACGCATTGGAGAGAGTCCAGCAGAGGGCGACCAAAATGATTAGGGGGCTGGAGCGCATGACCTGTAAGGAGAGACTGAGGGATTTAGGTTTGTTTAGTCTGCAGAAGAGAAGAGTGAAGGGGGATTTGATAGTAGCCTTCAACTTCCTGAAGGGAGGTTCCAAAGAGGATGGAGAAAGGCTGTACACAGTAGTGACGGATGGCAGAACAAGGAGCAATGGTCTCAAGTTACAGTGGGGGAGGTCTAGGTTGGACATTAGGAAAAACTGTTTCACTAGGAGGGTGGTGAAGTACAGGAATGGGTTACCTAGGGAGATGGTGGAATCTCCATCCCTAGAGGTTTTTAAGTCTTGGCTTGACAAAGCCCTGGCTGGATTGATTTAGTTGGGATTGGTCCTGCCTTGAGCAGGGAGCTGGACTTGATGACCTTCTGAGGTCTCTTCCAGCTCTTTGATTCTATGTGTTGCATGCTCCACAACCTCTGTGAGAGGAAGGGGGAGGCATTCTTCCCTGGGTAAGAGGCAGAGGACAGCTGGGAGGGCAGAGCCTTTGAACAGCTGCACACAACTGCCATCCAGCAGGGCCATCAGGCAGGGATGCACATCTGGGAGGAACTGAGGGAGACTTTCTCACAAGGACCCGAGTAACTCTCCCCAGGTCCTCCCCACTAGGGGCCTGTGCCTTGCCCCTCTCTGCCTTTCCTCCCTCACCCCTCCTTTCCCGCCTCCACACCTCTCTCCTGCAGAGACAATAAAAAACCTATTTTTGAAAAAAAACAACCTCTTTGGTTATTTATTTGGGGTAGAAGTTGTTGGGATATGTAAAAAATTAATAGGGGTCTGAAATTGCTCTACATTAGTATTTCAGGGGTCAGCCACAGCATTACCCTTTAAACATGCT
Organism: Rafetus swinhoei; assembly: GCA_019425775.1. Taxonomy (NCBI): domain Eukaryota; kingdom Metazoa; phylum Chordata; order Testudines; family Trionychidae; genus Rafetus; species Rafetus swinhoei. The sequence goes on from CM033449.1 coordinate 123,694,807, forward strand.
TTTTCTTTTTTGTAGTTTGGGAAGAGTCCAGTCAAACCCGGTATTATCCTTTCTGATGATGTATAAACATGTTCTTTCTCTTCTTTCTTGTAGCCTACGAAACCAGATAAGTATGGATTTGCTTTATTTTGTTATGTCTCTTGCTTATCCTCATTGGCTGTGTATAACACATCTTCAGGGTCAAATTCCTTGTAATCTCTGTAATCTGATGATTTAGAAAGTTTGTGGTATAGAAAAGTGTTGATTTAATTAGAAATTATATAAATAGAAACTAGGGGTGGGTACAATTGTATTAATTATTTGCCTATTAATATTCATTTTATGGGAGTTAACATTACTAAATAAAGTTTTAGGAAAAGTAGTGATAGACTTGTGAATTAACATACTAAAATAGATAAAAGGGTATGACTAATGCCAGTTTGTTGCCACTCGGACGTTGTGCTGAATGTCCGAGGTAAACATGCGTGGGCACTAAAACAGTTCCATTTATCCCATCCTCTCCTGGGTCGCCTGTTTCTTCTCTAGCAGAAGTAACTGGGGAGGGACCGAGGAAAGAACCTGGAAATGGCGTGCGGGAAGAGGGGGAATGAGAACCTTGGAATGGGGAGGAGAGGCTCAGGGTGGGGGCTGGGAGTGGCGCCTAGCTCTGGAGGCTAAGGGGAGAAGCAAAAGGGGGGGAGCTGGAGCAGGGTCAGGCATGGGAGGGGGAGCAGGGCCTGGCATTGGAGGAGGAATAGGACCAGGAATTGGGATTGGGGCAGGAGCAGGAGCTGGCTCCGGGTGGGTGAGGAGAGCCCCTAGACAGTCACACACATGTTGCATCCCTGCTGCAGCAACTCCGTCCAGGTCTCTTTCCACCACTTCATGTTGTCCTGGACCTTCTGGGACAGCATGTCCTGCATGTCCCAGAGGATGGAGATGTACCCCTCATCCAGTCCCCCTGGGCCCTCCGGAGCCTGCAGCTCCCCCGGGGTCGGGCAGCTGGCTCGGGTGGTGTAGATTGGTCCACTGTCACGGCTGGTCTGGCTGGAGACAATAAAGAGAGATGGTCAGTCATCCCTGGAGACACTGTCCCTGAGGCCTTGCCCTCATCTGTGAGCCGAGAGAAACAGTTCCCAGGTCAGAGGACAGTGATGTCCCAGGAGCAAGGCCATGTGTGGCCTGGACAACAGGCCCTTTCTTACAGGGGCCCAGAGGTCCCCCAAGGGGCCATGCTTCCTGCCCCCCCCACATCCCGGGGACAAGCAGGCGAGGGAAATGTCTGGCCACACTGGGATCCAATGGCCGGGAGGGGGCCTCAAGCTGCTTGGGCTTCCATCAGTGCCACACATGCGCCAGCTCTGGCAGTGGTGGCATCCCAAGGGGAGAGACCTTGTATCCCTGGCCACTGGGGGAGAGGGGATGAGGGTGTGTGTGGGGTGTGAACGGCATGCACACCTGTGCCTTGCAGCACTGTTCCCGGCAGTGCGTGCTGCCTCAAGTGTTCAGGTATGCCCATTTGCCATGTGCCCATTTGCCATGTGCGACACTCCAGAATCTGTGTGTGTGTGTGTGCGTGTGCCCTTGTCCCCAGCCTCCTTCTAGTGGTGGCTCATGGTGGGAGGTTGTCCACCCCCCCAGTGGTCAGAAGCGTGGCCGGCCTCCACAGAGCCTGTGAGCAGGAGCCCAGGGGTACTCCAGTGCTGCCTCCTGGGGCTGCATTATGCAGACTGGCACTGCATGTGCATTCATGTGTACAGACTGCAGCACAATGCCCAGGCTGAGAAGGCCCAGTGACAATCGCACCACAGCCCCTCAGCGCCCGCCACCCCCACCATGTCTGTGTGAGAGAACTAAGACCACACACCTGATGATCCCTCCCTGGCCTCAGAGGATGCCTGGGAGACTTCCAGGTGCTGGGGTACTGGCTCCAGTGTGAGCATGGTCACCATGCTGGCTGTGTCCTCCTCCTCCTTGGCTGGGACCCTTGGGTGGGTGACGACAGGCAACTCCAGCCCTGAGTCAACCACTAGGGGTGGGGAAGGGCTGTACCACCCCCTCCGGATATGGTGCAGGTCTTGATAATAGGAGCAGGATTATGGTTCTGCCCCTGAGCAGGAGCTGCAGCGATAGATGTTGGTGTTACGCCATCTGAAGCGGAGATCCTGGATGTTTTCCTCCTCAGCCCACAACTCAGTGGGCTTGTCTAGTCTGCATTCGTCTCTCGAAAGAGGAATGCAAATGAAGCAGATAGAAAATTCAAATGAAGCACGGATTTGCCAATCTCACGCTTCATTTGCGTAATCGCGTTTAAGCGCTTTTTCAAAAAAGGGTTTTTTTGGAAAAGAACACGCAGTCTAGATGGGTTTCTTTAGAAAAAAAACCCCACCTTCTTTGAAAGGACCCATACTCCTGAAAAAATGAGGCGTATGGGTTCTTTTGAAAAAGGGCTTTTTTTTCCCCGAAAAAAACCCATCTAGATTGCGGGGGGAGGGGGGTGTTCAAAAACCCTTTTTTGAAAAAGTACTCTCATGCGATTATGCAAATGAAGTGCAAGATTTGCAAATCTGCACTTCAGTTGAATTTTTTATCTGCTTCATTTGCATTCCTCTTTCGAGAGAGGAATGCAGTCTAGACGTAGCCTTTGAGGGCTAGGATGTCTGGCCCAGACCAAGATGGCACACACCTCTTGCGCTGCCTGGCAGGTTCCTGGGAGCCATCAAAGTGCTCCCTGCGATGGGCAGGGCGTTCTTGGTGGGCTTGGGGGTCTGCCATGATGGCTAGATGTCAGGCACTGGCAGCTGCGGTGTGGCTGGAGTCTGTGAGGGCCAGCATCCTGGTAAACCTCGTTCCACAAGGGATAAGGGATGTCTTGAAAGAGCACGTTATTTCAAAATTTGGTGCTGTGTAGATGTGCCAAATTTCAAAATAGCTTATTTCAAAATTCAATAGAAATAAGATAAGCAATTTGCATGGTGCAAATTGCGTATCTTATTTTGAGTTTAGGGGTTTGTGTTTTTCTCAGGAATCTCTGGTATGTCTCATTTGATGAGGTAACCAGACCAGAACATATGTTTCTTCATTCTTCATTGACCTAAATAATGTTGCAACAGATTTTGCAGATAACATCTCTTTAGCTCTTTTTTCCAAATCATTTTAGGCAGGGCTGGTACCACTGCCTATTATGAAGATTGCTTGATTGTCCATTATAAGACTGTTACAATTTTATAAATATTGTATATATTGTATTTTATATAGTTTTTAAAGTTACAAACTAATATAATGTGGATACTCCTCTGATAATTATATAAGACATTTAGGCTACAATTTTCCATGCCAGTTGTCTGTTTTGGGCTGATTTTATTATTATGATTGTTTTTAAATTTCAGCCAAAATGGTTCAGCTATTTCTGACAATGAGTCTAGAGAAAATGCATTTTTTTAATTTAAAAAAATTCTAGTAGCCTTTTCTTTGGAAATCTCAAGCAGACACATGCAGGGGCAGCAGGTTTGCGGAAAATTTGGTGGTGCTCAGAATGCCCATAGCCTGTATCTGACCCCCATTCAAACTCTCTCTGTCCCCCAACCCACCTGCCTAAGTCTCTCTGAAAGAGTTTGGGTATGAGAGGGGAATGAGCTCTGGGAGAGTTTGAGTGCAGGCTATAGGCTGAAGTAGGGGATTGGGGGATTAGTGTGGGTGCAGAAGGAGTGAGAGGTGAGTTGTGTGTCAGCCTCCTGTTTATAATCTGTCCTTTTCATGATGGCTACTACACCCCCTTTGTTAGCCTCTTTAATTATAATGGTAACACACATAAACCAGCCAATTACACAAAGAGTGTGAAATTGACATTCATTAGCAAATTTGACATTGTTTCCTTGGGCTTAAACAAAGTCATTAACTGGATGTCTCATTATAAAGCCAGACTTCCCTGCATTTAACACCTCATTTTTATGTCAAAAGCTAAGAAAGCTCATGATACTATATATATTTTTGTTAGTCTAAGGGTACATCCACACTACAGGACAAAATCAAATTAAGATACGCAACTTCAGCTATGTTAATTACGTAGCTGAAGTCAAAGTACCTTAACTTGGCTTTTGGCACTGTCTATACTGCAGGAAGTCAAAGGGAGAACACCCTCCCTTCAACTTCCCTTTCTCCTCATGACAGCAGGACTATTGGCATTGATCAAAGCACCCCTCTCAGTTCAAATTGGCTCTCTTAACTAGACCCACTAATTCAAACCCTGGAAGATCGACAGTGGCAGCTTTGATCTTCTTTTGTAGTGTAGACATACCCTAAGGTGCCACAGGACTACTTGTTGTTTTTGAACAAAAGAGATAAAAGGCGCCTAATTTACAACCACAACTAAAATATGTTTTCATGCTAAAATAAGATATTAAACAATTACAAGTAACTGCTCTGTTGCTTGCATGTAGTTCCAATTTTGTGCATTAGATAAAGTACCTGGAATATATGGTATCACACAAATAATATTTTCTCTTCATAATTCTCAGTCTATCCATAGTTCATAGATCTGTGAAATCCATGACATCTGGCAATTTTTTGAGGCTAAAAGTTCCTAAATGTGTCTGGCTATAATTTTAGACTTGGACCCTCAGTTTGACTGAACTCAAACTCTGGACATGGGTGGCAGAAGTGACTCTAAGACACTTGTTCTAATTTATACTATCTGAAGTGATCCAACAGAGCTGATTCCCCTGGCCTAGGATCAGCAGTATGCACAGCGCTCTGGTTGTATCCTAGAATGTCCCCTGCTCACGGAGAGGATTTTTTGTGATTGATTAAGGAAGCTCTAAGTACCTTTTTCATAAAGAAATGGAGGTGAAGAACTGACTCATTGTTACTAAAAACATTTATTTTTTTAAAAGATTACTTGTCCTGATTAATAGAGCTTGTCCTGGTTTCTGTACACCCTGTTCTGTGTAGTATAAGGCTACTGGCAGGGGGTTTTTTTATAAGGAAATTTGTCATATGCCATAAATAAAAATTGTTATAAATGCAAAAAAAAAAAAAAAAAAAAAAAAAGCACTTGGCTATGGACAATCATTGGTTTCTTTCTGTGCATGTGATGAGTGTACTTGCCATATGTTTCAACAAGTTCCATTTTGAGTGAAGACAATGAGATGATATATTATTTAGGTCACTATTTTCCCAGCATCCAAGTTGTGCTCAGTACTAGGGAGTCAAAGGCCATCAGAGGCGTTCAGTTATGGATCCCTGATTCCATGCTAGCTAGCTCTGGCATGAATTAGAGTAGCCTCCTGAGCTCTTTCATAGTGTTCTTAAGGGGTATGAAGTCTCTACAGCATCTCTTTCTCAGGGTACGTCTACACTGCAAGCTTCTTTTGGAATAGAGATCTTCCAGAAAAGCTTATTTTGAAATAGCACATCCACACACAAAAAAGCCCAACGAAATAGACCTGTGCTATTTCGAAACATAGCGTCCACTAATTGGATGCTAGCTCACATTTAAGGCCACTCGGAACCAGTTCAAGAAGGGCATTAGGTCAGCAGTTGCTTCCAGCTGCTGCTGCCTAAGGCTATCTGAAACGCGTGCTAAAGGAACCCCCCTGGACAGCCATTTCTCAGGTTCTTCGCTTGCTTGCTTAACTCTCCGAGGGGATAGCAAAGCATTTCCACTGTATAATCTGGTTGCCCTGCTTCAGGACACCACAGCACTCCTTGCTATGAAGTCAGAGCTGCCTCTAGGGATGCGCTTGCCCCACACTGCCATGCTGCAGTTTCTGCAGAAGTTTCTGCAGGCTGCCTTCATGGTCTTGCATGAGCTCGACTCCGAGCTCATCTTTGAGAACCTCTGCCTGTGTGCGGAAGGAATGTTAAGACTTGTGGAGAGACGCTTTTGGAGCTGGACACAGGTTCTGACTGGTGGGACCAGTTGATGATGGAGCGGTGGGATGACCAGCAGCGGCTCCATAACTTCTGAATGAGGAAGGAAACATTCTTGGAGCTGTGTGCCTGGCTCACCTCTACCCTCCATTGACTGGACACACAGATGCGGCGCGCCATCCCCTGGAGAAGCAGGTTGCCATCACCATCTGGAAGCTGTCCATGCCTGACAGTTACCACTCCATGGGTAACCAGTTTGGTGTGGGAAAGTCCATCATTGGGGCCCTCCACATGGAGGTATGGCACTCTTGGGCTACAGTCCCTGAAGGTGGGGGTAAGTACTTGAAAGGGGGACACTAGGGAAAAGGGGGTTGCGGTTGCAGGGATTGACCTGAAGGTGGGTGAGGGGAAGCCCCATCCACGGGGGGGTTCTGCAGTCCAGCCCTCACACAGCCCTGCGGGGGGACAGGGGAGAGAGAGCGGGCTTTATAGGGGCTGGCTGCTGGCGTGTTTTGGGGGTGCTCGGGGACCTCCCAAGGGCTCAGGCACCCCTTTTGATTCTTTGTTTTGTGTCTTTGTTTCTCTCCTTCTGGAGGTGGTGAGGGCCATAAACACCATCCTGCTGCGCAGGGTCATCCGCCTGGGAGACTTGGACCCCATCGTGGCAGATCTGCTGCCCGGGGCTTCCCCAGCTGTGGGGGGGCTATAGATGGAATCCACATCCCCAGCCATGCCCCCGAGCACTGTGCAGTGCAGTACATAAACTGAAACTTTTCGATGGTCCTGCAGGCCTTGGTGGACCACCATGGACAGTTCACAGACATTTTCTTCGGCTGGTTGGTGAAGGTGCACAATGCCCACATCTTCCACAACTCTAGCTGCTACCATAGAATCAGAGAATCATAGAGCTGGAACAGACCTCAGGAGGTCCCCCTGCCCAAGGCAGGACCAATCCCAACTAAGTCAACCCAACCAGGGCTTTGTCAAGCTGAGACTTAAACACCTCTAGGGATGGAGATTCCACCATCTCCCTAGGTAACCCATTCCAGTGCTTCACCACCCTCCTACTGAAATAGTTTTTCCTAATATCCAACCTAGACCTCTCCCACTGTAACTTGAGACCATTGCTCCTTGTTCTACAATCCGTCACTACTGTGAACAGCCTTTCTCCATCCTCTTTGGAACCTCCCTTCAGGAAGTTGAAGGCTACTATCAAATCCCCCCTCACTCTTCTCTTCTGCAGACTAAACAAACCCAAATCCCTCAGTCTCTCCTCGTAGGTCATGTACTCCAGCCGCCTAATCATTTTGGTCGCCCTCTGCTGGACCCTCTCCAGTGCGTCCACATCCTTTCTATAGTGGGGGGCCCAGAACTGGACACAATGCTCCATGTGTGGCCTCACCAGAGCTGAATAAAGGGGAATAATCACTTCTCTGGATCTGCTGACAATGCTCCTCTTAATGCAACCTAATATGCCATTAGCCTTCTTGGCTACAAGGGCACACTGTTGACTCATATCCAGCTTCTCATCCACTGTAATCCCCAGGTCCTTTTCTGCAGAACTGCTACTTACTCATTTGGTTCCCAGCCTGTAACAATGCTTGGGATTCTTCCATCCCAAGTGCAGGACTCTACACTTGTCCTTGTTGAACCTCATCAGATTTATTTTGGCCCAACTCTCCAGAAACTTCCTGGATTGTCTGTGTACTGCTTTATTGGTCTCCCAAGAGAGATCAGGGTGATTAAGGTCGCCCATGAGAACCAGGGCCTGTGATCTGGAAGCTTCTCTCAGTTGTCCAAAGAAAGCTTTGTCTACCTCATCCACCTGATCTGGCGGTCTATAGCAGACAGCAACCACAACATCACTCCTGTTGCTTCCACCTCTAAATTTAACCTATAGACTCTCAACAGTTTTTTCTCCCTCTAAGTACTGGAGCTCCAAGCAAACATACTTCTCTCTTACAGATGTAAGCAGGGGCTGAACTGCTGCTTGCTGTCAGCCAGCTAAAAGGAGGAGTGGGTGTGCCCACTACAGTTGTTTAGCTCTGCAAGGTAATTAACTGTTAACTGTTGACATGTAAATCCTGCTCAGAAGAGAATCCGAGGTGTGGCTATGTAAATCCCATTCAGCCAAGGCTGATGGAAGGTCAGTGTTGGAATGGAATGTGGAGAATTGTATATAATTTGGAACTGTTGTGGGGGGTAACTAATCATGCTACCCCTAAATGTGGGAACTGTAAAACATGCCACCAGTGCTTGCAGGAGAGACACCACCATCATGGTAAGAGGTCTCGGAAGAACAAGCCTCCCCCCTTCCAGAGTTGAGTGAACAGAGCTGGGGGAAAGGGTTAAAGGGTTTGAGTCAGCCTGCTTCACACCTGCCAGGTGTGAGCTATAAGACTGGCCCAGCCTGCACCTTTCCCCCTTTGTTTTAAGGACAGACCTAAAGCAGACTCCCTGAGGAGTCTTTTCTTTTGCTAGTCTAGTGAAAGCTGGATTCATTGGCCAGTCCAGCTGGTGGCTAAAGAGTTGAAATCACTGAGAGCTGAAATCACTGGTTTGGCTAAGTGCCAGACCTGTTGCACCAGTGAAGTAGCGGCGACCAGTGGAGCGGCGGCAGGCGAGGGGCGGCCATCAGCGGCGTGGCGTGGAGCGGCGGCAGGCGAGGGGCGGCCATCAGCGGCGTGGCGTGGAGCGGCGGCAGGCGAGGGGCGGCCATCAGCAGCGTGGCGTGGAGCGGCGGCAGGTGCCCAGTGGAGCGTCAGAGGCGTGGAGCGAGACAGCTGGTGGGCGTGGCGGCGTTCGTATAAGGTGCCCCTATCTATCCCCGACCCCATTTCTACCCAGGTTGGGAGGTGAAACCCTGCGGGTGAACTTTGGGACTCTGGGTGGCACAGACCAGGGACAGAGACTTTTGGGGTGTCGGACTTTTTTGGACTTCGGGCGATTCTTGGCTGGGGTGGGGGCTTGGCTTATGTTTGGGGTTATGAACTCTGTGGTATTTTCCCCCAAGTTAATGCCGTATGACTTCTCTTTCTGTTTCATTAAATGTTTCTTTCCTACACTCAGACTCTGTGCTTGCAGTGGGAAGCATTGCCTCTCAGGCGCCCAGAAGTGCGTGAATTTCCCAGATTACTGGGTGGGGGCTCGAGCCGGTTCTATGTGAGATGGCCCCAAGATATTGAACCCAGCCCTGGTTACTGCCAGGCCTACCCGGCAGAAGGGTTACACATACAATGCAACTCCTCCTCCTTTTCTCCCCCGCCTGTTCTTCCTGAACAGTTTATACCCTTCCATGACAGTGCTCCAATCATACGAGTCATCCCACCAAGTCTCTGTTATTCCAATCAAATCATAGTTCTTCGCCTGGGCCAGGGCTTCTAATTCTTCCTGTTTGTTTCCCAGGCCTCTCGCATTGGTGTACAAACACCTTCGATAACCAGTTGAGCGCCCTGCCTTCTCCATCCAAATCAGGGGTCCTCCTTTGTTGCTCATTCCTCCTTGTGGTTCTTCCTGGTGCCCGACTTCCTCACTTACCTCAGGGCGTTGGTCACCGTTCCCCAATGAACCTAGTTTAAAGCCCTCCTCACCAGGTTTGCAAGCCTGCTCGTGAAGATGCTCTTTCCTCTCTTGGTTAGGTGGATCCCATCTCTTCCTAACAATCCTTGTGCCCGGAACAGAGTCCCATGGTCAAAGAAACCAAAGCCCTCTCTCCGACATCACCTGCGCAACTACGCATTTACTTCCTCAATTCAACGATCCCTACCCGGACCTTTCCCTTCAACTGGAAGGATGGAGAAGAACACCACTTGCGCTTCAAATTCCTTGATCCTTCTTCCCAACGCTACATAATCTGCTGTGACGTGCTCAAGGCCATTCTTGGCTGTATCGTTAGTTCCTACATGGAGAAGCAGGAAGAGGTAGCGATCTGAAGGTTTAATCACTTTCAGAAGACTCTTGGTCACATCCTGAATGCGAGCTCCTGGTAAGCAGCACACTTCTCGAGATTGCAGGTCTGGACGGCAGATGGATGACTCAGTCCCTCTTAGGAGGGAGTCCCCAACCACCACCACCCTTCTTCTTTTGGTGGTGGTGGTTGTAGAACTCCTATCCCTAGGACTACGCATCCCATGCTTTCCGGTAGATGGTGCCTTCTATTGAGGAAGTCTTCATCCTCTCTGATAGAACGTAGGGTCAATACTTGGGCCTCCAGTCCTCTAATGTTTTCTTCCAAAATGGTGACCAGCTTGCACTTAGTACAGATGAAATCCCTTCTTTCTGCTGGGAGGAAGACAAACATGGCACATGCTGTGCAGGTAACAGCAGACCTATCACCATCCATACCTGGCTTCCTTCTGAGAGATTCCTCAGTTGTTATTCAATGCCTCCTTGAAGGGAAGGAGTGTAGTGAAAAGCTGTTAAGGAATGGTGAGTGTATCTTACACCCTTTCCACTCCCTCTCTAAACTCCCTCTTAACAGCCCCTGTTCGCAAGCTCCCTGGTCGCTGACTCACTCCTTTATAAAGCCCTAGACTGCCTGATAGCCCCTCCTCCTGATTAAGGCTCAACCAATGAGCAGAGGCTTCTAGATTTCAAACCCTGATTAGAAGCTCCCAGCTTCCACCTGCCAGCCACAGCACACACTCTTTGAGGGGGGGAAGGGAAAGGGGAGAGAAAGCTGGAGGCTGGCACATTCTTCTCCCTGCACAAGCTCGTGGTCAGAGATGTTCAGATGCCAATGTGCATTGTGGGAGACATGGCCTATCCCCTAATGCCGTGGCTGATGAAGTCCTACACTGGCCACCTGGACCCAAGTAGGGACTGGTTCAATGGGCACCTCGGCAGGGCTCGCATCCAGGCTGGGAGTGCTTGAAGGAGCAGTTAAGGTGCCTCCTGACCCGCCTCAATGTGGGGCAACACAACATCCCCCAGGTGATCTCCGCATGTTGTTTTCTCCACAACATCGTGGAGAGGAAGGGGGAGGCCTTCCTTCTGGGGTGGGGGGCAGAAACCAGGTAGGAGGGATGGGTCTTCAAGCAGCCATGCACATCTGCCATCGGCCAGGCCCATCATGTGGAGGTGAACATCTGGAAGGCCCTGAGGGAAGAGGGCCTCAGTAACTCTTCCCAGGACCTCCCCATTAGGGGCCTGTGCCTTGCCCCCCTATGCCTTTCCCAGAACAACCCCTCCCTTCCCTCCTACAACCCTCTTCCCTGCAGACCCAATAAACAGACATGTTTGGTTTTCAAAAACATAACTTTGGGGTTTTTTTTATTTGGGATAAATGTAACTGGGGAGGAGGGGGGCTGAGAACCTGGATATGGGGAGGGGCGTAAGAACCTTGGAGGGGGGAGGAGAGGCTCAGTGCTGAGGCTGAGACTGGTGTGTAGTTTGGGTGCTTGTTCCAACTCGTGTTGAAGGACCTCGGCGACCTCGGGGGTGGGAGGGTCCTGGGAGAACAGGGGTATAGACAGGGAGAAGCTTGCGTGGGTCAGGCATGGGAGCGGGGGTGGGACTGGAGCAGGGACTGGGACTGATGCCGGGAACTCCATCATCTCCCTGATGGTTGCAAACATGTTGCAGCAGCTCAGTCTACATTTGGGCCTGCCACTGTGTGATGTCCCGGATCTTCTGGGCCAACATCTGCTGCATGACCTGGAGGATGGACATGTGCTCCCTCATCAGGTCCTCCTGGACCATCCGACACCTGCGGCTCCCCCGGGTCGGGCAGCTGGCTCGGGTGGTATCGATCGCCCCACAGTCACATCTGATCTGGCTGGGGAGAATAAAGAGAGATGGTCAGTCATCTCTGGAGACACTGTCCCTGAGGCCTTGCCCTCATCAGCGAGCAGAGAGCAACAGTTCTTGGGTCAGAGGACGGTGATGTCCCAGGAGAAAGGCCATGTGTGGCCTGGACAACGGGCCCTGCCTCACAGGGGCTCAGAGGTCCCAAGGGGACCATGATTCCTGCTCCCCCTGCCATCCCACAGACAAGCAGGCAAGGGAAGTGTCCGGCCACACTGGGATCCAATGGCTGGGAGAAGGGCCTGGAGCTGCCTGGGCTTCTATCTGTGCCACACACACACACCTGCATCTGGCAGTGCTGTCCCTGGGAGCGGGTGCTGCCTCCAGTGTGCAGGCATGCCCGTGTGCTGTGTGTGGATGTGTGTGTGCCCTTGTCCCCAGCCTCCTTCCAGCGGTGGATCATGGTTGGAGGGCGTCCCCCCCGGGGGTCAGAATAGTGTCTGGCCTCTCCAGAGCCTGTGAGCAGGAGCCCAGGGGTGCTCCCGTGCTGCCTCTTGGGGCTGCATTGCGCAGACTGGCATTGCACAATGACTTTCTGTCGAAATAGAGGATCGGCAGTGTGGATGCTAGTATTGTTTTTCCGGAATAACATCTGTTATTCTGGGAAAATGCTGCAGTGTAGATGTACCCTCACGTTGTGTGTAGTCTGCACTCTGCCCTTATTCAGTCTTTCAGAGCCTTGTCAATGTTTCTTTTGGTGCATGCCCTGAATATAGGCAAATTGGTTGGATTTTTTTTTCCTGAGCAGTTAACCCACTCCCTAATGTATAGCTTTACCAATAGTGTACTTGTTAATCATCTCCTGCATCTTATTGTACCTAGCTATGACTCTGAATGTGAGACTAGAACCAGAGAATTACCTTCAGCATGAAAACACAGAGGGACATTTTCTAAGCCAGGGCTGCTCTACTTTGGAAGCCCCAGGGGCCACAATGTTACTCACAGCACATGCTGAGGGCCACAACTTAAGTGTGGCTACAAATATATGAAAATAGCTTCTTTCACATTGATGGGCATGAACACAAAGCACTTTTCACAATGCCCCCATGTTCCTGGCACCTCCTCCCTGGGGGTTAGAAATGCTGACACCCTGTACCCATCTGTTCCAGCTAGCCCGTCCCCTTGCGTCTTTCAATGCTCACCCTGCCTGGGAGACGCCTCGCCATTGTGGAGCATGTTCCCAATGGGAGCCATGTTCAAAGGATCCCACCTGCGGGCCACATGTTGAGCCCTGTGTAAACCCAAACCACAATCACAGGCCACACACAAATGGGCTGCAGGCCACATGCAGATCACGGGCCACATGTTGAGTAGCCCTGTTCTAAGCTATAGTCCTCTTCTTTCCAAACTTGGCCAGTGACATTTTTTTCATGCAACATCCTGAGATGACAAGTCTGGAAGAATCAAATGCAAGTAGTCAGTCAATCTGTGGCATTTGTTAGCAAGCATGATACTTGCTCATCTGGACAAAGTGCAGCTGGCTATCAAGACTTATAACCCCAGTCTTGCAATTGCAGTTGAAGTTCGTTGGTTTCTACATGGAAACACACACCTTTGCTCAATAATCAGGACTTATCAAGTGGAAAACATAATAAGTTTGAGGAAAATGTATGAACATGCCACAGCTGACCAATACTGGCAATAGCAAGAAACCTTAAAATAAAAGTAATTTACCAGAAAATATGAGAAACAAATATAATTCCCAGCCAAAGAATAGGTCTTGCTACCTGTAAATATAGATTAACTATAGAAGACCATGTAATTTATCAATCTAGTTGATCATGCCACACACATAAACCATCATATCTGAGCAACTTGTATTTATGGTAGAATAACCAAGAGCAGAGTTTGGCCCAGCAATTCTAAATCCCACTTGTAGAGATGTTAAATTTCAATTAATCAGCTGATTGAGTAGTCGATGGAATTTCCATCGACTACTCGATTAGTCAATAAGAGGGAGGTGCAGCAGGAAACTTGGTGCAAATAGGGACTCCTTCAGTCCCCGCTCCTGCCAGGTTCCCTGCTGTGCCTCTACCTTTTAAATGTGGTAAGAGCCGGGTGGCTTTTACTACATTCAAAAGGCAGAGGCACAGAGTCAGGACCCGGAGCGAGAGGGCTTCTTCCTCCCCTGGTCCCCCCTCACACTGAAGAGATGGTGGTAGGGGGAACTGGTTTTTAAGCTGGCTCCCCTCAGCACTGGTTTCTGCTCCTCCCCCTTCCCCCTGCTGCCTTGTAGTTGACTCAATTACCCGATAAATTTAGGCTTATTGGGTAGCCGACTATTTGACTACTCTTTTACATCCCTAACTTGTTAGTACCACTATATTATAGGGATGTAGGTAAGATAGTTACCGGCAGTCAAATTCAATGCAGAAATGTATTCTTCTGAAACATATACAAGTTGTTAAAATGATCAGTATTTTTACAGCATATAATATCTTCAGGCAGGCTGGACACCATCTGGCACAACCTAATTTAATTTTTTGGCTGTGGTAGAGTGAATTTACAGTTTAAATTTTTCCATAAGTGTCTGGAGTGGGTGTGTTAAGCTCCAAACTAAACTTATGAAACTCATTGCATGATTCTTGTTACTCCCACATTCTGTAAATGGAAACTGCACATACTTGTTTCTGAAAAAAAATGATATTCTCCTTAAAGATACACAGCACTGGAACCCTGGAATTACTTATAATTGATAAATGACGTGTATGTGGGCAATAATTTTTGATGTGGAGCCACTCCAAGAATTTGGTAAGTGGTCAAGGGCCATACTCTTCCACTATATTAATAGAACACGTGTGGGGGTCTGGGATGGAGGTTGGGTGCAGAAGGGATCTTGGGTAAGAGATTGGGATATGGGATCTGTGAGGAGTTTGAGTGAAGGAGGGGATTTTGACCAGGGGCAGTGAACAGAGGTGTAGGAGGGGATGCAAGATCTGGGAGGGGAGCGTGCTCTGGGATAGGGGATAGGGCATGGGATTCAGTGTCTGGGATGGGATATGAGTGCAGGAAAGGATTCTGGCCTGGGGGCAAGATGTAGGAGGAGTGAATGCAGTGTCAGAACAGCTGTAGGGGCCATGTTTGCTGCTGTGAACTGAACACTGTGAGCTCAGGGGATGAGGGGGAGGGTTCTACTACTGTGAACAGCCTCTCTCCATCCTCTTTGGAACCTTCCTTCTGGAAGCTGAAGGCTGCTATCAAATCCCCCCTCACTCTTCTCTTCTGAAGACTAAACAAACCCAAATCCCTCAGTCTCTCCTCATAGGTCATGCACTCCAGCCCCCTAATCATTTTGGTCGCCCTCCGCTGGACCCTCTCCAATGTGTCCACATCCTTTCTATAGTGGGGGGCCCAGAACTGGACACAATACTCCAGATGTGTCTCACAAGAGCCGAATAAAGGGGAATAAACACTTCTCTAGATCTGCTGGCAATGCTCCTCTTAATGCAACCTAATATGCCATTAGCCTTCTTGGCTACAAGGGCACACTGTTGACTCATATCCAGCTTCTCATTCACTGTAATCCCCAGGTCCTTTTCTGCAGAACTGCTACTTACTCATTTGGTCCCCAGCCTGTAACAATGCTTGGGATTCTTCCATCCCAAGTGCAGGACTCTGCGCTTGTCCTTGTTGAACCTCATCAGATTTCTTTTGGCCCAATCCTCTAATCTGTCTAGGTCACTCTTGACCCTATCGCTGCCCTCCAGAGTATGTACCTCTCCCCCTAGCTTAGTGTCATCTGCAAACTTGCTCAGGGTGCAATCCTCATCCAGGTCATTAATAAAGATGTTGAATAAAACCGGTCCTTGAACTGATCCTTGGGGCACTCTGCTAGAAACCGAGAATCAACCTGACATCGAGCCGTTGATCACTACCCGTTGGGCCTGACAGTCTAGCCATCTTTCTATCCATTTTACAGTCTATTTATCCAATTCATACTCCCTTAACTTGCTGGCAAGAATATTGTGGGAGAATCAAAAGCTTTGCTAAAGACAAGGTATATCACATCCACTGACTTTCCCATATGCACAGAGCCAGTTACCTCAACATAGAAGCTAATGAGATTGGCCAGGCATGACTTGTCCTTTTTGAATCCATGATGACTATTCCTGATCACTTTCCCCTCTTCCAAGTGCTTCAAAATGGATTCCTTGAGGATTCCCTCCATAATTTTTCTAGGGACTGAGGTAAGGCTGACTGGTCTGTAGTTCCCTGGATCGTCCTTCTTCCCTTTTTTAAAGATGGGCACTACATTTTGCCTTTTTCCAATCATCCGGGATCTCTCCCGATCTCCACGAGTTTTCAAAGATAATGGCCAAAGGCTCCGCAATGACATTTGTCAACTCCCTCAGTACCCTCAGATGCATTAAATCCGGGCCCATGGATTTGTGTATGTTTAACTTTTCTAAATAGTTCCTAATCTGTTCTTTCCCCACCAAGGGCTGTCCACCTCCTTCCCATACTGCGTTGCATCAGTCTGGGAGCTGACCTTGTCTGTGAAGACAAACGCAAAGAAAGCATTGAGTACTTCAGCTTTTCCCACATCATTTGTCACTAGATTACCTCCCTCACCCAGTAAGGTCCTCACACCCTCTCTGATGACCTTCTTATTGCTAACATGCCTGTAGAAGCCTTTCTTGTTACCTTTCACACCCCTTGCTAGCTGCAATTCCAATTGCACTTTCGCCTTCCTGATAACTCCCCTGCATTCTCGAGCAATATATTTATATTCCTCTCTAGTCATCTGTCCAAGTTTCCACTTCTTGTAAGCTTCCTTTTTGTGTTCAAGCTCACCTAGGATTTCCCCAGTAAGCCAATCTGGTTGCCTATCATATTGGCTTTTCTTTGTGCGCGTTGGGATGGTTTCTTCCTGTGCCTTTAATAAGACTTCTTTAAAATACTGCCAGCTCTCCTGGACTCCTTTCCCCTTCATGTAAGCATCCCAGGGAATCCTGCGCATCAGTTGTGTGAGGAAGTCAAAGTCCACTCTTCTGAAGTCCAGGGTGTGTATTTTGTTACTCTCCTTTCCTCCTTTGGTCAGGATCTTGAAATCTACCATCTCATGATCACTGTTTCCCAGGTTTTCACCCACCTCTACTTCCCCTACTAGTTCCTCCCTGTTTGTGAGCAGCAGGTTAACCTGCGCATGGCCCCTGGTCAGTTCCTTCAGCACTATACCAAGAAATTATCCCTAACATTCTGCAAAAACTTCCTGGATTGTCTGTGTAGAGTCTCTCAACAGATGTCTATATTTCCATTCATTTGCTAGGCTACAAAATTTAGAAATGCATATTTGGGACCCTATTGTTTTGAAAATAAAACATGAATATTTTTGTGCAAAGTAGTAGTGCCTTAGTAATAACTATTTTAGAAGCATAAAGTGAAATAGATATTTTCAGAGTACACTATGCCATAAGCAAAGTATTTGCTGTCATTTGCTTCCTACCTATCCCCGCATTGTAAAGGTTTCTAAGGGTATGTCTACACTAGCTCGTTAATTCGAGCTAGGTAGGCAAATGAGGTAACCGGAGTTGCAAATGAAGCCTGGGATTTAAATATCCCGGGCTTTATTTGCATGTTCCCGTTTGGTCGCCATTTTGAAATTTCACTAGCCCGAATTCACTGCCGTGCGGCTACATGCAGCAGTGAAACGTTAATTCGAACTAAGTCCTTAGTTCGAATTAACTGTTACTCCTTGTGGATTAACTTTAAAGTTCAGATTAACTTTAAACTGCCGCGTGTAGCCGCGGGCAGTTTGTTCGAACTAAGGGGGATTTAAAAATGGCGGCCGGACGGGAACATGCAAATAAAGCCGGGGATATTTAAATCCCGGGCTTCATTTGCAACTCCGGTTGCCTGATTTGCCTACCTAGCTCAAATTAACGAGCTAGTGTATACATACCCTAAAAGAGTTGAGGAATTACATTTGCAGCATTCCCCACAACCCTTCCTAGATTCAATTTTTCCCTTTGGCTACCATGGTATGAGTTTCACAACACTGACCTTTCAGGGGCCTGGTGATATAGGGGTCCAGTCCAGAAAAAAATCTGTTTTAAAATGCTTCATTGGAGACTTTCATATTGTATATAGCCACTGCAGTATCATCCTGAACTCAATTCTAAGCTAGGATACGTTTTATTGGTTCTTATGGTGTCTTAGCTAAGCCACAGAGCCATCTCAGCAAAACTCTGCAAAAAGCAAGTTGTAATTGCTACAGATGTGCATGAAGTGAAATGCTGATAAATCTGTGACTGCCTATAGAAAGTACAATTCTTGATCACAAAAACCAGCATTCAGAGATATGCACTTTTCTATTAGCTTGGTTGTTTAAAAGACAAAATACCTTAATTACTTCCTGGAAGACATAGCTATATCTGGAAGAGTGTGGGCTGTTTTTTCCCCCTGTCTTTTTCCATGGTATATAAATGGGCTGGGAAACAAAGTCCAGTTGATTTCAGCAGGCTGTGCAGTGAGTAGAAGGCTCTCATATTTCCACATATGCATACCTCTTTGCAGAATAATGGCCCAAATTGTCCCAGAGCTTAGTTTAAAGCAGGGGTGGGGAACCTAAGGTTCGGGGGCTGGCTGTGGCCCCTAGGTTGTCTGGATCTGGCCCCTGAATCTTAGTGCCTCCCCCAGCATTGGAGAGCCCTCATTGGCACTCCAATCACTCTGTCACCTCCCCCCAGCCACCAGCTCCTGACTGGTTTTTCTGTGAGTCGGCAGCCCCCAACACAAAAAAAGCTTCTCCACCTCTGGTTTAAAGCTTGGGAAGGTCTGTTTGTGGGTGATCTTTTTTTGATTGGTAGCCATGCCAGCTGACAAGGGGGCAGTTGCCCTGGAGCCTGCCAATTCAAAAGGGCTGGGGTGGGGTGGGGGAGCAGAGCAGCACACTCCAAGCGGCACTGTGGGCTGGCTACCCCCACCCTGCCCCTTTCACCCAAGATCCTGCTCTTTCTAGGAGCACAGAGCCAGCCCCTCCCACCTTGCTCAGGGGCCCAGCAAGTCTGACAGCCCCCCCCTGTTTGTAGTAGGCTGATAAAGTATCAGCTGTGAGGGAAATTTTTGAAATTTTGTTTGATTAGAAACAAATGATGAAACTTCAAATTGACATGATTGGAAAATTTGACCCAGAAGATAAATAGTTGTTGTGTTTATTCAATGAGCAGGAGAAGGGAAGATTGGGTTGTCCCTAGGAGCCCTCTTCCTGGCAACATAACCCCCATAAATAGTGGAAGGAAGACTTTGACAGGAGTTAGGTGCCTAGGCATTTCTGAAAATTCTCCAAGGTGCAGATAAGCATTTGTATGTCCCTAAATAGCTTAGATCTTCAAAGTCTGAGCTCAATGTTTGTGCACTAGACAGTGCTGCTTCAATTTTATTGTCCTGGCTTCTGGTTGGTGAAGAGCTTGAACTTCTGAAATGGGCTATTAACTTATTGGGAGAAAAATAACTGGACACAGACTTAGTTGGTCTTTTATAAGACTATTTTTATTTGTATTATATACACGGTATTTGTCCATATCTATTATTTGCTGAAGGTAATAACAAAATCAGCAGCATACTTTACATGTAATCACACAGTAAGGCTCTGGTAAAAGAGCTCTGAGCTTTGAATCTCCAGCAATCCACTTCACTCCAACATTGCTTCTGAGATTGTCCTGCCACACTCAAGAGGTTTTAGAGTGACATATCACCTAGGTATAGTCACCAGGTCTCTGTTTTATTCAGAAACAAAGGACAAATATGTTTTACCTTTTATTTTTAAAGAGGAACTCAATAGGTGGGTCTATTTATTTGTATTAACAGTAGTACCCAAGGACCTTAGTGAAGTATCATAGTGCTAGCTGTTGCATGCATGCTGCCAAAGAACTTGCTTCTGAGAACTCACAGTATAGAAGTATGGTAACATGAAATTGACAAATCGGGTGGGGAAGACAGGAAGAGTATGGGTGCGTCTATGCTGCACCATTTTTCTGGAATAATGGCCATTATTCTGGAAAAACAGTACTAGCGTGCACACTGCAATTGTGTTATTTCGACAGAAAGTCAAAATAAGGAAGGGCTTTTTCCGATGGTGGTAAACCTCATTCCACAAGGAATAAGACTTTTTCCAAAAAAGCGTTTTTGGAAAAAGGTTTGTGTGGATGTGGAATAGGGAGTTTTGTCGAAAAAAGAGGCCTCCAGGAAATAACACAGGTGCCCTGCTGGCCTCTCTGTCCACACTCATCACAAGTCTATAGTTCCTGTTTCCTGGCAGCTCTTAAAGCTGCAGATACAGGGGACAGGGATTGTGGCAGGAAGCAGGCCCTGAGAGCTTCCAGACACTGCGCAGATGGCAGTGCCTGATGTCTGGGCACCACGTAGCAGCCACAAGCCCTCCAAGAACCCCCTGCCCATCCCAGGCAGCATGCACAGGGCTCCCAGGAGCCTGCCAGGGGCTAGAAAAGGCATGCACTGTCCTGGTCTGGGGCAGAGATCCTAGCCCTCCTCGAGGTGTGGGACAAGGAGGAGAACTTCCAGGATTTCTGTTCCAGATGCAGGAATGCGGAATTCTACGGCTGGATGGCTGAGAGTCTGGCCAGAAAGGGCCATACAAGGAGCCTGGAGCAGGTCTAGAGCAAGGTGAAAGAGCCTACGCAAGGGCGAGGGAGCACAACTCACGCTGCAAGGCAGGACCCCACTCCTGGTGGTGGACTTGGGCCTGGAAATGCCTGTCGTCGTCCCAGCCCAGGAGGAGGAGCAGGACAAGGAGGAGGAGGAAACAGCGAGCACCATCACCATGCTCGCTTTGGAACTGGTACTCCAGGACCTGGATGTCTCCCAGGCATTCTCTAAGGCTGGGGAGAGATCATCGGGTGAGTGCTCTTAGTTTTTCACACACGCAGGGTGGGGATGGCAGGTGCTGAGGGGCCTTCTCGGCCTGGCCATCGCGCTGTAATCCGTTCACGTAGATGCACGTGCAGCACAAGTCTGCGCCACACAGCCCCAGGAGGCAGCTCCAGAGCACCCCATGGCTCCTGCTCACAGGCTCTGAGGAAGCCAGAAACACTTCTGACCCCTGGTGGGGGGACACCCACCACCACAAGCCACTGCTGGAAGGAGGCTATGCATAAGGGCACACACACACACACACACAGACTCAGGAGTGCCACACACAGCACACGGGCATGCCACACACTTGAGGTAGCACCCGCTCCCAGAGATAGCGCTGCCAAGTGCAGGTGTGTGTACATCCCCGATGGAAGCCCAGGCAGCTCGAGGCCCCTATTCTGCCCATTGGATCCCAGTGTGGCCGGACACTTCCCTTGCCTGCTTGTCCATGGGACGGGGCGTTGGGAGCAGGAATCATGGTCCCCTGGGGACCTCTGGGCCCCTGTGAGGCAGGGCCCACTGTCCAGGCCACACATGGCCTTTCTCCTGGAACATCACCGTCCTCTGATCTGAGAATTGTTGCTCTCAGATCACTGATGAGGGCAAGGCCTCAGGCACAGTGTCTGCAGGGATGACTTGCACCTCTGTTTATTCTATCCAGCCGTAGCAGCTATTTTGAAATTTGGTGCTGTGTAGACATACGCATATGTGTAGATATACACATAGCACAAATTGTGTATCTTATTTTGAGTTTAGGGTGCTGTGTAGATGCACCCATTGATGCATTTCTTGCCTATGTTTGTTTCAAAGAGCTACAAGCCATGGTATAGGGATGGAAGTAACTCCCTGCTGTTTGCTCTAATTTAGCTATTTGAGCACAAAGCTGAAATGGATCTCAAATGGTGTATTTTCAGGTTCCCTACATTGATACATGTGCATGCAGCAGCCAGTGCAAACAAGAGGTCAGAGCTGCATCAAATGAATCCTCTATGTTATTATATATTGGTTATACAGACTAGCTCCCTGATGTTGCAGATGCTAGTGCTGCTGGTGCTGGTAACTGCTACAGAAGGCTATTCAGCTTCGCTTTGCAGTCTACTCTATCCTCTGATTCACTGGGAGATACAGTAGCTGTAGCAGCAGATTAGACTTTTTTTCTCTTCTCTCTTTTCTCTCAACCCCACCCCTGAGACCTCTGTGCTTTGACGTCATATGTGCTCCTTTCAGTTGCCATAGCAGCCCCATTCCCCAAGCCCTCTGCCTGTCTCCTCTGGTAGGTTCCACAATGGTACAGCCAGCATCACGCTGCACAATGGTTTCCAGGCAGTGAAAGAGGGTGATTCAGCAAGCCACTCTTTCTTCCTTTTTTATTTCATTATCATATGTTTTCTCTCCCTTTCTCTCCTCTGCTTTATTTTTTTCCCCAGGGTTTTTATTCAATACACTTTTTTAAAAATTGGTTTGCCTTGAAGTCACCTGCCCATCATTACAATTTTTTTTAATACCCCATCTCTTCCTCCTCAGTCTGGAATGTGGTTAAAAATACAACGTAAGGTCGCAGTTTGAGGGAAGGGTTGCTGTACCAGGAGCATAGTTCGCAGGCACGGAATGGTAGGTGGTTGATGCTAATATTCTACGACTAACCTGCCTTTGCAGGGTGGGCTGCTGAATATTGATTGTTGATTTAAAAAAGAGAGAGAGAGAGAGACAGATTATTGAAGTAAACTGCTAACTGATGCAAGAAAGCAGCAGCATTACACAGTTTGTGGCTGGAGAACCATCGTTTTCCTGTATTGGGTGTGTATGATCATTTCTATTTGGGCTCAATTAGGTGGCCAGTGGTTTTAGGAGCAGTACAGAGGCACAGCATGGATGGGGTGATAGTGGTTTAACAGCTGGTGCATGTAAACAGTAGTGCTGTACTAAGTCTCCTTACTTCTGAAAATATTGTGGCTTTCCTTGGGAGATATTTTCTTGTCTTTTAAATCAGCAAAGTAAACATTTTGTTTGGGTCTGTATCTATCTGTCTAGAGCTATACAAAATAAATGTAATAGTCCTTTTAAAAAAGGAATTGCTATTAACTAATACCTTTTGTGATGCAGAAGCTAAAAGTACTCGCATTGTGTATCGGGGTTAAATGTAAAAAATGGACAAAAACGCAGGGAGAGCAAGTATGCCTGAAAAATTATGGTGTTGGGATGTGTGGGGGTAGCTAATGGAAATTATAGGCAGGTGGAGGCATGTCTTTAAGGAAGAAGTCTCTTAAGGTAGGCATCATTCCATTGCATGACTTCCAGATCTAACTGAACAAAAACTGATGCATTTTACAGAGATACCAAAAGCCCTTAGGAAAACTGAGGAAAATAATTTGCTAGTGGTATGCTACAGAAAATAATTCAACAGTTTCTTAGTGCAGTGAAATGAATGTAGTTTATGGAAAAAATCCTCACACAAATCTGGTGGCACAGCTATTGCAACAGAATAACTATTTTGCTTCTTTTCTTTTGCAAAAGGGGGCTTATTACAAAATAATATGCATTTTCCTTGTAGAGTGACATGCCACAGTCATGCCTAATAAGCAAACTGTGCCCCTGGGGAATCTGAATGGCCTTGTTCCTTAAGTGATTGTTAGCTTGTTTACATGGGCTCCTTTTTACTGCATAGCTTCACCATATCCTCAATGCAGCTCTCCTCTTCCCTGATGGTGTTCAGTGTGAGTTTTGCAAGAACCCTGGTGAAAGATGAACCAGGCCAATATATAAATCCACATTTTACCAAAGGAAATTAAAACAGAGGGAGAGTTTTATAGGGAAATACTAAATAACATAGTATGCATTGTCAAATTATAGATCCTCTCTGCAATGATAGATATTTTGTCATGCATGGCCAATATTTTGAAAATAGGTGGTGGAAGAGAGAGCATTCATGTACATTATTCTGGAATTGTTTCTGTTATGTTCTACCACATGCAAACACATTTGACTGAGATTACATGGACACAAGTAGGGTATGGAAACTCTGATCCTCTGACCCTTCAGACCATGTCAGTGACTACATAGGATATGCTGGAGTGAGTGCCCTCTTTTCCCTGGTTTTCCTTCTGCTGAGTATTCTTTCTAGACTCAAAAGTGGCATAGAAATACCTATTTTTGTTGTATAGAGCAATTAATTTTTCTCCATTGGGAACACAAACGTGAATCACAGACATGGTTGGATTTCAGAAATCCATTAAATTGTATATTTTCTGTCCTCCCCCTCTCATATTCACACACATGCACAAGCTTTGAAACGGCAAGATAATTTGTCAGAGTCCCATTGTTTTAATATGTTGTTGTTGTAGTGGAGCTTTATGATTCCAGAAACATTTCAGAAGGGGATGAGGGTGAAAATCACTTAATGTGAAATATTAGCTGCCTTCAGCTGACTCTGCTTGCATGCTCAATATTAGAATGTCTCTCTTGTTCAGATAAGTGTGTATGTGCTGGAGGGCCGGTTTATGAGCAGAACCCAGCAGGGATGAGTGTGTTGTTTGCTGTCAATGCCTGGCACTTCTGCAGCCATTATTTGATGATTTCATAGTATAGGTCAATAATTGCAAGGCACAATATTGGTTGTGTGCTGCTGTTTTTGAAAGATAAATTTGATACTACAGTGGAAGATCTACAAAAATTCCCATTGTGTTATCCTTTTGCAATATGTTGCAAAACTCTTCAACCGCAGCAGGAGCAAAAGCAGGCCTCAAATTAATCAGAGTCCTCTATTATAAATACACATACAACATTTTTTTTAAATATCCAATTACTGGGAAATATAGAAAAAAAATCTACCTTTAAAACATACATTTAAGCTATAATGCAATGCAAATGAGCACCTTTCTTCAGATGCTTCCTGAATAGCAAAAACCATAAACATCCTTCTGATGAGCACTGTACACAAAGCAAGGCTTTGATATCCTGCACAGTGTGGAGAGCGCTCCAAACCACTTAAGCCTACCATTATCCAGGTCACATTTTTAGTTCACAGTAGTCCTAGTAGAAACAACGACTTAAAAAAAATTAATCATTGATAGCTACTATTCTTGCTGCTTTATTTCTTCATTGAGGTAACAGGCAGGAAGAAAAGGGAGAGACTTGGTTGAACCAGAATAACAAACATATACAAACTGGGTCCTGCTTTTATCCATTCTCTGCCTCCCTTGCTAAGGGTTCCCTGAAGCTCAGTGCTACCCTGCAAGAGAAATATCCCCTTCCCCACATGGTTGTAGATTTGGCATTAATCCAAAACTATGCTGTATTTGCTGCAAGCTGCTTCCCCCTTTAACATAGTACTAACGGCCACTGCCTTCTGAGCTGGATAGTGCTAGGATGTGGGGTAGGGTGGGGGTGGCTATGTTGGCTCTACAGTGGCATGATTTTGACATTGCAGGGCAAGTTGCCTTTGGGAGTTCTTTGTGCCACTTTCAGGGTGCAAAATGGGTACAGTAGAACACATACTGCAGCTTTTGGTGTAGAATCAAATAGTAAAAAAGGGGCAAAGGTCTCACCCTAAGGAACCAAATACTGAATTAAACATCGATGACAGTGGGAATGCATAGGATGTGAGTCAGTGTAAAATGTGGCTCATAACATTGTTTAAAAAGCTTGCCTGCTGTGATTAATGCATCCATCTTTTAAGTTTTCTTAATATGTTATTCTTATAATGCAGTCACTGTACCATCTTCTTTTGAGCTACTTTCAGTATGTGTTCTGAATGAATGGTAAGAAAACTTTACCTAAACCTTAGTGGGCTCATTGATACTGGACTGGAGCAACTGTCCACTTCACATGACAAATAACACTTATATTTACATTTATGACTTATATTGTTTGCTTAGAAATCCCCTCACTGTGGTGATATAACAAAAAAATCTTAACTCATACACACACAATGGTGGGTTAATGTAGGAATTTTAATTTAATGAGGATTTTCCTTCCATTTATTTTTTAGTCTTCATTATTTGTGTGTGGATCAATTACAAATTCAAGAACGATATTTATTTTTGATTATTTTTCTCTGTTTAGGGCTAACACTAGAAATTGGTACGAGCAGCAGGCCCGATTCAGTTATGGGAATTCAGGCATGAAGTTGACCCGTCTCAGAAATTTCCTATAGATGAGACATAGCACAAGCTGTGGTAAGTTACAACGATTCTTTAAAAATACAACTTACTGTTGATTACAAACTACTTAATGCTGACATGTATGCTGTTAAATCTGTCATTTTACATGCAGTCTGTTTTGGTCATTTTTAGTCAATATGAGTTACAGAACTGCGTTTTAAAACCTTATTATTGCTGCACTGGAATGTAATGGCAATAAGATTTTGGAGGAGGTATGAAGGCAGTACATTAGTGACATAAAAACCATGCAGTGTTATGACATAATTATAAGACTATGCCATTGTTTATAATTTTTATCTTTATTTGCTCTGAGATGGCTAAATGCACCTCAGTATGAGGAGTGCTTAGTGGGATATTTTGGACACAAATCCTCTTTTCTGTGGTTTGATGCAGCAGGATTTAGATATTTTTGTCAGATACCACTAGGAAAAGAAAATGAAGTTGTGAGTGAAACTGACCATCAGAGCTAAGTGAAGTGCAGAAATTAAGTAAGCAGCATGAATGGTGAAAGGCAAAAATATTAAAAGTTTATGTAGCTTTATTAACCCTGTGTGCCATTAGTATTGTAGGAAAGAAAGGTTTCTGTATGTATCATTTTGATCTTGATGGTGATCCACTGGGTTTTATTTTAATTATATGATTGGAGAAGAACTTCTCCAGGGCAGGAATCCTTTGTTTAACTCTCCCCATCCCCATGGAAAAATGCCAGATTCAAGATGGATTCCAGCACCAGGTGGCATGGTTGTATGTTTTTGTAAGACCAACCACAGTTTGGGCTTATTGGAAAAACAAAACCATTTACATGTTACCTTGTGCACTGGGCCATGAAGCCCCTTAAGTACTACTAATGGCTTTCATTAGAAATTCTAGATTAATAAGCAGGTTATTTCTAACTTAACATACAAGAATGATACACGCACAGTTGAACATAAATGGAATAGAAGTTACCCAACCTGTTTTGTATAAAGCATGTTCAAGTTATGCTTATTCCTATTCGAAAAATATTTCCATAAAATATGAGGATGTAGGGTCACAAAGGCATTTCACATCTGTAAAGGTTGTAGCACCAAGGTGAGATAGTGTCTGCAAAAAATCAGTACTTGCACATGTTAATAGGAAGAATTTCTTTCATTGGCTTGTTCATGGAGAATTAAAAAAAAATTATCAGAAATTTTGGGGTTTTCTTATTTTATTTTGAGATGGAGCAGTGATATGTTGAAATAATATTTACATGGGATCCTTAATGTATTTTAAGAACTTTAATATGGGACCAATGCCAATACAGATCTAGCTTTAGGTCCATTAACCTTTAGTATTGTTGCTTTTAGAATTTATTTATTTTACTAGATTTTTTTCCTGAAGATATCATCTTCACTTTCCACCCATTATATACATCATAGTTCACATAATACTAATTATTTTATAATTATTCCTCTCTCCTATTGTAATGCAACTTGAATCACTCATGCCTCAGGTCACCCAGGTCTTTTGCCTTAACATGGCAAAGACTGAATCTATTTCAGAATATCCAACATATTGACCAACACTTCTGCCAGTGCTTTTTTTACATGCAGGTTAGACGGGAAAAGCTCATTTGAATGTTTATCTTCTTCTGTTCCTCATGTTTATGAATTTCTAATCATTTTACAAATAAGTAGGAAAACTAATTCTTGTTCTAAAGAGCTGATAGTTTAAACACTTTAAAAAAGTCTCTGCACAGTAGGGATCCAGGCCTGTAAACATGCATGTGCTTGACTCTTGAGTACACAATCTGAATTCAGGACCTTGAAAATTACTCATTTGCACTGTATTTGTGATTGCAGTCTGGCACTTATGTGTGTAGATCTGGTAATTGCACTTGACTCAGTATGGCAGGGCTACTCAACTTTGGAAGCCCCGGGGGCCACAATGATACCCATAGCACATGCTGAGGGCTGCAACTTAAGTGTGGTTGCATATATATGCAAATATATGCAAATATTTGTGCAAATATATGCAAATAGCTCCTTTCATACTGACAGGCATGAATACAAAGACTAGGGCAAGACTACACAACACACAGGCCTCATTTAAGTCAGTTCTGCTAATATTAATAAAGTGCTATATTTACCCAATTTCCACCCATATGACAGCACTTTTATTGAGCAATGACAGTTCAGCAATTTAATTACTAAAACACATATCAACAGAAGACCATTATAGTGACTACTTTTTTGTTTTGGCTTCACAATTTTAACAAATTAAACAAAAACTGCCAATACAGTGTGTACTGAAATACAAGTACAATCAATGTGAAGTTAAAGGCACCGAGCGGAGAAGTGGCATGGCTAGAAAAGGAACCCAGGAATCCTGCTTTCCAGAATCCTTTCCTTTCCCCGCCCGCCCCACCAAGCACCAGCTCCCACAGTCCTCACAGAGATGGGAACCCCCAAATCTAACCAATAGACCCACTGCCCACCTACAGGAAAGGAAAGAAGTCAGAAGTTTTAACACCCAGTTCCCCTGCTCTAACAAAGTGTCCCTGTCCTCCCCCAGAACCAGGCACTCCCACTACAATCCAATCCAGCCCTCCCACTACAATCCAATCGCCCTCTCCTCCCCCAGAGCCAGGTACCGCCCAGAGCCCCCTGCTCTAATCCAATGCACCCACCCATCCCCCAGAGCCAGGCACCCTCCATCCCTCCTGCTCCAACCGAATGCCCCTCCCCTCCCCCCAGGGCCAGGCACCCCCAGCCTCCCTACTCTAACTCAATGCACATTCCCTCCCACAGAGCCGGGAACATAACTCTAGCAGGGTGGAGGGTAAGACTCTGGGTCTCACTGTAGCCACATGCTTTTCCTTCCAGGCGCTGGGGCCCATGTGCAGAGCAGCCGTGAATGGTCCAGGCGCATGGCATGGCTCCGAAGGTTCCATTGAAGGCATGTGCTGCTGCCCCCTCCCCGATCCTCTTTGCAGGATCTCTAAAAAAAGAGATTCATAAAGGAGACAAAACCCTTTGAGGGTCAAGATCAGTATCTCGCAATATTTCATAACAGTACAAAACTCTAGTTCTATCAGTGACTTTCTTTTTCATTGGTATCCTTATTAATGTTCAACACAGTAAGCCGTATTCTGACCTTGGTTTCACTGGGTATGTCTACTCTGCAAAAAAAGACCTGCAGCAGTGAATCTCAGAACCCAGGTCAAATGACTCAAGCTCACTAAGCTTGTTTTGTGGGGCTAAAAATAGTAGTAGTGACGTTTGGACTCAGACTGAATCTCAGGCTCTGAAACCTGGCACAGGGGCTGAGTCTCAGAACCAGTCTCCAGCCTGAGCCTGAATATCCACATTGCCGGTTTTAGTCGTGTAGTGTGAGCTGCCAAAGTCAGTTGCCCTAGGCACTGAGAATTGCTGCCATGGGTTGGTCTTGAAGTGTAGATGTGCTCACCAATATAAATATAGAGTAGCTCAAAACTTTGTGTCTGTTACCAGAGCTCGGCTATCATCAGAAGGAAGTGGGGACCATAAATGGTGGCTGGGTTAGAGTTCAAAATAGTGTCCTCATTTGTGGTAAATACCATCTTACCCCAGTATTACTACCATTATAAATAAGGTTTGGTTGTCTGAGCTAAGAACTGTTGGGTGTTACCGGCTCTGTAGCTTTGAATAGGTCACATAACCGCTCTACAACTCAGTTTTACCAGTTTTAAACTGTGGAGAGGGATGACATTTCCAAATATTCCAAGATTTCAAAAAATGAATTTTGATTTTAGTTGTCTACTGACTTTTGTTTGCTAAATGAGATCTGATATTCAGAAAGTGGATGCTCTGCTCTTTCTCAAAGTCAGGCCTCTTTTTAAAAGTTGGCTCTGCAACTTTTACTTCGTTTGTCTCAATCAGAATGTTGGCCTTTCTCCTTATGAGTTAAAGGGCAGTGTTTTCCAGATAGTGATCAAATGACTCAATTATTCCTGCCTAATCTGATAAAATTCAATAAAAAAGATAGTGACCGAGAGCGAGAGATAGGCGCAAATGTTTGGCTTTTAATCCAAATAAATGTAGTATCTGAACTCTTTGATTCACGTAAGTAGTGACTTATATTGCATAAATTAATGTTTGAAAAGGGCAGTGGGAAGAATTGTGATTATACTGGTGGTGGTTGTCTATTGACATTTAAAAATGATTTATTTTTTAGAAAAAGATTGAATACCTAGTAAAATCATCTTGTATTTTTTGCTGAACAGAATTTAGATATATTTACATTTTCCTCACTACTTGTTATGTTGCATCTATCAGTATATAAGCAAGCTGCACAATATGTTCCATTAAATGAACTTTCAGGATGGACTTATTGCCCATGATGAAAATGTCTACATTCTCCCATGTCAAAGGCAGAAAAAATGGTAAACATATCCTTTCAGAAACCCACAACAGACTGAAAAACAGTGACAGTTGATATTTGGTCATATCCTATGCATATTCTTCATGTGGGACAAGTATAAAATATATCCCAAAGGTATGTAAATGACAGAGAAAGATATGCTTTCTAGTGAAATAACTTGTGGCAGTTTGGGGGGAAATTCTTGAGCCACATAATACCTATTCTAGTCAATCAGTATTGTGTAAAACATACACGGTACCCAATAACAGAATTTACCCCCAATTTGTCCCAGAAGGTCTCAAAATAGTTAGATAAAACCAGTTACCACCTTCCTTCCAAAACCAAATGTGGAAATGAGTCATTTGAAGCCAGCTGGTGAAAAGTATGGTGAATCAAATCTCCATTCATTTCTAAAGATGGTAATGCTTCCTAAACTCCCCATATGTCCATAGTAATTCCTTCTGTCAGTTGTGACCTGCAAAAATTTCAGATCAGATGTTTATTTCCTCTTATTCGATTTTTGGAATAGAGAATTAAAAGGAGCATAAAATGAAGGTGTGGTTACATTGAGTTGTGTGCTGGTGTTGTATACTGCATGCTGGTTTGTTTGGTGTTTGGCAGTTTTTAGGTCATGTCAAGTTGTATGGCAATAGTATGATGTGCCTTGTCAATAGTTCAGCATGCTCGTACTTCTCACTGAAATCAGTGAGCTCACTATAGGATTTAATCACTGCTATTTCCTTTTTTTTTCAATCTCACAACTGCTTTCTAAATATCTGACCCTAAGTTGCTATGCATTCTTCTTTCCATCTGGCAGAAGTGTTCAATGTCTCCCAGGATCATGTCCCACATATGGGGGACAAATGCTTAGCTAGTCAGTATTTACCAATAGTGCTGGTGTAAAATTACCTGGGGGCTGGGTTACAGATCGCTCACTGCTAAACTTCTGGACCATTTAACCTCTCTGTATAACCCAACAAAATTCAATTTAAATAATATGAAGACTCTGCCATGAACAACCAGTATATTTTGATTTGAGGATGCACTGCTGACCTAAAGAAAAATCTAGATCAATAACAGAAAACCCTATATAATGCCAGGATGAGGGATGGAAAGAGGACTCATTGGTGGGTTGTGGTTTTCTGATGCTACAATTATGGGCATGATATGAGAACTTGCACACCAGGTAGTGGTAGGACAGGGAAAAGAGTAAGCAGAGGGCGCTAGAGAACTTGGACCAAACAGCCAGCCACCACTGGAGAATGTCCCATCAAAACTAGAAAATACTCTGACATCCATCTGTCAGTCCCAGTTAGGCTGATTGTGCAGCTGCCCTGTAAGCTTGTGTCTGTCTGGAACATCTTTACATCTTCTGTCCCTAAGTGTTAGGAGACTGTTGGCCCCTTACTAAAACTCAGTGGGAGTTTTTGGTTTGGTTAGCTTCCAGTATTAAAAGGAAGGGGAACGGTCTTTGAGAAATCAGGATCCCGAGACTGTCAGCCCAAGGAATAATGGAAAAGACCAGCACTCCAGGTCAGCCTGATTGCCAGGGAGGGCTGGCCAATGAGTGAGGAGTCTGGGGGAGCTAGCTAAGGAGACAACATGTGACTGAGCTGAGCTGGGCAGGGGAGCCATGCCAGCCAGAGACAGTCCAGAGAGCAGATCCATGCTGGGAGCAGGGCTGCAGCCACAAACCATGAGACACAGCCCAGCAGCAGGGTCATGCTGGGAGTGGGGGTGCAGAGAGACAGGCCAAAGAGCCAGCTCAGGAACTGGAGGCAACACGGCAGAGAGTGGACCTGAGCGCAGTAAGCTATAGGGGAGAGCTGGGGGGACCCTGGGTAGAGGCCTTGCAGGCCAGGCTGTGGAGGGGCTGAAGCTAGGGGAAAGGATTCTGCCACCCAGAGCAAATGTCTGACCTGCAGCATCCCTGCAGCACAGCCAGGGCCTGAGAGAGGCCTGGGACCTCCAAGGAGCGGACTGTGAACTCTCCTTATATTCCAGAGGTGCTGTGTGTGCGTCTCTGTGCCACAGAGCAGAGTGATGTGTTTTCCAGTAACTTTTTCCATTTTCCCTTATTCTTTTTTTAAATTTGACTGTTTAATAAATTATATTTGCTTTGAACTCTATGAAATCATCAGTGGGTCTGCAAAGCATTCCATGTAAAGGGAGCACCCTGAACTGGGGACACCTAGTTCCTGCCCTGGGTGGCCACAACAAGGTTAGGGGTTGAGCTCCCAGGAAACCTGGGCCCAGCCTTGTTGGGGTTATGAGGACTCTCTGAGCTTTTCCTGAAACAGAGCTGCACAGTTTAATTGCAAATTATGTCTCCATTAATTTCAGGTTAGGTTTTACTCATCAGTTCATGACAAGAGATTTTTATGGCATCATGAGTGCCTGATTTATCATTGTATTTAAATTAACTTGATTATACAGTACCAAGTTGTATTAAGAGAAGTAGCTTTCATGCCTTACAAATATGGCCATGAGCCTTTTTTGTGACTACCATAATGGCAATAACCTATCTAAATGCTTTAGCCTTTCTTACCCGTGGAGAATAGAATAGCTCTCAAGTTTCTTTAGCAAGTATGAATTCATGTTTCTACTACACAAACAAATGAGCACACCATGCTTCTAAATGTAAGGTCAGAGCCTCAGATGATAAAAATGAAATGCCATTGAATTCAGTGGACTATTGGTGGTTTATTCCAAATGAAGATTTGTCCCTGAATTTCAATTGAATCAATGTATGTGCTGACAAAGCCAATTTGTATCATTTTTGTGGTATGTTTCATTATGAAGTTTCTAGGATTCTGCTTGCTTTTCCTGTACTTTTATCTGAATGTAACTAACTCCATTATGTCCCATGTTGCAGTGATCCAGTAAAAAATTGTTTCTGACCTTCAAAATGTATGTAGCAAAGGCCTCTTACGAATTATAAAACAATATTGTCAATGTTTTAAAAAAAATGGGTTCGAGGCTTAACTACCATCCCCTCTTGAGATTAGCTTAAAAAGTATGCCATTTAAAAAAAAAAAAAAGAAGTGTTAATTTGCCTTTGTTTTCGGAACCTTTAGGATAGTCTTGGCTCATGTTTTAAAGCATTTGTCTGTAACTTTTTTGTTTAAAATAAAAAGCCAAGATTCTCATATAATTGGATGACTTCAGGAGCTGGGATTGTAAGAAAAACACTCAATAGTGTGAAAATCACAATAAAAATGTGAGTGGACAACACTGGAAGATTTCAGGCATACCCTACAGGAGTAGTCACACGTTTTTGATCCAGCTCCATAGTAGTTTTGTAGTCTGATCTTGAAAATATTGTTTGTGGTAGTTGCTGTTTTCTGGCAGGTCCAAAGTCCCGGCCTGGACCCATGTTATAGCCATGAAGGTGAGAAGGCCTTCAAAGTTAAAGAAATTTTTGAAAGCCTCTTACTAAATCACAAAGATGGAATAGTAATCTACAAATAGGCACTTATCCATATATTTTGAGATATGCTGTGTACTAAAAGGACCTTGCTGATGTTATTGAAAGTCTTTGTGGCTGGTTCTGTGGTTCTCATGCTGCCCAGCTCTTCATGTGCCATTTACACCCTCTCTCACAAAGAAACGAGCGTTTAATAAACAACCTGAAGATACTCCAATGACTGACAATTTGTTACCAGAAACAGCAGTTCTTTCTTTGTTCCTTTGAAAGCTGTCAGGACATTGCTAGCCTCTTTTTTTTCATCATCTCCTCCTCTCTCTTCCTCCTCATGGCACACCTCCTCTCCCCTCCTCCCCCTGGCCAAAAAAAAAAAAAAAAGACACAGTGGGCTTACTGTCTTTTTATTATCCCCCGTAGTGAGCAGGGGTGGCTGCTCACTGACCCCGAGGGAGAAGAACCCCTCTCCGAACCTGGGTTGACCGAGCCAGGTCCTGCCCCTTTAACTCTCCAGAGGCCAAGGGGCGGGGGCTGGAGCATAAAAGCCCAGACCTGGAGCTTAGCCGGGGCCCAGCCACCGGAGGAAGCAGAGGCCTGCTGCCCTGAGCTCCCAAGCCAGAAGGGCCCTGAGGACCTGGCAGAGGTTGAGGACTGGCCCAGACCGCTGGGCCCATGCGCTGAAGTGGAGTCTTTCTTTATCCTACCCCAGGGTGCAGACTACCAGGACCCCGAGAACCAGCAACTGACCTGGACCCAGGTAGATGCCGAGGGGGAGTTAGGAAGTGGCCCAGGGGAAGCCAACGACTGTCAGGCTGATCTAATAACACTTTAAAGTGTGTCAACGTGTTGCAGATCGGATCCCCGCTGACCCCAGTGGCCACCAAGGCTGCCACTGCTAGGGCCCTGGGCTGGGACGTGGTGGAGTAGGGAGGGTCCATGTACCCTTTGCCACCCCACTTACTGGGTGGCAGTCTCTCCCTCCCCACTCGTGCCTGGGGAACTGTGTTTGTTTTGCTGCCCCACCCTGAACCAAGGTCTGGGCTGCACTGACTCTGGAAAAGCGTTTGCATTACTGTCTGCTGGGGTTGAGAGGAGCCGCTGGACTGTTGCTTACAGGCCTGAGCACAGGTCAGGGGCCCAGGACTAAACCAGGTGGCTTACACCCCCTCAAATATGTTTTGGAAGGGAGAAGTCTGTGGTCCTGATTCTTATCTTGCTATATACAGTAGACTTCCGATAATCCGGAACCTATGGGACTTAGGTGGTGCCGGATTATCAGATATGCCGGACTATCAGGAGGTACTATAAGCAGGTTATATATACACTATATACATTATATACTGTATATAAAGTGTTCTTAACCCTTTTTATTGTACATACTGTATACAGTATACTGTAATGTTTTAGTTTTTAAGCCTTTTTACCCTTTTGCTCAGTTCAGCTGCTGCGCTGTTACCTTGTGACTTATTTTTTGCCGAAGCTCACTCACTAGGCTCTTGCCATTTTGATGCCGGACTATCAGGAGTGCCGGACTATTGGATGCCAGACTATTGGAGTTTTACTGTACATGCCAATGGCATTCTCACTGTGGCTGCTTTCGCACACCTCATCTTAAGATCATGATGATGTTGATATCAATGGCACAACTGCATTGAGTCCTCAATCTGCTGCTCTCTACCTTCAGCAACTAAGGCTTTGTCTACACTAACAAGTTTTGCTGCCAAAAACTGCCTTTTGTTGACAAAACAGCGAGAGTGTTCACACTACAATGCGACTTTTTGTAGGGAAAGACACCCAGTTTTGGCAACAAACTTCCACCGCCCTCCCCGTGAGAGACTTTTGTCTTTTCCCCTTCTTTTTATAGTCGACAAAGAATCAGGGTAGACTCTGTTGTTTGTTTTGTTGGCAGAACTGGCTTCTACCAGTGTCCCACAATGCCTGCCCTGATGGCTCTGCTCAGTGTTTTGATCTCTGCTGTCCTGCAGGCATGCAGTTCTCCCTTTTCAAAGCTTCAAGAAGTGTCTGACAGCTGAGTGAGCTGCTCCATTTGAGGGGGGAAAATAACAAATCATTGAACCACTTCTGTTCTCTAAGAACACAGCAGCAGGCACACTTCTGCTGCAGGGGAAGGGGGATAAATACTGTGTTGCTTTGACATTCCTCAGCATGGAGACCTCACAGAGCTACTCATGCTACTACTCCCAGCCACTGAGATTGTGAGGAGAAAACTCAGAGGGAATCCCAAGAAGTATAGGGTTTAGCTCTGCCTATGGGTGGTCGGTGAAGGTAGGGCTGGGGGAGGCAAGCTGCCGTGCACACCCACCAGCACCACGACTGGGAAGGGAGGAGGGTGAGTGGCACATGGCTCCAGGCTCCCCAGCTCCGGAGCATGGGAAAGGAGGACGGCTTGTGTCCCCAGCCCCGGAGCATGGGGAGGGAAGAGGGTGCGTGGCCCCAGCCTCCCTGGCCCCAGAGCAATGGGAGGGAAGAGGGCGCATGACTCCAGCCTCCAGGGAGGGCAGGCACTCAGAGTTAGCAACAGTCGCCCCCAGTATGCCTACAGTAGGCATTTTGGGGGTGGAGTATGGGCGGGGCTTATACTGGAAGCCCAGGGCTCTGCCTTCTCACAACACTGCACTGTGGGATACATACTTACAGTGCATTGCTCACTCTGTCAATGATGGTGTCCCCAATGTGGACGTGATCTGTTGTCAGAGACAGCAAATGTGGACACCCTCTGGTGATGTTTATTGTCCCGATTTTTTTGGGGTGTCAACACAAGTTTTGTCCAAAAAACTTGGTACTGTAAACATACCTTAAAGGAAAATAGTAAAAATAGGAATAAGAGAATTGTTTTTTGTTCTAAACCATTGTACAAGTTAGCAGTTGAATCAGTATCTCAGATTTTAGAATGCATATGGATCAAGAGTGATTCTATAACTGCTAAATTTGTGATTTTGACAAATAATTCTGGCTGTAAGATGGCTATTCCATTAATTACTTTGGAACTATTAGCATCATTATATATAATTAAAAGTTAAGTATGATGCAAACAACTGTGCCAGATTCTGAGTTGCTCAGTTGTCTTCAGGAGAGATATATTGACTACTCCAGATGTGGATGTCCCATTATTTTTTTTAAAGACTTTAGAAATAACAGGGAAGATATTACTTTTTAAGAGTTTATTCCAAAAGTTCACAAGCATATATAAAAGAGCATAATTATTATGCAAAATACCCAAGATTTGCATGCAGATTATAACAGAAAAATCAAATATCCAAGCACAAGAGACTCTGAAAACTTTGATAAAACAGTAATAATATTTTGCATTTATATGGTAGTTTCCTAATAGAAACTCTCAAAGCGTTTTACAGATAACCCTTTCTTTGCAGGTAAGTATAAATCAAATATATGAGCAGACTGATTTTTAAATGGTCTTTTTTCATGGAGGGAAGTGCTAGAGCTGGGAACCAAATTTTCTGTCTCACAATCCTTTGCCTTAGCAAGGCTGTTTTTTTCCCCAGGACACCATCTATGTCCCATCAAATCGCTGCGCCCGCCCGCTTCCATTCCCTTCCTCTCCAAATTAATTTATAACTCTATTGTCAACTGAAGAATTGCTTTTTGACTCTACCATTGAAAATGTGAAAGGGTTATTCACTTAAATGTATCCCCAAAGTGATGCCAAATGGAAAGCAGTGGTACTCAGCTTTTGAATTGTAATGAGGCATCCCCCTTTCCAAAATATCTTGGGTCAGACCCTCGCGGTTGATTCCCTGTTGCCCAGTGTGACGAAGTGCATGTGCATAAAAGTGTCCATAACATTAATCCAGAGCCAAACAATTTTATCAACAAAATAATTTTAAAATTCTCCAGAGCGAAGAAAAAATTAGCAGATTAATAAATCTTCCCACCATCTGGAATAGTTCCACTGTGTGGGTACGTCTACACTACATGCCTCTGCCAACAGAGGCATGTAGATTAGGCTACCCGGCATAGGAAAATGAAGTGGCGATTTAAATAATCGCCCCTTCATTTAAATTTAAATGGCTGCCGCGCTGTGCCGATCAGCTGTTTGTTGGCTCAGCGCGCTAGTCTGGATGCTCCGCGGTCGACATCAAAGGCATTTGTCGACCTCCCCGGTATGCCTCGTGGGATGAGGTTTACTGGGAGGTCGACAAATGCCTTTGATGTTGACCGCAGAGCATCCAGACTAGCGCTGAGCTGACAAACAGCTGATCGCCCAGCGCCGCAGCCATTTAAATTTAAATGAAGCGGCGATTATTTAAATCGCCGCTTCATTTTCCTATGCCGGGTAGCCTAATCTACATGCCTCTGTCGCCAGAGGCATGTAGTCTAGACGTACCCTGTGAGACTTTGCAAATGCTATGGTGAAGGTGAAGCTCATCTATGAAATCTTCTCATCTATGAAATTATCTCTGAAGTTATTGCACATTACAGTCCATCAAAGCTCCCTGGGATGTTCTTGTAACATAAGGCTTCAGATACAGGCATCCAAAGATCAGTATTCAATTTTGTTCATTGTTAGATGCGTGGAAGGGGAAGAGAAAAAGGAAAAAAATTTGAAGGGGACTGTACCAATATCATCTATGGGATTATCTTAATTTTTCCCCTTTTGATATATGAAGCATCTGCATTTAACACTCTAATGATTTCAAATTACCCTCTGTTATCCACTTTTGAAAATTTGATGGACTATTATTACTCTAATGCAGTGGTCCCCAACCTTTTGGGGCTGCTGGGCGCCAGGGGGCAGGGCCGCTCACGCCCAGCTTGTCCGGGGGCAGGGCCGCCTATGCGCTGCGCGCCCGGGGCTGGCACCGTGCACGTGCCGCACGCCCGGAGGCAGGGCCGCCCATGCGCCTGGGGCCGGCACCGGCATGTGTCGTGTGCCCGGGGCCGGCACCGGCATCCGCTGTGCGCCCGGGGCCGGCACCGGCATGTGCCATGTGCCCGGGGGCAGGGCCGCCCATGCGCCACTCACCCGGGGGCCGGGGCGGCCCAGATTGTTCGGCAGGTGCACATAAATGCCCCGGCGGGCGTCGTGGCGCCCGCAGGCACCGCGTTGGGGACCACTGCTCTAATGCATGGATTCTCAACCTGGGTGTTAGGAATGAATACAGGGGACATGGCATCCTTCCCTTTCTTCATAGAAGGGAACAACAAAACTTCTTTGTGTTTGTTACTAGGATTATTAACACCTACTTGGCTAACTGGTTAACTAGTAAGCGATTGCTTATCAGTTAACTGTCCCAGTTAACCACAACAACCCTCCCCCCCCCGCGTGATCTGCATTTAAAACTCGGGCCAGCAGGCTGGCTCAGTCCCACCCGACTGGTCCAAGTTTTAAATGAAGAACACACAGGGGATCTCTCTCAGATCTGCCTCCCCCTGCCTCCATGCTGCCGCCACTGATACGGAGGCAGCAGTGCAGGGGACGGGGGAGCTGGTACACGCGGGGAGCTGGCTTTTAAGTCAGCTTCCCACATGTACCAGCTCCTGCTGAGCTGAATGCCCAGGCAGGTGGGAACTGGTGCTCGCTGGGAGTCGGTCCTGTCCCCCTGTGCTGCTGCCTCTGATACAGAGGCAGCAGTGCAGGGTGTATGGGGGAACCAGGAGCCAATGCTCGTGGGGATCGGGCTTAAAAACTTTTAAGCCAGCTCCTTGTGAGCACTGGCTCCTGCCGCCCACTCCTCCCCCCAGAATGTAAATGTGTAGCTGCTGAAAATTTCATCAGGTACGTGTTCACAGAAATGCATTTTCATATTCCTACCTTGAGGGCTTTCCAGCTGAGGCTTTCCCACCCGCAGAGCTTTCTATAAGAGGGGAATTACTGGAATTATAGCTTATCAATGCAGACAGGCAAGTCCCATGAGTAGAAACTAAAGAGAGGAAACACATTGACATTGAGATGCTTTATTTTGCTTGTATGTCCTCCCATCAGTAATACCTGAGTACCTCCAACATATTTATGCATTTATCCTCATAACCATGTCAGGTAAGGAAAGATGATTATCCCTATCTTGCAGACATGGAACTGAGGCACAGAAACTGAAAAATTTCCTTAAGGTTGCGTAGGAAGTTTGTGGCAGAGCCAAGAATTGAAACAAGATCCCTCCGGTACCTTATCCACAAGATCATCCTCCCTCCCCAAAGCACATGCAGTAGCACTTGATTTAAAGAACATTTTCATAAGATAGCACTGGAGAGAAACAAATGACCAAAGAAGGAAGGTGATGTTGAAGAGAAGAAGAGCATCCCCCTAATGTTAAAGAAAGTGAGAGGAAGAAGTGTAGAGCATGGTGACTAAATATGTTTGTCCTGGGCTGTGACCAAGTTGTCTTGATTCTGTAGACAGTGCTGTGCTACTGTTTGTACCAATTTCTGCAAGAGACCTCAATATAGTTACCCCATATCTTTTAAATAAATGCTTCTTGATATGTCTTGTTGCAAGGTCTGACAAAACCCTCAGTTAGATGAACACTCTGGCTTGATGCTTTAAAGGGTGCCCACATCAGAGAAAATAGATTTTAAGTCCTTTCTATTAAGGTTATTTAGCAGAAGGCACACTGGAGTATGAGATCTTGAAAAAAAATCTACTTACTGAGCAGGCAGATTTGTTTATCGGTACTTAAAATTGCCATTCATTATTCAGATACAGGTGACTTCTAACTGGAAATACGGCAGTAAAATGACAGTTTACAGGAAAATAAAAGTAGAATTTAATTTTCACTGATTGAGGGATCCCTTTGCAATACACCTTTGTGGGCTCCTCAAAAGCACAAGGAGGCTTATGTGGTTGTGAATGCTGAGCACAGGATAAATGGACCTTATAGAGTGTGTGTGAATTCCCCTGGACTTCCCAGTCCCCCATCTCAGAAAAATTGTACAGCTTCACCCCCACTCCTCTTGGGAAGACCCTGTTAATGTGATAGCTGGTGGTAATCCCACAAAAAAAGAAAAATTTGCATACAATGCTCTTTTCCCATAATGGTTCATAAACATCTTTGTGTTCAAACCACGATCTTTAGCTGAAATCAAACACAGGTTCTAATTCTACTGAAATACTGTAGACAATCACTTCCTTAGTTGCACTGGAATCCTGTTTGCAGATGTTTATTGTTGGTTTGTACTAGGCAGCATTCAGTTATACATCTGTTTGTGTAGATCAGGAGAAGGTGGTCTGGGGTTTTGTTTTTTGTTCTAGGTGTAATGTGTTTCCTTTGGTATCCATAGCGCTGTCTTAAAGGAAAGGGAATTTTGGATAGCAAATGGGACAGGCACTCTGCTACAGATATGATTTTTAAAGAGACATTGTTTCAATAGATATTTGTCCTATTTTAGAAGGATTTATAAACCAGGGCCTCATTTAAGTAGGACGATTTTATGGGGATTTGCCTCTTCAGAGAAGATTCCAGAGAATGGGATGGGGTGTGTGTGTGAGGATTTTTCCATTGTATGAAGATGAGTCTGTTTTATTTGCATATATGTAGATTGTGTAAGTGGCAGCACTTACGGTCTAAAAGTCTATTCACAACAGATTTTGGAAACATCAGGATTTGAGGGGATATGTCTTCTGGCACATTTGTTACCTCAGGATATTTGCCCGTTTTTGCTTAATTCCTTCATTGTAACCTCAGAAGTAGATTATTTTGTAGAAATACTAAAAGCACTTTTTGAAGTTCCTTTTTTATATAAAAAAGATTTCATGTTTAATGGAATAAAAAGCTGCACTGTTTGTGTATGTCATTGCTAGAGTAGTGGTGAACTTCATTTTGTGTTTTGAGCTATCTTGTGGAAGGCTTTGTGTATGTTGTAAATTGACATATAAACTACTTGCATTGGTATATAGTTAAAATGCAGCACAAAAGTATTATAATTATGTATCATCTTTGTGATGTTGCATTCACATCATGATTTGGAAACTAGGGGCTGGTTCCTTCTTCATGAGAAGTAGGGCTGCAAGGTCAGACACTCACATTTGATTTGCCTGCTTCAAAGGAAGTAGGAGGTTACTATAATGTGGAGTTAGTGACAGTAGAATATGTATAAAAATTCTGTTCAGTGTTAGTGAAGTTAGATAGATAATTCACAGCTTAGAAGCTTCAGGGGGTAGCCGAGTGAGTCTGTACAGGTAAACTGAAAAAACAACAAATAGTCTGGTAGCACTTTATAGACTAACAAAACATGTAGATGGTATCATGAGCTTTCGTGGGCACAGCCTACTTCTTCAGATGACCGGAGTGTTGGATGCCACAGCTTAGAGTTCACTTTCCTGCTGTGACTCTAACAGTTAAACATGAGGTGTGAATTAAATTAATTACCATAGAATCATAGGATTGGAAGAGACCTCAGGAGGTTGAGTCCAACCCCCTGCTAAAAGCAAGACCAATCCCAACTAAATCTTCCTAGCTAGGGGTTTGTCAGGCTGGAACTTAAAAACCTCTAGGGATGGAGATTCCAACACCTCACTAGGTAACTCATTCCAGTGCTTCACCACCCTCCTAGTGAAATAGTTTCTCCTAATATCCAACCTAGATGTTTTCCACTGCAACTTGAGACCATTGCTCCTCCTTCTGTCATATGCCACTACTGACAACTCCCTCTCTCCATCCTCTTTGGAACCCCCCCACTTCAGGTAATTGAAGGCTGCTATCAAATCCCTCCTAACTCTTCTATAGACTAAATAAGCCCAGATCCCTCAGCCATTCTTCAAGTTATGTGTTCCAGCTCCCTAATAATTTGTTGCCTTCTGCTGCACCCACTCTAATACGTCCATATTCTTTCTGTGATGGGGGTCTCAGAATTGGACACAATACTCCAGATGTGGCTTCGCCAGTGCCAAATAAAGAGGAATAATCACTT
This sequence comes from Rafetus swinhoei, assembly GCA_019425775.1. NCBI lineage: Eukaryota > Metazoa > Chordata > Testudines > Trionychidae > Rafetus > Rafetus swinhoei. Next base: position 123,737,167 of record CM033449.1, read on the forward strand.
TCCTAGATCTGCTGGCAACGTTCTTACTAATGCACCCCAATATGCCATTAGCCCTCTTGGTGACAAGGGCACACTGCTGACCCATATCCAGCTTTTCATCCACTGTAATCCCCAGATCTTTTTCTTTTTTTCCTGCTTAGCCACTGGATCCCCAGCCTGTAACAATGCTTGGGATTCTTCCATCCCAATGCATGACTCTGCACTTGTCCTTGTTAAACCTCATCAGATTTCTTTTGGCCCAATCCTCCAATTTGTCTACGTCAGTGGTTCCTAAACTTTTCAGCATCACGCCCCTTTTTTGATTTTTGAGAAACCATCCCCCCTCTCGCCCTCAATAGCAGCAAAACTTGTTGAGCAAAAAAAGGAACTGACTGGGGCCGAAAAACAAAAATAGCAGCAAAACTTGGGGGGGGGGGAGCGCCCCCCTGGAATTTCTTCATGCCCCCCAAGGGGGGCACAGCCCCCCAGTTTGGGAACCCATGGTCTACATCACTCTGGACCCTATCCCTACACTCCAATGTATCTCCTAGCTTAGTGTCATCAGTGAACTCGCTGAGGGTGCAATCCATCCCCTCATCCAGGTCATTAACAAAGAGGTTGAGCAAAATTGGCCTCAGAACGAACCCTTGAAGCAGTCTGCTTTTCACTGACTACCAACCTGACGTTGAGCCATTGATCACTGCTCAATATTGAGCCTGATGTTCTAGCCAGCTTTCTATCCAATTTATAGTCCATTTATCTAATCCATACTTCTTTAACTTGTTGGCAAGAATAGTGTGGGAGACCAAATCAAAAGCTTTGCTAAAGTCATGGCGGTGCCCATGATATACCCATTTCCCCAGTCCTTTCATCCTAGCATTTCAAAGCATTTTAGAAGCATTAATAAGCCTCATATCACCCCGGGAGATAGATAAGTAATAGTATTCTTGTTTTACAGATGGGTAAACAGACTAGAGAGTAAGTGACTTGCTCCAAGGTGACATGCTGAGTCATTGGCAGAGTCAGGACTCAGATCCCAGCAGTTTGAACTCCTAGAGCCCGTCTGTAACCACTGAAGACCACTGCCAAAATATACATTTTTACAAGGACTCTTTACTTGTTTTTTTAGTCTGTGTAGTGAGGTGGAGGGCCATCCACTGACCTAGAGTGGGAGGAGCCCCTTACTGAGCCCTGTTCGGCCGAGTCCTGTCCCACCCCACCACCTGGCTGGAAGTCATGAGGAGGGGCCAGAAGTATAAAAGGCAGACCCAGGAGTCCAGTGAGGCCGCAGCTGCTGGAGGAGTCAAATGCCTACCCTGCACTTCCAAGCTAGGAGGCTGCTGTGGACCTAAAGGAGGCCAAGGACTGGCCAAGACTGCCAGGACCACAGAAAGACTTTGACCCCCAAGGAACTACTTATGCTGACAGAGGTTCCAGAACACCACAGCCCAAAGGACCTGTTATTGAGCCAAATACGCCTACCCTTGGTCTAGCGTACCAGGCCCTTAATTTGGAGGAACCAGAACCTGTGAGAGTGAGCGTGTCATAGTCAGGATCCCCACTGACCTAGTGACAGGCCACTGTTGGGGCCCTGGGCTGGGACGCAATGGAGTAGGTGGGCCAGTGTCCCCCCCATGATCCTAATCAATGAATGGCATTTCCTCTTGCTTCGCAAACTACCTGTGATTGTCTGCTCCCTGCCTGAGCTAGGAGACCTGGCCAGTTGTTGCCCCACCCTTAACTAAGGCCAGAGCCCCTATTGACTGTTGCTCAGTTTAGTATACATCTGAGCACTGGGACTGTGTGCTACTGTTTGTTGCCCTGCCCTGAACTAGGGCCTAGACTTATTGACTATTGCTTTAAAGGCCCAACCTGAATCTAGGCCTGAGACCTCTTAAACTATGTGTTGCCCTGAGTTAAGGCCTGGGTTTAGTGATTATTTAAAGGCTCAGGTCTAGGGATGTAAGCAACTAATCTAGTATCCAATAAGCAAAAGTGGGGTAACCAGGACCGGGTGTGAGCCGGGAATCAGCTGAATCCCTACTCGTGCCCCGTCCCAGATGCTGAGCCTCTGCTTTTTAAATGTATTAAAAGCCTACTGGCTCTTAATATATTTAAAAATCAGAAGCGCAGCTGGGGGACCCAGTGTAAGCTGGGAATCAGCTGGCCCGGCTCATGCTTGGTCCCTCTTCTGCGCTTTATCCTTTTAAATGTATTGTAACCCCCCCGGAGATTGCCTAGATTCCTGGGGCTCTGTCTGCTGGCAGCTCAGGGAGCGGCACACTGAGTTTGCCTTGGCTCCCCCTCCCTACCAGGGACAGAGTCTGCCCGGCAACCCATAGGGAGGAGGACCCATTGTTTGAGGAGTCTGGAGCCAGACAGGGCAAGGGGAAGGCTGGCTGTGTGGGAGCTAGTAAGCCCCAGGCCTGCATGCAGGGTTTCCCCCTGAGAACTAGCCTCTAGGGACCTGAAGGCAGGATCCCTCAGCTGGGTTTTATTTCTCTGCTGTTGATTCCCAGTTTGTAGAGTTTGCTGGGAAACTTCCCCAGCCAGGCTGAGTTAGATCTCCGGCTCCCTGGGTGAGACCAGTCATTGCATGGTCAGCTCTGCTCTGTCTGCTAGTTCAGGGCTGCTGCCTGCTGTGTGTGTGTCTGAATGCTGGGGTAGGAGATTATAGTTTGAATTTTAGTGCAGTTGTGTGGCCTGCACCTTGAGCCTTGCACCCCTTTGTGGTGAGGAGAAATTCTGGGACTGTAGCAGCCTGATTCCTGCCTGAAGAGGATCCCTGCCAGAAGAGACCAGCCCCTTTGCAGTGACTGAGTCATCTCTGAACCTGAGGCTCATTCATGGAGTGTGTGAGTGCACCATCTTTTAGTTAGTAAGTCAGGGAATTTGTTTGGGGATTTTATAACCTGCTGCATATTAAATCTATGGAGGGATTTACCACCTTCTCCCACTTGTGAGTCCTTTGGGCTGTACTGGACCCAGTCAGCCCCACTGCAGAGAAGAAATTTGTGGTCATAAGTCATCAAGGGCCCCAACAAAGTACGCGTACCAACGGGACACTAATCTTACAGTTGCTGGGCACCGGTGACCCTAAAAATAGTGTTTTACCCTGTTATGTTATATTTATCTCCTGTTTAATATAATTGTGTTTAATATAGTGTATGTGTTTGTGTTATTTTCTGGGAGTCTCCAACTATCTGGCAAGTACGTGGGGATTCCCCTGGGTTAGAATTTTCCTCCCAAGCTGCCCTGGTGACCCTGTCAGGAAGGAGTGAGGGGGGTGGAGGCACCGCCAAATAAATCCATCGGAAAAAATAAAGTTGAGTGTGTGGCGGGATCCAGAAGAATCCAGACCTATCCACCCAAACCTGTAAGCAGATTGGCATTAAAGAAGGTAACCAGGTGGAGAGGGGCGCTACAGTATTAAGAGCTGGCAGCCTCTTAATACATTTAAAAGGCTGAAGCACAGTGAGGGGGACTCGGTGCAAGCCAGGAATCAGCTGTCCCAGTTCACATCAGGTCCCCCCACTGCACGTTAGCTTTTTAAATGTATTAAGAGCCTGTAGGCTCATTAATACATTTAAAAGGCAGGACCGCAGCAGGGTTAGCTCCTGGGGCCAGGAGCTAACCCCACAGTGGCTCCCCTGGTTATCAACTAATTGACTAGTATCAGAGGGGTAGCCGTATTAGTTTGAATCTGCAAAAGCGGTGGGGAGTCCTGTGGCACCTTATAGACTAACCGAAGTGTTGGAGCATAAGCTTTTGTGGGCAAAGACCCACTTCGACAGATGCATGTAGTGGAAATTTCCAGAGGCAGGTATAAATATGCAGGCCATAATCAGGCTAGAGATGACGAGGTGGATCCAATCAGGGGAGGATGAGGCCCACTTCTAGTAGCTGATCTGGAGGTGTGAATACCAAGAGAGGAGAAGCTGCTTTTGTAGTTAGCTAGCCATTCACAGTCTTTGTTTAATCCTGAGTTGATTGTGTCAAACTTTAAGATGAACTGTAGTTCAGCAGTTTCTCTTTGAAGTCTGGTCTTGAAGTTTTTTTGCTGCAGGATGGCTACCTTTAGATCTGCAATTGTGTGTCCAGGGAGATTGAAGTGTTCCCCTTACAGGTTTTTGTATATTGCCATTCCTAATATCTCATTTGTGTACATTTATTCTTTTACGTAGGGACTGTCCAGTTTGGCCGATGTATATAGCAGAGGGGCATTGTTGGCACATGATGGCATATATTACGTTAGTAGATGTGCAGGAGAAAAATCCATTCTCTTATACTGGAGGGAGCATTAGGTTGCATCTGCTACTTCCTGCACATGTCCTGTAGGAACTGCATGGGTTAGAAGATGCTGAGGCACATATTGAAGTTGAGGATTTCTTCTTTTACCCCTGTGTGATTTAGCATCACATTAGGCCAGATCCCGAGCTGCTGAGGGTATGTCTACCCAGCACTGTGATTTTGGAGTAACTAACATTATTCTGAAATAACATAGTCCATGTCTATACTACAAGCAGTTATTTCGACATAATGTTAAAATAATGTCAAACTGGAGGACTTCTTACTCAGACTCCTGTCACCCTCATTTTATAAAGAGTAGGGGAAGTCGGAGCAAGAGTGCTCTCTCAGACTTCCTGCTGTGTAGACGTAGCTCAAGTTGCATAGATTATTTTGGCTTTAGCCCTGCTGTGTAGATGTACCCTGAGGCTATGCAAATGAATCACAGCTTAGCATTTTGCCACACTTTGTTTGCATAATTTATTCAAACCATTTAGACTCTTTTTTTTTGCACAAAAACCTTGTTTTGTGCAAGATCCTTATGCTACTCCTGGAGAGGCATAAGGAACTTGCGCAAAAAGGGGTTTTTGCGCAAAAAAACCCCCATCCACATTGCTTGTTTTTGCACAAAACCCCCTTGCACAAAAATGACTTGAATAAATTATGCAAATGAAGCATGGCAAAATGCTAATCTGCACCTCATTTGCATAGGCTCTGCCGGCAAAGCCGGCAGTGTAAACGTAACCCAAGTGGCCACAACATTATAGATATTGAAGGTGCTGAGTGATCTACAGGAGAAAGACATATTTTTCTCAGAGCAAAGCCTTTATGCTCAACCTTGCTGTTTTTCATACTCATTGTCAGGTTTTTTACATTCTCTCTCCAGTCCACTAATGTCCCTTCACTTATGGCCTAATCCTCAGAGTTACAAAATATTCTGAATTCTCACTAGAGCTGGAGCAGCTCAGCAGCTTTCAGGATTGGACCTTAAATTCCTCTGAAGACCCCATGCATATTACACTTTCCTGTCCTTTAGGCTTCATGTGTCCATGAGAGGAACATATAGAGGTAAAAGAAGGCAGCCAAACACAGTAGCATGTTAACTGCATGAGGCAGTTGCATTTCTGGCATTAAGCAGTAGGATAAAAACCCCAAATGCCTTAAACAAAAAAATAAATAAAGTTGAAATCCAGCCTGCTCCCTTTCTGTTTACATGCACAGGAAATGTCGTCGACTACCTTAAGAAATATGTTCTAATCTGCACGTCAGCAGGATATATGGAGTAAATAATTAAAGCTGCCTCTATGAAAAACATGCCACAGCAGGAAAGGAATAAAGAATCCTTCCCTAGGAGAAAAAACATTAAATCATACAGTGAGAAATTTAAAAAAAATGAAAGCAAGCCACCATAAATAGAAAAACTAGGTAGTGAAAGCCACCTGGAGTGTTAAAGGCCCAAATCTTGGAGAGTAAGTATTTTGGTATATCTGCAAACTAATAGCAATTTCAAATCTAAGTTCTCCCTTGGTATTGCTTGCTATTATTTTTTACAAATGCAGTAACAGTATTTATGTAGGATACATGAAAGTCACTAATGCAAAAGTCAATATTCCATGTCATTGATCAGCAACTTGCATTCTTTATCATGTCATTTTGACATATAAGTGAAAGCCAACAACTTTTCATCACACATAGAACATATACACTGCGTCAGCAAAAAGACAAAGTTAGTGACATAAACTAAGTCTTGTATCAGTGTGGTTTGTTTTAGTTATGCTTTTGATCTAGCTGTCACATAGTTAAGTTCCCACTAAGATGCCTCGCCATGCGGCTGCCTGATAAGTTCCGCGCAGAGGTCCAGGATAGCCATCCAGAGCCGCCGCCTCTGCCCACTACCCCCAGCGCAGAGCTGCTGTGGAAGAGGCACCTTTCCTCCAGCCGCAGCTGTTCTGTGATGGGGTCAGCAGGGAGGGACCCCTCCCCTGGCCATCCCAGCTCTGTGCTGGGGCTGGGGAAGGGGATGCCTCTCCCCCAGACATGGCACCTAACTTGGAGCTGCCCCAGAGCTGCTGATGCTGGAGGACAAGTGCTCTTTCCCTGACCCCTCCCAGCCTAGCTTGGATCTGTCCTGGAAGGGGGACAAGTGCCCTTTCCTGGCTGTGCCCACTGGAGCTGTGGCAACTGTGGAGAGGTACCTCTCATTTGGCCCCAAGCTGCTGCTGTGAGAGATGGCTGGAGTAGTCACCTCTCCCTGGGGCAGCCTGCACCCCAAACCCTTCATCCCTGGTCCCACCACAGAGCCTGCATCCCCAGCCTGGGCCCTCACCTTATCTGACAATCTGAAAACCCTCTGCCCCAGCCCTGAGCCTCTTCCTGCACCGCAACCCCTCAGCACTTCCCTCGCCACACACTGTTCATCTTCATATTGACTTTTGTTACATGATGACATCACCTGCATAATGGTGCACATCAGTTGAACGGCAGTGATTATACTATTTGGCAACCAAATCCCCAGGGATCCTCGTTGGGCCCCAGAGTGAACAAGGGCACCCCGACACTGACAACTGGAACTAGCCCGGGGCCACAAGGCTGGCGGAAACCTCGGCGCCCGCTGCCCCTCCCCGGATCCTGAAGGGCTCATGGGTTCAGGATACCCACATATCCCAACTCCCAGGCTCAGGACCAGCCCAATAGCTCCCCCTTTGGGAGACCAGGAGCCCACTAGACACTGGGTCAGAACGGAGAAGTTTGTCAAAACCCATCCTCCTGGGCACCCCGAGGAAACCCCCCAAAGTCCACCCAGAAACAGGACACTTGTTTTACGTATTGGGACTTTGGGCAGTCTAGGGACTGCCCATACATGGAGTGTAACTTTGGGGTGCTCTGGACCCCACAAACATGCGCACATCATCAGGATCCTGCCACTGTGGGTAAATGAGATGGAGGAAATCAGGCTGATTGACTCTAGTTGCGTCCAGACCCTAGTGTGGCAAGCTCTTGTGCCTAACCCTGACCCTCAGGGCACCATCAGCCTGCAGTGTGTCCATACGGACGTGAAGGCCTATCCCTGCAGCCAGGTGACCTTACAAGTAGGAAGGCATGAAGAGCCTTTGATGGCCAGCCTGGCCCCAACCCTCGCCTACTCAGTGATACTGGGCAGAGACTGGGGATATTTTGGAGAACTGCTGTCAGAACTCCTGAAACCTTCTGCTATGGAACGACAACCCCAGCCTTTAAGGGTTGGTCAAGTTGAAACCACGACTATTGCAAGAGTGGGGGAAATGGTGGATCTTGGAGAAGGGACCTCCCAAGGCCCAACTCAAGCCCAGGTCGACCAGGCCCCCAGCCAGCATGAGAGAGAGCCAGCCCCATTACCTGAATCGGCAGTCCTAACTCACCCCTCAGACTTTGTGGGAGAGCAACGAACCGATGAGACCCTGAGCAGAGCATATGACCAGGTGGCCATAGTAAATTCAAAGTCTCCCACTTTGAAATTCAGGGAGACAATCTATACGAGGTAGAGAAGGACCTGCAAACAGAAGTGCACCACCAGCAGCTCCTGATGCCTTAGCCATATCGGAGAGAGGTCATGCAGCTTGCCCATGCCATACCAAGGGTGGGACACCTGGGGAGGGAAAAGATGCTGGCTTGGATCCTGGCCCGCTTCTTTTGGTCCAGGATCCACAGGGAGGTGGCAGACTTTTGTGTTTCCTGCCCAGAGTGTCAGCTTATGGCACCCCGGCCATGGAGAAAGCCACGCTAAATTCCCTCCCGCTCATGGGTGTACCCTTGGAGCAGATTGGGGTGGACATAGTTGGCCCCCTGGAGGAGAGTGCTGCTGGATACCAGTTCAAGAAGTGGAAAATTGGACAGCTAACTAGGGAGGAGTATAAATATATTGCTTGAGAATGCAGCGCAGTTATCAGGAAGGTGAAAGCACAATTGGAATTTCAGCTAGCAAGGGATGTGAAGGGTAACAAGAAAGGTTTCTACAGGCATGTTAGCAATAAGAGGGGGATCAGAGAGGGTGTGGGGCCCTTACTGGATGTGGGAGGTATCCTAGTGACAGATGTTGTGGGAAAAGCCGAAGTACTCAATACTTTCTTTGCCTCTGTCTTCACAGACAAGGTCAGCTCCCAGACTAATGTACTAGACAACGCAGTAGGGGAAGGAGGTGGACAGCCCTTGGTGAGGAAAGAACAAGTTAGAAACTGTTTAGAAAAGCTAGACATACACAAATCCATGGGTCGGGATTTAAAGCATCCGAGTGTACTGAGGGAGTTGATAAATGTCATTGTGGAGCCTTTGGCCATTATCTTTGAAAACTTGTGGAGATCTGGAGAGATCTCAGATGATTGGGAAAAGGCAAATGTAGTGCCCATCTTTAAAAAGGAGAAGAAGGACAATCCAGGGAACTACAGACTGGCCAGCCTTACCTCAGTCCCCAGAAAAGTCATGGAGGGGATCCTCAAGGAATCCATTTTGAGGCACTTGAAAGAGGGGAAAGTGATCAGGACTAGTCAATATTGATTCACAAAGGGCAAGTCATGCCTGACCAATCTGATTAGCTTCTATGATGAGGTAACTGGCTCTGTAGACATGGGAAAGTCAGTGGATGTGATATACCTTGACTTCAGCAAAGCTTTTGATACAATCTCCCACAATATTCTTCCAGCAAGTTAAGGGAGTATGGATTGGATAAATGGACTGTAAGATGGATAGAAAGCTGGCTAGACTGTCGGGCCCAATGGGTAGTGCTCAACGGCTTAATGTCAGGTTGGCAGTCAGTTTCTAGCGGAGTACCCCAAGGATCTGTTCTTGGACTGGTTTTGTTCAACATTTTTATTAATGACCTCAATGAGTGGACGGATTGCACCCTGAGTAAGTTTACAGATGACACTAAGCTAGGGGGAGAGGTAGATACGCTGGAGGGCAGGGATAGAGTCCAGAGTGACCTAGACAGATTAGAGGAGTGGGCCAAAAGAAATCTGATGAGGTTCAACAAGGACAAGTGTAGAACTTGGGACAGAAGAATCCCAAGCATTGTTACAGACTGGGGACCGACTGGCTAAGTAGCAGTTCTGCAGAAAAGGACCTGGGGATTATAGTGGATGAGAAGCTGGATATGAGTCAACAATATGCCCTTGTAGCCAAGAAGGCTAATGGCATATTAGGTTGCATTAAGAGGAGCATTGCCAGCAGATCCAGAGAAGTGATTATTCCCCTTTATTTGGCTCTGGTGAGGCCACACCTGGAGTATTTTGTCCAGTTCTGGGCCCCCCAGTCTAGAAAGGAAGTGGACACATTGGAGAGGGTCCAGTTGAGGGCAACCAAAATGATTAGGGGGGGGGAGCACATGACCTGTGAGGAGAGACTGAGGGATTTGGGTTTGTTTAGTCTTTAGAAGAGAAGAGTGAGGGGGGATTTGATAGCAGCCTTCAACTTCCTGAAGGGAAGTTCCAAAGAGGATGGAAAGAGGCTGTTCACAGTAGTGACAGTTGGCAGAACAAGGAGCAATGGTCTCAAGTTACAGTGGAAGAAGTCTAGGTTGGACATTAGGAAAAACTATTTCACTAGGAAGGTGGTGAAGCACTAGAATGGGTTACCTAGGGAGATGGTGGAATCTCCATCCCTAGAGGTTTTTAAGTCTCGACTTGACAAAGCCCTGGCTGGGTTGATTTAGTTGGGATTGGTCCTGCCTTGGGCAGGGGGCTGGACTTGATGACCTCCTGAGGTCTCTTCTAGCTCTATGATTCTATGATTCTATGATTCATCCTTGTCGTAGTCCACTACGCAACCTGTACCCCGAAGCAGTGCTGTTACCTTCCATGAGTGTCAAGAGAGTGGCGACTGAGCTTATGAACATCTTTGCTCGTGATGGAGTCCCTCAGGAAATCCTAATGGATCAGGGGACCAACTTTATGTCCCAGACAGTGCAGCAACTCTGCCATTTATTAAAAATCAAAACACTTTGAACGTCCCCAGACAGACAGACAGACAGACAGACAGACTAGTAGAGTATTTCAACCGGACCCTGAAGGCTGTGCTCTACAAATTTGTTCTAATGGATGTGTGCCACTGACACCAGCTCCTTCCACCCCTCATATTCACAGTCTGGGAGGTCCTCCAGGCTTCCACAGAGTTTTTCACCTTTTGAACTTTTGTATGGGAGACAGCCGTGTGGGATTTTGGACCTAGTTCAGGAGATGTGGGAGGAAGAACCCCTTCCCCTCCTCCCGAGCTAATAACATAGTGCAGTATGCACTTTACCTCCGAGAGAGACTTGAAGCATTGGGCACGTCTGCACAGGAGAACCTCGTACAGGCTGGAGAGGCCCAGAAGGCAACTTATAATAAACAGGCAAGACTCTGCGAGTTCCAGCAGGGGATTGGGTCCTACTGCTACTGCCGAGTTCAGACTCCAAACTCCTTGCCCACTGGCAGGGGCCTTATGAGGTGGTTTGGCAAGTGGGCCTGGTAAACTATGAGGTGCATCAGCCTGACAAACACAAAGTGCGACAGATTTACCATAGAAATCTCTTAGGGTATGTCTACACTAGCCACCCTAGTTCGAACCGTTACTCCTCCTGCAATGAGGAGTAACGGTAGTCCAAATTAGGGGCTTTAGTTCGAACTACCTAGCTCGTGCCGCATGTAGCCGCAGGCAGGGAGTCTGAACTACTGGGCATTTAAAAATGGCGGCGCCCGGGAACATGCAAATAAAGCCCGGGATATTTTAATCCCGGGCTTCATTTGCAAGTTCGAATGACTACATTAGCCACCCTAGTTTAAACTAAGGTGGCTAGTGTAGACATACCCTTAAAGACCTGGAGCGCCCAGGAAGGATTACTAATCACACCCTACCTGCTAGACCTGGGACTGGGGCCCCAGGCAGAGGATATATCAAAACCAGGAGAGGTCCAGATTGGGTCCAACCTCACCACCAAATAGAAACTTCAGGCACAGCGACTAGCCAGTACATTCTCCTCTGTCTTCTCGGCGAAACCAGGCCGAACTCCCCTGACTATCCATCACATCCAAGTCCCTTCCCACAAAATTGAGAGTGAAGCAAGAACTTCAGTTGACGCTGGCTTTGGGGGATGATCGAGAAGTCCTTCAGTGATTGGAAGAGCCTGATAGTTTTAGTCCTTAAATCTGATGGGAGCACCCGGTTTTGTATTGACTTCTGGAAGGTGACTGTCATGTCCAAGTTTGATGTGTACCCCATATGCTGGGTGGATGAGCTGCTGGATCAGCTTGGGGAGGCGGAGTACATTACCGCTCTGGACTTAACAAAAGGCTATGGGCAAATCCCCCTCAGACCTGAGTCCAAGGAGAAGATGGCATTCTCCGCCCCCTTTGGACTCTTCTAGTTCTGAACCATGCCCTTCGGGTTGCATCGTGTCCCTGCCACATTCCAGTGGCTGATGGATCACATCTTGTGTCCCCATGGCCAGTACACGGCTGCTTATTTGGACAACGTAGTGATTTATAGCTGTGATTGGCAGGCCCACTTACAACATGTGGCAGCCGTATTACAGTCCCTCAAGAAAGCCAGCCTGACCGTGAACCCTGCAAAATGCCGTGTCGGGAGAGATGAGACCACCTACCTGGGCTACCCTTTGGGGAAAGGCACTGTACGCCCCCTAGTGGGAAAGTCCAAGCCCTCCAGCGATATGCCCCTCCATCTTCAAAAAAGCAGGTTTTTGGTGTTAGCTGGGTACTATCGCTGCTTCATCCCGGGCTTCTCTTCCATCGCAGCTCCTCTTACCGACTTCCTCAAGAATGAGAGTCCAAAACCAGATCCAGTGAGGAAGCTTTCCAGGCCCTAAAGGCCCAGCTCTGTCAAGAACCCATCTTGTACAGCCCTGACTTCTCAAAGGAGTTCTTGTTACAAACGGATGCCTCAAATGTGTGCCTAGGAGCCGTTCTCTCCCAAGTCATGAGAGGTAAAACACACGCTACATCAGTAGGAAGCTATTCCCCAGGGAGAAGACCTACTACCTTATCAAAAAGGAGGCACAGTGAAATGGGCAGTGGACTCACTCAGGTGTTACCTACTGGGCAGACTACTTTACCTTTGTCACAGACTATGCCCCTCTTCGCTGGCTACAAGCAACAAAAGAGACAAACCCCAGAATTATTAGGTGGTACCTCTCCCTCCCACCGTTCTCCTTTCAGATCCAACATCATGCTGGAAAGACCCATTCAAATGCAGATTTTTTCTCGAGGGGTGATGGAATGCAGTTGGGGGAGGTGCAGACCCCAATGGAGTCATAGGGGGGATGTGTGAGGGAGTGAGAGGAGGGCATGGCAATGCAGGGGCTAAACAAAGCTTTTTTGCCCAATTAGCCCCGCCCTGTTTTACCTTCAGCCAATGCCAGGCCTGGGGCGAGAATAAAAGAGAGGAACCTGGCTCAGTTAGGGGCTGACCAGCAAAGAGACAGGAGCTGGTTTTGGCATCTGCAGGACCTGAGCCAGAGCCGTTGACTTGGTCAGCCACAGGAACACGTAAGCCTCCAATCCCTCCCCCTGGCACAAAGGGGGAAAACCAGAAGGAACCCTCACTGAGGAGGGGAAATTGGACTCTTGGGGCCATGCCCCAAACTTAAGAACCAGACCCTGATAAGAGGCCGGAATTCCTAGGCCCGGGGCCTCAGTGGCAGGGGCCTACACTCCGTGCCACCAGCTAATTCCAGGATCTAAGTACTAGGCCACCCCACTGCCCTGGAGACCTATCCTCAAAGAATGACTTGGCTACAGTGATTCATGTTCTTGCCACACTCCCCAATGGATTATTGTAATGTGCTCTGCATGGGCTGCCTTTGAAGAAAGAGTCTTCAGAAGCTTCAACTGGTCCAGAATGCAGCTGCTCGAGTTTTAATTAATACTCATTGTACGTAGCACATTATTCCGGTGCTCTGGCAGCTGCACTGGCTTCCGGTATGTTTCAGAGCACAATTCAAGGTCTTGGTTATGAACTATAAAGCCCTAAATGGGTTCGGACTGGGGTATTTGAAAGACCGTCTCCTCCTATATGAACTCACTCAGGGATTGAGGTTGGCTGAGGAGGCTCTGCTCCGTGTTCCTCCACTTACAGAGATAAAGTTGACGTCTACATGGAGCAGGGCCTTCTCAGCCTTCGTCCCTAGGCTATGGAATTCTATCCCCCGGGACATTCACCTGGCACCAGCGTTGGTCCTTTTTCAGCAACAGGCCAAGGCCACCCTTTTTACTCATGCTTTTATTGGTGTGTGTGTGTGTCCTTCCTCTTGAGGTGTTTTAGCAGGTTTTATGTTTCCCCCTTCCCCTTTGGGGAAGGTATTTTACTTTGTTTGTGTGTTAAAAATTTTGTAAGCCACCTCGAATATTTTAATAGGGAGTAGAGAGGCAGGGTAAAAATATTTTAAATAAATAAATAATACATTTTAAAAGCAGAGGCACAGCGTCTGGGACTGGGTCTGTGCCATGAATCAGATGATTCCTGGCTCACCCGCTACCCTCCTGCCTGCCCTGGTGTTGGGGGGAACCAGCTTTTAAGCCAGCCCTCCAGCACTGGCTCCTGCTTCCTCCCCTTGCTGCCTCTGACAGAGGCAACAAGGAGGGAGGGAAGTGACTATTTGAGGGACTAGTCGACTGTTGGATAAGCTTTTGCTTATTGGATAGTCAAGTAGTTGCTTCCATCCCTAACAGACACCCCACACATCTTCTCTCCCCCCCCCACCTCAAATTCTTACATTAAAAAGTTATTTAGATTGCAAAGTCGGGAAAAAATTAAGAAATGCCTGATTTTTTTTTGTGTCACCTTAATTTAAACCCTTTGTGTCCATTCATGTTCACTAATGCAATATGGGTTCTATGGGGTGGAAGCAAGTATGAGATCATGTAATTAAAGACTCTGTACGAATGCATATGCATACAATACAGGCATCTGACACTCTGACATTTCCTAACTTTTGAGTACTTGCCTTTGCAACCCCAGTACAACTATAGCAAGCATTCTGGGGGCGGAGTTTATCACTTGAACTATAGGAATAATTATAGCAGCTGCCTCTCCAAGAAGGGGATTGGCTTCTGGGGCCATGTGCTGGGTGCAAGAGAAGAGATACGCCTAGCCTAGGGGATACACCTAGCCTGAACCACATGAGATGAAGGGTTCCTGCCCATGTGGTTCACCAGAGTGGGGGATGGAACACTGAGGGCCCTGTGCTATGTCCAATACAGCTTAGTTACTTGGGTTTCACTTGGTATTTTGCTGCAAATATGAAATTCTAATTTGACAATTCCAAGTGAACCTTATATGGGAGAAGCTTTTGTGAGCTATATTCTACAAGCTCTAAACAGGCAATCCAGAACAGGTATTTCTAGTTATAATACCTTGGCATTGCTACATCCTAAGGAGAACATATAAGGGCAAGACTTAACCATTCCAACTTTTATACATCGAGACATGGACCAATTAATCTCTTCTCCTTCTGCAAAGCCTAAGGGGATAATAAGAGTTTCAAATCATCTACAGAAGTACAGTGAATGCACTTTTATTGTACATCCCAATAAAATTAGCTTGTTGAATGACATTATAAATGTCAGACAGAAATGTAGCACTATCACAAATCATTCACCATATTTCAGTAGACTTTAAAATACTCAGTTGTGCAGTTTATTTAGTCTCAAATGAGATTTTTATCAAGATAGCAAGCCTTGAAATAAGATTCTGTCTTGTATGGTTCAATTGTCTCCATATAGATTTGGCAACTTGACAATACTGAAAAGAAGGTTTTTGTTTGTTTCCTATGAATTATTTGTGGGTTATTTTTGGGGATGTTCACATGTAACTGTATTTTTAGATGTGGAAAATCACTGTTTGTTGGTAGGTATGTAGTGTTCAGTCAGCCATGGTAATTTTCCAAGTAGTTCAAGTTTTTTTATACATGGAGTTCCATCAGTATTGGGCTATGTTTTAAATATGTAGATAGGGACATGAGTGTCTATATGTTGTCTATTTATTGTATTACTGGAAGATGGATTTTTCTAGATGATATCACATAGTGTTTTAACTTCAAGTCATGTTTCTGATACAGCCAGCGTCTTGGCTCATATCTAGTACAGGTTGGACCTCCCTGGTCTGGCACCCTTGGGACCTGACTGGTCCCGGATAAGAGTTTTTTTCAGTCCAGGGGAGGTTATTTCAGCCTCCTCCCACCATCCTGGCTCCCCCCACCAGCCCAGCTGTGCCGCATGCTAGCTCATGGCCCCTCCCCAGCCCAGCTGAGCTGCATGCTGTCTCCCTGCGCCACTCCCCTTGCAGCCCAGAAGAGTCATGTGGCTCTGGCCCCCCTTGCAGCCCAACTGAGCCGTGTGCCAGCTCCTGCCCCCCCAGTACAGCTGAGCCACGTGCTGGCTCCTGCAGCCCCACATGCCCCACTGAGCCACATGCTGCCCGGGACCCCACCTCCCTGGACGCTCCGGGGCTCTCTGATCCTGGAACATCTGTGGTTATGCCGTACCATGGAGGTTGCTGGACCAGCGAATCCCAGATTTTAGAGGTGCAACCTGTACTTCCCAACCATTTTTGGGATATTTTGAACTGTGGTCTCTTTCTATTTCATCTTCCTTGTATTTTACCTAGCTATGTGACTAAGGGTACGTCTACACTTGCTCCCCTAGTTCGAACTAGGGATGTGAATGTAGGCGACTGAAATTGCTAATGAAGCGGGGATTTAAATATCCCGCGCTTCATTAGCATGATCTCGCCGGTGCGTTACTCCGCTCAACAGCTGTTTCGAAAGTGAAAGTGCGCGCCAGGACGTCTTAGTTCGAACCAAACCCCTTGGTTCGAACTAACGTTACTCCTCAAAAAATGAGTAACATTTTGCTTTTTTGTAACCAAAATGTCTGGATTTTTAAGAATACTCAGAAAATGTATGTAGCAATGTGCTTGACTACAACCCCTTGAGAAGACGCAATGAGGGCTTTTAAAATAAACTCTGTTGGTGATTACAATCTCCCACACAGAGGAGTTCACAGACACATTGGGCAGTTATCTGGGTAGTTACATCTTTGAAAAAAAGCTTAATGAGATTGTCAATTGATGCTACACAGTGCAATCTAGATGGGAATATCTGACTACCTTCAATTCAGCTCCTAGCAAGATTCCCATGGTCATGTTCTCTGATGACAGATGATTGCAGAGGTGGCTACTCTTCCTTGTCCTGGAGAGGGGCAGAACACTACTGACCTCACTCTCAGTTTTTCATATTCCTCCAGAAATGCCAGTTCTGATAGCAATTAATGTTTCCATGTTTTTATGCATGGAGCATTTAGGGTTTTAATGAAAATGTGGTAAACCCAAAAAGGTTTTAAAAATTCATCTAAAATGTGATCTGCTGATTTTTCTCCATCCACCAGATGTCACTTCTCCCCTTGTTTGTTGGGAAATTATAGATTTGGAGTACCTTTGCTTCCCTTGTTCATAAAGGGATGTATTTCCCTACCTTGACTTTCAAATCTGCATGCCAGTGGGTGTGACAACTTGTCAGCAGTTAGTTTGTTAAAGAAGCGTCCATCTAAAGCAAAAGAGAAGAGACTGGCCAAGATTTTGTCTTCATAGGAAAGTTATATAAATATAACTTGCCTTTTTCCAGGATAAAGTGCCCTGTGCCCACACACAATAGCCTTTTATTGGTATTTCTATGCTTTAAACCAGAATAATTAAATTGCTCTGGAACCAGTGTAGAAGTTATGCTGGTAAGAGGTTTGTGCGGACACATCCCTGTAATGATATAACTACACTGCTTCAGTTATACATCAGAATACAATGCATTTACATCAATGCAGCACTACACAGTGTAGACACAATGCCTTGCAAATAAAGTATCTTAAGCGAATGTAAACAAAGCAATCTGGACCCTCTATTATGGTGTAAGTTTATTGGTATAATTAACCTATAACTATGGAACTCTCAGATAGAAAAGGCCCAAGATTTAAAGTTAAATAGAAGAACATAAAAGGATCAAGTCTACAGCCAAATCATAGAGGAGAAAATGGCACAAGTCTAAAGTTGAGGAGTAAAAAGGCCCAGGCTAGAGTTACAGGAAGAGGACATGGAAAGGGGCAAGCTGAATCAAAGGAGAGTGAAGATCAAAAGAAGAGGAATACATTTATGAGGAATCAGGTAGAGTATTATTCTCAGCCAGCTCATAGTCAGGTAGTTTTCCTTGTCCTCACTTTGTCTCACTATACTAGGAAATAATTCTGATTTTTCTTGCCTCCTTTCTGTGTTATTGCTAAGGAAGCACTTATCTTTGCACAATGGTACAACACACTTTTGTGCAAGAAACTTTGCTGAGGAGGGAAGTGTAATTTACATTACTACAAACCTGCTCTAGTGAATCTGTGTTAGAGTTTGTTAAAGAGCGAGAAAGACAGCCCTGTGATTAAGACACTGAGGGTATGTCTAGACTGCATCCCTCTGTCGGCAGAGGGATGCAGATTAGGCAGGTCGACATTGCAAATGAGGCAGGGATTTAAATATCCCGGGCCTAATTTGCATAACAATGGCCGCAGCGTTTTGCTGACTCAGCACTTTGTCGGCAAAAAGTGGCAGTCTAGAGGGGGATCTGTCGAGAAAGAAAGCCTTTTTCGACAGATTCCTTATGCCTCCTGAGTCAGCCCTAGAAACCCAAAAATCACATGTAAGCCGTCTTGCTCAATCCTGGGCCCCTGACTGGTGCTCAGGCCTATACTTATTAGTTTGGCAGCACCTTTTAAGACAGTGGGGCCTCAAGGCAGGGCAGACCTCAATGCCCGCACCAGCCCACAGTCAATACAGCATGGGCCTTGGTTCAGGGTGGGTCAGGCAAACAAACAGTTCCCTGAGTCAATTCTAGCCCAGGTTTAGGGTGGGGCAGGCAAACAAACAGTTCCCAGCACAAGTGAGGAGGAAGAAACTGCCACCCAGTAGGTGGGGTGGCAGGGGGGATGTGGGCCCTCCCTACTCCACCACGTCCCGGCCCAGGACCCTAGCAGTGGCAGCCTGGGCAGCCACTGGGGTCTGCAGGGAATCCGATCCGAAACACACCGACACACGTCAAAGGGCTATCAGGTTCACCTGACCATCATCTGCTTCCCCTGGGCCACTTCCGCACTCCCCCTCCATCTGTACCTAACTCCCGGTCAGCAGCGGGTTCGAAGGGTCCGGGTACTTTTCATGTGGGGACAGGGTATAGAAAGTCTCCTCTTCAGTGCCTGGGCCTGGCAGTCCAGGCCAGTTGTCAACCTCTGCCAGATCCTCAGGGCCTAAGCATGAGAGCTCAGCGCAGGCCTCTGCTCCCTCCAGTGACTTGGACCCCACTGAGCTCCTGGGCTGGGTTTTTATACTTCCTGCCCCACCCCTAGGCCTCTGTGAACTTAAAGGGGCAGGCACCGTTTCGGTCCACCTGGGCTCAGAGAGGGGTTCCTCCTCCTCTGAGTCAGTGAGTGGCCAACCCTGCTCACTACATAGCTTATTTTGAAATAGCATGTCTACACTGCAGGGAAGCCTCAAAATAACCTCAAGGCAGGCTTTCCTAATGTAGATGAGCTATCTCGATTTAGAGCCCCAGGAGGAATAACTTACAATGGCCCTGGTGAGGGGCTATTTCGAAATAGCAGAAGTGGAGGTCTACACAGACCTTATTTCAAAATAGCTATTTCGGAATAGGTGTTATTTTTCATAGAATGAGGTTTACAGAAGTCAGAATAAGCCGTCCGTTATTTCAAAATTATTTCAAAATAACGGTATTGCTGTGTAGATGCTTGCATAGTTATTTCGGAATAACAGCCATTATAGAGACACCCTCAGAGAGATTTCTTCCTGAATGCCAGCTGATGACAGAGTGGTGATTATGGTGTGGGAAAGAAGATGCTATGGTTATGAGACTGAAAATGGGAATAGTAAAGAGGAGCAGTCCTTATTTCATATGTGCACTGAGTTTAATGTGGATAAGTGTGAAGTAATGCACGTTGGAAAAAATAACCCCAGCTATACATATAATATGATGGGGGCTAATTTGGCTACAACAAATCAGGAAAGAGATCTTGGCGTTATCGTGGATAGTTCTCTGAAAACATCCACACAGTGTGCTGCGGTGGTCAAAAAGGCAAATAGAATGTTAGGAATTATTAAGAAAGGGATAGAAAATAAGACACAGAATATCTTACTGCCCTGTATAAAACTATGGTATGCCCACATCTTGAGTACTGTGTACAGATGTGGTCTCCTCACCTCAAAAAAGATATTTTGGCCTTGGAAAGGGTTCAGAAAAGGGCAACTAAAATGATCAGGGATTTGGAACTGATCCCATATGAGGAGAAGCTAAAGCGACTGGGACTTTTCAGTTTGGAAAAGAGGAGACTGAGGGGGGATATGATAGAGTTATATAAAATCATAAGTGGTGTGGAGAGGGTGAATAAAGAAAAGTTATTCATTAGTTCCCATAATATAAGGACTAGAGGACACCAAATGAAATTAATGGGTAGCAGGTTTAAAACTAATAAGCAAAAGTTCTTCTTCACATAGCGCATAGTTAACCTGTGGAACTCCTTGCCAGAGGAGGCTGTGAAGGCTAGAACTATAACAGAGGGTTTTCTGCAACTCTGAAGCATCTGGCACTAGCCACAGTTGGACTCAGAATACTGAACTGATGAAGTTCAGCAAAAGGGTGGAAAAAAAGGCTGGGACTATAACAGAGTTTAAAGAGAAGCTAGATAAATTCATGGAGGTTAGGTCCATAAAAGACTATTAGCCAGTGGGTAAGAATGGTGTCCCTGGCCTCTGTTTGTCAGAGGCTGGAGACGGATGGCACGAGACAAATCGCTTGATCATTGTCTTCAGTCCACCCCCTCCGGGGCACCTGGCGCTGGCCATTGTCGGCAGACAGGCTACTGGGCTAGATAGACCTTTGGTCTGACCCAGTACGGCCATTCTTATGTTCTTATGACTTATGAGCAGCTACTTGTCCACCTGTGCCTCTATTTCAAGCTTCTTTAAGTCCATTTGTCTTTTATGTTCTGCCTCCTTCACTGCTGCTTGGATTCTGCAAAGCTACTGCTTCATTTGAACCCTCATTTTGCTGATTTTCCTGCCTCTATTTCCCTCATATAATCAAACAGAAAATAACAAACCAGTAACCACTATGTCTGTCCTCTAAACACAATGCTTACAACACACTTAAAATCACTACTAGCGTCCAGAGCAACCAGCTGTGCGCATTGACCCTACTCGCTGTGCCACTTTGCCAGGTTGCAGTCACAGATGACCCCTTGGGATGATTCTCTGATGTGTTGATTATGCCACTGACACTTACCTTCTTGTTCTCTGGGGCTCCCCACCACCCTGTCCTGCTAGGGCAGCTTCTCTTGTCTCTCCTAGACAAGGCACAGAGTTGGGGTAACTGCCCCCTCTCCTGTGAAGAGCAATGCAGACATCTTACCACTTTAGCTCTGGGAGAATGCAGTTCTAGGGCCCAGCACCCAGGAAACCAACCCCCAAAAAGGGATCAAAACCCCAAATAAATCATGGGTGTGTCACACTAACCAAAGATAAAGGGACAGATCAATTCCCATTGTTTTTATAGATTCCATACTTGATGGGAATCTTTTGATCTCAATCTCCACCTTCTATGGAAAATTACCTAGTCAAACTGGTATCCTCTACCTGGTGGTATGGTCACATGTTTTCTTAGGACCAACCACTGCTTAGACTTAAAGGATAAACAAGCCTGTTCTCAAGTAATTAAATTGATCACTCAGTCCTTAAGGTTTCTGGGTGCACCACTAGTAACTCACATTTGCACATTTAAAATCATAAAAAATCTCATACTCGTATTTCTAACTTTACATACAAGAATGATACATGCAGCCAAATAAGATATACAGATCCAGCAGATTGTAACATTAAAATTGAGAGGTTACATGAGGCATTTTGTCCAAAGCATCTTTGAGTTATGCTTATTTATATTCATAAGCCAATTTCAGAAAGTATGGGGGGAACTGTCATAGAGCGCTCTGCAAGGAGACCAGAAATGAAAAATATCATATTCATCTGAATGTAAGTAAGCAAAAGGTTTCCACTTGTGTCAAAATTTGGATAGAGCACTGGGTTTCTTATGAAAATACCACTGACTCTTTAATCACACATGGTCAAGTTATCATCCTCATATTTGTCTCTGAAAAATGGCACCAACATTAGCACCATGCTGCTCCACTGGTTGAGTACTGACACAGAAAGGATATTTTCCTCATCAGAAATTTAGTTCATGACCCAGGATTAGTCTGCGTTAGCCACAGTAGGTTTAATCTCAGTATGTGAATTGACATTTAGTCACTGATAACGGTTTTAAAATCATCACGTAATAGAAGCATAAGAAGGCTTTGGGAGAAACCCAAAGTTCAATAATTCTTACTGTGAAAAGGACAAATTCTTTGAACATTGATAGGCTTGAAAATCTCAGTGCATCAGTAGCCAAGGGGACTGGTTATGTCTTTCAAATATGAAGAGAGGTACTGTATGATGTGTGTCTCACTGAACATTGCATTACAATGTGAGAGCAATTAAAACACCCAATTCTTTGGGGTATCTCGTAGCACAGAAAGAGAATTTCAAAGTTGTTTGTTCTGCTGAGTGAGATCCTGGCCATGGTTTATAACAATACTTTTTTTTAAAATAGGAAACTGGTTGGTTGTGTATATCCCACCCACATATCCACCCTCAACTAGGCAAGGGTGAATTTTCCTTGGACGTAACCAAGGCAGAAGGCCTACTCTGCCCAGAGAAGATGTTGTGCTCTAACCAGGGGATATGAAAGCCGATATGCTAAGAAAAGGAAGCAGTCTGGGAGTTCTTCTCATTCAGAAAAATAATTGGGCCAGATCAATCCCAAATTAAACTGTAATTAAGGGTTATGAAGAAGACCCTTGCTTTAGTTACACTGGGAGCGTGGGCAGTGGATGAAGCTGCTGCTTGGGGAGACAAACTCCCCAGTCTGTGGTCCCTCCCATACGTCACCCTGTTCCACCCAAGCCCTGCCCCCTTCCCACTGGTTTCCTCTTCTCTCTGCTCACCTCTTCCAGCCAAATTCCTGAACCCATATATAGGGATATTAAATTTCATTTAATCAACTAATTGACTAGTTGATGGATTTTCCATTGACTAGTCAATTAGTTGATAAGTGGGGGAGCCACAGCAAGGTTAGCTCCCGGCCCTGGGAGCTAATCCTGCTGCGGCTCTGCTTTTTAAATGTATTAAGAGCCTGTTGGCTCTTAATACATTTAAAAGGCTGAAGCACAGCGGGGGTTGGGAGGGGACCCAATGCCAGCGGGGCCAACTGATTTCCGGCTTGCGCCCAGTCCCCCGCTGCATTCCAGCCTTAAATGTAAAAAGGCTGGAGTGCAGCAGGGGACTCAGCACCAGGTCCTCCCCACTGTGCTTCTTAATACATTTAAAAAGAAGAGATGCAGCGTCTGGGACTGGGCGTGAGCCAGGAATCAGCTGATTTCTGGCTTGCGCCCGGTCCCTACTATTCCCTGCTCCCCATGGAGACGGTGCTAGGGGGAATCAGCTTTTAAGCCGGATCCTTCCAGCATGAGCTTTTGCTTATTGAATAGTTGACTAATTGCTTACATCCCTACCCAAATGTAAAGAAAATGTAACATGTTTTCCACTGCATGCCAAATTGTGAAACCTGGACATGCAGAAGGTACCTAATTAAAAGCACTAAATTTGGGAATAAAAATTTCAGTCACAGATTTTTTGATATACCTTGAAGATTGTCAGAGATTTTTTTTCAGGTATGTTTTAGCAAGGGCAAGTCAGTTGTCGTGCTTAGTACAACATTAAATATTATGGAAGGCATGATGCAGCCATTCTCTGTTTTACGTTTTCTTCATCAGTATTTCTAAGCTGATTTTATATTTTAAATATACTCATAAGCCTTCATAAAGTAATCATTCCAGATTACCACATATTTAATGAACCGAAACAAAGACAATATTTTAAATTAATCAGTCAGAGCAGTTTAGTGTGTTCATATCGAAGTTCATTGCTTTTAAAAAAAGGGAACACTAATTTATTTTGTGTGATTTTTTTCATAACAAGACATGTTTATGAAATTTCACTTTATGTTTATATTAAAATTATGTTTCCAAAGATTTTAGGCATATCATAGGATTTTATATCTTACTTAGCTGCTGATTTTGGTGGATAGTTCTCTTAAAACTAGTCTATCAAATAGTCAGAAGTAAAATGGAAACTTATTTATCCAGGTTTTAGAAGAAAAGGAATGTTGTCCCTTTAAGGCAGGGTTTCCCAACCTATGGGTCAAGACCCAAATATGGGTCGCCATTACATTTCAAAAGGGTCGACAAGTGTCTCCCCAGGTAGTTCTGCCCTCCCTCCTCCCCCTATTTTTTTAATTGCCTTGGGTCACCAAATCTGAATTATCAAAATGGGTCCCCATCTGGAAAATGTTGGGAACCGCTGCTTTTAAGGGCTCTCTTCAGCATACAGGTGAAAGGAGAGTAGGGATGGATAGAAAGGATGGGGAGACTTTGGAAGCAATTGTTTGTATTATAGTAATTAAAATATGTGTTTTAGATAAGAGTGGTCTTCTGAAGAATTTATTGAAAACCTATACGTCTAAAGATCCAAGCATTTAAGGCTAAAACTGAATACTCAGATTATGCATCTAAATATCTATGCAAAGATTTTTTTTAGAGATGTGATTTTATAATCTTCATCAACAAACTAATATAATATTTACAACAAATTTAAAACTAAGGTCCTGTAGATATTGTAATGCAAAACAGTTTTTGTCAGTAAATTCAGGGTTGGCATGCATGTGCCTGTTAAATGGTTTCATTACCACTTAATGGCTCTTTCACAGGTTCAGTGCTATGCTAATAAGTCTGGAAGGCTTTTCACTTTTAAGTTAACAGATCAACTTCCTGGGAAGGGACACCTGTGTCAAACAGCTGGCTACAGGAGCCTTCCGGAAGGGTCAGAATAGGGATAGGTAGAGTGGAGAGGTTGAGCCCTCAGACCCAGGGAAGGCATTGCCTTCCGTTGCCTCTTATAGCTGTGCCTCCCCCCCGTCCTGTCCATGACTGGGAGAACTGTACTTCTCATTGCATACTTTAAGTTAAGAAGTTAAGACAGTGGTTCCCAACTGTGGGTCCGCAGACCAGTGGTGGGCTGTGAACTGCTGGCTGCCGGGCTGTGATATGCTGCCCAAGCGCAGGGGTGTGCTTTGTGCTAGGACCCAGCAGCAGCCTCCGGGGCTCTGGGAGTCCATTGCTTGCTAGGAGGCAGCCGCAACAGCAGGAGCTGAGGGAAGCGTTTGCTGGCTCAGGCCCGGCAGTAGGGAGCAACTCATAGCTGCTGCTTGCAGGGCCTTGGTGGCCAGGCTTCAGGCCCAAAACCCGATGTAGGGGGGGGGGGCAGCGCTGCTAGGTCCCATAGCCCGGGCTTCAGCCAGAAGGGAGAAGGTCCTGCAGGGCCAGTACCACTGCTCCCTGGGAGCCTCTCTCAGAGCAGCACCCCCAGCCTGGCCAGCCCCTGCCCCAGGGCGGGTAGCACGTGGGGGGGGGGGCAGGTAAGGGAGACCCCCCAGGGGCATGGCTCCAGGCCCCCAGGCTGCAGGGGGGAGGGTTTGGCTTCGGGCTGCTCCCAACAGAGCTAGCTGTGTTTCCTGCCTAGGCCCAGCTCCTGGATGGGGGATGGGGATTGGGAGGGGGCTGAAGAGGGGCGGGGGCAGATAAGGGGAGTGAGGGGGAACAGGGATGTGTGCGGCGGGGGCAGAAGGACAATGCAGGAGGAGCTGAAGGGAAGTTGGGAGGATTCAGGGGAAACTTATGGGGCAGATGGGAACAGGGGTGCAATGGAGGGAAACTCTGAAGGGGATGGTCAAAGGGAGGGAAAGCAGAAATGTGAGGGGGCAAGACTGTGGGAGCAAGAGAAGCCTGGCTGAGGAAGGGAGAGACACAGGGCCGGCGTTGTACAGAAGGACACGAGGGAAGATATAGTGACAGCTTCCCCACCCCTGGGGCAGGAGGTGGGGAGGGCAGAGGTGACTGGTGGTAGCACTTAGGGGCACCAGCTCCTGTGCCCTTGACAAAAATTCTAAAATTGTTAAATAGGGTGCCCCAAATGCCCCTTGCCCATCCCTCTGCAGACACCAGTCGCCCTGGGGGAAGGGCTTCCTCACCCAGCAGCCAGAGGGGAATTCTTTCTGTGAATTTTTTTTAGTGTAGATAACTGCAAACTCTGATCTGTTAGAGACTGGTAACATTTTGTTTGCATATTTGCATATTCATTATTATGCAAACATACAAATAAAATATTGCTGGCCCGCCAAAAGTTTGTGAATGGGTTTGCAGGTCCATGGTATAAATAAATTTGGGAACCACTGAGTTAAGATGGTTTATTTCTCTGTTATGATTTGTTGTGGCTGAAAGAAGCCTTCCATCATATTTAACAGTGGATTTTCTGTGTGTTCTAAATCTGTTCAGGTTGATCTTGATACTCTACAAGTTGATGGGAGCAAAGAAGATATACACAGAAAGCAATGTTCACTCTAATTTTTTCCATACATACTGAATAAATTTTGTTATATGCACCAAAGCACATGCAAATGTGCACCACTAGTAGAAACACATGCTAAGAGGTGCTCTGCTAATCAGTTGGACAGCATTTAAAATTCTCCTATGTGGCTGCCCAAGCACACAGCTTACAGGGAACACTAGCAGAAAGATGTATGCTGGGGGGGCCAGCCCCTTAAAGGCAAAGAGCCACAATAGTTGGGGATATAGCGCAAAGAGCAGGGGGAAAAAAGCTTTCGAGCAAAAAACAAACAAAAAAAAGCCCCAGCCACGATTGGTCAAGGAAAAAAAAAAAAGAAAAGAAAAGGACACTGCCCCTTTAAACACAACCTCAGCCGCATGTGTTCAAAAAGGACGGTGCCGGACACAACTCCGGGTGGCTTCTTGGCCACATCAGGCTCCCATTGGTTGGCACCATCTTGCCGGCGCCATTTTCCTCTGCCATGCCGGCCGGTGAGCACAAGGAAACGGGGGCTGTTTTTAAGGGCGCAGGGTCAGTTTCGCGAGCCACGGGGGAGGCTTCGTGAGCCGCACTTGAAGGAGGGAAGAGCCACATGCGGCTCGTGAGCCGTGGGTTGGCCAGTCCTGATGTATGCTTTAAAGAGGCAGTATTTTTATCCATTTTGTTAGTACCCACTGCTGGGGTCATAGGCCACTCTAGTTCAGTGAAATGTAATCTAATACAGTCTGATGTATCAGAAGTATTCTTAGCTTTTTCCTTTCAAGCACAGAGACATTATTGATGGATTCTAGGTTATTTGTTTATTCTTTATACCCATGAGTCATTAGGACCTATTGATGTTGACTAAATTAAGTTAGTTCAGTACCAAACTGGCAATTCAATAATAATGCTTTGCCCTGCTTTGTTGGAAAGATGGATTTAAATCCCAGTTCTCTCCACAGTTACGCACTTGTTCAAGAATGACTGTTCAGCTCATGGTGAGTCTATTTTTAAAAAGAGGTCCATGCACAGGGAATTTCAGATGCAATTACATACCTGTGTTTGCTCACACAGTTTCACACGCTGATCATACAATTATATGAAAAACCAGCTCAGGACTACATAATCACAATTGCAGTAACTGCAGATAGATACTTGTCTAAACCTCTCCTATACAACGTGTTGTTTTCCAACTATGTTTAAATGAGTCAAAGATTATACTTATCTAGGGGTACACCTGCACTGCATGGCTATTTTGGGATACTGGGGGGTACCCTGAAATAGCTATCCCACGTGTACACAAGCCACCTAGTATTTCAAAATATTTTTTGAAATAACTGGTGCACTGTTTCAGCGTCCTGTACCACAAGGGTTAAGGGATGTTTCCGAAATAGCATGTTATTTTGAAATTTGGCACTATGTAGATGTGCCAAATTTCAAAATATGCTATTTTGAAATAGATTTGAAATAAGATACGCAATTTGCATAGCACAAATTGCGTATTTTATTTCGAGTTTAGGTGCTGTGTAGACAAACCCTAGATGTTCTGTACTATTTATCCTGTTATTGAAGAAATGTTTGACAGTGCCTGATACTGTGTTATCAAATGGGAGGGTACAAATAAAGATCATATTAGGACAGACCCACATAAATACATACGGACTTTTGTATCTGGTAACTCTGGTTCTGTTATAAAAAGTCTTGCTGTTTACTTAAATTAAAAATGGCTTTGAGTGATATTGCTGGACTCTGAAGAGAATCCTTTTGCAGACTCTATAGTACCAACTTTGTGGCTGCAGTGTTGGGGCAAATAAATAGGGACCCTTCCTTCTCTCCAGGAAAGAGGTGGGCTTTGAAAATATATACAGTAAGGGTGTGTCTAGACTACAGAGTTTTTTCGAAAAAAGTAGCCTTTTTTCCAAAAAACTTCACCTGCATCTAGACTGCTGCTGCGTTCTTTCAAAAGTAAATTGAAAGAATGCAGCAGTTTTTTCGGCTGCTGTAAACCTTGTTTTACGAGGTGTTCTTTTGAAAGTGTTCTTTTGAAAAAAGGCTCTGTGTAATGCAAACTGTGCTTTTTCAAAAGAGAGCATCCAGACTGTTTGGGTGCTCTCTTTCAAAAAAGCGGCTTGCTTTTTCGAAAGTACTGGTTGTCATCTAGAAGCTCTTTTTCGAAAGAGGCTTGCAGTCTAGACGTAGCCTCAAATATCAACTTTTATTGGGGGAAAAAAAGGGGAGAAACCCTGTTCAGTACAATAGAATAGAATAGTTAAAACCAAAACACACTACCTCATATAAGGGCTGTTAATTTCCTATTAAACTGTATAGGACATTTCCATAAGGGATAGAAGAAACTTGAAGGAAACATTTTCTTTTACACTTAGGGTATGTCTACACTACATGGCTCTGTCGACGGAGCCATGTAGATTACCTTTGTAGACATAGGAAAATGAAGCGGCGATTTAAATAATCGCCGCTTCATTTAAATTAAAATGGCTGCCGCGCTGTGCCAATCAGCTGTTTGTCGGCACAGCGCTGTAGTCTGGGCGCTGATCGACATCAAAGGCAGTTGTCGACCTCCCGGTAAACCTCATCCCACGAGGCATACCAGGGAGGTCGACAAATGCCTTTGATGTCAACCGCGGAGCGTCCAGACTACAGCGCTGTGCCGACAAACAGCTGATCGGCACAGCGCGGCAGTCATTATTTAAATCGCCGCTTCATTTTCGTATGTCTACAAAGGTAATCTATATGGCTCCGTCGACGGAGCCATGTAGTGTAGATATACCCTTAGATGCCTCTGAGCTTCCTGGTCAAAAAATCAGAGGATGATAGTACTGGAAATATCCTGATAGTGATATTTTTAGCTTATAAATTTCAGGTAAGCATCCAGATCCTTGGGTACTTATCTAAACAGAACAACTGAAGCGTTGGAGGTTCGTACATCATGAACAGTGTTCCCTTTTTAGTCATTGGAAGGCAAGCAGGGAAACCTGAATTCAGAGCTTCTTCATAATAAAACTCAGTTCTTTCCTGACGCATGTGTGAATAAATCCCCTTTAGTCAGTGGCAGTTGAGCAGGTATTCCAGGTCAGGATTTGGCCTTTGCACTTTGATAGCATCTTCAGAGTGATTTATTCATTAATCCTTAAAACATATCTATAAAATAGGTAGATACGGGAGTTTTTTAAATGATATCTGGGGCAATGCTGAATCAGAAGAATTAATAACTGTGTTTTTCAGAGGTCTGAGGATCTGCAGCTCCCATTGATGTCATAAGTTCTGGGTGCCCAACATCTCTAAAAACCAAGCTGTCAGTGGGTGGGAATGTACCACTTGCTGTTTCCAGTGCATTCAGTTAAGACAACATTGGAAAGTTCATCTCTCTATGCCTCGGGTTGGGAGGATCAGGAGTTTGAGGTGTGGAGTTCTGGTGTGGAGGCCACAAGTGTCTCTCAAGTGAGATTGGTAAATAATGGGAGGGATGTGAGTAAGTCATTAGGAATGTAATGCAATTTAAAATGTTGAGCCTTACTTATGTAGGGCCTGACCCTGTGATTTTTACTTAAGCAAGATAGCCCAGTGGGAGAGTACTTGCTTGAGAAATGGCTGCAAGAACTTATGTATTTGGAATCCACTTGTAAAATAGTTGTGCATCTCACCTTCCACAAACAAGAACTCAGCTTTCCATGATTTCAAACCTAACTGCCCTGACACAAATGAGTTTGCTGTTATAACTTAGTCCTAAATTTTATTTTTTTTGCTTGTCCATCTTTAAAAAAATGATGAGAAGAAATCCAACCTGTTTGTACACTAGCTCACACTTCATGATTCTGTTGCCACAGCAACAATGAAAGACATGTTGTCAGCTGTCTTTCAGCCAGCTGACTTCAATAGTGAATTTTATGTGAGGCTGCCAAATATATGGCTTCTATATTTCCAAACAATTGTTTCTTACTTTGAGGCAACTGCTACAGTTCAGGACCACTGACTAGATAATAAATCACGTACAGAAAAGTAGTGATTATATATGTAGTGCATTTATTTTTTACATTCAAACGGATTGATACATTATATAAGTACCTGCAATAATTTCTTCAGGGGGTGTTACCTTGCAATCGATAAGTGGATCTAGTGATAAAGTAGGATACATCCACCCTAAGGATTTGACTGCTTCCTAAGGAAAGTTGGATTATTTCTGAAGAACTCTTGGAATCATAGAACAGTAGAACTGGAAGGGACCTTGAGAGGTCATCGAGTCCCCTGCCCTCACAGCAGGACCCAGTACCATCTAGACCATCCTTGATATATGTCTATCTAACATGCTCTTAAATATCTCCAGAGATGGAGATTCCACAACCTCCCTAGGCAACTTATTCCAGTGTTTAACCACCCTGAAAGTTAGGAAGTTTTTCCTGATGTCCAACCTACACCTCCCTTGCTGCAGTTTAAGCCCATTGTTTCTTATCCCGAGGTAAGGTGTATTCTTACCTCAGGGCTTGTCTACACTGCAGCATTTTTCCGGAATAAGGGCCATTATTCCAGAAAAACAATACTTGCGTCCACACTGCTATTGCGTTCTTTCAACAAAAAGTTGAAAGAACAAAGGGGTTTTTCCGACAGTGGTAAATCTCTTTCTACGAGGAAGAACGACTTTTCCAAAAAAGCTTTTTCAGAAAAAGTGTGTGTGGATGCAGAAGAGGGAGTTCTGTTGAAAAAAGAGGCCTCCAGGAAATAACACAGGTGCCCTGGTGGCCACTCCATCCAAACTCATCACAACTCTACAGTTCCTGTCTCCTGCCAGTTCTTAAAGCTGCAGGCACCTGGGACAAGCTTTGTGGCAGAAAGCCGGCCCTGGGAGCTGTACCTCACCGCCCACCTGCCACTGCCATACTGATCCGGATGCATGTCCCAGCCTCAAGCCTCCCGAGAGCCCATTGGCCCTCACACGGAGCATGCACAGGGCTCCCAGGACCCAGCCAGAGGCACAAAAATGCATGCGCCATCCTGGTCTGGGGCGGAGATCCTGGCCCTCCTAGAGATTTGGGGTGAAGAGGAGACCCTGCAGGATTTCTGCTCCAGTCATCAAAATGCCAAAATCTATGGCTGGATGGCAAAGGCCCTAGCTGCGAGGAGCCCTGGAGCCTGGGGTGCGATTGTTGCTTGGCCTTCTCGGCCTGGACATTGTGCTGCAGTCTGTGCACGTGGAAGCACGTGTACTCCCAGTCTGCACCATGCAGCACAGGAGACAGCCCTGGAGCACCTCCAAGCTCCTGCTCACAGGTTCTGGGAAGGCCAGACACATGGCTGACTCCCGGGGGGAACGCCCTCCCACCACTACCCACTTCTGGAAGCAGGCTGGGGACAAGGGCACACACAGGGCCGCATACACACTGAGGAGTGCTGCACATGGCACATGGGCATGCCTGCACGCTTGAGACACCACCCGCTCCCTCGGACAGCGCTGCCAGGTGCAGGTTTGTGTGTGGCCCCCATGGAAGGCCAGGCTGCTCCTGGCCCCTCTCCCACACATGGGATTGTAGTGTGGCTGGACACTTCCCTTGCCTGCTTGTCCGTGGGAAGGGGAGCACAGGCAAATGATATTGCTGCTGCCTTCATTAAATCCTGGTGCAGAGTTTATATTTGTTCACAAGTAAAATCCTCACTCCATTGGAATTGATGGTAGTTTTGTCATTTATTCCTACCCTTTGTTTCCTGTCTTTTAACCAATTATCAATCCACTAAAGGACCTTCCCTCTTATCCCATGACAACTTACTTTATTTAAGAGTGTTTGGGGAGGGACCGTGTCAGAGGCTTTCTGGAAATCTAAGTATACTGTATCTACTAGTCATCCTTGTCCACATGTTTGTTGACCCCCTCAAAGAACTCTAGTAGATTAGTGAGACATGATTTCCCTTTACAGAAACCATGTTGATTTTCCTCCAACACATTATGTTCATTATGTGTCTGACAATTTTATTCTTTACTGTAGTTTCAACTAATTTGCCCGGTACTGATGTTAGACTTACCGATCAGTAATTGCCAGGATCACTTGCCAGGAGTACTTTTTAAATATTGGCGTCACATTAGTTATCTTCAAGTCATTAGGCATGGAAGCCGATTTAAAGGATAGGTTACAAACCACAGTTAATAGTTCCACAATTTCACATTTGAGTTCCTTCAGAATTCTTAGGTGAATGCCATCTGGTCCTGGTGACTTGTTACTGTTAAGTTTATCAACTTGTTCCATGACACCTCAATCTGGGACAATTGCTCAAATTTGTCACCTAAAAATGATGGCTCAGGTTTGGGAATCTTCCCAATATCCTCAGCCATGATGACTGAAGCAAAGAATTCATTTACCTTCTCCTCAATTACTTTATCATCTTTGAGTGCTCCTTTAGCACCACATTTGTCCAAGGGCCCCACTGGTTGTTTAGTAGTCTTCCTGCTTCTGATGTACTTAAAAACATTTTGGTATTACTTTTTGAGTTTTTGGCTAGCTGTTCTTCAAACACCTTTTGGCTTTTCTTATTATATTTTTACACTTAATTTGACAAAGTTTATGCTTCTTTCTATTTTTCTCACTAGGATTTGATTTCTGCATTTTAAAATATGTCTTTTTATCTGTCACTGCTTCTTTTACTTGGTTGTTAGGCCACGATGGCACTTTTTTGGTTCTCTTACTGTGTTTTCTAATTTGGGGTATACATTTAAGTTGAGCTTCTATTATGGTGTCTTTGAAAAGTTTACATGCATCTTATAGAGATTTTACTTTTGTCATTGTACCTTTTAATTTCTGTTTAACTAACTTCCTCATTTTTGTGTAGTTCCCCTTTCTGAAATTAAATGCCACAGTGTTGGGCTGCTGAGGTGTTTTTCCCACCACATGGATGTTAAATTTTATTACATTATGGTCACTATTTCCAAGCGGTCCAGTTATATTTACCTCTTGGACCAGATCCTGCGCGCCACTTAGGACTAAATCAAGAATAGCCTGTCCTCTTGTGAGTTCTAGAACCAGCTGCTCCATGAAGCAGTCATTTAAAGTATCAAGAAATGTTATCTCTGCATCCCATCCTGAGGTGATGTGTACCCAGTCAATATGGGGATAGTTGAAGTCCCCCAGTATTACTGAATTTTTTATTTTGACGGACTCTCTAATCTCCCTTAGCATTTCATAGTCACTATCACTATCCTGGTTAGGTGGTCGATAATATATCCTTACTGCTATATTCTTATTATTGGAGCATGGAATTACTGTCCATAGAGATTTTATGGAACATTTTGGCTCATTTAAGATTTTTACATCATTTGAGTCTACATTTTCTTTCACATATAGTGCCACTCCCCCACCAGCATGTCCTGTTCTGTCCTTCCGATATATTTTGTACCCTGGTATGACTGTGTCCCATTGATTTTCCTCATTCCACCAAGTTTCTGTGATGCCTATTATATCAATATCCTTCTTTAAAATGAAGCGCTCTAGTTCACCCATTTTATTATTTAGGCTTCTAGCGTTTGTGTATAAGCACTTGAATAATTTGTCACTGTTTATCTGTCTGCCATTTCCTGATGTGTTAGACTCTTTCATTTTATTGTGTCTCATCTGATCTGACCCATACTTCCATCCTCTCCTCCTGACTAGAACATAGAGCATCTCTATTAAAAGACCCTCCTCTAAGAGATGTCTCTGTCCGATTCATGTGCTCCTCCGCACCCATCAGCTTTCCCCCAGCCCTTAGTTTAAAAACTGCTCTACAACCTGCCATGTATATTGGCCAAACTGGGCAGTCTCTATGGGAAAGAATTAATGGACACAAATCAAATATCCGTAAAGGCAATACACAGAAACTTCTTGGAGAACACTTTAACCTGCCGAGGCACTCATTAATGGATCTCCAAGTCACCGTGTTGTTCCAGGCCAATTCCACAAGCCAAATACACAGGGAAGGGTTGGAACTTAACTTAATTTACAAGTTTAATTCTTATGCGAATGGAATGAACAGGGACATTGGCTGGCTCACACACTACCTTCCACATCCTAATGACTTAACTAACCAACCAAACAATTGAGGTGCTAATTGTTTTTATCAGCCTCTTGTAACTACTTAAACAATCTATTCACTCTCTCCTTTTTTTTCCTCTCTTTTTTTTTCCTCCTCCCCACCCTTCCCTTATTTATTCTTGGATCTGGACTTCTAATACTCCAGTCATCTGAAGAAGTGGGACGTGCCCACGAAAGCTCATGATAACATCTACATGTTTTGTTAGTCTTTAAGGTGCTACTAGACTATTCATTGTTTTTTAAGTTTAACCTTTTTAATATTCAGTGCCAGCAGTCTGGTTCCATTTTGGTTTAGATAGAGCCCATCCTTCCTTATAGGCTCCCCCTAACCCAAAAGTTTCACCAGTTCCTAATAAATCTAAACCATCCCTCTCTATACCATCATCTCATCCATGCATTGAAACTCTGAAGCTCTGCCTGCCTACCTGGCCCTGTGTGTGGAACTGGAAGCATTTCAGAGAATGCTACTATAGAGATCCTGGATTTCAATCTCTTTCCTAGCAGCCTAAATTTGGCCTCCAGAGCCTCTCTCCTACCCTTCCCTATATCATTGGTACCTAAATGTACCACGACCACCGGCTCCTCCCCAGCACTACACATAAGTCTATCTAGATGTCTGAAGAGATCTGCAACCTTTGCACCAGGCAGGCGAGTCACCATATGGTTCTCCTGGTTATCATAAACCCAGCTATGTTTCTACTGATCAAATCGCCCATTTCTAACACTTGCCTTTTCCTAATGACTAGAGTTCCCTGTCCTCAGTGCTAGAGGATACCATAACATCCTCTGGAAGGAGGGTCCCAACTATGGGATCATTTCCCTCTGCTCCAGCTGCCAATTAATAGTGCCACCATGGAACCAGCTAAAACTGTGTGTCAGACCCCAGCCACTATAACCCTCATCAACAAGAGAGTAGACAGGAAATACTGTATCCCATCTAAGAATTCCAAATTCTATTTACTAGGAATGTAAGCAACTATTCAATTAGTGATGCAACTAGTTGCTTCCCCACCTTTGCTGCTCTATCAGAGAGAGGCAGCAAGGGGGAAGGGAGCACGAGCCAGTGCTGTGCGGAGATGGCTTAAAAGCCGGTTCCTCCCAGCACCGTCTCCATGGTGGGCAGGGGAGGTAGAGGCACAGTGGGAAATGGCACGAGTGGGGACTGAAGATTGGGATCTTGTACATTTCAAAGGCTGAGGCACCACAGGGAGCACGGGACAGGAGGGCTCTTGCTACAGTTCAGAGGTGGAGGTATCCTTATGGACTAATCAAATAGTCGATGAAAATCCCATTGACTATTCAATTAGTTAATTAATCTAAATTTAACATCCTTACTATTTACACACTAGACACCCAATTAATTGGAGGTTGATTTTCGGAGACAAACAACAACAATTTAAAACACTGGCCTATGAGGAATAATTGGTCTGTACAGCTCTTCAGGCCACCCTTGATTCTGCAGATATGACTGCTAGATCCGCAGCCACAGCTATTGTCATGCAACAGGCCTGTAGGGGTGTGTCTAAACTACACCCCCCTGCCAACAGAGGGATGTAGATTAGGCACATTGCTATTGCAAATGAAGCGGGGATTTAAATATCCCACGCTTCATTTGAATAGAAATGGCTGCTGCTTTTTGCCGCAGCGGCACTTTGCCGGCAAAAAGCAGCAGTCTAGATGGGGATCGGTCAACAAGGAAAGCCTTTTCCGACCGATTCTGTAAACCTCGTTGCGTGAGGCGTAAGGGAACTGTCGGAAAAGGCTTTCCTTGTCGACCGATCCCCGTCTAGACTGCCACTTTTTGCCAGCAAAGTGCTGCATCAGCAAAGAGCGGCAGCCATTTCTATTCAAATGAAGCGCTAGATATTTAAATCCCCGCTTCATTTGCAATAGCGATGTGCCTAATCTACAACCCTCTGTCAGCAGAGGGGTATAGTTTAGACACACCCTGGGTTTGCTTCTTCTATCTTCCGATGAGAGAAACAAAACACTGTTGAGGTTTCACAAGCTGCTTACCATGCCCTTGAGGGTCAAAGTCTTGTTCCTATAGTGGACTACCCTTCTCAATGTGTGGGCTAGTGTCCGCTTCCAACAGGATCCTCCACCAATCATCATCACTATAGATACATCCCTCATGGGATAGGGATAGCATATGGGCCATCTCCTTTGGTCCTGCCCAGAAATCAAACTCCACATAAATCTCCTTGAGCTCTGAGTCCTATGCAGTGCCTACCCATACTTCCTTCCGCTTATCAAGAACCACAAGATCAGAATCATGACTGACAACATCACATGTATTTTTTAGGAGGAGCCCAGTCCCACTGCCTCTGCACTGAGGCTATAAAACTCTGGAATTGTTCCCTCCAGCACAACATTCTCATGTCTACTTGGGTCTCAGAACATGACTGCAGGCAAGCTCAGTTGATCTTTTATCCTAGAGCATGAGTAGGATCTCAGTGACACAATTCTATCCAGCGTCTTCTAGACCTGAGGTTATCCCCAACTGACTCTGTTTGCCTCAGCATGCAACAAGAAATGTTTTACTTTCTGCTCCCGGGAACAAATTTGTGCATTCCCACCAATATCCCTGTTGAAAAGGTAATTCAGAAAATACACACAGATTCAACATCATACTAATTGCTCTGACATGGCCCACACAACCCCAATGTAGAACTGCTTCACCTCAAAGCACGGTTACTCATTGGTTCTCTAATGAAGAATTAGAATGCTCTGACCAAGTCAAGACAGCTCTCCCATACATGCCATACATACAACATTCCTCCAAAAAAGGAAGAGGTTCACCTCTGGGTGTAATGCCAAAGACATCTCTCCAGTTTCTGCCCCTCTTCCACTCATTCCTGACTACCTCCTATGTCTCTGTTACTGACTGAGATGAGACCAGCCTCCTACAAGAATCAGAGCACACACTACTAGATTTATTTCCATCTCTACTGCCTTTCTTTGTGATGTTTTGACCTCTGATATATGCAAAGCAGCTACCTTGGTATTAGACCTCACCTTTGCTAAACATTGTGCTCTCATGCAAGGCCCCTCATTGGACACAAGACTGGGTAAAGCTGTCCTATCAACTGACTTCTCACATGATCCAAACCCCAACCATCCTAACAGGTACTACATCTCAGTCACTGGCAGTGGAGCACCCATACTTCAGTACAAGCACTTCAGTGGAGCTGTTGGTGTTTAGCCCTCCTGCATATATAAATAGCAGTCATTCAGCATCTTTGAGCAATATTTGGTCCCAGTTTAACTATTAAACAGCATTCCAGTTCAAGTATATTAATGTTTGACCCAGATAGGATTAAAGAATCAATTGGAGGTGTTTGGATGTAAGACATAGAAAGAAGAAAATAGTGCTCTATGGCTACATCTAGACTACAAGCCTCTTTCGAAAGAGAGCATCTAGACTACAAGCTGATTTTTCAAAAAAGCGAGCCGCTTTTTCGAAAGAGTCTAGATGCTCTCTTTCGAAAAAGCACAGTTTGCATTCAATAGCACCTTTTTTTTAAAGAGTACGTTCAAAAAAAGGTGTTATTCCTTGTAAAATGAGGTTTACTGCGATCAAAAAAACTGCCACGTTCTTTCAATTTACTTTCGAAAGAACGCGGCTGCAGTCTAGATGCAGGTGAAGTTTTTTCGAAAAAAGGCTACTTTTTTCGAAAAAAACCTGTACTCTAGACACACCCTATATAATTCTAATATAATTTGTAACTTCTAGGAATTAGCAAACAGTGATTAAGGATAATGATTCTGATAGGAAATATAATTATTCCTGTTTTATTGTCTTGGTTAATGGTATGCTATTGTTCTTATCTTTTTTTAGAAGGACAAGTTTGACAATCTGAATGTGAAGGAAAATTAGATTAGCATTGAAATAAAGCATATTTCACATTTTAATAATTAAAAATCATTAAGGGTGTTTTTGTCTAATTTCTCTTTAATGCTTGTTTTTTTTAAATACACATTGATGTATCACCAATTTTACTCTTATTCAGAAAACAAAATATTCGACTGCATACTTGCTATTTCAGTTTCCTTGTTTCTATCTATGGTATAATTGATTGCAATACTGCATGATTGAAAAGAAAGGGAAGAAGCCAATGCTACAAAGTACTTACGCATTAGTTTTAAATATCTGAGTAGCCCCTAAAAGTCTAATGTTAAGCACCTGAGTAGTTCCTTAATGGGATTACGTGGGTACTTAAAGTTAGGCATATGTTGAGGCACATTGCTGAACTGGGGTTTAAGTGAGGGGGGTAAAATAATCCAGGGAAAAACATTCAGTATTGCAGAGCTAGAAATTGTTCACAAACAGAATTAGATCTGCGTTCTAGTGTGCCTTTTGTCCTAACAAAATGCCTTTAGCAACAATTCCATGGGCATTTAGATCTCTGTCATATCCTCTGTGGCAAACACCACGTGCTAATAAGTATGACAAGCACCAATAGATTCAGTGGTGAAAATAGTTCTCCTGCTGTTTCCCACAATGCAATACAATGCTTAAGAAGCCTTTCTTTACTGGTTAGGGGTCAGACTTGCTATAAGCCACGTAATTATGCAGACAAATTTGTATGTACCATAGTGTTCACTTCTATACTGCTATGCCAGCAGTTACTGCTTCTATACCTCTGTCCTGAAATCAACTCATTTACCAGTCAGCATGCCTTAGAGAAGAACACTTTTTATGAAAATGCTGTCAATTGGCTGAAGGAGCATGTGCTATCATTGGTGACCATCAGGAGCAATGAGAAGACCCAGTCATAGATAAACACCTTGGCCTGTGGGTGGATGTCCAAGGGGCTTGCTCAGCAGGACATCACTTGCTCTGGCAAGTGATATTTAGATTAAGGGCTTCAAGTGCAATATGATGATGATAGTGACCTTGGGCAAGGAGGGGGAACAAATCTGCTCAAAATCTGTAGAGCTGAACAGTAAAGTTGCAGTAAAGTCCTGCAATGCACCTCCGTGTGGCAGCAGCCAGTATGGAGGCATCCTACACTGTGGCAAGGCAGGGGAGAAAGTGGATCCCAGATGCATGACACAGCGGGTGAGTCTACACAGCAGGGTTTAACTCAAAATAACCTATACAAATTGAGCTACGTCAATTGCATCGCTTATTTCAAAATAGTTTATTTCAAAACTGGGAGCATCTACACAGCACATATTTCAAAATAGAGCACTCTTTCTCTGACTTCCCTCACTCCTCATACAATGAGAGTTAGGAGTCAGGGTAAGAAGTCCTCCAGCTTGACAGTATTTCAACATTATTTTGAAATAACTGCCTGCTGTATAGAAGCAGACTAAGTTATTTCAGAATAACGCTAGTTATTTTGAAATAATGTTGCTGTGTATATGTACCCAGGGAGACACACCAGAGAGGAGGAGCTTGAACTGGGTGTGGGAGAATCTCATGAAACAGAGGCAGAGGGGGTGGCTGTGGCTATTTTGCAGGTGAAGAAAGGTAGTGAGCAGGGTCAAGGTGCCCTTGACATCAAGTATGGCGCCTTTTATAACAGATGTACTGATTGCAGTGCTCTGGAGGTGAGGGGAGCATTTTTAGTATGTTGCGATGAACCGTGTAACTATTGCTATGAAGTGGACAGATCTAGTCTCATAAAATGGAGTACCCCCTGTGACCAAGTGTGGATTATGTTCACTCTGTTCCTTTGTTATGTTGCTTGTGATTTTGACTATCCTGTAGTAACCCCATGTGTGTGCCTCAGTTTTCTTGGGCACTGCGGAACTATCTAGATGAGGAGGGGAAGTCTAGGTGTGACTCACTGGGGGTACATCTACACTTGCTCCCTAGTTTAAACTAGGGATGCAAATGTAGGCAACCAAAATTGCTAATGAAGTGGGGATTTAAATATCCCGCGCTTCATTAGCATGATCTCGCCGGCATGTGACTCCGCTCAACAGCTGTTTCGAAAGTGAAAGTACGTGCCGGGACGCGTTAGTTCGAACCAAACCCCTTGGTTCAAACTAACGTTACTCCTCAGGGATTTTCCCTGAGTCTATGTCACTTTGTGACTATTTAACACCTAGTCATTTACTATACTTGCAACAGCAGTTTTGTTTTGATAATAAAAGTATTTTCCTTTTTGTTTTGATTAACTGTTGTTGTTGTATCCTTAAGTTTATGTGCTTAGTTACCCGGACACAGTCCATTTTTCTCTGTGGATTCCCTCTATTTGTTTTCTCAACTCCAAGCAAAACAGAGGTTGCGGCAGGGGAGAGAGCTTTGCCTTAGTGAGGGGAATCCCTAGTGATCTCTTCCCTGGAAAAAGGTTTATTTTATATTTTCTTTTATTCACTTGGGTGGGGGCAGCAAGAAATCCGTCTTTGTCTTTTTGGATCTCAGGGGGACAGAGATGAAACAAGTTTGTCTCTGGGAGTCACAGACAGGTTTTACAGAGTTAATTCTACTAGCCAGCTCCCCATCTCTGCACTTGGAGTGTCAGGTTTGGGAACTGAGCTGTGACAGAACCCCTCTTCTCAAGATGGATTGGCTGCTCCTAGTTCCTGTGCTAGTAAGTCTGTGCTACACTGTATCCACGTGAACAAATAAACCTTTTTACTTGCTGGCTAAGTGTCACATCTGGCTATGGATGGGGGTACAGGGCCCAGAGACTCCCCACTCCTCCATGACACCCTCCACAGTTAAGCCTGTTTCCCTCTGTTCTGCCTCCATGAATAGCACATGCTGAACCTTTCTCCTGCTATCAGGTTTAGTTCTTTTTGTCCCTGACAGGCTTGGAATCTCCAATGAGAAATTCCATCCATAGATGTTTGTATGAGCTGTTCTTGTACTGGTAGTGGCCAGATAGAAAATGGTGGATGAGCACAAGAGGAGTTGTGAATGGCTGGGATGATTTAGTTGGGATTGGTCCAGCTTTTACAGGGGGTTGGACTCAATGGTCTCCTGAGTTCTCTTCCAACCCTATGATTCTATGAGTTCTTTAAAGGGAAACAAACAGCAAGTGTAGTCACTGGAGATTTTTACTACAATGCATTACATGGAGAGCACCGTGAGCCAACTATTTATATACAGCCCATATGCTGGACCTGGCACTCTGCTCCTATCTGACTGTAATCATTTTTCATTCTGCTTTTTTGTATGATGCATGAAATGTAGGTATAGGCATAAACTGATAGCAAACTACTGTCCAGATACCCAAGACCAGGGATTGGGAGGAATCATTACCTTGTCTAAACCATCTTCTGCCTCTTACAAATGCAGTGGAATTTAGCAGAAAAACCCATCCCATGCAAACACAAACTTTTTTGTTTGTTGGTACCCTCTGCATGAAGATGTCATGAATGCTTCTGTTAGTCTGCAGCAATCAATGTTTGTTGCTGCATTTAAAATGAATCCAACTCCCTCATTTCTCCAACTCTGATGCTACCATTACATTATATTATTCTTCTCCTTCCCCCAAATGAAAAAACTAACTTTCTCCTTTCCTCTTGTAGTCCTGATATAGAATTCCTTGGGATTAAAAACTGAACAGCAGGGTTGCTTTCATCATATCCTTGGTATTCTGTGGGCTGGTTGAGCCATTAATATGGTTATTAACTGCATTGTTTCTCTCTATTCATACCAGGGATCAATCTTGGAACAAGGATCTCTTAGAGAGGGAGGGTGGGTGTTTAGAATTACAAGTGGCTGAGCCACTAACTATGACAATGGAAGGAGAAAGCACACATTTAAATCTAGAAAGGATAAAACTAACAGAGCTTTTGAAAGAGGTAGACAAAAGATTTGTAATAGTAGTTTCCCTGCATAACCTGGAAACAAGGCTTAAGAAGCAAAAAGTTCAGAGGGAACCATTTAAAGACAACCTGGAGATGGAAAAAGAGAAGGCACAGCTGTCCTAGCAGTGGTTCCATAAATATATATTTTTATCATATGTACATGTATAATGCAATGACACTAGTATCTGTTGGACTTCTCCATCATTCCAGTATCATTCTGTACATTCCAGGCCTATCCTATATGTGCATAAGCAAGAGGAAGAAAAAAATGGAATTCCTACTACCTGAAGATCTTGTTCTTGTAGTCTACAAACTTTATTGCAGTTCCGTTTTACTCAGGTAATTCGGTTATATATTGCAGCTGGCCTTTATGTTTGTGAGTTTAATGGTTTATTTTGACAATTTATATCTGTAAAGAGTAAATCCAGTATGTTGTGTTTTAATATCAATATAACTCATTCATCTATAAATGCACTCCTCGTCTCATATAAAACATATATAAATCAAGCTAAAAAGAGATGAGCAGTAAATCATCAGCAGTAAACCCAAAAGTACATTTCTATGTCAACAGTTGCTAGCATTTAATGTACCCCCTCCATTCTCTTTTATAAAAACTTCACCTGACCTTAATGCAGGGAACATACACAGTGATTATTAAAAGAAATCCATACATACTACATAATAATAAATCTATCACCAGTTGTGCAAGCAGCAACACTTTCTAATGCTTTCTTTTGACAGCATCAGGAATCGGCATCATGTGTCCCTATTTCTCTGGCTCTTTCCAAGTACAGTTAGAACACTCTGCCATGTCTCCATAGCCAGTTGTAGCTATGTTCCTAAAGCTTTTGTTGTGGATCAGTATGCCCAATCTGGCTTCCATTGTGAGAGGTTGATTTGGAAATTGTGGCAGTTCCCAAAGGTTTATGGGAACTTCTCAGGAAGTTTGATTGCTTTGACAGTCACCTTGAGCTCACCAGAATTGTTAATCAGAATCTGCTTCAGGAGCAATATTGAGAATTGTGGAATAGTTACTCAGAAACAGTGTACTTGCAAGGGTAGAGTCCAGCACTGGTTCATGGATGTTGGGCAGACCTAACATGGATCCAGGAACTATTATTTCTTACACTCATGCAATTCCAATGGTTCAGTTCTCTCTAATGTAGGCATTTGCCATGAAGTAGGAAGATATTTAAGGGGCTTTTTTTTTTTTTTTTTTTTGCATTTTATTGTTCATGGGTAGTCAGCCATCACACTAGATAGCCATATTTGAGAATATAGCTCAGTATTGTTAATCAGCACAGAGCAAGGGACTTTGACAGGGAAAGCTGATGAGAGGAATAGCCTAAATCCAAATAAGGCCTCTCCTGGGAATAGATACTGCTTTCTCACTGTGTTTGGTTTTGTCAGTTTGAGAGTGATGGGGCTTGACGTTTATGTAGACCTACTCAGTGACTCTAGACCCCATAAAAGGTGAGACTTTACTTCCTCGCCGTTTTCCATTCGTCTTCCTTCCCCGTAAGAGAAGAGCACAAAAAGTATAATATTTATTTCCTTACATCAGTTACAAGAGGTGCATAATATGGTAGTGTTGGTCATTTGTGCAGGAGTGCTGAGGAAGGGAGCAAGAAGCCTTTAATTACTATTTCATTTGCAAGGATCATTATAATCTCAAGGGAGGAGGTGTGAGCACTGCCTTGCCTCAACTTAGGGTATGTCTACACTACAGCATTTCTCCGGAAAAACAGCTGTTATTCCAGAGAAACAATACTTGCGTTTACACTATTGCACACAAAAAGTTGAAAGAACGGAGGGTTTTTTCCAATGGCGGTAAACCTCTTTCTACAAGGAAGAACGCCTTTTCCAAAAAAGCTTTTTCAGAAAAAGGCATGTGTGGATGCGGAAGAGGGAGTTCTTTCAAAAAAAGAGGCCTCCAGGAAATAACACAGGTGCCCTGGTGGCCACTCTGTCCAAACTCATCACAACTCTATAGTTCC
Source organism: Rafetus swinhoei (assembly GCA_019425775.1). Taxonomy (NCBI): domain Eukaryota; kingdom Metazoa; phylum Chordata; order Testudines; family Trionychidae; genus Rafetus; species Rafetus swinhoei. Next base: position 123,780,848 of record CM033449.1, read on the forward strand.
TGTCTCCTGCCAGCTCTTAAAGCTGGGACAAGCCTTGTGGCAGGAAGCCAGCCCTGGGAGCTGCACCTTACCATGCAGCTCACCCTGCCACAGTGTTTTGGACCCATGGCCCAGCCACAAGCCCCCCAAGACCCTCCTGACCCTCACAGGGAGCATGACCAGAGCTCCCAGAACCCAGCCAGGGGCCAGAAGAGGCATGCGCTGTCATGCTCTGGGGCGGAGATCCTAGTCCTTCTGGAGGTTGTGGGGTGAGGAGGAGACACTCCGGGATCTCCGCTCCTGATGGCACAATGCTGAGATATATGGCCGGATGGCCGAGGCTCTGGCCACCACCCCAGAAGCCTTGAACAAATAAGGAGCAAGGTTAAAGACCTCCGCCAGGGCAAGGGAGCACAGCTCTCGCTCAGGGGCAAGACCCCATTCCTGCCCCTACTCCACTGAGTGCCATCGCATCCTGGGGGATGGTCCAGCCTCTTCCCTACCCTTGGTCATCAGCTTGGGTCTGGAGATGCCCATCGTCACCCGCCCAGGGCTCCCAGTCCAGGAGGAGGAGGAGGACGATAACCAGCTGGAGGTGGAGGAGGAGCACCATCACCCTCAATCTTGAGCTGGTACCCCATGGCCTGGATGCCTCGTAGGCACCCTCCAAGGGCGGGGATGGATCATCAGGTTAGTGCTCTTAGTTTTTCACACACACAGGGTGGGGAAGGCGGGCGCCAAGGGGCGGGGTTCGATTGTTGCTCGGCCTTCTCGGCCTGGACATCGTGCTGTGCTCCATGCACATGGAAGCACGTGCAGTGCCAGCCTGCGCCATGCAGTGCAGGAGGCAGACCTGGAGTACCTCCAGGCTCCTGCTCACAGGCTCTGGGAAGGCCAGACACATGGCTGACTCCTGGGGGACGCCCTCCCACCACTAGAGGATGACCCTGCATAGCAGGATGGAGTTGATGGCCCTCACCACCTGCAGAAGGAGACAAAGAAACACACAAAACAGAGACTCAGAGGGAGTGCCTGAGCCCTTGGGAGATCCCTGAGTTCCTCCCTCCCTCCCCCCCAAACACCCCAGGAGCCACCCACTATGAGGCTGTCTCCAATTCTGGGGTGTGTGAGGGCAGGACGGGGATGGGGCTTCACCCCTACCCCCAGCCTACCCCCCACTCCCTAGCCCCCTTTCCTAGGGTCGTCCCCCGGCGCCTCCAGGGACTGCAGCCCGTGAGTGTTTTACCTCCGTGAGGAGGGCCCTGACGGTGGACTTTTCCATGCCAAAGTGGTTGCCTGCAGACCGGTAACTGTCTGGAGTGGCGAGCTTCCAGACCGTGATGGCGCCCCCTTTTCCAGGGGGATGGCGGGCCGTATCTGGGTATCCTGTCATCAGAGGGCAGGGGCGAGACAGGCACACAACTCATGTGGAAGTTTTGGAGCCACTGCTGGTTGTCCCACTGCTCCATCACCAGCCGATCCCACCAGTCGGAACTGGTGTCCAGCCTCCAAAAGCATCTCTCCACTGTGCAGTTGAAAGGGCCTTACTCCCATACACAGGGAGAAGGTCTCGGTGGCGAGCTTGGTGTCGAGCTCATGCAGGGCCATGAAGACAACCTGCACAAACTGGTGCAGAAACTGCACCTTACTAGGCTATTCAAGTCTAACTATCACCATCTAAAGCAATGTAACATCATAGTACATGAGCAAAATTAAAATAGTAATAACTAGGGTCTGATTTTCCTCCTCTCACTGCAGTTTTACATCTTTGTATCCCTATTGATGTCATTAGAGTTATTATAGATATATACCAGTGTAACTGAGAGGAGACTCAGACCCTGAATCCGTCATCATAACTCCCTGTTTTCTTTTCCTCATATTCCAAGCTCTTCATTTTAGTCTGAGCAGCCTAAATGAGCAAGAATGCTACATAAACAGATGTTACTGTAAAATGCCTGCAAAAAGCAACACAGGCAAAGTTTATTTTGAACGCATTACTGTTGTATAAAAATGAGTAGTGCTGTGGTGCCTTAGAGGCTAACAAAAATATATACAGTATCACGAGCTTTTGTGGGCAAAACCCACTTCTTTAGATGAGCTTGAATGAAGAAATAAAATGGGGAAAGCAGAATTTATAACGGAAAAAGAAGGGAGAGGAAAAAAAGTACCTGTCTGTCGAGGTAAAATGGGAGGTTCGGGAATGTGGCCAGCCCCAGAGAGGTGCAGAAACAGGCAACCTTGTACTGAATATCTTTTAACTTTTATTAAAATGCTTTTTAACTGTAACTTTCTATTTAACAGTTTTTTACAGGCATGGGCGCCAAATAACTATTAACAGGAACAGTAAACAAACTGCAGTGCAATAGAGGAAAATACCCTGAGGTTTTTCCAAGTCCCCGTAATTATCAATAACAACCCAGGGATTTGTATCAGTTATATTTACATTAATTTCACTCATAAGGTCTAACATCTATCTAACGCCTAACAGTACTATTTAACAAACTTCTAACTAACTTACTCCTAACACTATTATTTATCAAACTCTAACTAACTTTACACAGCAATACTTACACTTATCAGACATACAAGGGACAACAGAGACAACAGCATATTCGGTATACAGTTACGCTCTGCGGAAGATTCAGTTGATTCGGTGAGCAGGAGGGGGCCCTCGGGTGATCAGCCCTCAGAACCTGGCTCGTGTTCTGCCTTCCAAATTTTTGGGAACCGTCAACTGGATGCAGGAGGGGTAGCTGCTTTATAGAGAAAGCAAGAGTTTTCCCGCGCTTAGTTGTGATAGGCTTAACAGATTCTGTCTGCCTAGTGACAGAACTGAGGGGGAAGGGGAGGGGGTGAGATGGCTCTTGGCTTGCACGAACTTTGCATGACCCCTACCTGCCTGGTTTTTTACTCCTGCTTTTTACTGATCTTAAGTCACATAGTGCAGGATTTTTGGTTTGAGGGGAAGGTAATCTTGGGCTAGGAAGGCTATGCGCAGGAGGCCTGGCCAGAAAAGAGCCTGCTTTTACACTGTCAATTGTAGTGTTGGTGCTAATTAGGCTTATTGAGTGGGCTTGAAGTAACCCATACTTAGCTTTTGATGTCACTGAAATGTTAAATGTAAGTAAGGCTGTTTTACAATGGGCCATCCAGATACTGTCTTTGTTCAGGCCCAGGGAAACAGTGTCAAATTTGCATATCAAGGTCAATTCCACACTCTCTGTAATTGACTTGTGAAACTGCTGGTGAATGTGGAAGGTGGTGAAGCCAGAGTGACTAACTGGTTGCATGAGAAAGCATTATTCATTTCACATAAGAGTTGCTAGAATCATAAGGTAGAAGAGACCTCATGAGGTCACCTACTGCTAAAAGCAAGACCAATCCCAACTAAATGATTCCAGCAGGGATATTTCAGGCTCTGTGTAAATCAATGTTCCTAGTTAAAAGGAGAAGCTGTTTTCTATTTGTTATTCAAGATAGCAGAGTTATCCATGGAATCTATATTTTATTAACTTATACCAAGAAAAAATATCCCTTAATTTTGCAGAAAGATATAGGAAAGAAGTGGAAAGCTAAATGTTCTTTTTTTTTAGTTCTGCAGGTTAGGAATATTTGAAGTAAATTATATCAGTTCTTCCTGCAGGAAATCTTCTTTATAAAGAGTAATGATTTATTGCAGGTGTTGTTTAATTAATTCATCTTTTGTGCATTTGTTTGTTGGAGGTGCCTATCAGCAGAAATTATTTGAAGTAGGTTCAATAGGAAATTTCTTTGCTTTGTGTTTTTTATCTACTATCAATTTAATCTTTGTGTACATTATTTACTTGTGCAGAGTAGTTAGTCATTGTCCTACAGACAGGAACATTTTCTGTTGGTACAAAATGACATGTTTTATGCTATAGTGGAATACAAATTTGGGAAAGGAAAAGAGACGTCTACAAATAAAAATGATTTTACCTTTCATTCAAGTATCTATTGACTGGTTGTAGTTATTTCAAGTGGTACCACAGGGTCTTAAATTAGATGAAGATTTCAGGAAAGCAAAGCATAATAAAATGGCTCCCTTCTTCTCTCTTTACTAAACTTTTCTCCTTGGTTGTGGCTGAGGGGACATTCTTGAGTCTCCCTCCATTTAAAGGAGATAAATATTTTATTTTTTTCCTTCTACCACCAAATGTTTCCTGACAGCTATCAGTTTTTCCCTAGGGATGGTTCTCACCGTGTTTTCAACTCACTATAATTAATGTTTCCCTGTTCTTCTTGGAAAGATCTTTGCTGCAATTTGATGGTCTTGATCATCTGCTTAAATTCAGCTTGCACCTATCACTGGGTGTGTCCAGACTATACCTCTCTCTGTCGACAGAGAGATGTAGATTAGGCATATCGAAATTGCTAATGAAGCAGGGATTTAAATATCCCACGCCTCATTAGCATAAACATGGCCACTGCTTTTTTTTCGAAACAGAGTTTTTTCGAAAAAAAACGGCAGTCTAGATGCAGATCTGTCGAAAATAAAGCCTTTTTCGACAGATCCTGTAAATCTCATTTTTTGAGGAATACAGGATCTGTCGAAAAAGGCTTTATTTTCGACAGATCCGCGTCTAGACTGCCGTCTAGACTGAGGGCTGGCACGGGGAGACCCGGGAGAATTGGTGCAATGGGGCTCTGGAAGCAGGAGGCTGGCACTGAGGTATTCGGGGCAGCGGCGCTGGCACTAGGGGGACGCTGAGGGTGAGAGACTGGCACGGGAGGGTTGGGTGGAGGAGACTCTGGGGACTCTGGGGTCAGTGGCTGGTGCTAAGGGTGAGGGGTTCTAGGGGTTAGAGCTGGCTCTAGGGGCTGGGGCTTTTTATGCCATGAACGGGTAACATTTTATTTGCACATTTGAATATTCATTATTTGCACAATGAATATGCAAATATGCAAATAAAATGTTACCAGTCCAACAAAAGTTTGTGCATGGGTTTGCTGGTCCCCAGTATAAAAAAGGTTGGGAACTACTACCCTAGCTAAAGGTTGAGTGAGTGTAGGCAAGGAAAATGGAAACTGAGGCAGCTGAAGTTTTCTGTCTGCTCCCCACAGCAGTTGCTAATGGTGAAAGACCAAGTTTTCTTTGAGCTCTTGTCCTCCTCCTCATTAGCTGTCAGGGATTTTGACTAGGATAGAAATCAACCAGTATTTGGTTTTAAAAACTTAGGATATTCATTGCCAAAATAAGAGAGTTGGGCAGTTGGTTCCAAATTCTAGTCAGCAAAACACCAACTGTCTGCCTTGATTTCTGAGCTGCCTTCCATTGAGTTCTATAGTAGTGTTTCTCAAAGTGGTCAAACTGCTACTGGGCTGTTCCAGTTTGTTTATTTACTGGCTCTGCCTTGTGGCTCTTGTTGGCAGTGGTTTGCCATTTGCAGCCAAGGAGAGCCACAGGAAGGAGTCTGACCTGGGCCACTGCTTCCCGTGGCTCCCCTTGGCTGCAAACAGCAAACCGCAGCCAATGGGAGCCACAAGGCTCCATGGCTGAGGAGCCAGTAAATAAACAAACCAGAGCAGCCAGGTTGCAGCTTTCTCAGAGTGGGTTTGTGGACCACTTTGAGAAACACGGTTCTAGAGCTTCAGAGGGGTAGCTGAGTTAGTCTGTAACTGGAAAAACTTAAAAAACAACCGGAAGTCCTGCAGCACCTTAAAGACTAACAAAACATGTAGATAGTATCATGAGCATTCGTGGATACAACCCACTTCTTTCTTGTTATGTTAATAAAAGAGTGAGACCTCTCAGCCTGTTTAAGCTGTTTTTAACAGTTCATTGCATCTTCAAAACAGCTATGTTGCTGATTCCATCCAGCTCAACCTGTGATCAGTTACTCTTAATCTGCAGCATATGGAGGGAGTTTAATGAAGTTTAGCCTGGCAGAAAGGAAGTCTGTTAATTTGGATATTCTCTGTTTATGGGCTTGGGCATTTGCATCCTTGTTGATTTGCTCAAAAGGGAACTACAGAAAAATCTGGATGTCCATGTCATGTTATTGGATTTTAAAATGAGCAGACAGATCACTGTTGTACCCACAGGGGGAGGAGGGTGGTCCCAAATTCTGTACAAAGTGGACCATGTGAGGTGTCAAATGGAAGCTTATGCTCTACTGATTCTATGTATAGGAGCTTCAGGGGGTAGCTGAGTTAGTCTGTTACAGAAAAAAACAGCAAGCAAATGGTCTGGCAGCACTTTATAGACTAATAAAACATGTAGATGGTATCATGAGCTTTCGTGGGCACAGACCACTTCTTCAGATGACCAGAGTTATGACTAGGGGATAAGAAAACTCGAAATAAATGGGAGAAGGGAAGGGGGGGAGAGAAAGATGCTCTGTCGCCCACCCCCCTACCTCTATATACATAAAGTATCAGGAGAAAGGGTGCTAAACCTGAGTAGATAAAGATCAAAGTCAGTGGGTAGATTGGTAAGGCAGGAAGGATACCATTCAGAAAGCTGTTAGCACCTTCAGTGATAAAGGGTCTACCACCCCATATCTTGATTAAGTCCATTAGTAATTGAGTTGAATTTGCATATGTACTGTAATTCCAAGCTTTCCCTGTGTATTTGGCTTGAGGAGCTGGCCTGTGACAAGACCACCACTTTCAGATCTGTGGGATTATGGTTAGGTAAACAGAAATGTTCTGCCACTGGCTTCTGAGTATTTTCTTTACGTATATCCGATTTGTGTCCATTGATTCTTTCCCGTAGAGAACGTCCAGTTTGTATGATGTACTTGTATGTCTAGTTTGTATGATGTACTTGTATGATGTTTGTATGTGAAGTTATGGATATGGGCTCTGTACTTGTACTGTAAATGTTCTCTGTCTGGGAGGGAGCAATGGGCCTGGACTGCCTATCGTGAGGAAGGATTGTTCAGTGAATATCTGGGCTAACTAGCACTGCTTCATGCACAATGGCTCTCAGAGTGGCCAATACACACCTGAGGAATGCTAGCCTGCAGACTAGCCTGTCCCTCATGGCTGCTTGCATGGGAAACAGAGATAGGTCACTTGATCATGTGACCAGCTCCAAGTTTGGAGGCACCAGGAATATAAAAGTGCCATGCAGGCGTCTCCATCTTGTCTTCAGTCTTGCTTCTGATTCCAGATGCATCCTTGCTAGGGACAGAGAGCCAGGAAGGATTTGCTGACCCATCCAGATACAGGATGTACACCAGAGACTTCTAAGCTAGCAGTGTGTAACATCTCTCCTAAGAGCCTGCATCAAGAACTTGGTGGTGTGTGCATGTAATGTATTCTCCTTAACAATCATACTCTCAACCTTTTCTTTCTTTTATTAATAAACCTTTAGATTTTAGATTCTAAAGGATTGGCCCAGCATGCTCTTGTGGGTAAGATCTAAAGTGTAAATTGACCGGGGAATGTGGCTGGTTCTTTGGGACCAGAAGGATCTGTTCGGAGTTGGTGAGATCGGGTTTTATAACCTCTCACCTGTGTGTAAGGTCAGGGGCTGATTGTGGCACAGGGAGAGCTGGGGCGTCAGAGGGGTTTTGCTCGTAAGGCTTCCTGCTGGCCAGGTTGGCAGCTGAAGCGCTCTGTGTGACTGGCTTGTGGCCTATTTGGGAAAGGTCTCCAGTCAAGGGCTGTAAGTAGCCCTGGTTTTGAGCAATTTGCCCTGAGCTGACGCCCTCAACAGTGCCCAGACCCAGTCTAGTCCATCACAGTGGCGTAGTCGGCAGGATCCACAGAACCTGGTCAATTGAGCTTTGGGTCAGGACCCCACACTATTCTAAATTTGATTTTGGTATTGAGAGCAGCTGCAATGAGTCAGCAACACAATGAGAGTCTGGACAGAAAGGCTCTGGACGATTTGTGCTTGGAAAAGGAATTGCCTTTAGAAAGAAAGCTTACTGAGCCAGAACTGAGAACTTTGCTATTGCTAAATGACCAGCAGGCAAGAGAGCAGCTCCCACCCAATGCCATGGATGCTGTTGCAGAAGCAGTTAGAGTGCAGCAGGCATTGAAGAGGGTGGAGCTGGAACATGAAAGGGCACTTGCAGACCTGTGTCGAAAGGTGAAAGAAGAGGACACCGAAATAGAGAGAGAGTCCCACGCCCAGCAAATGTAAGAGCTGGCAGCTGTGGACAGATCCAGGCAACTCCACCTACGAATGCTTGAGGAGCAGCAAAAGCTACAGCGACCTGAGAGCCTACCCCCACTGGCCAGCAGGAGTTGGGAAAGGTTATGTCCCATGTACAAAGATAATGAGGATATTGAAGTGTTTTTGGACACCTTTGAACGTATTTGCAATGTGAACCACATCCCAGATGACCAGTGCATGCCTGTCCTGATGACCAGACTGACTGGAAAAGCCAGGAGGTATTTAATGAACTGGGAGAACAAGAAGCTTTACACTATGAGCGGTTTAAAGATTATGCACTGAGACGGTTCAAGGTTACCCCTGAATCTCACCAGGTTAAATTTAGGAGCTTTAAAATGTCTAGTGAATGTACAATTTCCACAACTGCCTGAAGACCACAGACATGAAGTTAGACCCACGGTCAGACAGAATTTCCTTTGGGAAACCCACTCTGCTGAAAACAGTAAACAAGGCCATTGCCACTGTCTCTGCCTCCACATTAGACAGAGCCATGGCTTCAGGGTATCTGGTAGGAAAATCTACCACCACCAGGATGTACTTCTCATTCCTGGAAGGCCTTGGGAGTGGTCCCACAATATCCACTGACACCCTGGTAAAGGCCTCCCCAATGATAGGCAGAGTCTGCAGAGGCGACTTGTTAGGCCCCCTTGACTCCTTACGCTTCTGGCACAACTCACAGCTTCTGCAGTATTCCTTCACTGACCTGAACATGCGGGGCCAATAGAAGTTCTGCTCTAGCCTGTCACAAGTTTTGCCTACACCCAGACGCCCTGCAAATGGACCGTCATGAGCCAATTTCAACAATTCATCACAATACGCTTCAGGCACCACCAGCTTGTTTACTGTTTACTGTAATGACCTTGTTTACTGTTTTCAGCAGAGTGGGTTTCTCAAAGGAAATTCTGTCTGACCGTGGGTCTAACTTCATGTCTGTGGTCTTCAGGCAGTTGTGGAAATTGTGTGGAGTGAGGCACCTGAAGGCTGCTTCCTACCACCCACAGACTAATGGGCTGGTAGAGAGGTTGAATGGGACTTTGAAATCCATGCTGAAGATGTATGTGGATAGGTGCCAGAATGACTGGGATATTTTGCTGCCATATCTGTTGTATACATACAGGAGTGTGTCCCAGGACTCGACAGGGTTTGCTGCCTTCAAACTGCTCTGTGGGAGGCAGGTCAGAGGGCCTCTGGACTTGATTCGGGAAGCCCGGGAAGGCAATATCAAGGTGGCAGGGCAGCCAGTGACTGAGTATGTGACTCAGTTCAAGGACAGACTGAAAGAGATGGTGGATTTAGTTCAGCAGAACCTGAGTGACAGCCAGGAAGCTCAGAAGGCCTGGTATGATAGGGATGCAATGGAGAAAGCGTTTGAAATAGGTGACTTGGTGTTGGTGCTGGATCCAGTGAGAAAGAATAAAATGCAGGACATTTGGAATGGGCCCTCTGAGGTAGGGGAAAGAGTGAATGAAGTGACCTGTGATGTGAGGAAGGCCCGTGGCAGGGGGGAGGTGTGCAGATGGTGCACATTAACAGGATGAATGCATACCTGGAGAGAGAGGTAAATGTGAACATCATCTGTTGTGCTGAGGAAGAGGCAATGTCAGTCCCTTTGGTGGATATGGTGGCTGAGAGCCAGGAAGAAGAGATGGGGGAGGGTTTGATCCCCCCCCCCCCCCAAGGAAGGAGTTGCTGGCACTGCTGAAGCATCACCAGCGAACATTCTCCAACAGACCAGTGCTCACTGACAGAATAACACACTCTATCCACATGACAGGGCCCTGCCCAACTCCTAGTAGAACCTATAGGGCCAAGGGGGAGATGCAGAGGCAGATGTGGGGGGAGGTGGAAAGCATGTTGGCAGTGGGCATAATCACCAAATCCAGAAGCCCCCTAGGCATCCCCTATTGTGATGGTGCTTAAAAGAGCAGGGTGGACTATTGGAAGCTGAATGCTATCATGCAGCCTGACCCTTTCCCCACACCCAGAATAGAGGATCTGTTAGACACGTTGGGGGGAGGCGAAGATTATAAGTACTCTGGATCTGACTAGGGGATACTGGCAGATACCCCTAGATGCTGATGTGCGTAAAAAGTCCGTGTTCATAGTGGAGTCAGGCCTGTATGAATTCAAGGTGCTGCCCTTTGGCATGCAGAATTCTGGGGCCACCTTCATGAAGCTTATCAATGAGGTCCTGCAGGGACTGGAGGGTTTTGCAGGGCCTTATATCGACAACCTGGCCACCTTCAGTAACTCCTGGCAAGAGTCCAGAGAGCACATCTTTTATCCTCACTCAGAGCCTGTTCTCATTTCCTGGCAGCTGGGTGCTACAGAGGATTCAGTTTTTAAAAGTGTGTTTTTCACTCCTGAACTTGGGGAAACAAGGACACAGATATCATGGCTTAATTAGTGTAATAATGAAATTAAAGTGAAAGGTCCAATCTTGGGGCCCCCTTCAAGGTGCGTATCCAATTTAGTGTACAGTCCAGAAGCATAGAGTAAGCCAGTGTGGACAACTCGCCCTTTACTTTCAGCTGTGTTCACTGGAGTAGATCCTTTGCTGCCTGGCTTTTATACTATGTAACCACCCTCATATTACTTCTGACTTGACTCCAGTAAGCAGTGCTGGGATTCTTGGGTTACAGCAGTGAAGTGGCTTTAATGCCTGCGGGGTCCTTCATTTAGGGTCCATCACACTCACCCAGTGGGGAATCAGGTATCACCTACTTCTCACTTTCCTCCAGCTTCCAAACTCCTCTTGAGGCCATGAGCCCTGAAACGCTGATGCCTTCAATGCTCAACAAACCCTGCACTGCTACTGATGTGAAGGCACCATAGGCAGCCCGGACTTAAATAAAGAAGGGGAAAGAGCATCTCCCTGTGCTCTACTAAAACCAGTGCTCATTTTATTCCTTCCTGCCTAGATTCGAGAGAATTGCCTCTCCTGAAACTCTGGTGAAACGAGGACACTACAGACAAGAAAAAGAGCAGCAAGAAGAATTGGTGTTTAGCACTAAAGTTTCTTGGGCTTCAAGCCTTGCACTTCACTAGTAGGGTCAGCAGCATCAGCACTCAAGCTTTTTTGCCCACTTATGTTTCTTCAAAGCAATGATATTGGTCCTATGCCCTTTCCACTTTTTCTGACAACCCACACTAGTGATCACCTTTTTGTCTTGATCTACTGAAACACTGCAAGCAGCAGATATAAAAGTAAGGTTTGCTGCTGGGTCCAGCAGGGAAAAGCCACAATGTACTGTTGACATTTCAGAGAGGGGATTAACACTATCAGGTCAAATGGGAGAAATCTCCTGTTGGTCAATCCATGGAATTGCGGGCAAAGGAAAGCCAGGCAGAGAGAGGGCTTAAGGTGAATAGGTTGGGGGAGGTGAACCCTTGGGGAAGAAATTGGGAGGGAATTGGGAAATTGGGAGAAAAGACTGGTAAGGAGGGGTTACAGGGAAAACGAGAGCAGAGATGATGACAAACTGTAGATGAGAGGGAGAAAAGAAGGGAGAAGCCAGGGAGGAAGGAGAAAAGAGACAGAAAGGCATAAAAGGGAATAAATGACTAGAAAGAATAAAAGAAGGTATACATAGAGATCAAAAAATGACACTCCTATCCCTCAAGAAATGACAAAGTCAGATACACATAAGAGAGTGAATGAATGAACAGATACATTAATAAATGAATTGGAAGGAGAGGAGAAGATAGCAACCTGGTGAGGGAATGGATGTGAACTAGATGGGAAACAGCACCCAGTCACCAGTCTGTCACCAGAGGGGCTCTAGCACTAAATGTCTAGGAATTGCTGCTTTAAGGGGACTGTGACGGAGTGAAGTCACAGAAGACCCCTAGGGGTTGCCTCCACTGCCACTTGCCTTCCTGCTCTCTGGGGGTACATCTACACAGCAACATTATTTCAAAATAACTAGCATTATTTTGAAATAACTTGTTGCATGTCTACACAGCAGACAGTTATTTTTAAATAATGTCAAAATACTGGAGGACTGTCAAGCTGGAGGACTTCTTACTCTGGGTATGTCTACACTGCAGTACTATTTCAGGATAGCAGAGGTATCCCAAAAGAGCTCCCCCATGTCTTCACAAGCCACCCATTATTTTGAAATATTTTTCGAAATAACGGGTGTGCTATTTCAGCATCTCGGTAACCTTCATTCCAGGAGGGTTAAGGGATGACTCGAAATAGCACTTTATTTCGAAATTTGGTGCTGTGTAGACACAGCACCGCACAGTACACAGTACCAAATTTCGGAATAGCCTATTTTGAAATAAACTTGAAATAAGTATGCAATTTGTGTAGCGCAAATTGTGTATCTTATTTCGAGTTTAGAGTACAGTGTAGACATAGCCTTTGACTCCTGTAACCCTCATTGTACAAGGAGTAAGGGAAGTCTTAGGAATAGTGCTCTATTTCAAACTAAGTGCTGTGTAGACGCTCCCAATTTCGAAATAAGCTATTTTGAAATAAGCTACGCAATTGACATAGCTCAATTCAGTTGGCTTATTTTGAGTTATTTTGCTGAGTAGATGCACCCTGGGGCTCCTCACCACCCAGTTCTGCTGGGCCAGCTCCCTGGTCTCCTCCAGCCAAGACACTAAGTTGAGATCACTGCCCCCACCAAGAAGCAATACAGACACAGAAACTCTTCAGGTCCAAGAAGAGTGCAGTTTTGGGCCCAGCTTCCTGGGATACCACTCCCCAAATGGGATCAAATCCCCCAATGAATTATTTGGGTAAGCCCCTTTTAACACTAAAATGGGGAATGTACACTGGTTGCTCCTCCAGGTAACAATTATTTATACTGGGCTTGATAGTAAGTGAAAGTGATTTTATTAAGTACAAGCAGTAGGATTTAAGTGGTAAGAAGTGAGAACAGGCAGAGCAAAGTAGATTACAAATCAAAAGTAACAAAAACTGCTTAGCTAATTATAACACTAAAATCTTCAGTACCATAAACTCACCCTAAAACTGTTTTCTTTTCCAGTTCCAAACCAGGGAAAATCTCCTCTTCTCCCTGGGGTCTCTGGTTCACCTTTCTTGGGTGTGTCTAACCAGCCCAAAGACAAAAGACTCCTACCTTCCTATTCTTTTAAAATAATTCCCTTATTGCATGGGGAGTCACCTGGCTGCTCCCTGCCAACCACTGCTAAGACTTAAGGACAAAAGGCTATTTGCATATGACTGCCCAGACACTGAGGCGTCCCAGGCTTGGAATTGCCCTTGATGGCTTTCCATTTACACATTTAAAAAACATAAAGTATTCCCTACTCCATATGTCTAATTTTACACACAAAGTGGTACACACTCCAAAATAAGATAAACGGATCCAGCAGATTAAGACATGAAGATTAATAGGTTACATGAACCAATTTGCTGAAAGCACCTTTGAATTATGTACATGTATGTTGATAAATCCATTTCATAAAGCATGGGGGGGTGAACTGTTACAGGAACAGAAAATTTACGTTAATTTGAGGCTTTTTACTCTAGTTTTTGGAATAGTAAACTCACTGACAGCTAGCTGTCCACAATACCTTTTCAGGTTTCAAGTGACTTATTTGCCCTTTGATTTTTTTTCCTTTTGTTATTTGTCTAATAACATGCTTTTCAAGGCTCCGAATGACAGTGCTAGTGACAGAGAATATGTTTTCCTGTCCCCAGAAAAGTGTTTTTTTATTGCAAGGACTTCATTCGTATTCTTTTTACCAGTATAATGTTTAAAAATATTTGAAAATCTCATCTGAATCAGAACTGACGTCTTGAGCTTATACTGGCATTATTTTCCAAGTAGTACAAGTGAGTAGTGGTTGCCACTGCAATTTAGTATAGCAAAAGAAGTACATATGTGTAACCCTTCTGCCAGGTGAAACCAGCATCACTCAGGGCTGGGTTCAGTATTTAGGGGTTCCTTTCCATTGGTACAATGCAAGAACCGGCTCAAGCCCCAAACTATGAACCTGGAAAATTCACACACCACCCCGTGAACTTCTGAGAGGCAATACTTCCTCACTTGCGAGCACAGAGTCTGAGTGTAGAAAAGAAACTTTTAATAAAAAGAGGGCTTGGCATAAATTAGGAAAAACACCACAAACAGGGTTCAAAAAAATAAGAATGAGTAAAAATACCACCCCAAGTAGGTTGGGTAATGTCCTTTCCCCCTCAGGTTCTTAAATCCAGCAATCTAAGGGTACGTCTGGACTATATCCCTCTTTCGACATAGGGATGTAAATTAGGCACTTCAAAATTGCAAATGAAGCCGGGTTTTGAATTTCCCGTGCTTCATTTGCATAATCGCGTCATGGCACTCTTTCGAAAAAGCGCTATTTCAAAAGTAAAACCGCAGTCTAGACGCAGTTCTTTCGAAAATAGAAGCTTTTTTCGAAAGATCCTGTAAACCTCATTTTTTGAGGTTTACGGGATCTTACATAAGAACATAAGAACGGCTGTACTGGGTCAGACCAAAGGTCCATCCAGCCCAGTAGCCTGTCTGCCAACAGTGGCCAGCGCCAAGTGCCCTGAAGGGGGTGGACCGAAGACAATGATCAAGCGATTTGTCTCGTGCCGTCCATCTCCAGCCTCTGACAAACAGAGGCTAGGGACACCATTCCTACCCCCTGGCTAATAGCCTTTTATGGACCTAACATCCATGAATTTATCTAGCTTCTCTTTAAACTCTGATGAAGTGGGTCTTTGCCCACGAAAGCTTATGCTCCAACACTTTGGTTAGTCTATAAGGTGCCACAGGACTCCTCGCCGCTTCTTTAAACTCTGTTATAGTTCTAGCCTTCACAGCCTCCTCTGGCAAGGAGTTCCACAGGTTGACTACAAGCTGTGTGAAGAAGAACTTTCACTTATGAGTTTTAAACCTGCTACCCATTAATTTCATTTGGTGTCCTCTGGTCCTTATATTATGGGAACTAAAGAATAACTTTTCTTTATTCATCCTCTCCACACCACTCATGATTTTATATACCCCTATCATATCCCCCCTCAGTCTCCTCTTTTCCAAACTGAAAAGTCCCAGTTGCTTTAGCCTCTCTTCATATGGGACCTGTTCATATGGGACCTAATCATTTTAGTTGCCCTTTTCTGAACCCTTTCCAAGGCCAAAATATCTTTTTTGAGGTGAGGAGACCACATCTGTACACAGTACTCAAGATGTGGGCGTACCATAGTTTTATACATGACAGTAAGATATTCTGTGTCTTATTTTCTTTATTTTTCGAAAAGCCTTCCCTTTTTGAAAGAACCGTGTCTAGACTGGTTTTACTTTCGAAATAGCGCTTTTTCGAAAGAGTGCCATGATGCGATTATGCAAATGAAGTGTGGGAAATTCAAATCCCGGCTTCATTTGTAATTTCAAAGTGCCTAATTTACATCCCTCTGTTGAAAGACGGATATAGTCTAGACACACCCTTAACGTTCCCTTCATACGCCCAATCTCCTCTGCACCCAACTCACAGTTGCTGCCCTTGGTCAGTGCAGACCCAGAATCCAGAGGGGTAGCTTCAGAGTTCATCTCCCATCCTGGGTGGGGGAAGGTAAAAGTGGGGTCTCTGCCATGCAGCGCCGGCCCGAGCCATTTTGGCGCCCTGGGTCCCAGGCGCGCGGCGCCACCCCTGGGGTGCACGGCCCTGCCTCCGGGCGCACGGCGCAAGCACGGGCCCGCCCCCGGGGCACATGGGCGGACACACAGCGCATGCGCTGCCCAGTCGGCCCGGCCACTGCCGATGGCGCGCAGCCCGGGGCCGCCCGGGGTGGGCTGCGCCTGGCTGTGCAGGGCCCTGCGGCCGCGGGGGGAAGGACACTGCTGGCTGGTGCTGCAGGAGTTAACACGGCACCCGGCCCGGGCGGCCACTGCACCCCGCGGGGAGCCGGGCGCCCCCCGTAGGTTGGCGCCCTGGGCAGCTGCCCGGCTAGCCCTCCCCTTAGTCCGACCCTGCCACCACACTCCTGCCGCCGTTTGTCATACCTCTCCACTATCACCCTGCTGGCCATCAGTCACCATCCACTGCCATTCACCTCTCAGCTCCCAGTGATTTTAGCTCTTAGCAAACAGGGTAGAAGAAGCACAGCTCTCTGGCAGTGAACATAACAAGGAGGCTCCTAATGAAGTCTATTTACTCTGTTCTTTGAATGGTGGGGAATAACAGGTCAAACCAGTCCAGGCAGTAGCTCTGCAAGGGTGCAAAGCTTCTAGACCAGAATACCTGCCTCCACTCCTCCTAACTCTCACAAGGCTCTGACAGTCCAGCCCTGATTAGCAAGGTACTTTCTGCTAAATCTGAGAGCTTTCCTTTTGAACAGATAAGCACAGTCCTGCTGTTCTGTATTTCCACAATAATCACATCTAGGTAACAATATTTTACTGCACCAATAATATTCAGTGCTAACATAGCTGGTGTTGGATCACAAATTACATTGTTTACAATGAGCAAAACACTGCTTCATCTGCTGACTATCTAGTAAATCTAAGCAACGCAGGGGCAAACTGTATTTACATAACACACCCGGGGCTCTGCCTCCCTTCCAGCTACCTGTCAGGGAAGCATTCATTCAGACCCTGCTTTACACAGACTAGAAAATAAGGCACTAATTTTTAAAAGTGAGGGTAATTAACCATTAGAAAAACTTTCTTAGACATATCGTGGATTCTTGATGGTGTGAAGTCTTCAAATCAAGACTGAGGGTATGTCTACACTGCAGCGTTTTTCCGGAATAATGGCTGTTATTCTGGAAAAACAATACTTGCATCCACATTGCAATTGCGTTATTTTGACAAAAAGTTGAAATAACGGAGGTCTTTTTCTGACAGTGATAAACCTCATTCTATGAGGAATAATGCTTTTTCGGAAAAAGGCGTGTATGGATGTGGAAGAGGGAGTTCTGTTGAAAAAAGAGGCCTTCAGGAAATAACACTGGTGCCCAACTGGCCACTCTGTCCACACTCATCACAACTCTATAGTTTCTATCTCCCAGCAGCTCTTAAAGCAGCAGACACTCGGGACAAGGCTTGTGGCAGGAAGCCGGCCCTGGGAGCTGCATCTCACCATGTGGCTGCCACTGCCACACTTTTGGGCACCCATGTCCCAGCCTCAAGCCCCCCAAGAGCTCCCTGCCCATCCGAGGGATCATACAGAGGGCTCCCATGAGCCTGCTAGGGGCAGGAAAAGACATGCACTGTCCTGGTTTAGGGTGGAGATCCTGGCCCTCCTGGCGGTCTGGGGTGAAGAGGAGACCCTCCAGGATCTCCGGTCCAGATGCAGGAATGTGAACATATATGTCCGGATGGCTGAGACCCTGGCCACAAGGGGCTACCAACGCAGTCTGGAGTAAGTGAGGAGCAATGTGAAGGAGCTCCAGCAGGGCCGCGCCAGGGCCGCGCCAGGGCCAGGGAGTGCAGCTCTCGCTTCAGGGCAGAACGCCACTCCTGCCCCTACTACAAGGATATGCACTGCATCCTGGGGGGCGGTGCAGCCCCTTCCCCACCTCTGGTGGTGGACTTGGGGCTGGAGATGCCCATCGTTGCCTGCCCAGGGGTCCTGGACCAGGAGGAGGAGGAGGATGAGCTGGAAGAGGAGTAAGAGACAGCCAGCATGGTGACTATCACTCTTGAGCTGGTATACCAGGGCCTGGATGTCTCCCAGGAATCCTCCAAAGCTGGGGAGGGATTAGGTGAGTGCTCTTACTGTTTCACACACACAGGTTGGGGGAGGCAGGCGCTGAAGGGATGTGGTGTGATCATCACTTGGCCTTTTTGGCCTGGCCCTCATGCTGCAGTATGTGCACGTGGATGCATGTGCAGCACCAGTCCGTGCCCTGTAGCCCCAGGAGGCAGCCCTGGAGAACCCCTGAGCTCATGCTCACAGGCTCTAGGGAGGCCAGAAACACTTCTGACCCCCGGGGGGGACGCCCTCCCACCACCACCACCACCACCACCCACCGCTGGAAAGAGGCTGGGGACAAGGGCACACGCAAGCCCACACACACACTCTGGAGTGCACACGGGCATGCCTGCATGCTCAATGCACCGCCTGCTCCCAGAGACAGTGCTGCCAAGTGGAGGTGTATGTGCGGCCCCGACGGAAGCCCAGGATTCCAGTGTGGCTGGACACTTCCTTGCCTTCTTGCCCATGGGACAAGGTGGGGAGGGTGGGAAGCATGGTCCTCTGGCCACCTCTGGGCCCCTGTGAGGCAGGGTCCACTGTCCAGGCCACATATGGCATTGCTCCCGGGACATCACCATCCTGTGGCCGGAGGACAATTGCTCTCAGCTTGCTGATGAGGGCAAGGCCTCAGGGACAGTGTCTCCAGGCAGGAGCGGCCCGAGGCTGGCTGCAGCAGCTGGCGCCCTAGGCGGGGTGGCACAATCAGCGCCCCAGCCTGCACGGCCGTCAATGGCCGTGATGTCATCATCGGGCGCTCGGGCCAGCGGCGCCCCAGGCAGCTGCCTAGCTCGCCTAGGCTCACGGGCCGCCCCTGTCTCCAGGGATAACTGACCACCTCTCTCTCTCTTTCTTCTACCCAGCCGGACCAGCTGTGACTGTGGGGTGATCACCACCAGCAGAGCCAGCTGCCTGACCCAGGGGTAGCCGCAGGGTCGGAGGGTCCATGAGGACCTCATGTGAGAGCACATGGCCGACCTCCAGGAAATGCATCAGACGACGCTGGCCCAGAAGGTCCACGATGATGCTCAATGGCGGGGCCAAATGTGCACCATGCTGGTGCAGCAGGGCTGCAATGTGAGTGCCACTGTCTGGGAGATGATGGTGTACCCAGCTCCTGCCCCTGCTGCTGTTCCCACATCCCTGGCCATGCCAGCCCCCGCTTTCCCTGCCATGCCTGACCCAGCCCCCTGCCATGCTTGACCTCACTCAAACCCCGGCTCCTGTCTATCCCCCTGTTCTCTCTGGCCTCCCCCACCCCCGAGGTCACTGAGATCACCGGACCTGAGGTGGAACTTCTACCTGCACCACGCGCAATTTTCAGCCCCAGCTCTGAGCCTCTCCTCCCCCCTCCACAGTTCTCAGCCCCCACTCCTCCCGCCCGATATCCAGATTCTCAGCCCCCTCCTCCCTCCCCATATTCAGGTTCTCAGCCCCCTCCTCCCTCCCCATGTCCAGATTCTCAGCCCCCTCCTCCCTCCCGATATCCAGATTCTCAGCCCCCTCCTCCCTCCCCATATCCAGATTCTCAGCCCCCCTCCTCCCCCGTTACTTTTTTAAATAAAATTTTGTTAACCCAAAACTGTTGTTTTATTAACTGTACAGAAGGGAGGCGTTGTGGTGGGGAAGGCATAGGGGGCAAGGCACAGGCCCCTAGTGGAGAGGCCTTAGGGAGAGTTACTGAGGTCATTCAGAGAAACTCTCCCACAGGGCCTCCCAAATGCACCTCTCCCCCCCAGTTGATCGGCTGGGCGGATGGCAGCTGTGCATGGCTACTCAAAGGCCCATCTCTCCCAGCTGGCTTCTGCCCCCCACCCTGAAAGGAAGGCCTCCCCCTTGCTCTCTACGATGTTGTGGAGAATACAGCATTCAGAGATCACCTGGGGGATGTTGTGCTCCCCCACATCGAGGTGGGTCAGGAGGCACCTGAATCTTGCCTTCAAGTGCCCAAAAGCTCATTCGACCTGGATACGGGTCCTGCCCAGGTGGGCATTGAAATGGTCCCTGCTTGTATCCAGGTGGCTGGTGTAGGGCTTCATAAGCCACAGCATGAGGGGGGAGGCTGCATCCCCCACGATGCAAAGTGGCTTCTCCATGTCCTCAAGCCTGAAGTTACACTGGAGGAAGAATGTGCCAGCCTCCAGCTTCTGGTAGAGGCTGGAGTTTCTGAACACACGGGCGTTGTGCACCCTCCCCAACCAGCCAACGAAAATGTCTGTGAATGGGCCGCGGTGGTTGACCAGGGCCTGCAGGACCATCGAGAAGTATCCCTTCCTGTTGATGTACTGGGTGGCTTGATGTTCTGGGGTCCGGATGGTGATGTGAGTTCCATCTATGCCCCTTCCCCGCAGTTGGGGAAGCTCAGGGCGGCAAATCCGGCCACGATGCGGTCCAGGTCTCCTAGGTGGATGACCCTGCACAGCAGGATGGAGTTTGTGGCCCTCACCACCTGCAGAAGTAAACAAACAAATACATAAAACAGAGTATCAAAGGGGATGCCTGAGCCCTTGAGAGGTCCCCACTCCCCATCTCTCCCCCTCACAAACACCCCAGGAGCCACCCCCTATTAAGCCTGCCCCCACCCCTGAAGGGCTGTGTAAGGGTGGAACTGCAGAAACCCCCAGGGATGGGGCTTCCCCCTCCACTCCCAACGTACCCCCTACACTCCAACCCCCCCCTTTTTCTAGGGTCCCCCTTTCCAGTACTTCCTTCCCTCCCCTCCAGGGACTGCAGTCCGAGAGTGCCTTACCTCCATGAGGAAAGCCCCGATGGTGGACTTTCCCACACCGGACTGGTTGCCCCAGGAGACAGGCACACAGCTCCATGCCTTCCTCATGTGGAAGTTATGGAGCCAATGCTGGTCCATCACCAGCCGGTCCCACCAGTTGGAACTGGTGTCCAGCCTCCAGAACCATCTCTCTGCCGTGGGGTGCAGTTGCAAGGGCCTTGATCCTGCACACAGGCAGAGGGTCTCGATGATGAGCTCAGAGTTGAGCTCATTCAGGACCATGAAGGCAGCCTGCACAAACTGCTGCAAAAACTGCAGCATGGCAGTTTGGGGCCATCGCATGGCCAGAGGCAGCTCCAGCTCGATGGCAAAGAGTGCTGTGGTGTCCTGAAGCAGAGCAAGCACTGCAAATGTTTTGCTGTCCCTTGGAGAGGTAGGCAAGCAAGCAGAAGAAGCTGAGAAATGGCTGTCTAGGGGGATCCCTTTAAGCACACGTCTCAGCTAGCCTTAGGCAACAGTACCTGGAAGCAACTGCTGACCTAATGCCCTGCCTGAACTGGATCTGGGTGGGCTTAAATGTGAGATAGCATCCAATCAGTGTGACCACTATCTTTTGAAATAGCAAATTACTATTTCATTGTGCTTTTTGTGTGTGGATGCACTATTTCGAAATAAGCTTTTCCAGAAGATCTCTCCGGAAAAGTTTATTCTGAAAGAAGCTTGCAGTCTAGACATAGCCTGAATGTCTTTCTAAAAGCTGTTTTACCTTTCCGGAAGTTATGGACTTGAAGCAAGAAGTGTTTGGTGAAGTAGGAGAGCTGACTAGATAGTCATAATGGTCTTTTCTGTCTTTAAAATCTATTAAATCTATCTTCATATAAGAAACATTTTCAGTTATTAAAGTTGAATGGAAGGAGGCTTAAGGCTCTCATTGCCAATCTCCATTCACTCTAGTGAGGTTTTCAGTAGTGGGGCTTCTCATGTAACTTTCCAAGAATTAGCTCTGCCCTAAGCTGCAAAAAAATGGCTTACAAATGACCCAAGTTTTGTGTTTGATTTGTTGGTGTCTCAGAATCAGATGTTTGGCCAAACTCTCACTCTGACTGAAAATATAAAATCTGATCTTTGTCCAACTTGTAATCAACTGTTGCTCTTTGTGCTCCTGGAAAAGTTTTATGGATGATAAACAAAACTGAGGTCTTGTCAGAGGCGTAGCGAAGGGGGTGTGGTTGTGGGACAGTTGCCCCCGGGCGCCATGCTAGGTGGGCACCGGGCTGGGGTGGGAGCAAAGCACACGCTGCTCTGGCCCATGTGACGCTTTTGAACAGAGACCCGGGAGTTGGCTAAGTGCTCCCGGCTCTCTACATGCTGCAAGCTGACGCAGCAGGGCCACTTTAAAGATTAGATTTCCTTACCTGGCCGTTCCTTCCTCCGGTGCCTTGCTCTGAGGGGGGAGGAGGGAGGGAGGATTTGATGGGGGGGCCGCTCCCAGTGCTGGGGGGGCCTGGCTCAGGAGGGTGAGTGCAATGGGATGGGAGGCCCTGGGTGAGGGGGCTGGCTCAGGGGGAGGGGTGAGTTGATTGGGATGGGGGGACTCTGGGGAGGGGCTGGCTCTGGGAGAGAAGTGGGTGCATTGGGGTTACTTATAATTTTTTTAAAATAAAAGATACTTTATAACAAAAGGAAAAACTTAAAAAAATAACAGTCTGGTTATATGTTAAAGACTAACAAACATATAGATCAGGCATGTCAAACGTGAAGCCCACTGAAGGCCACACAAATGAAAACTGATAGCTTTCAGAGACACCAAAGAAAATGTACTTCTATCGGAAAGTTGTAATTATTCATTATTATAGATTATGTTTTAGGTATATTTTATAATATTTTTTCAGGTTTTGTTTTAACATAATACAATAATTTGATGTGTAAAATTGTTATTTACTCATAAAATAATTTTTAATTTAAATGTAAATTTAAGGTACTTTTAAATTTTTTATATGATACATAACTTGTTTTGTTGAAATAAAAACAAGTATAGACCATGGTTAATCAAATAGAACAGGCTTCAGTGAAAATTTCAGATACTTTGCAAGTTTGAGACTTTGCATAAACATATAATTATTTGTGCAATTGCAAAAAAATTGATATATATTTAATATAAAATTAATATACATTTTGTGATTTTATTTGGAAATAAATAAATAAAACCCCAAACATTAACAAAATATCCCCCTCCACTCCCCCAGAGCCAGGAACTCCCATATCCCCGTTCTAACCCAATTCCCCATCGCTCCTCCAGAGCACCCCCCCCAACCCAACGCCTCCTCCCTCCCCCAGACTCAGGCACTCCCAGTCCCTCCCCCCATACCTAATGCCTGGGTCCCGGAGCCAGTGTCGCCACCGCCACAGATTTCTTCCTCAGGCACTGGGGGAGGTGTGAGCACAGCAGCCAGCTGTGAGCAGGCACTTGATGCCTCTGCAGAGCAGCCCGGCCAGCCGTGATCTGCACTCGGCCGCGTGCTCCGAGTGGCCAGTGGGCCGTACTTTATTCTTTTATAAAATGTAGTGGCAGGCCACAAAAAATTTCAATTGGGCCACGTGCAGCCCGCCAGAAGCCTGTTTGACATGCCTGATATAGATGGTATCATGAGCTTTTGTGGGCACAATCCACTTCCACCCATGAAAGCTCATGATACCATCTACATAAGGTAGCCCTGCGTCACCGCAGAAGGGGCGGGGCCTAAACAAAGGGGCGGGGCTACCCAGACCATGATTGGTCTGGGGTGGGGGAGCCCCTTTGCCCTCTCCTTCCCACTAGGCACCCATGTCTCTGGTAGGGCAGGAGGAGTAAATATTTTAAATATTTTACTTTATTTAAAAATGAAGCCTGGCCAACAGGCCCAGCCCCCATTTGGCTACAGCATCACAACTCTCCTGCACCTTCCAGCCCACCAACCCTGAGCTCATCATACACCTGCACTCCCTGCCCTGAGCTCCTCATACTCCCACATCCGCGTTCCCACATCTGCTCATACTCCCACATCTGCAGACCCTCCACGTTCCCAGACTCTTGCATCTCCACATTACCAGCCCCCTGATATAACACTCCTGCATCCCACACACATTGGCACCCTGTGCCCTGAGCCCATCATACACCTGAACCCCCGCCCTGAACCTGAGGGTGCCAGATCAGCAAGGTCCAACCTGTAGTTGCAATTTCATTTTGTAATTATTAGAATGAGTTAATTTGTAAATGAATTGAATTAGAGGGGAGAACAAGACATTTTTAGCTTTTCTTCTGTTCCTCATGGTCTTTGACACTTTTCAGGGTTGTATGAGTGTATCTCATCTGCATGTCATAAGGTTCATATATAATTGTCAAATCCAGTATACTGAAAAATAATGACCTTCATAGCTTCTTTGGTTTTTCTGAGCTATTAGCACTGCTAAATAGACCACAGAGCATTACTGTGCGATGTGATTTTTTGCATTGCTGTTTCTTATAACCATGCTAGGAAATGTCTTACGAGGGTTTCATGAGTACCCTGTTTACCTAAACAGTTGGCACTGGGCACTGAGAAGCATACAGTGGTCCTTCAGGCACACTGAGGAAGGTGTTCTTATGTCACACACTTCCTCTGGTCTTCAGTATCACAATATTTCCAGTTCACAGCCCATTACTTAAGCTTTGCTTTATTGAAGATTTTGACTGACACACAATGATCAGCTTAAAGAATGATGAGGGCAAAAATTCCATGTTGAAGAATATGCCTTGGGGCTGGGAAGAGTCATTCTTTTTGCACCAGAGGGAGTTCAGCACTGAGAGATTACTGAATTATTGCCATTTCAGTTGGTTTAATGTGCATTCAGCCTATTTCAGCTGCCATCTTTGAAGGTTACATTTATTAGTGAGGCCTTCAGGCCAGTTCTCCTATTAACTAAAGCTTTATGGCACCCAGAGCAGCTCATTTAAAACAATCTAGCATGCAGAAAGTTGTCCATTCATCTTGTGACAATCGTTAAGGCTACGAGAAACAGTAATTCAGTCATGAAACTTTTCCCAGTCTATTTTACTGCAGAGTATAACAATGGCATTAGGGCTCAGATATACTGAGAATCTGTGCTTTCCCAGCTATTTGTCCTGTGACATGTTCTTTGTTTCTAGGTAGAGCAAGTCAAATGATTAACTGTTTTAGCAGCCAGATGGGAAAAGATGGAGGTTTTATGGTGGGACTTGGAAGGGTATTTATTTTGTGAGCTAGGCAACTTGTATTTTGTGTGAGGAAAGATGATTGATTTACTAGTGGTCTTTGTGTCTTAATTGGTTTTAATTTTTAAATATGTATCCAGAATACTTGGAGCCTGAGATAGGTGCTTGTATATGTGAAACTGAAATAAATAAAATCCAGCATCTGTACAAAGTGCCACAAATACAATGGTGAAAATGAGGACTAGAATTTCTTTTTTTAAAAGACCCAAAATATTGGGTATATTGAGAGTAAGGGCTTACCTAAACTAGAGACTTACATCATTGTAATTTCTGGACTAATCAAAGAGATACAATAGCCCCTAGAGTGGATACATTTATACCAGTATAGCATTATTTAAACACACATAGTTTAAGAACTAAAATAAATTATACCACAAGTTGAACCTCTTTAGTCCAGCACTCTCTGGTCTGGCAACATCCAGCATCATTTTAGTTAGCCGGTTGTCCACTTATCATGGGTGTGGCCAAGTTTCCCCTAAATGCCTTCTAAGAGCCCAGTAATCAGTGGAAGTGTTGGTAATGCTGCTAGACAATATTGACCTCTTTTGGAGCATTTGATCTCTCCGATGATCTTTCCACATAGTATTTGGTGTGGTGATCCTTATTCAGTTACTTGGACATTCAGTAATGGATTTGAAAGTAGCCACCCTTCTACAAAAGAATTTCAAAAAACTGGCTACAAAGTGAGACAACTGAACTGGAATTCATTTGCTAATTCAACATTATCAGTTTAGGAACGAATAAGGATCTCATCTGGTTAATGCATTACAAAGGCAATTTCCCCTCTCTGGATATTCACATCTCCACCCTAAGGGTTGTCTAGACTGCATCCCTCTGTTGGCAGAGGGATGCAGATTAGGCAGGTCGACATTGCAAATGAAGCGGGGATTTAAATATCCTGCACTTAATTTGCATAAAAATGGCCACCGTTTTTGCCGACTCAGCACTTTGTCGGCAAAAAGCGGCAGTCTAGAGGGGGATCTGTCGAGAAAGAAAGCCTTTTTCGACAGATCCTGTAAACCTCCTTGCAGAAGGCAGAATCCTCTAATCTGGAAGCTGATATTGCATTTCTTTCCTCAACCGGCTATTATGTGACATGGAATCAGCTGCTATAGTTTTGATGAGACTACACCTTTACATAAAATTTGTTCCTTGGGGATGTGTGTGGGATGGAGGAGAGGTAAAGATGCAAATTAATATGGTAAATTTATCTAATCTCATTTCCAAGAACCCAGTCCTTCTAGATTTTTAAAAATGTTTTTTAGAAGACACTAATGTGCTCTCTAGATGACATTTTTACATGAAATTGGATTTCTGCAAGGCTTCTCTAAGGTAACAATGCATAAATAAGGATTAAAATGCCTTTATTGGTTCTATGGTACTTATAGGAATTTCTGGTGTTAAATTTTTCTTTAGTTTACCAGTTACAAAAGTGTGAAGTTTGAGATACTTGTTTGTTCCCCTCCCATTTCTCACTGTGGACACCTGGGATCTCTTTATTGACTTCGTAGGAGGGAAGAAAGGAACTTCATATGCCTTTTTTGTTCTTACTTCCAAACTAGTAACGTTCTGTTGATTTCTTTTTCCTCCTGGCTATTACTGTATCATCAATGTTAAGATAAAGAAAATAGCCCCCTACTCACAGGGCAAAAGGGTAAGGTAAGGTGTATGGGTGTGTCATGATGTATGCACGCTCCATCCCTGGGCGTGGCTAGGGGGCAGGGGCGGCCCTAGACTAGCTGCCAGCAACTGGCGCCCTAGGCGAACCATGCAATCGGTGCCCCCACCTCCAAACCCCCCAGTGATATTGCGCCACCATTTGGTGCCCCATTTAACTTGGCACCCTAGGCGACCGCCTAGTTCGCCTATATGGACGGGCCGCCCCTGCTAGGAGGTGTGTGGACATCACAGTTAGCTGTAGAGGGAGCCCTCCAGGCCTCACAACCTTCACAGTCCAAGGTCTAGGTGAAGGCATTTGCCGCAGGATCTGTGGGGCAGCTTGGCCTAAATCTAGAGTCTACCACAGCCCTTCACTACAATATAATGTGGCTTAATAGCCAGAATCAGTACAGTAGCCCTATCACTACAGTGTGACTTACTAGCCAGAGTCAGTATAGCAGCCCATCACTGCAAGCCACTGTGGCCTAATAATCAGGTCGGTACAGTGGCCCTTCATTGCAGAACAGTGTGGCCTGATACCATAGGAACATGGGAGCGGCCATACTTTGTCAGACCAAAAGTCCATCTAGCCTAGTATCTTGTCTGCCAACAGTGGCCAATACTAGATGCCCAGAGGGAGGGAACACAACAGGTAATCATCACGTGATCCCTTCCCTGTCATCCATCTCCAGACAAACAGGGTATGTCTACACTTGCACCCTCTCTCTCTCAAGGTTTAACTGTGATAGAAATGTAGCCGTGTTAGTCTGGTGTAGCTGAAACAAAAGACAGGACTATGTAGCACTTTAAAGACTAACAAGATGGTTTATTAGGTGATGAGCTTCCACTATTTGATTTCTTCCACTATTTCTTCCACTATTTGATCTGAGGAAATGGGTCTGGCCCACGAAAGCTCATCACCTAATAAACCATCTTGTTAGTCTTTAAAGTGCTGCATAGTCCTGTTCAAGGTTTAACTGGTAATTCAAAGTAAGGGGTTTATTTCGGAATTGCCCTTCTCTGCCGCGTATAGACACGGGCAGTACTTCTGGGTTAGTCAATTTCCAAAATGGCAACCGGCCAGGAACATGCTAATGAAGTGCGGGATATTTAAATCCCGCACTTCATTTGCAATTTCGGTCGCCCTCATTAGCCTCCCTAGTTTGAACATACCCTTAAAGACTATGGCCAGCCAGCCACACCTGAAGCCTATCTGGAATCAGCCTGAAGGGACTGATTGGAACACCTGCAGCCACTTAAGGTGGATGTGTGCACTATAAAAACACTTCCCCAGGCAAGGCTAGGGAAAAGAAGAAAAGGGACGGACTAGAGGAGAACTCAAGGAGAAGGGAACAGCCCAGAGCAAGAAACCACACCCGAGTGAGCTGACATGAAGGTTGCTCTGCGATATCAGGAACGAGGTACTGCAGGAGAGGTTGGGGAAGTGGCCCAGGGGAGGGGCTGCTGCTCAGGGAGCAAGGACCAAGCTACACGGCCTGCTCAGGGATTCCCCCTCCTATAGGGCCCTGGGTCGGAACCCGGAGCAAGTGGGTGGGACCGGGTTCCCCCCAGCCCTGCCCCTCTGGCTGGAAGGGCCAGCAGGGACTGGAGAAAGAAGGGCACTGGACTGGCCAATGATGAAAGAGGCTCTGGTAGCAGGGTACCCTTGCCTTCGTGGCAGTAATTAGGGACACTGCGAGCCTCTGAGGCCCACAAGAACCCGCCAGGAAGCGCAGGACCCACAGGGCTTAGCCCAGACTTTGCCACAGCAGATAACTGCATTGGCTGAGTCAAAAGAAGGTCTGAAAGTTAGTAGAGACTATATATAAATAGAGCAAAGAATATGGTCTGAAGTTGAATATTGACAAGACAAAAAATATGGTGGTATGCAAGAATCATGGGGAAATACGCACAATGCCAGTGAATGACAGTTGTACAGCAAGTGAAAAAAATGTAATAATGCTTAGGAAGCAGCACTACAGGACTTGGCAGGTAACATACCACAGTCAGCATGAGAACTGAGAAAGTACAGTGAAAAATTGCCCAAAGGGATGATTTTTTGAATTAATATTATTTTTTCTCTATCAAATTCTGGAAGAATTAGGTTTGCAGGGCCTATTTTAAGAGGTTCAGTCTTTATAGATCTTGGAAAGGAAAGTTAATAGATGAACACAAGGCAGAAAAACATTATCTTTGTTGGATGATGAGGATACTGTATCTTGTGTGGATCAAAAGGACTACTCATCCACAACATTAGCAGAGGATAACACAGAATGGGCTACTGTGCTAGCAGACATTCAGTACTGAAGATGCCACATAAGAAAATTACTGGTGGTGATCAAGAATCCTGGATTCTATCCCTGGCTCTTGGAAAGGAGTATGGTGCAGAACAGTAGATTTCCAACTACAGGTTATGACCCAGCACTGGGTTGTGGAATGTCAGACACTGAGTCTCATTGCTTCAACCTCATTGAGCAAATTCATGGACATCTTTGGGCGTAAGATTTACTCCTCATCAACTGTGCTTTTCCAAATCACTAATTATGTGGCTTTACTGTCCGATCACAATTTCAATAACTATACCAAGCTCATGTCCCTTATCAAACACCTATCAGATTAAAAAAGACGGATGTTAAAATCTATCATGCAAGAGGGGTATGCCTCATCAAGAACCTCTCTCCAGATAGTCCTTGATATCGCCAACACAGAAGCTCATGCTACAGCTATATTTATAGTTATGAGGAAGGCTTCATGGCTACAGTCAGCTGCAGTCCCACATGAATTGCAAACAAAAGGGGAAGACCTCCCTTTCGATAAACAAAAGTTATTCTCTGGGAAGCCAGACGAGGTTCTACACTCGAGTAAAGATTCGAGAACCACCCTCCGTACCTTGGGTATGTACACTCCACTGTACCACCGTAAAAGACATTGCGATTTTTCATACCCAAGATACCAAAAACCGGGCTTCGACCAATCCAGGCCAAGACAATGGCCTCAGAGGAGGCGTCCTCAGAACAACCGTAACTTGAATCAGCAGACAAACAAACAGCAGGTTTGACTTCCTGGTCAAGGGCTTGCAAAATCTCCCCTTGTTGGGTCACAATGAACATTCCACCCCAACCTTCCACCATTGGCTGAGACCATTTCACCATCGCTGGATCACCATTATATCAGATCACTGGGTCTTAGAGATTGTAACATCCAGCTACACCATCCCATTTACAACGCTACCCCCCACTTCTTCACCCTCCCTGTCTCTCTTCAGTGACCCCTCTCATGAAGATTTACTGAAAGAGGAGGTCCATCGACTTCTTGACATTGGAGTAGTAGAGACAGTGCCAGAAGAGTTCAGGGGTAGGGGCTCGATGACCTTTCAAGGTCCCTTCCAGTTCTAGGAGATAGGCATCTCCATTCATTTTTTTTAAATAGATACATACACAGGACCTTTACACAAGATTTTGAAATTTCCATTGACTACTCGATTAGTTGATAAGGGGGGGGCACTTGCTACTGGTACTTACTACATTTAAAAGGCAGAGGCACAGCACAGGACCCGGTGCAAGGTTGGACTGCTTCAGGCAGCCCTCATTACATTTAAAAGGCAGAGCTGCAGTGGTCTGGACCTGGCCTAAGCATCTGTGCCTCAGCCACTTCTGTCCCAGTACCGGCTCCTGCTCACCCCCCACTTCCTGCCTCTGATATAGAGGTAGCAAGGGGGGGGGAAAATGCAACTACCCAAAAAGCCTAGGCTTATCAAGGAGTCAACTATTTGACTGCTCTTTTACATTCCTAGTCAAACATGATTTGTTCTGGTTGAAAAAACCACTTTTTCCACTTCAGTGAGCAAAACCAGATTTCATTTCAGTTGACCCAAAATGAATTTTTCCCAGATGTTTTGATTGTCACCAAGCTGAAAAAAATCAGTTATTCATTCATCTCTAGTCACAAGCTATGTCATGGGCGGGGGAATATATCTAGCTAACTTCTATACCCAATATTGCTGGGGTAGAGGTGAATTTCCTTTAAATCCTACTGTGTACATTAAAGTTGCCTAATTACAAGGAATAACAGCAGTGGAAACACCATCTGTCTTTCCTGTGGCACAGAAGGCCAGGCTGGTGCAAGGTGGTATGATTTGCAGTTCTTTGTGCCAGGGTTGTAGATATGTGAGAAACAGGCTAGTGGCTGAATAAATGACAGAAGTAAATGACAGAAGTGGCTGAAAAAGATAGGGAAATCTCATCTTTATATTGTGCTTTTAAAATAAGTGGCTGGGAGTATAAATATGAGGGCCACATTCACCATTGCCTTGCATCTTCTGTAATTATTTACAGCAGCACAAAATGGGTGTAAAGAGGTGTAGGGCAATGGTGAATATTGTCTTGCAGTCTTCCATAGCATCAACATCATATGAAAGTTAAATAATTGAACAGTGCCCAGAATGAATGCATTTTCATAAAAACCTCAGAATTTCCTACAATGCCTAAAAATGCTATCTATACTAATGACATAATTCTGTAGAGCACATCTCAAATTATAGTGCATATGACTATAATAAGCAAAACACTTAAGAAACATACTGACTGGCGTGAAGCCAAAGACAAGAACGGGTGCTTCTTGCTTTTGAGATTGTTAGACATTTGTATATTGTTGAGGGAATGGTCATGTCTATGAGAACATAGTTCTGGAACATCCAAATGTTTTTATGTGTATGGTGACTGATGTTATGGTAATCATTTAGAATACAAAGTGCATAATCTAATCGGTAGCCTTATGATATAGTTTATTTGGCATTCACTAGTAGTTTTATAACAGTTAAAAAGGCTTCTGAATAATTGCTCTGAAGGAGGAAGTTTCACCAGTAGGGCAGAGGATTTCCTCATGTGTAATCTATGTGAATTATGATTGCTGCTTATAGAACTGTTTTCTGCTGTTAAGAACACTACGCTATGGAAAGGAGTAGTGTGGAAGAGAGTCCTTTGTTCATTCAGTTATGTTTTTTAAATGAAAGTATAGTGAACATTTTTCAGCATCACATCCCCAGACTAGTGTGTTGCACAAGGCAGCAAGCATATCATTTGTTGTTTAAAAACATAATCAATTTTCCTCCTTTAAAGGCTTTAATGCTACAAAACAGATTGTTCTCCTGATCATCTTATTCTGTGGAGCACCATTCCAATCCAAAACAAAGTGCTGTAATAAGAAGTAATAAAAATAGGCAATAGAGACAAAATAAAAACAGAAATGGCTGGTAAACCTGGCATAAATTTGCATGAAAAGCTAAGACTAAGTTTTGAGTGATATCATGGAGCCATGAAAACACAAATGTGGTAATTTATTAAAAGAACAATCAAACAAGTAGATCTTGATAAATGTTCAGAAATGAAAAACTATCCCCTGAAGTGAAAATAATAGTAAATGGGAGTATATAGGCTGCACATTTCAGATCAGTACAATATAATTATGAAATAAAAATGTGAATGCATTCTGGGTCTAGCTCATGCATATTCTTAGTCTTTAATTTAAAGAAATATGAAAATCTGGCACTGCTCTGCAACAGCCTCAGAACAGATTATTTTAAGGGCACAAAGAGCGTATGCTAGTGATTTGAGAGAAGGGCTGTGAGAGCAGGCAAAGTTCCATCCTAAAAAGGAAGCTGAACAAAACAAAAGATAATAGCAGGGCAAAGGAAAAACAGTTCCAATGGAAAGAGAAAGAGAGGATTCTTCAGATGAGAATTGACAATTTTTAGTGACAAGAATCCACTGTAAACTAAATTTAGAGGTGGTGTTGCTATCTATAAATAATGTGTGTTATTCAGAGAGAGTAGGGGAAAGAAACAAATCATAAAAAGCCTTCATAGTCTAAGCAACTTACCAATAGAAATAAAAGGAAAATGGATAAAAAAATAAATGAGCCATTTGCAAAGAGGTGTGAAGAAAGGAGAGTAGTTAGGTAAATTCACCACTTGGCTGCCCTGATTATATGAATTCTTCATATACAAAACAAATATGAACAGGTAAATTTGAAGGAAACAGCAAAATATTTTTCACAAGGCTTGGTGATTCCAGGGGAGTACAAAATAAGTGTAAAGGATACAGTGTTTCCATCTGCCTCTTGTCTATTCCATTTCCTTCTGAAGTGGAATTTTCCGTTCTCTAATGGCAGATGGGCAATAGTCTCCACAACTTTATTCACCCCCATAGCTTGGTCTGTAAGCTTTCTTCAATAGTTTTATAGAAAGAAGAGATATATACAGTTACTCTTTGACTTTTCTATCAGTTCACTGGAGACCTTGCCTCTAAATATTTTGAGGGTGTTAACTCATAGGGGCAGGGCCCAACAGGGTTGTGGATTCGCTTCAAGACAGAGTCGATTAGGGAGAGGTGCTTTTATTAATCTCACTACGTCACTACTATTACAGGCTTAATACTGCCAGATGGTTACACAGCTATTGCAAAGTAATACACCAATAAGCATAGGCAGAGCAATGCATAAAAGAGTAATAGGCACTTGGAAATGCTTACGTCCCTTCAGTCTGCAGGGAGTCCCGTTCTGGTCACCTCGCACCCGGACGCAGAGGATGTGGCACCAGCTAGGGGGGTCCAGGACACCCTTCGAGGTCTAGGTCCCTGGTAAGACTCAGTGGGCATAGGACTCCCTACACTAGTTATACTACAGTTGTTTACTGGGTGAGCATGTAACTGGCTCAATGCCATTTTTATCACTCTTATGAGCTGAGACTGAGGTCAAACTTGTTTACCACTTAGTAGTTTCCTAGCTCAAGACATTGGTTAAAGCTGATAAATCCCAGCTGCTGTTTGGGTTTGTAGGGTCCCAGGCTATGCTAAGCAGGGTATAGCAGGGATGGAAACTTCCATCCCAGGCCTGCTAAGCTGAAGGACCCACATATGACTTTTATGTGACTGAGGGCATTAACAGCTACTTGACTAAGGTTTTAATGTTATTTGGTCTTGTGTGTGTATGTCAGGATGTATGGTGTTACAGCACCAGACTCAGATGAAGATACAGCTAGATTCTGAGATGAAGGCAGGAGCTAAGGAAATCCTTCCCTAGAGTTGCTTCCATCTTGTTATTATAGTCCAGCCCTGAGGCATGGCTGCAGCCTTTTCCCTTTTCTCCTGGGGGGGAGGCTATGGTCCTTTACCTGTTAGGGCACTTGGTACTTCCACTCAGGGAAACCCTTCTTAGTGTGGAGAACACCTAGAACTTGTCCCTTGGGAAAATATTCAACGCCCAGTTTCATAGAGGAGTGTCAGCCAGAGCACAATAAATATAATAGCTGTCCCAATTCCCAGAGTACTAAAACAGTATCCAAGGCTTTATTAGGTATGAGGAACTCAAGGTAGGGAATAATGAGAAAAGGCATAGGATAATAAAAGACAAAATGAACAATACCTAAACTCTGTCCCTCTCTACATTAACAGCAAATACATAGGAACCTACTCCTTCACAACACCTGCTTAGGCAAATAATGGGTTTAGGCTCAGTCTTTGATGGGTGGTGCAGCACAGAAATCAGTAGCTAGGGATTAGGCCTAGTAGTTAGAGTTGAATCCAAGAGTCAAAGCAGAGGAATCAGAGCCGAGAGTCAGAACCAGATTACCTGGATTCAGAAAAGTCGGAGCAGGACTGGAACAAAGTTGCATTCATGGCAGGGTGTAGGTTGGATCAGTGCAGAAGTCCAGGGAGGCACTTTGAATAAGACAAGTCCAGGGAGGCAGAGAATCTGAGAGTGCATGTATTGAGCAGCCATTGTTTGTCAGCAGCTCCTGGGTTTAGAGATGTCTGACCGCTGCAGCTAATCAGGTGCTTCTGCTGTGGCCTAGTTGTGCTCACTGGCTGCCTGATGACAGAACAGACTCTCATTCCTGACAGTCTCCACATAAAGGATGTTAACATCAACATCTTTATGCCTCCCTTGTCTGGATTAAAATGTGTAGTTAGGGTGGCTCTTGGTAACCTGATCTTGAGTCTCTCCTCAGTCTCCTGGGTTTCTGGTCTTTGGTGAGATGACACCATCAAATGTTCTAGAAATCTCAAAAATACTCAGTCCTACCTTGGGTAGGAATGTGTAGGATACAAGGATCCTCCCCACCTCAGTAGCTCTTTTCCTTGCTACCCTCTAAATCAAAAGCCAAATCCTGTGGGTTATGATTTAGGTTTGGTTCTTGTAGTAGCTTCCGGCTTGTTCTCTTCCGCCCTGGATACCAAGCATCTTTGGAAATGGAGTCCTCTGTTGCCATTGCTCTCCTTGCAAGGGTGCCTAGAGGGAACCACCAGCTGTTCAGAACAGCTGGCAGTTCTCTTGGGGTGGGAGGGGGTGGGCAATGACTTCACATGCTCCCTCAGCCCCCAGGGCAATCAGGGTCTGTGGGCAGGGAAGCATGGAAGTATCATGGCTCTGCCCCTTCCGCCCAAGGCAGAAGTGAAGTGTTCCGTCAGGATGGCCCGGGGCCAATCAAAAAAT
Organism: Rafetus swinhoei; assembly: GCA_019425775.1. Classification (NCBI taxonomy): domain Eukaryota; kingdom Metazoa; phylum Chordata; order Testudines; family Trionychidae; genus Rafetus; species Rafetus swinhoei. The sequence continues at coordinate 123,815,807 of CM033449.1, forward strand.
TTGTGAAGTGGCCCTTCTTCTAAAATTATTGCCCACCCCGATACATTCCCTGAAAGAGCTATTTACCTCTTTTGGCACACATTACTTGTGTTAAAGCACAGTACATCCAGTAGCCGCCTACATTTATCATCCAGTACAGCAGTGTTTCTCAAAGTGGTCTGTAAAATCACTTTGAGAAACCTGCTGACTGGCTGCTCTGGTGTGTTTATTTACTGGCTCCACAGCCATGGAGCCTTATCGGTCCCCGTGGCTCCGGTTCACTGTTTGCAGACAAGGGGAGCCACGGACCACTTTGAGAAACACTGAACTACAGTGAAGTAATATCTGAGAAACAGCCATTATAGTCCGACTGAAAGGCTCTTGGATTTATGGTTGTCATAACCAGGAGGGCTTGCCAGCACCTGGGGACTAAGGGGTTAACTATGTCTCCTGTCCCCAGCCAAGTATCCGGTCAGCCAATAACAATGTAGATAGGGATTTCAAACTGGGACAAAGGAATTTTTAACTTTTCCCTCCTTTGTCTGAGGCAGAGTGGTTTCTTCCAAGCAACAGGGAGTTGGGAAGGCCCGTCTCTCTTCTAGAAAAAAAACTTATTATAATGTGTAAGTAGGGCAAAGTTTGGATAGTCCATCAGGTTTTATTGTTTTCTGGTTTGAGAATCTGGAATTGAGGTCTGTGCTGTTAAAAATGTTTTTTCTTTCTTTAAAAGTGTTTTTTCTCTTTTTTGTAATGAAGCTTTCTAACCCAGAGAATTTTCGCTGAGTATATTAATTGGTGGCTCTTACCATCTAGCCACCTCAACTATACTTGCAACGGTAGTTTTGTTTTGATAATAAAAGTTTATTTTCTTTTTCTTATTAACCGGTATTGGTTCTTTTTTGTGTCATGGGAGGCCTGTCTGTCTGATTAGGACTCAGCTACCACAGACTGCAGCTTGTTTTCTCTTTTCTTTTTCATGCTCTTTGGGGTTGGTTTCAAATGTCCACCCCTGTTTGTGGATTCAAAAGCACTTGGCAGTGGATATTCCCCAAAGTCCGGGTATTAGGATTTGGGGGTGGGAGGAGGAGTTTTTGTACCAAAGCCTGTAGAGATAACGTTTTGGGGTGCTTTTGCGGGGCACCACTTCTTCATTTGTCGTGCCAGAGTGGGAAACAGCCTTGATAATGGTGCTGCATAAATAATACCCTGTCAATTAAAAAGTTTAAATTGGTAAAGCCAAAAAAGTAATAACTTTAACATTCACATAGATTTGAATAGTTGACAGAGAATATCTAGGTGGTAGAGGGGAACATTGAAACAGGGCTTATAAATCATAACTTCAGGGAGGTAGGGCATGAATATGGTCTGTAATAGCGTCTCTTCCAAACATCCAGTCTATCCCTTAGTGCTCTCATAGATTCTGGATTATAGTTGGCTCAGCATATATACACATTTGTGTCAGTGGAGATTGTCCTATGGATGTATATAGTAGAAATGAGATTTGCAATTATAACCTTTCCTCATGTCCTTGTATTTTTTACAGAAGGGTAAACATATTTGCCTCAGAAAGCATTATGTTCTGAGCAAATCTGTTCTTGAGAGGGCTAGTCCTTTTAACGTAGACTGGCAACTGTGCCAAACATCTTGGCAGCACTACAGAAAGATAGCTTTTATACTTTAAGGAAAGAGATGCATTGTGAAAGCTGTCATGTTATGTTGCATTGATGGAGAGAATGATTGGAATTACTGAGACAATTCTCTTGGATAGCTATAACTTGCGATTTCAGAACTGAATTGCATTCTTTCAATAACCAGTTTAGCTGCTTCTTTAGATACTTTCACAAATATAATGTGCATCACACATAGTATACATACTATTTTTTCAGCAACACATATGAATAGATTTTTCTCTAAAAATCAAAATCCAGGGACAGATATGAAGTAAAGTGACTATAATTCAACTAATGCACATGGTTTCTGTGTCAACCAGTTGAATTTCTGTCTAAATTTGAATGCTTGTTCATTGATCATAGTTGAAGAGAGGATTAAATTAGTTTTAAAAAGTAATTTAATAAACAAGCAAAGTCTTTGCTTGGCTGAAGAAAACTAAGTCTGATTCTTTCTTAGGTACTTCAGTGGCCCGTTTACCACAGTATGTGGGCATCATGCATGTTGATTCTCACACCACTGTTTTGAGATGGAGAAGTACTATTATCCGCATATAGAGGAAGATCAGAGGCTCAGAGAGACTTTGGACTTACCTAGACAATGCAACAATGCACCCTAGCAGGATGTGATTTCTAAAGCACAGCAATTGTGCACTAACTGTCCCATGATGTCTACTAAAAGTTCCAACTTTAATGCAGTACTGTTGGCAACAGCACTATGTTAAAGGGCACTTAGAGGAGTTTTAATGCAAACTGTCAGGTTTTACATGAGCCAGTCAGTGTGTAACTCATTGGTGAGCTGTAGAAATCAACACCCCCACCTCAGTCCCCCCTGCCAAGTAATGTGAATTGCTGCACTGTGCAGACAAGCCCTCTGTAATTCAGGGAGCCTGTGGTGGAGCAGGGAATTGAATCCAGGTTTCTTAGCTTAGTGCCCTAACCTCTTGCTCTGTCATTTTCGATCCATTACATTCATAACCCCATGGAATAATCCCTCTGAAGTCATACCATTTTATCTGGCAGGGTCAGTCTATTGTCTAGGGGTGGGTCTAGACAGCACCCTTCTGTCGGAGTAAGCTACGCAATTTGTGTTACGTGAATTCTGTAGCTTATTCTGAGTCTAATGTTTTAAAGATGTGGCGTTGCTATTTCGGCATACTTCCAGTATTCGTGAAGGTAGCTATAGAACTGACTACATAGTTAGTCTCAACCCTTAGTGCATGTATATAGAGGGGTTTTTTTTGTCTTTCAAGTTAGCTAGTTGTTAGTTTAGAATGGGATGGTGTTAATAGTTTAGATAAAAGAAGGGAGTTTTACTCTAGCCTCTCCCTTTCTGGGGAGGGGATGCCCAGGCTGCAGAGATTCAAGCTGTGTGAAGTTCTTGAAGCCCATGTCCTGCGGCGACTCGCATGACTCTTGCCTAAAGAGTCTGGGGAAGGGGCATCATACAAACAATTGCCACATTTGCAAGAGTTTCAAGCCAAGGATAAAGCGAGAGTCTAGAGTCTCTTTCTCATGGAGTCCGCTTTGCAACCACCAGCACTGGAGCCGGCACCATTGGTGGGAAGCATGATGGCCTCGGTGCAGGAGATCTCAACAGCACCAGCCAGACAGCCTGCTGCCTCTTTGAAGTCCTTGAGGTTCTGCTTACAATCCCTGGTGCTGAGGAGGAAGAGAGATCACAGGGGGAGATATCCGGATAGGTGCAGCCACAAAGTGTGCCCTAACGAGGGGCACTAGGCTTCAGCGACACACCACGAGGCTCCAAGACCGGCAAGGCGCTGGTGGAGTTTGACATATAGGGAGAGTCTGGTGCCGGAGGTGGTAATTGAAGAACTCTGGCATCTCCCAAGACATTTGATGCAGCATGGGAGCTCATCAACTCAAATGAAGTAAAAATCTTAAATGAGCCAAAATGTTCCATAGAATCTCTATGGATAGTAATTCCATGCTCCAATAATATGAATATAGCCATAGGCAGGGCTCGACAAATAGGCTAATCTACTCGCCCGTGGCAAGTAGATTATAGCCTGTTGCGGCCGCGCAGCGCAGTCAGCGCATGTGCAGCGTGCGCTTCCGCGCGGCTGGCAAACGGGGCTCGCTGCCGCTTGGTGAGCCCTGGCCATAAGGATATATTATTGACCACCGAATCAGGACAGCGATAGTGACTATGAAATGCTAAGGGAGATTAGAGAGGTTATCAAAATAAAAAACTCAGTAATAGTGGGGGATTTCAACTATCCCCATATTGACTGGGTATAGCTCACCTCAGGATGGGATGCAGAGATAACATTTCTTGATACCTTAAATGATTTCTTCTTGGAGCAGCTGGTTCTGGAACACTGTGGCATTTAATTTTCAGAAAGGGGAACTACACAAAAATGAGGAGGTTAGTTAAACAGAAATTAAAAGATACAGTGACAAAAGGAAAATATCTACAAGCTGCATGGAAACTTTTCAAAGACACCATAATACAGGCCCAATTTAAATATATACCCCAAATTAAAAAGCACAGTAAGGCTATGTCTAGACTACACTGATCTATCGGAAAAAGATATGCAAATTGCACTCCACTATTTGCGTACCTTTTTCCGATAGTTTTTTCAGAAGAGGCTTTTCCAAAATTTGGCCCATCTACATTGGGCCAAAGTGGGCCAAATTTCAGAAAAGCCTTCTCTTTTGGAAGAGCCTTTCTTCCTTATGGAAGGAGGAAGACAGGGCTTCCGAAAGAGCATGTCTGCTCTTCTGCGAAAAAAAGTAGAAGAGCAGATATGTATCCTGGAAAAACCCTGTAGTATAGACATAGCCTAAAGAACCAAAAGTGCACCCCTGTGGCTGAACAACCAAGTAAAAGAAACAGAGACAGATAAAAAAGACATCTTTTAAAAGGTGGAAGTCAAATCCTAGTGAGGAAAATATATCCCTACTGCTATATTCTTATTATTGGAGCATGGAATTACTATCCATGCTCCTTTCTGAGCATAAACTATCAAATTAAGTGCAAAAATATAATAAGAAAAGCCAAAAAGGAGTTTGAAGAACAGCTAGCCAAAAACTAAAAAAGTAATAGCAAAACGGTTTTAAGTACATCAGAAGCAGGAAGCATGCTAAACAACCAGTGGGGCCCTTAGACAAACGAGATGATAAAGTCATAGTGGAGAAGCTAAATTAATTATTTGCTTCAGTCTTCATGACTGAGGCTATTGGGAAGTTTCCCAAACCTGAGCCATTCTTTTTAGGTGACAAATCTGAGGAATTGTCTCAGATTGAGGTGTCAGAGGAGGTTTTGGAACAAATTAATAAACTTAACAGTAACATGTCACTGGGACCAGATGGCATTCACCCAAGAGTTCTGAAAGAACTCAAATGTGCAATTGTGGAACTGTTAACTGGTTTGTAACCTATCCTTTAAATCAGCTTCCGTACCTAATGACTCAAAGATAGCTAACATGACACCAATATTTAAAAATGGCTTTCAAGGTGATCCTAGCAATTACAGACCCGTAAGTCTAACGTCAGTACTGGGCAAATTAGTTGAAACTATAGTAAAGAATAAAATTGTCGACACATAGATGAACATAATGTGTTGGGGAAAGTCAACATGGTTTCTGTAAAGAGAAATCATGCCTTACTAAGCTACTAGAGTTCTCTGAGGGGGTCAACAAACATGCGGACAAGGGGGATCCAGTGCTGCTTCTTTGAGTGATGTCTCCATGGGTGTTCCACTGTTGGGTGTCAGGCTTCTTCTGGCGCCACGGATTGGGCACTTTCAAGCAGTGATCAGGCGGGCTGAGCACGTGCGAGCAGAGAACAGCATTCCCACCTTTGAAGTAGCACACGCAGGCCGCTTTCCCCTCAGTTCCTTCTTTGCCACCCTCAGCTACAGATGAAGCTCAATCCTCTCCTCCTCAACACACTCTGCATAACAGACAAGAAGCAATTGAATACCTCAGATAGCCCTGAACTACTCAGGACTTCCTTCCTTCCTTAAAAAAAAAAAGCCACCAGCAGCTTATACCGCCGCACAGTGGCAAGCCACAGCAGCCGCAGACTGATGCCCCCCCGAAAAGAATGAATAAACCAACTAATAAACCAAGCAGGCAGCTCGGTCAACACAATTAAGGACAAGAGATGTGGAAAATACTGGGATTCTATGCCAACCTCTGATGCCCACAGCACATGTATACACTGTTTGGGGTACACACACGTAACACAAAAATGTGTCCACACCATTAGGGAGTAGGCCACATCGCCCACGATGCACAGTTGGCACGTCCCCAACCTTGATGCTGCACTCGGGGAAGAACGTGCCAGCCTCCAGCTACTGGTATAGGCTGGAGTTGTGGAAGATGTGGGTTTTGTGTGCCTTCCCTGATCAGCCAATGAAAATGTCCATGAACTGTCCGTGGTGGTTGACAGGGCCTGCAGGACCATTGAAAAGTATCCCTTTCGATTAATATTGTGTGCTGCCCCGTGGATGGGGGCACAGATGGGGATGTGGGTTCCATCATACCCTCCCCCCCCCGCACACACACACAGTTGGGGAAGCCCAGGGGGGCAAACCAGATGACAATGGGGTCCAGGTCTCCCAGATGGATGACCCTGTGCAGCAGGACATTGTTTATGGCCCTTACCACTTTCAGAAGGAGACAAACAAAGACACAAAACAGAGAATCAAAGGGGATGCCTGAGCCCTTGGGAGGTCCCTGAGCCCTCCCTTCCCTCCCCCCCCACAAACACCCCAGCAGCCACCCCCTGTGAAGCCCGCACACTTTTAGGGCTGTGTAATGGTAGGACTGCAGAACCCTCTGGAGATGGGGCTTCCCCCCCCATCCCAGATCACCCCTTCAACTCCCTCTTTCCTTAGGGTCCTCCTTTCCAATACTTCCCCACGGACTGCAGCCTGAGAGTGCCAAACCTGCATGCGGAGGGCCCCAAAAGGAACTGGTTGCCCATAGACTGGTAACTGTCGGATGTGGTGAGCTTTCAGACCATGATGGCAACCCGTTTCTCCAGGGGGATGGCAGGTCGCATCTGGGTATCATGTGGTCTGAGGACAGAGGCAAGCCAGGCACGCAGCTCCAGGAATGTCTCCTTCCTCATAGGGAAGTTTTGGAGCCACTGCTGGTCGTCCCTCCACACCGTCATGAGCCAGTCCCACCAGTTGGAACTGGCGTCCAGCCTCCAAAAGCATCTCTCCTCCATGGGGTGCGGTTACAAGGGCATTTCTCCCACACAAGGGCAGAGGTTCTCAAAGATGAACTCGAAGTTGAGCTCATGCAGGACCATGAAGGCAGCCTATAGAAATTGCTGCAGAAACTGCAACATGGCAGTGCGGGGCTATTGCATGCCCAGAGGCAGCTCTGGCTGCATGCCAGGGAGTACTGTGGTGTCCAAAGGCAGGGTAACCAGAGCACACAGAGGAAATGCTTTGCTATCCCTCAGAGAGGTAGGCAAGCAAGCAGAAGAATCTGAGAAATGGCTGTCTGCGGGGGGGGAGGGTCCCTTTAAGCACGTGTCTCAGCTAGCCTTAGGCAGCAGCACCCAGAAGCAACTGCTGACCTAATGCTCTGCCTGCAATGGTTCTGGGTGGCCTTAAATGCAAGATAGAATCCAATCAGTGTGGACAGTATTTTTCTAAATAGCAAATCGCTGTTTCGTAGCACTTTTTGGCTGTGTCTACATTGGCACCCTTTTTCGGAAAAAGTAGGAATAAGAGATCTTGCGGGGTTTATTTTCCGCAAGATCCCCGTCTAGACTGGCGCTTTTTTCCGGCAAAGCCCCGAGCCGGAAAAAAGCGGCAGACATGTAAATGCAAATACCGCGGGGGATATTTAAATCCCCCGCGGATTTGCAATTGCGACTGGTCTCATTAGCATCCTTTTTTCGAAAAAGGGTGCCAATGTAGACACAGCCTTAGTGTGTAGATGCTCTATTTTGAAATAAGCTTTTCCGAAAGACATCTTTCAGCGTAGACATACCCTTAGCTGCATCATAGCCATTTTTAATCTATTGTTGCTGCTGAAGTCAATGGCTTCAGTTAGTTGAGGAGCTGGCCAAATGAGTCAAATGTGTATTTCTCAAAATTATATAGAATGCTTTCTTTGAAGTGATGTTTCTTTCTACTGTACTTCGAAATTTATGCATTGACAGATTCTTTCTATCCACTACACGGCTTTCTGCTTTCTCTCCAGCCATTTTGTATATCTTGTGCAAAATGAGTTTTAATTCCATCAGGAGCAACAGCTGTTTTGTGGTCTGCTGAGTCTGCATGTCTTTGAAGAGTACTGTTTCAAATTGTGCCATTCCCAGTAAAGGAAGTCATTCACCTATAAAGCTGGTATAATGTATACGTGACTTTGTTTTTATCTCTATTGAAATGCAGCCAAAACTTGTCACGAAATTGCTAAATTTGGAAATCTCTCTCTTTAGCTGGTTTAATATGTCTTTCTGATGTGAGAAATAGTCAGTCTTGTTTTGACTATCAGTCTGAATATCTAATTTCTAACTATGAATGCTATGGGAATTTCATGTATTTAACATTAGCAACCTGAGAACTTTTATGGCAAACTGACCCATTTGTCACAGTAGAAGGATTCTTGGCCGCTCTCTGCCAAGAGTATTTATTCAGTAATTCTGTGACCCTATCACAAGAGTATTTGAACATCTTCCATTGTCCTTACAGTGACTTTGTGAGGTGGAAGGGAAAGTATCATTGCAAGTGGCAAAATGATGAACAAGAAGATTTAGTGACTTGCCCAAAATCAGAGGTGTTAATCCCATGGCTGCTTCGTTTCAACTAGAAGACTTACCCAGTGTTGCTTGGGTCCCTCAGGGTGGGATGCTGGTGCTGTGGGAGGTGCAGGAGTCAGGGCAGGGCATTGGAGATGAGGGGATCTCAGGGCAGGAGGTTAGAGGTGTGGGGTAAATATGGTATTTCAATAACCAGCACATCATCATAACAACCAGCTGGGAGAGACTCGCTGCTCGGTCCTCAGCAGGGAGCTGCTGCTGTAGCTGAGGGGAAAGTGTCCCTCCCCCAGGCAAACAGCTCCATGCATGGAGCCCTGAGCCTCTGGCTGGGTGGGGCTACATCCAACCATGCAGCTTAGAGGGAACCTTGTCCAGCAGGGACCTTTTCCTCCCTCCTTGCCTTCTTCCCCTAACTAGGGGGGACTTTTCACTCCCCCATCTTGCAAGGGCTTCCCCCCCCCACACACACACACTCTGGCACTGCAGCCAAGGGCAGAGGTTTGTGGCAGGGAGGCACTTACCCGGTTTGGTGGCTAGCAAGATGGGGAACCTCAACTCCAGCTCATCACTCTCTTGCTGGTACTGCTGCCCCCAGTGGTCACTCTTCAGTATCATGTCCCTCCAAACAGCCCCATCCCTTTCCGTGTTATGGAAAACAGTCCCATTTCATGCACTTCCCATTTTCCTGGCACAACCAAACCTTGCTTTAAATTAGGAGAAGAGGAAACTGCATACCAAATTTGGTGATCCTAACTCTTACCGTTTAAGAGGAACTCTTAAACAAATGGACTTACAGACAGATAGATGCATATTTCTAAACTATATAGATGGATAAGGATAGCCAGGGTACTAATAGCTAATGCTTTAAAAAGAGAGAGATTGGAAAAAGGGATATACAGTTTCCATGTTTCAGCATTTTAAACCAGTTTCCATTGGAAATTAGAGGAAACTAAGGGAGATTATCCTACATACAGCAGGATTTCTTTCATTTCTTGTTAGAAAGCCTGATTTGGCATAGCAATTCAAATGCTCCCCTTTAAGCAAACAAGGAAACACACTTGCACCTGATTTTTTAAACCTTTATTTTAAAATTTTGGAGGGGTGTAGTCATGCTTTCAGGGATAAGATATCATCTCTAGAAAAATATTTAAACAGGAAACTTGGTAGTTATACTTCACTGACAATCAGTAGTAACACAAGTATTGTCAGATGCAGGTAAAGTTTGTCATGTAGTGTGTAGCCAAATGTCCAAGAAAAGAGTAAACAACAAATGTAAGGTAACAAATTGAACTGTGAGATAATAGTGCTGTTTATTTACCAGATGAAGAATGAATGAATGAATGATGCAAGTCGCCCAAAGGCAACAAATCCAACATAGTAAAAGCACTGAAGGTTAGGCCAAAACTACTCTTTCACTGGGTACACAAGAGAAACATTGCTGGGGTTACTACGGTCTACACATCATTTCACCTTCTAACCCTGACACTCTTTGGTTCTTTCTGAAGTGACTACTGCTCTTCTGGCCCTTCTGGTGACCTGATTTGAATAATTTCATTCATATAGTGACTGAAAATTCACAAAAAAGTGCATTGTCCTCTTTTGCTGAAAGGCCTGGAGCTTAGATGAGGTTGAAAAATACTTTTTTGGGGGATGGGGGTGGGGGGAGGAATGAAGAGTAGGGATGCTTCTGTGAAAGACTGTTACCTGTGTCCCAGGGCTTTGCAGCTCAGGGGGAACAGTGTGGTAGAGAGAACAGCTGTTCTATGCACATGCTAACTGGGTAGATATCAAAGAGGATATTTGTGTAGAAGTTAATGCCACTTCTACTTTCTATTCCACATGTGCATTCTTGTTGGACCATGGGATTTAGGTAGATTTGGATGGAAGAGACAATGGCAGCATAACGCCTAAAGCGGTAATGCTAAAAGGATAAGGCTCTCTTTGGGTATGTCTACACTACAGCATTAATTCGAGTTAACTTTATTTCGAAATAGTTAATTTGAATTAAGCTAATTCGAAATAACGCATCTACACACAAAACCTATTTCAAAATAGTGTTTTACTATTTCGAAATAGCGCGTCCACACTGAGTGGACCCTGAACCGAAGTTAAAGCTGTCCAGAACCAGTGCTGGCAGGGCATCAGGTTAGGACTTAGTATGTGGGGCTGCTGCCTGAGGCTAACTCAGCTCCGTGCTTAAAGGGACCCTACCCCCACCCTGGACAGACAATTCTCAGGGTTCCCCACTTGCTTGTCTACCTCAATGAGGGACAGCAAAGCAGTCCTGTCTTGGAGTGCCCTGAGTGCCTGCACTCGGGACACCACAGCACTCGACCACATGGAGCCAGAGCTGCCCCTGGGCATGCCGGTGCGTCTCGTGGGGTCGTTGCCATCAGCCCGGCTGCACTTGCTGCAGGCTGCCATCTGGGGGAGTCCATCAGGGGGTTGTCAGGATCCAGGAGGCCCTGCGGGAGAGCATCCACCCCGAGGAGTCCTCAGAGCCACCCCAGTCCTCCCCACCGGGGGCTCGTGCCCCATTCGTCCCTCATGTCCTTCCACTTACCCCTCCCTAGCCCCCCTTCCTGATGTCAAACAAAAGACACGGATGTTCAAAAATAGAAACTTGGTTTATTGAACAAAACTGGGGGGGGCGGTAATGAACCTCTGGGGAGACTGGGAAAAGGAGGTGGGAGAGGGGAAGAAAGAGGGAGGGAGAGGGGAGGGGGAAACCTTGGAGGAGGGAGCTGGAAGGGGGAAAAGGGGGAAGAAACGGGAGGGGAAGCTCAGGGCCCAGGGTTGGGGGTCTCGCTGGACCAACTTGATTGTCATGCAAACCTGCTCCTGGGTTCGCATGTGGCCTTTGGTGGCCAGGCTGGCAGCTATCCTGCCATAGATGGCCGCATTCCTCCATCTAGTGCGGAGATCATGGACATTGGGGGCATCCCCCCCAAAACCTGAATAAGGTCCATGATCTCCACCCTGGACCAGGAAGGCGCCTGCCTTCGCCAGCCCCTGGCAGACTCCTGGGAGCTGGCAGACTGCTCCTGGGGAGCGGTGGAGGGCTGGCTGCCAGTGGCTTGCTGGCTCATGTTTTGGGGCCACTGGGGCAGGGGTCCCGGTGGCCACTGCTGGTCCTGGGCTGGCAGGCTTGGAGCTGGCACAGGCACTGTGGCCAGAGTCTACCCCTTTAATGGCTCCGGGGCTGAGGGAGAGGAAAATAAGATTTTCTGGTTGTGCCTGGAGTGGCCACCAGGCCTCCCTGGGAAGGGCTGGAGGCCCACTATTTTGAATTAAGTGTCTACACAGCACTTAATTTGAAATAGCTATTTCGAATTTGGCGTTACTCCTCGTAGAATCAGGTTTACCAAATTCGAATTAAGCGCTCCGCTATTTCGAATTAATTTCGAAATAGAGATTTGCATGTATAGACACTATTAAAGTTAATTCGAAATAACGGCTGTTATTTCGAATTAACTTTGCAGTGTAGACATACCCTTTGGAGCTGGAGTTTCCTCCCACTGTGCTTTCTTAGTGCCGGATAACCAGGTAACTTCATCAAATGCTTCCTGTGTTTGCTAGCTGATACAAGTAGGATATCAGTATTCTGAGGGAATAAAAAACAAACAAAACAAAACAAAAAAAACCCACCACACACACAAAAAACAACTACCACCTTGTTCCACTTTTACACTTTTCCACCACCTTGAATGAGCCTGAAGGAGCTAAGCACAGGATGTGTATAATGTACCTGAAATCCTGGGACAAATGACCATCCAAGGAGTAGATGACATTTAGTCTCAGTGCATTAATGAACACTACTGACAAATGCTATGAAAAACAATAGACAGTTAGAAGTCAGGAAAAAAAAAGGGGATCTTCAGATCTGCTAGATGAAGAGAGCTGTGGAGTACTGTTTCCTTATGTCTGGACCAGGCAGCTGCAGTTGTCTCCACTTAGGAGAAAATCCTAGTTTTTACAGAAATTAATAAAGACACTAACTACCATTGGCATAAATGAGACCAGGCCTTGACCCTTTGTGTGCATAGACCATGGTGGGAATAGATTACAGGAATGCTAAATATAGTAGGTGTTCAAAATGACAGTTTGTATAAAGCAATTTATATTTATAGTTGTACAATAAAGACCATATAGGCATTTAATTAGCAGTGTTACAGAGCACATGACCAAACTCACTCTGTAAGTGGGCTCAACCATGGGTATCAGATGAAAGGCCAGCTGGGGAAGGCAGGCCCCAGCCCTGCCCCCTTCTGCCTGAGGCTCTGCCCCTTCCTCCAGAGGCCATGCCCACTCCTAGCCTGATCCTTCCAGGCCATGTGGAAAGCCACAGTTGCTATGCTACCCCAACCCGGGTCTCCTTGGTGGCCAGCGAAAGCCAGGCTGCCGCACAGCAGCTCTATCCCTCCCTGGAAGGCTGCCGCAGCACAGCTCATTGCTCCCAGGTGGCCAGGCTGCTGAGCTGGGCTACCTTCCCTAGCAGTTGGATGGAGCCAGGCTGCTGCACTGCAGCCCCAACCTTTACCAGTGGTGGCCCCAGCCTTAGGTGGTCGGTTATGCAGGCAATTTTGGGAAGGCTGTGCCTTCCCTTGCCTACATTACTGACCGCCCATGGACTCAACTCCATTTAATCCTATTGCAGTGGTTAATTTAGCCTGGAGTGTATTGACTTACATATTTTTGAAACCTTAAGTGGTCTGACTTTCAGCTTGGCTTTTTAATCTGTGTAAAATAAATTAAGGGGTTATTGTTTGATCAGAGTTGCAGCAGTGTAAAGCAAGAATCTCTACAATGAAGTCAATGGAATTTGTCCAGATTTAAATCTGCCTTAGTAAAGCCAGAATCTTACCCCAAATAGTAGGAAACTGATAAAAGTGAATGTACAAAGGGGACGGGGGGGGGGGGGGGGGGAGAAGGGGGGGAAGAGAGATATCAGAAGTTACTCATCCTTCATTCTTGGTTTCACAGTGTGGTTTGTCAGAAGGATCTGATCTTCTAGGATTGCTGGGGTGGGAGGCACAGCATGCTCACTGGATATTATGGTGAGGATGTGCTGGTTGTTGAAATACCATACTTACCCTTTTGCATTGACAGATAAGGGTCTTAGCTATTTATTCTTTCTGTAGCACATTCTTTAACTCAAACTCTGAATGCCATACAGCCGGAAGAGGCCTTGGGAAGATAAATACAGTACTGTAGCCCATAGTGCATATCCTGCACAGCCCTTTGTTAGAATGTATTTTGGCAGCCCATAGGAGCAGTTAATAGGAAGTAATAAGAGCAGTCTGCAAAGCTGTTGGTTGCTATAGGTGTTGCTAAGTGTTTAGCGCTACCATTTGAGCCACAGAGAGCTGGCCCGCTGCTTACTGTATAAAATCCATTTTGCTCAGAAAAGATTTTTCCCTTTCTGCTTTTTAAATTGTTCTCTAGGACTGGTCAGATCAGCAAGGCACAATTGAAAGTCAGGGTCCAAAATGTCCAGAAACAAAAGGGAGATGGAGGCAGATCACGTACATTAATCTCATATGTTTGTTGCAAAGGTGCATAATGACTGACAAAGAAATACCAAAGAGAAGATTAATAATAAAAATAATACATATACATGACCTCTATGGCAAATTCATCTCTCTCAAGGAAAAGCACAACCCTCATTTGTGGAAATACAAAAGTAATTAATTTGTCCATGAATTGGAAGGGCAGAGCATTGCATTTTGGCTCGCATGTTAAGCAATGTGCAGATTTGTATATTGAAGCTGTAGTTTGGTATATATACAACCTGATAACTTCTGGTTCTTCGAGTGATTGCTCATGTCCATTCCATGTAGGTGTGTGTGTGCAGCATGCATTGATTGTCAGAGAGTTTTCCCCTAGCAGTACCTGTCGGGCCAGCAGGGGAGCCCCTGGAGGCAATATATACCCCTGCTGGCCCTCCACCCACTCAGGCTGTGTCTACTCTATGGAGTTTTTCTGGGATACTGGAGGTATCCTGAAAAAAACTCTGCCACATCCAGGGAACACATCTGCTCTCCCGACATTATTTCACGAGGAAGAAGAACTCTTCTGAAAGAGGAGGTTTTTCCAAAATTTGGCCCACCGTAGACGGGCCAAATTTTGGAAAAACCTCTTCTGAAAAAAACAATGGAAAAAGGTACACAAATTACAAAGCACAATTTGAGTACCTTTTCCCGAAAAACAAGTGTAGCGTAGCGTAGACATAGCCTCAGTTATAGCCTTCTTACCACCTGAAAGGGTTGTTGGAGCCCCTATCTCGCGTGATTGCAAGTGTGATACAGCAGTATTCATAGATAGTTAGCACCTTGTTGAGTTCTTTGTTTTCTAAGTTTTCAAATTCCCTGTTTTAAAATTCTTCAAGTTTTTGACCACTAGTTAGAGTTCTTGTGGGGTTGGGGTTCGGCCGTTGTGTCCCCTTCACTCCCCATCTCTGGGGCATGCCAGGTCCCCAAGACTTTAAACCTCATGCAGACTGCCTTAAGCCGATGCCTTGCGGAGACCCGCACAATTTGTGCTTAAAGTGCTTGGGCGAAGCTCATATTCCTGCAAATTGTAAAATCAGATGGAGTTTTAAGCCCAGGACTGAGCATGAGAGAGATTCGCACCTGATGATACTCCTAATGGAGTTGGTGCTCCAGTTGGCACCAGCCACGGACTCAGCGCTGGCCTCATGAAGTGCACCGTCCTTGGTGCGGGAGACACTTGGGTTGTCCGGTGCCTCCATGGTGTTGAGACGCCCTGCTGCCCAGCATCATTCCCAGTCCCTGGTGCCTCATAAGAAGAGCAGAGTGGAGAGAGAAAGATCGCCATCATAGCACATGTCCACGGTGCACCCCAGTCAGGGCATCCTGATGCACCTGCTCAGGCCTCGAGGCCTGCTGCTCCTGGTTCATCACAAGGCCAGTCGAGTGCAGCCAGGAAGCATAGTCTGGAGGAGAACCCAGGAAGCATAGTCTGGAGGAAAACCAGCCCTCGACCCCAGACACTTTTAAGGCAGTGAAGGAACTGATAGAGCTCACTTCGTCCCCAGCCTCACCGTCATCCATGGTGCACTGAAGAGACAAATGGTCCTGCACCTGTACAAAGGCATCTGCACTGGAGTCAAGCTGGTGTGTGTCAAGTCCGGCACCGGCTGTGACCTTGGCAAAGGCTACAGGCCCCGTGCTGTATCAGATGCCACCCTCGTTGCACCAGTACAGGTGGCAACTTCCTCTCAGGCCTCAGGAGAGAGCTCAGCATCAGGCACTCCAACTGTGGCGGTGCAATCTGAGGCACCAGAGCACCTAAAGCTACTGCCACCTGTTTGGCGCTGGGGCAAGCCAGCAGCTATGGTCCACCACTCCTCTTGGCACTGTTCACCGGGCCAATCCTTGGCACCACCATGGTTGGAGTCTTATTATTCTGTCAGACTCCGATGTTGAGTCCCTCTGGTCCTGAGCCACAGTTTTCTGCTCCTGCTCCTAGAACTGCTCCTACTTCAGGCATATACCCAGTCTTAGAATCATAAAACCGGAAGAGACCTCAGGAGGTCATCAAGTCCAGCTCCCTGACCAAAGCAGGATGAATCCCAACTAAATCAACCCAGCCAGGGCTTTGTCAAGCTGAGACTTAAAAACTTCTAGGGATGGAGATTCCACCATCTCTCTAGGTAACCCATTCCAGTGCTACACCACCCTCCTAGTGAAATAGTTTTTCCTAATATCCAACCTAGACCTCTCCCACTGTAACTTGAGACCATTGCTCCTTGTTCTGCCAACCGTCACTACTGAGAACAGCCTCTCTCCATCCTCTTTGGAACCTCCCTTCAGGAAGTTGAAGGCGGCAATGAAATCCCCCCTCACTCGTCTCTTCTGCAGACTAAATAAGCCCAAATCCCTCAGCCTCCCCTCATAGGTCATGTGCTCCAGCCCCCTAATCATTTTGGTTGCCCTCCGCTGGACCCTCTCCAAGGTGTCCACATCCTTTCTGCAGGGGGGGTCCCAGAACTGGATGCACTACTCCAGATGTGGCCTCACCAGTGCCAAATGAAGGGGAATAATCACTTCTCTAGATCTGCTGGCAGTGCTCCTCCTAATGCAACCTAATATGCCATTTGCCTTCTTGGCTACAAGGGCACACTGCTGAATTCTCATCCACTGTAATCCCCAGGTCCTTTTCTGCTAAACTGCTTCCTAGCCAGTCGGTCCCCAGCCTGTAACTATGCTTTAGATTCTTCCGTCCCAAGTGCAGGACTCTGCACTTGTCCTTGTTGAACCTCATCAGATTTCTTTTGGTCCAATCCTCTAATCTGTCTAGGTCACTCTGGACCCTATCCCCGCCCTGCAACGTATCTACCTCTCCCCCTAGCTTAGGGTCATTCACAAACTTGCTGAGGGTGCAATCTATCCCCTCATCCAGGTCATTAATAAAGATGTTGAACAAAACCGGCCCTAGAACCGATTCTTGGGGCACTCCACTTGAAACCAACTGCCAACCAGACATTGAGCCATTGATCTCTACACGTTGGGCCTGACAATCTAGCCAGCTTTCTATCCACCTTCCAGTCCATTTATACAATCCATATTTCCTCAACTTGCTGTCAAAAATATTGTGGGAGACCATTTCAAAATCTTTGCTGAAGTCAAAATATATCACATCCACTGACTTCCCCATGTCGACAGAGCCAGTTACCTTATCATAGAAGCTAAGCAGATTGGTCAGGCATGACTTGCCCTTGGTGAATCCTGATCACATTCCCCTCTTGAAGTGCTTCAAAATGGATTCCTTGAGGATCCCTTCCATGATTTTTCCAGGGACTGAGGTAAGGCTCATTGGTCTGTAGTTCCCTGGATTGTCCTTCTTCCCTTTTTTTAAAGATGGGCATGACACTTGCCTTTTTCCAATCATCCGGGATCTCTCCCGAGCTCCATGAATTTTCAAAGATAATGGCCAAAAGCTCTGCAGTGACATTTGTTAACTCCCTCAGTACCCTCGGATGCATTAAATCGGGACCCATGGATTTGTGTATGTCTAGCTTTTCTAAATAGTTCTTAACCAGTTATTTCTCCACCAAGAGCTGCCCACCTCCTTCCCAAACTGTGGTGCCTAGTGCAGTAGTCTGAGAGCTGACCTTGTCTGTGAAGACAGAGGCAAAAAAGCATTGAGTACTTCAGCTTTTCCCTCATCATCTGTCACTAGGTTACCTCCCTGGGCCCCACATCCTCTCTGATCACCCTCTTATTGCTAACATGCCTGTAGAAACCTTTGTTATCCTTCACATCCCTTCCTAGCTGCACTTCCAATTGTGCGTTCACCTTCCTGATTACTCCCCTGCATTCTCGAGCAATATATTTATACTCCTCCTTAGTCATGTCTCCAAGTTTCCACTTCTTATAAGCTTCCTTTTTGTGTTTAAGCTCACCAAGGATTTCCACTGGTAAACCAATCTTGTCACTTACCATATTTGCTTTTCTTACTGAGCATCGATCGGGATGGTTTCTTCCTGTGCCTCTTTAAAATTCTGCCAGGCTTCTTTAAAATACTGCCAGCTCTCCTGGACTCCTTTCCCCTTCATGTTAGCATCCCAAGGGATCCTGCCCATCAGTTCTCCGAGGGAGTCAAAGTCTGCTTTTCTGATGTCCAGGATGTGTATTTTGTTACTCTCCTTTTGTCAGGAGCCTGAAATCTACCATCTCATGATCACTGCTGCCCAGATTGCCACCCCCATCTACTTCCCCTACTAGTTCTTCCCTGTTTGTGAGCAGCAGGTCAATCTGCACATGGCTCCTGGTCGGTTCCTTCTGCACTTGTACCAGGAAGTTATCCCTAACATTCTCCAAAAGCTTTCTGGATTGTCTGTGCTCTGCTGTAATGGTCTCCCAACAGATGTCAGGGTGATTAAAGTCCCCCATGAGAACCAGGGCTTATGATCTGGAAGCATCTTTTAGTTGTCTGAAGAAAGCCTTGTCTTCCTCATCCACCTGATCTGGAGATCTATAGCAGATATCAAGCAGAACATCACCCCTATTGTTTCCACTTCTAAACTTAACCCATAGACTCTCAATAGGCTTTTCTCTCTCTATATACTGGAGTTCTGAACAATCATACTGCTCTCTTACATACAGTGCAACTGCTCCTCCTTTTCTCCCCCACCTGTTCTTCCTGAACAGTTTATACCCTTCCATGACAGTACTCCAGACATGTGAGTCATCTCACCAAGTCTCCATTATTCCAATCAAATCATAGTTCTTTGACTGGGCCAGGGCTTCTAATTCTTCCTGTTTGTTTCCTGGGCTTCTTGCATTCGTGTACAAACACCTTAGATAACCAGTTGATTGCCCTACCTTCTCCATTCGAATCAGGGGTCCTCCTTTGTTGCTCCTTCCTCCTTATGTTTCATCCCGGTATCCCACTTCCCCACTTACCTCAGGGCTTAGGTTACTGTCCCCCAACGAACCTAATTAAAAACCCTCCTCACTAGGTTTGCAAGGCTGCCTGCAAAGATGCTCTTTCCTCCCTTGGTTAGGTGGATCCCATCTCTTCCTAGCAATCCTTGTGCCCGGAACATAGTCCCATGGTCGAAGAAACTGAAGCCCTCTCTCCATTTAATTTTTACGATTTGACAATCCCTACCTGAACCTTTTTCTTCAATAGGGAGGATGGACGAGCTCACCATTTGCGCTTCAAATTCCTTGATCCTTCTTCCCAGCGCTACATAATCTGCAGTGACTTACTCAAGGTCATTCTTAGCCGTATCATTACTTCCCACATGGAGAAGCAGGAAGGGGTAGCGATCCAAAGATTTGATCAGTTTTGGAAGACTCTTGGTATCATCCTGAATTCTAGCTCCTGATAAGCAGCACTTCTCAAGATTCCAGGTCTGTATGGCAGATGGATGACTCCGTCCCTCTTAGGAGGGAGTCCCCGACCACCAGTCATCTTCTCTTGGGGGTGGTGGTCGTGGAACCCCCAGCCCTAGGACTACGCATCCCATGCCAAAGCATTCTCCACTGTAGTGCCCGTGCAGAGAGCCTGAAAGTGGTTACTTACTTCTAGTGGAATTGGGGATACCTGAGTTGGCTTTCTTCCCCTGGAGGTTACATTCTGCAAATTTTTTTCCTTGTTCTTGTTCTATACTGCCCTCACTGGCTCTTCAGCCTGATGCTCTTCTCACTCTGGGCACTGCTCATGCCACCACAGTGCCTTGGGCCAGTCGATGCAGCAAACCTGGCTGCGCCTGTGGCAGCATGCGGGTCAGTGGCCCTTTTGGACCCCGTGGGCCTATCATGAGGCTCAGAGGAGCACACCTGTCATGGGCTCCGGGTGCTGCCTTGGCAATGCTGCTGCCTTTGTCGCCGGCACCAGACCAGGCTCTGTCGACCTGCTGGAAGGAGCCAGGGACCAGGGCCATCCAGCACCATCCCAGGTATCAGAGTACCCTCAAGAGCATGAGGACTCTACCACTCAGGAGTACTTGTTGTCCTCCCTGGATGAGGACCTGGGCTTATCTTCTCCATCCATGCCATCAATGGACTCCCTGGCCCACCAGGACCTGCTTAAGAGGCTGGCACAGATTTTGGAGGTTCAGCTTGAGCGAGCATCAGAGGACTCTGATCCGATAGTGGACACACTGAATGTGGAAGCCCCATCTCAGGTGGCCCTGGCGCTGAATAAAACAGTGGGCAGGATCACAAAGACCCTTTGGCAGATTCCACCCATAGACAAGAGGGCCGAATGGGCAGTATTTTGTCAGGACACAAGCACATGTTCTCGTACCCGCCACTGGGTTCGATCATCGTGAAAGCTGCCAACCACTATGAACACCAGGGTCAGCCCATGCCTACCCCTAAAAATAAGGAGGCCAAAAAGTTGGACCTTCTGGTTCTCAAGGCCTATGCTTCAGAGGGACTTCTGCTCCAGATTGCCAATCAACAGGTGCTCCTAATCAGGTACGCCTTCAATTCCTGGTCAGCCGCGCATAACAGAGTTCAAAATGGCCACCCTTAAAAGGGCAATGCCTGCTCTCCTGATAAAAGGGCAAACTGTTTGGGTTTTTTTGCTTAACAACTTCTTTTCCCATCCTTTTTTGTTTGTTTGTTTTGCTCAACGACTTTTCCCTTGGGAATGGGGGCAAGCCTCTTTTTTTTTTTTGCACAACAAAAAAATCCTTGGTGTTCCTCATAAAAAAAATTGTTTGGTGTTCCTCGGTCTTAAAAAGTTTAAGAAACACTTGTCTAAATGGTACTGGGTCCTGCCGTGAGGGCCAGGGACTGGACTTGATGACCTCCCAAGATCCGTTCCAGTTCTAGTGTTCTATGATTCTATGTTTACCCATACCTAGATGGCTGGCTCATAAGGATCTCCCCCTTCCCAGGTTTTAGATCACATATTCCTAGTCAGGGAGACTTTCCTCAGGTTGGGCCTCATCCTAAATGAGACCATATCCACCCTGACTCTCACCCAAAGGATAGAATTCATGGGGCTTGCCTAGATGCAACAGTGGCCAGGGCATCCCTGCCTACGGCCTGCGTCCTAGTAATAAAGGATGCCATTCTGAGGCTCTCTGTCTCCTACCACCTCGGCCTAGTGTTGAATGAGATTGCTGGGATTTATGGCAATGTGCATGTATGTGGTGCGACACGCATGCTTAGGCTTTGCCCACTCCAACTGTGGCTGGTGCAGGTCCACAACCTGGCATTCCAGCCCATCGACATGGTGGTGATAGTGCCCGAGGATGTGCTGAGGTCCCTTGACTGGTGGCTGTGTGAGGAGGTGATCTGTGAGGGGACACTGTTCAGCAGCCTGTCTCTATCCATTCTTTTGGTGATGGATGCCTCTGATACGGGCTGGGGAGCCCACCTCAGGGACCTACAGACTCAAGGTATGTATGATATGCAAACCCTGCATATCAACATCAGAGAGTTGAGGGCTATTCACCTCACTTTCCGCGCTTTCCTGCCATGGCTTCGGAACAGGTGCATTTCAATCCTGATGAACAACACAGCAGTGATTTTTGTATAAACAGACAGGGTGGAGCTTGCTCTTATCTCCTGTAGCGGGAGGCTTTTCTCCTGTGAGAGTTCTGCATCACCTACAACGCTCACCCAGTGGCCTTTTACCTTCCTGGGGCACAAAACACACTGGTGGATCGCCTCAGCAGGTCCTTCGAGGGGCACAAATGGTCCCTCCAGGCGGATGTGGCCCTAACCATCTTCCGCTAGTGGGGGTTTCCCCACCTGGACCTTTTTGCAACCTGCAGCAAGAGGAAGTGCCCTCATTTTTGCTCCCTCTTCAACCACAGCCCGGGTCCATGTGAGATGCCGTTCTGGTCCCCTGGCCCCCAGTCCTGCTGTATGCCTTTCCTCCATTCCCTCTGATTCACAAGGTGATTCTCAAGGTCAGGGAGTGCCATGCCTCCTTGTTCCTGATAGCACCAGCCTGGACTTGTCACCATTGGTTCCCAGCCCTTCTCAACCTCTTTGTGAATCACCCTTTGGCCCTCCCTTTGTATCTGGATCTGATTTCTCAGGATTTCAGCAGGCTCTGCTACGCAAACCTCTGATCTCTACACTTCATGGCATGGAAGCTCCGTGGCTAATGGAGAAGCAGTGTTCGGAGCATGTCCAAACAGTCTTAGTGAGGAGTCGTAAACTCTCCACTAGGGCCTCTTACCTGGCAAAATGGAAGCACCTATGGTTGGAAGGGAAGGGTTTTTCTTCCATGGGAGCCCCTGTGCCTGCTATTTTAGATTACCTTCTGGACCTTAGAACCCAGGCCCTTGCCTCTTCCTCAGCCAAGGTGCACCTGGCCGCCATTTCGGCTTTTCACTCTGGGTCCCAGGGTAAGTCTGTCTTTGCAGACCTTGTGGTACACCGTTTCCTTAAGGGGTTGGACAGGGTATGCCCTCAAGTGAGTCAGCTCTTTGCCCACCTGGGACCTTAATCTGGCACTCACTAAGTTAATGGCTCCCCTATTTGAGCTATTGGCGATGTGTTCACTGTTGCACCTGTCCTTGAAGGTTTCATTCTCATGGTCATTACCTCCACTAGGTGGGGAGGGGGGCCCAGGGCAGGGATGTGCGGGGTGCAGATATCAGGGCAGAGATTTGGAAGCTATAGGGGGCTCTGAGCAGTGTGGGGGGTAAAGGAGCCAGGGCAGGGTATTGGGTGTACGGTGGGGGAGGGGAGGGCGGCTCAGGACAGGGAGTGGGAGCTGCAGGAGTCAGGGCAGGGCATAGGGGTTTGGGGTAGGTGGTGAAGGTGGCCAGCAGCTATTCCCTGGGGCCACTTTGTCCAGCCTGTGGCTAAGGGCTGGGCAGGGGGCAGCGGGGGCCATGCTGGCCAGCTGACAGCTACTTCACAGGGTAGCAAGGGCTATGCTATTATTTATATCATAGTATCATTTTATGACTCCAGTCAAGATTTGCAGTCCCATTTTGCTGGGACGTGTATACACATGCACATAGAACAAAGAGAGCTGCTGCCCCCAAAGAGCTTATAATGTCAGGTAAAATGAGAGGTGATGGAGAGAGCACAAAGTTATGATTAGTATTACAAATAGTGGTGATAGCTCAGTTACCTAGCCAGTCAGGTAAGCTAGTTAAGTACAATTTATGACATGGTTCTACATGTTTGTGTAATTAGGAGTAATATTAGTCACAGCATGATGAATGATCTTACTAAAAGTAACCTCGGGCCTTAATATTAACCCATTATTTGGCTGGTCATAATTCAAAATGATCTGGACAAATTGGAGAAATGGTCTGAGGTAAACAGGATGAAGTTTAATAAAGACAAATGTAAAGTGCTCCACTTAGGAAGGAACAATCAGTTTCACACATACAGAATGGGAAGCGACAGTCTGGGAAGGAGTACGGCAGAAAGGGATCTAGGGGTTATAGTGGACCACAAGCCGAATATGAGTCAGCAGTGTGATGCTGTTGCAAAAAAAGCAAACATGATTCTGGGATGCATTAACAGGTGTGCTGTGAGCAAGACACAAGAAGTCATTCTTCCACTCTACTCTGCGCTTGTTAGGCCTCAGCTGGAGTATTGTGTCCAGTTCTGGGCACCGCATTTCAAGAAAGATGTGGAGAAATTGGAGAGGGTCCAGAGAAGAGCAACAAGAATGATTAAAGGTCTAGAGAACATGACCTATGAAGGAAAGCTGAAAGAATTGGGTTTGTTTAGTTTAGAAAAGAGAAGACTGAGGGGGGGACATGATAGCCGTTTTCAGGTATCTAAAAGGGTGTCATAAGGAGGAGGGAGAAAACTTGTTCATCTTGGCCTCTGAGGATAGAACAAGAAACAATGGGCTTAAACTGCAGCAAGGGAGGTTTAGGTTGGACATTATGAAAAAGTTCCTAACTGTCAGGGTAGTTAAACACTGGAATAAATTGCCCAGGGAGGTTGTGGAATCCCCATCTCTGGAGATATTTAAGAGCAGGTTAGATAAATGTCTATCAGGGATGGTCTAGACAGTATTTGGTCCTGCCATAGGGGCAGGGGACTGGACTCGATAACCTCTTGAGGTCCCTTCCAGTCCTAGTATTCTATGATTCTACATAAAAATCATGGGGATGACTTTTTCTATGCTTGATCTCAGCCCAAAGGGAAAAAAATTGTAAAGTTGAACAAAAATTTCTCATTCATTCCTGAAAAAAAAGCATTGAAGTTGATAGTATTTTATGCGTTTAAAAATTAAGATGCTATTTTGCTCATGACTCAACTTTAAAAAATGAGGCTCAAAATAGGACTCTGATCCCATGCTAAAATTGGTCCCAGTATCTCAGTTGGGCGATGCATCAGACCCTTGAAGAACTGCAGATTAGTTCATTTTGTGTGTGTGAAAATTATAACATTCAAAATAAACATACATTTTCCTCTCATCTGCATCGTGTGTGTGTGTGAGAGAGAGAGAGAGAGAGAGATATTAGAGGACTGGTAAATATGTCCTTTATAAACAGTAGAAATCATGTCTCAAAGTCCTGATTAAATGAAGAAATACAAGGACATGCAGAACAGAATAATTCAGTGTATATAGTATTAAAACCTTTCTTTTTGGAAGTGGTTACTTCATTGTAGTAACTGACTCTTATAGCTTTTCTTCTGTTGTGACATTTGTCTTTTTCTGTGTCTAGTATTATTTCCATGTAATTCTGTTTGGCTGGGGCTTTCCTAAAATTGGCTAATACACAAGTATTTTCCCAGAGAAATGGGTTTGATATTAGCTGCCCTAATGACAAGTACAACAGTGAATTTATTCATAGGCTGAAAAAAAAAAAAAAAAAGGATATATTATCTCAAATACCTTTTCTCATCATGGGATCAGAGTTCTTTTAAACTATTCAGTTGATAGACGAGACAATGTTGTCTGTGGTTGAAACTTGTGGTTCTGTGCAGCATATCACTACTTGCTTTCCTGAGTCAAAAATTATACTTGACCTTAGAAGAAGGAAACAATTACAGTGTTTACTGGATAAAGATCAAGCTGCAGCCAATTCAGTAAGTCATTGCTGGTGCGTTCATTCTGCTACACTATAGGGCCAGTACATTAGCGATATAAAAGAAGTTGCAGGACCAGAATTAGTTGAGTGTCTGTTGAGCCTTGAAGGCATGAAGACAGGGGGTGACTGGCTGAGGGAGCAGCATCACTATGGAGTGCTCCAAGTGGGACTATGATGAATGGAAGTAAAGCTCTAATCTAGGAGGAAGGAACTGTTTTCTGGAGGAGAAGCCGTGGAAGCACCACTCTCTTCTGAGTGGGGAAACAAACTGAGAGACAAGAGGGACACTAGTAGGGGGCACCAGGATGGGCCCCTGTTAGGCATGTACCCCAGAAGGGGTTTTGAGTGACTCACACAAGGCTGTGAGACTTGTCCAGAGGGCTGAGGAGCCAAAAAAAGACAGTGCAGGCACATGCACATGGCCAGATGGGGGTGCTCATGGGAGGTGAGTGCCGCCCCATTATACTTAGACAGCAGATCTAGGGAAGTGATTATTCCCCTTTATTCAGCACTCGTGAGGCTACATCTGGTGTACTGAGTCCAATTCTGGGCTCCCATTACAGAAAGGATGGAGAAAGTCCAGTGGAGGGCAACTAAAATGATTAGGGGGCTGGAGCACATGACCTAAGAGGAGAGGCTGAGGGATTTGGGCTTATTTTGGCTCAGAAGAGAAGAGTGAGGAGGGATTTGATAGCCGACTTCAACTACCTGAAGGGAGGTTCCAAAGAGGATGGAGAGAGGCTGTTCTCAGTAGTGACAGTGGAACAAGGAGCAATGGTCTCAAGTTGCAGTGGGGAAGCTCTAGGTTGGATATCAGGAAAAACTATTTCACTAGGAGGAGGAGGAGGAACCAAAGGAGCTCCATGTCTTGCAGGATTGAGGAACAATGTACCCAAGATCCACCAAAATGTGTGTTGCCATTTCAAACTCTTGGTTTGCCTTTTATATTCTTCCAATTAATGTGTCTGATGGAGAATTTTAATCTTTCATCCACTTGGGTCAGTAAGCTCCTTCATACTCAGCAATGAAGTATCAAATCTCCAGCTCTTAGACTCATAGACTTTAAGGTCAGAAGGGACCATTATGATCATCTAGTCTGACCCCCTGCACAATGCAGGCCACAGAATCTCACCCACCCTCTCCTAGAATAATCCTCTCACCTATATCTCAGATATTGAAGCCTTCAAATAGTTTGAAGACCCCAAGATGCAGAGAATCCTCCAGCTGTGATCTGTACCCCATGCTACAGAGGAAGGCGAAACCTCCAGGGCCTCTGCCAATCTACCCTGGAGGAAAATTCCTTCCCGACCCCAAATATGGCGATCAGCTAAACCCTGAGCATGTGGGCAAGACTCACCAGCCAGACACCCAGAAAGTTCTCTATAGTAACTCCTATCATCCTCCATTGACCTATTTACCACTGATAATGAATGGTCAATTAGTTACCAAGATCATGTTATCTCATCAAACCATCCCCTTCATAAACCCATCTAGTTTAATCTTGAAGCCAGATAGATCTTTTGCCCCCACTACTTCCCTTGGAAGGCCGCTCCAGAACCTCACTCCTCTAATGGTTAGAAACCTTCGTCTAATCTCAAGTCTAAACTTCCTACTAGCCAGCTTATATCCATTTGTTCTTGTGTCCACATTGGTATTAAGCTTAAATAATTCCTCTCCCTCCTGGTATTTATCCTTCTAATATATTTAAAGAGTGCAATCATGTCCCCTCAGCCTTCTTTTGGTTAAGGTAAACAAGCCAAGCTCCTTGAGTCTCCTTTCATAAGACAGGTTTTCCATTCCTCGGATCATCCTAGTGGCCCTTCTTTGTACCTGTTCTAGTTTGAATTCATCCTTCTTAAACATGGGAGACCAGAACTGCACACAGTATTCCAAATGGGGTCTCACCAATGCCTTGTATAATGGCACTAACACCTCCTTATCCCTACTGGAAATACCTCGCCTAATACATCCCAAGACCGTATTAGCCTTTTCACGGCCATGTCACAATGGCGGCTCATAGTCATCCTATAATCAACCAGGACTCCGAGGTCCTTCTCCTCCTCCGTTACTTCCAACTGATGTGTCCCCAGCTTATAACTAAAATTCTTGTTATTAATCCCTAAATGCATAACCTTACACTTCTCTATTAAATTTCATCCTATTGCTATCACTCCAATTTACAAGGTCATCCAGATCTTCCTGTATGATATCCCGATCCTTTTCTGAATTGGCAATACCTCCCAACTTTGTGTCATCCGCAAATTTTATCAGGACACTTCCACTTTTGGTGCCAAGGTCAGCAATAAAAAGATTAAATAAAATTGGCCCCAAAACTGATCCCTGAGGAACTCCGCTAGTAACCTTCCTCCAACCTGACAGTTCACCTTTCAATATGACCCGCTGTAGTCTCCCTTTAACCAGTTGCTTATCCACCTCTCAACTTTCATATTAATCCCTATTTTTTCCAATTTAACCAATAATTCCCATGTGGTACTGTATCAAATGCCTTACTAAAGTCGAGGTAGATTAGATCCACTGCATTTCCTTTATCTAAAAATCTGTTACTTTCTCAAAAAGGAGATCAGGTTGGTTTGGCACGATCTACCTTTGTAAAACCATGTTGTAATTTGTCCCAATTGCCATTAGCCTCAATGTCTCTAACTACTTTCTCCTTCAAAATTTTTTCCAAGATCTTGCATACTACAGATGTCAAACTAACAGGCCTATAGTTACCCGGTCGCTTTTTCCTTTTCTTAAAAATAGGAACTATATTAGCAATTCTCCAGTCAAATGGTACAACCCCTGAGTTTAGAGATTTATTAAAAATTTTGCTAATGGACTTGCAATTTCATGTGCCAGTTCCTTTAATATTCTTGGATGAAGATTATCTGGGCCCCTGATTTACTCCCATTAAGCTGTTCAAGTTTGGCTTTTACCTCGGATATGGTAATATCTACCTCCATATCCTTAGTCCCATTTGTTATGTTACCATTATCCCTAAGCTCTTCATTAGCCTCATTAAAGACTGAAGCAAAGTATTTGTTTAGATATTGGGCCATTCCTAGATTATCCTTAACCTCCACTCCATCCTTAGTAATTAGCGGTCCTACTTCTTCTTTTTGTTTTTTCCTATTTATATGGCTATAAAACCTTTTACTATTGGTTTTAATTCCTTTGCAAGGTCCAACTCTACCTGACTTTTAGCCTCTCTCACTTTGTCCCTACATGCTCTAACCTCAATAAGGTAGCTTTCTTTACTGATCCTCCCATCTTCCACTCCTTATATGCTTTCTGCTTTTTCTTAATCACCTCTCTGAGATGCTTGCTCATCCAGCTTGGTCTAACACACCTGCCTATAATTTTTTCCCTTTTCTTGGGATACAGGCTTCTGACAGCTTCTGCAACTTTAACTTAAAATAATCCCAGGCCTCCTCCACCTCAAGATCCATAATTTCTTTAGTCCAATCAACTTCCCTAACTAATTTCCTTAATTTATTAAAGTTAGCCCTTTTGAAATAAAAACCCTAGTCTCAGATTTATTTTTGTTTATCCTTCCATTTAATTTGAACTGTATTAGCTCATGATCACTGAGCCAAGATTGTCCCCTACAACCATTTCATCTATGAGGTCCTCACTCACCAAAACCAAATCTAAAATAGCATCCCCTTGTTGGTTCAGCAACTACTTGATGAAGGAATTCATCAGCTATCACATCTAGGAAAATCTGAGCCCTATTATTATTACTAGCACTTGTTCTCCAGTCTATATCTGGAAAGTTGAAATCTCCCATGATTATGCAGTTTCCATGAGTATTTACTTCATTAAAAACATTAAAGAGGTCTCTATCCATATCCAAATTGGATCCTGGTGGTCTATAACACACCCCAAGCACTATCCCAGGAGGATCTGATAGTTTTCTTCCCAATGTGATTTTTGCCCAAACAGACTCTGTCTTCTCCATTCCATCACTTTTATTTCTTTACAATCTACCTCATCTTTGATATACAATGCGACTCCACCACCTTTACCCTTATTTCTGTCTTTCCTAAACAGCACATACCCTTCAATACCTGTACTCCAATCATGCCTAGTATTCCACCATGTTTCTGTTATTCCTATAATATCTGGTTTCACTTCCTGGACCAATAGCTCAAGTTCTTCCATTTTGTTACCTAGGCTCCTCTCATTGGTGTACAAACATCTTAGTTTTTGCTGTTTGGCCTCACTCACATTCTTTACCCAATTTGGCACGGACGTTGTACCTCCAATATGACCTATTAGACTAGTATCCACCCTATCCTTCCTCCTTATGTCCATTCTCCTACCCCTAGCTACATCCTTTCTTACTTCGTTTTCCTCCCTCTCAGTGTTAAAATCTGGTGTAGAGATTACCTGGACATCTCCCAACCGTCTCCCCCAAATTCCTAGTTTAAAGCTCTCTTAATCAGTTGAGCCAGCCTCCATCCTAGAAGTCTATTTCCCTCCCTACTTAGGTGAAGTCCATCCCAAGAGAACAGTCCTCTGTCCATAAATGCCTCCCAGTGACCATACATCCCAAAGCCCTCCTTATAGCACCACTGCCTAAGCCATCTATTGATCATCATAATCCTGTCACATCTTAGTTGCCCTTCTCTAGGAACAGGCAGAATGCCACTAAAGATCACCTGAGCCTCAATTTCCTTGAGCGTCCTCCCAGCCTAGCATAGTCTTCCTTAATTGCGTTCCAGCGAGAATCTAGCCGTATCATTTGTTCCTACATGAAGGATGATCAATGGATTCCTTCCTGCTCCCTTAATAATCCTCTTCAACCTCAGTTCCACATCCCATATCTTAGCACCTGGCAGACAGCACACCCTTCTATTCTCTGGATCAGCTCTGGTTACAGGCCTATCTATTCTTCTCAATAAGGAGTCCCCAATCACGTAGACCTGCCTTTTCCTAGTGACAGTGCGATTCTCTGGTCTATCTCTTGCTTCCTCTGGCTGCAAGTCCTTGCCATTCCTGTTTTCCCTTGTAATCCTCTTTAACCCATCCTGTATCCTCCTGATGCTCATTATTGGTATTGTCTCCATTAACTCTTCCCTTTATCTATGGACTAGCCACTCTTCTCTTCTTCCTTACCCTTCCATCTTCATTATCTACCTGCTGTACCCCTTCTTCATTCTCCAACTCCACATACCTGTTCTTGAGCTCTATTTTTCCTTCACTGACCCATCTTTTCCTCTGCCTGGTTCTCTTAGTCACATGCGTCCACTGTCCATTTTCTTCACCCAGCAGTCCCCCCTCTGAGGTCCTTGATCCTGCTTCCATCTGCATATCTAAGCTTTCCCCTTCAGCCATGTCATGCCTTTGCTCCATCATCTGCTCAAACCCCCTTCTAAACTCGACCAGAGTTTCCACCTGCATCTCCAGTCCTCAGATCTTTTCTTCCATCAGCTCTATCAGGCGGCACTTCATGCAAACAAAACTCCTTTCAGGTACCCTCCAGAATCATGTACATACCGCTACCACATCCAATCATCCTCCTTGTGTTCTCTACTACTTGGGCCATGGCCACTACTGCCTGTATGTTTTATCTACTTTCTCACCAAAATCCTATTAGTCCGGTGAACACAAAAACAAACCAAAACACCCCCTCCACAGGAAAAACAAACCCCAAACAAGTCCCAATATCCAAACTCCCTTTACAAACTCCCACTCAAACTCCCCTGTTTACAGCTCTTGTCATACAGTCTCTTTGCATGAAGCATTATTTCAAAAGTTCTAATGCAGTGATCTGATATTGGTTTGGGAACAAAGAAATCAGTATCTCAACAAAGGGCAGCAGTTAATAATGATCTGCAAATTCCTTTTAAAAAGACTAGTTATAATAATTCATGCAACTAATTTATAAACAAGAAACCCTGTGATAAAGTATCTCTGCATTAAAGTTCACTTCTGTGTTGCTGCATTTCTGCTTACTGGAAAATGAGTTACCTGAGTCCAATGGTGTTCAGTGACAGCAGTCAGGGCTTCTTCAGTCATGAATGACCAGCAAATCCAACATGAGAGCTTGTAATCAGTATTATTGGATTTAGCTCCTCTTCCTATTCTGTAGAATCATAGTTGTTATGGTTGTCATCCCTTGCAAAATACATTGAGATACATGAAACTGCCACAAAAGTACAAATTACTAATTATCCCAAAATTTTCTGTGAATATGGCCTTTGTCCAGACACTGAGACAATTTTGTCTTCCTTACAGGCAAGCTTTGCCCTAATTATTGTACATGCTTGCCTTGACAGAACTGACTGGGTTTTCTTTCTTGTCTACCTTCATCGGACTGGCCTTATGGAAGCCCAGCTGGAGCAATCAGCAGACTTTACAGGACTATCTGTCTTTTGGATAACCAAGAATTTCAGCTAAGTAGGGGTACATCTAGACTGCAGAGTCCAAGGAACGAGCCTGCTTTTCCAAAAATTTTGGAAAAGTGGACTTTTCAGCATTCCTTGTAAACCTTGTTCTACGAGGAAGAAGGGATGTTCCAAAAGAGGCTTTTTTTCTGACATTTGGCCCAGTGTAGATAGGCCAAATGTCAGAAAAGACTCTTTCAGAAGAAAAGCAGAAAAAGATAGGCAAATTGCGGTTTGCAATTTGCCTATCTTTTTCCAATAGAACTTTGCAGTGTAGACACAGCCTAGGGTATCAATAATCAGTCTCTGACTATAATATTATATGATTTGTCTGTTAGCTGCTCTGTACCACAGTGAAAAAATAAAACAGAAAAAAATTGACTTGCTGTTCTTTGGGTGCATCTGAATAGAGTACAGTGAGGACACTTGTGCAGTTGATGGTAACCATTAGAGGATAATATTTCAGTGATATCAGCTTTTCTTGAATATATTAATAGAATTGCTACCGCCTAGTAGATGCACAAGAAGGCTAGCAGTGGAAATATTTATATTACTAGCTCCTTGGGATCGCATGGGTCTGTTTGATTCCAGGTTATACTCACTGGTTCTGTGTAACTGACTCAAAGACTTCTAGTCATTACTGTAATAAACTTGTGTGTGTTAAATATGGGTGAAGTATTTCAAATGCATCTTTCATTGATATTGCAGTCTAATGCTTTTATCTATACATTGTGGAATTTATGTCATTTCCACCAGTAATAAAATGCAAAGCATATGTACTTGGAAGGAAATGAAACTAAGTTTGTATCATGTGTGGAGATTGTGTTTTAGAGGGTTTTAAAAATGTTGTTCATTATATATCTTGAGGAAATTTTATCACCAACATTTATCAGAAGTAAACAGTTTTTACTGATTTTTCCAGTGTGTCATAAGTTTATTCCCCTAGAATGCATATGAAATCGTGAATACTGTAGATCAGGCCTGGGCAAAATACGGCTTGTAGGCTGGATGCGACCCACCGAGCCACCAGATCCAGCCCATGGAAAGCCCCAGGCAGGCTCCCCAGCCCCGTGTGCCATGCAGAAAGACAGCTGCAGGGCTCGGTTTCTGTTCTAAAACTGGAGGGAGGGGATTTTAGGAGCCACTCGGCCCCATCACATTCCCATTGGCCGGTTTCTGGCAGAAGCCAGCCAATGGGAGCTGCTTGTTAGAATAAAAGGCAGCTAAGAAGAATCACGCCTCCTCTCCTGGGCTCAATTTTTCATGAAGCTCATGGCCAGGCAAGCAGGCTGGCTGGGAAACATTTTAAGCTCTGCAGGGCAGGCAGGCTGGCTAGTTTGGCAGCTGGCAAGTAAGTCTCTTAGCCACAGCCTGCTTCTGGCACCCCAGCCCTTTCCTGCCCCAACTCTTTCCTCCCTCCCCATCACTCAACATACCCAAACCCTCTGTAGTCCTCTTATACCCACACCCCCTCCAAGATCTGGCATCCCAATCTCCTGCCCCAGATCACAATCCCCTCCTACTCTAGGTCATATCCCAAACCCCAGCATTCCAGTCCCCTGCCCTGGGTCACAACCGCCTGCTTCATCCCAACTCCCTCCCAGACTCCAGTGCCCCTCCTGCACCCCAGTCCCTTACCCCAAGCTCCCTTCTGCACCCAAGCTCCATTCCAGACCCCGTATCACCTCCATTAATATCATGGAAGAGTGCAGCCCTCAACCACTTTCCAAAATCTTGGAGTGGCCTCTCATCAAAAATTATTGCCCACCCCTGCTGTAGATTGAACTTTTTATGAAAGGTTGACTTTCTACAGTTATTGAATCAAACAAATACTGAGTTGATTGAGAAATTAATTCATCTGAAGCTTAATGTACAGTTTTTGCACACAAAGTCTCGATGTATGCTTTACTTTTTTTAATGTCTTATCTTTCGCGACTTATACTGACATTAATAATAAAGTACATTATACTGAAGTAGCTGTGACTTTACTGTGGATGTTAAGAATGGAATGTTACAGGTGAGAAAGACAGGCCTAGCTCATGCATAAATAACTTTGGAAGGGAAGAAAATTAATGGCTATGAAAGTTCATCATATGAATCCTGATTAATAAAAGTCAGTTGTGTTTATATAGTATATTGTGTGCAAACCAAATTCAATCTTGTCTATGGAACTACAGTTGTCATCTCCATAAAATCTTTGATATATTCCTTTACCTCTTTGCTTTTCTGTATACAAAAATGAAATGAGATTCAGTAACAGCATTCTACAATTGTCATGGCTCAACTCCCCAACCTGCCAATGAAATATAGACAGCAGAAGAATCCCATTTGTGCTCTACAGACAGTCATTTTAATAATGACCAGCATTAATTAGAATTTCAACTTTGGGGCTGTCATGGCTCAAACCCCCAACCTGATACTCTGAATGCAGAGATGGGGAGCTGGCTAGTAGAATAAACTCTGTAAAACCTGTCTGTGACTCCCAGAGACAAACTTGTTTGATCTCAGTTCCTCTGAGATCCAAAAAGACAAAGATGGATTTCTTGTTACCACCACCCAAGTGAATAAAATATAAAATAAACCCTTTCCTAGGGAAGAGATCATTTGGGAACCCGCTCCCTAAAGCAAAGCTCTCCCCACTGCCCCAACTTCCGTTTTGCTTGGAGTTGGGAAAACAGAGGGAATCCGCAGGGAACAATGAACTCTGCCTGGGTAACTAAGCACTTAAACGTAAGGACACAACAATCAACCAATACTGGTTAATCAAAACAAAAGGAAAACTCTATTATCAAAACAAAATTACTGTTGCAAGCATAGTAGGTGACTAGGTGTTAAATAGTCATGAAGTGACTCAGGGAAAATCCCTGGGCTGTAATCCTTAGTTATAAAAGAGAAAAACAATTAACCAGCTCAGCCATGATTTTCAAACCCCCAAACAAGGAAAACAATAAACCCTGACGGACTATCTAAACGTTTCCCTTCTTACACATTTCAAGAAGTCCGTTCTTAGAGAGAGCGTGCGCCCATCTTTCATCTCCCTCAATACTTGGGAGAAACTGCTCTGATCTCAAACAAAGAAGAGAGAAAGAGAAACCCCTCTTTCTCAGTTTGAAATTCCTATCTGCATTTTTATTGGTTGGCTGCCTGAACCCCCTGTCTAGGTGCATCTCCAGTTGCTTAACCCTTTCCTCACTCTTCAGGTCAGACTCTCCTTAGCAGCTTGTGTTTATGACAACAATTAATAAAAGTTTTGGCCTTATTATAATTGTAGGGCATAGAGACTTTAAACAAAATCAGCACCCTGTTGTGCTAGGCACTGACCAAAGCAGAGCAAGAGACAGCCCCTTGCCCATAAGAGCTCACAATCTACAGACTGGGAGGAAAACAGTCACAGATAGTTGAAGTGACTTGCCCAAGGTCACACCGACCACCAATAACAGACACGGGCCCCATGGGCTTCACTCCAGTATCTGATCCATTAGACCAGTGTTTCTCAAACTGTGCTCCGCGGAGCCCCAGGGTTCCGTGAGACATCTCCAAGGGCTCCGCGAGGTTGACAAACTGGAAACATCAATAGGTACAACACATACAATCAGTGGACCGCTGGGGCTCCACATAAATTTTTATGCATGTAAAGGGCTCCAGAGCCCAAAAAGTTTGAGAACCGCTGCATTAGACCATAATATCCTATTCTCCAATCCTTACTCAAGTGGAATTTCCATTGGCTTCAGTGGAAATTTTTTTTCTGGAAGGACTGCTTAATCAGGCCTTTCTTTTTATTTTTTAAAGTTCCTGAGGGATTAAGTATGAGGGTTTTTTGTACATATTAAAAAGCTGAGAATAGACGTTTGAGTGCTTACTCATTACAGCAAATGATACAAGGTACAAGAAGGACTCTGTAATTGATAGCTATCAATGAATTATTATAAAACAGTAAAAAATTATTTTTCTTCTTTACATTGGAATACTCCTTTATTACTGAAAATGGGACCTTTTTTAAATCTTCAAATTGTCCTAACTATCAAAGCAAAGAGGGCCTGAATATATAATGGGGAATGAGTTTCAGCACAATTAAAAGACATTTTTTATTTTAAAGTGTTGAGTTCTGTATTCACCTGAGAAATACATCAGACTGGTTTTTTCCATGAAGACTTTAATGATTGTGTGATGGGATTTTAAAAAAATTCCATGAGTGAGTTTATTACTTGTCAAAACAAAGAGCTTTTTACAGTTAGAATATTTATTTCATCAGATTATTTACAAAGTACAGTGAATTTTTCCAAGGACAAAAGGTTTCTCCATTAGAAAAGTGTGCTGTATAAATAAAAGTTCTGAGTGGTTATAAGAAATACAGTAAACTTCCGATAACCCGGCACTTTTAGGACCCAGGGGGTGCCGGATTATCAAATATGCCGGACTATCGGAAGGGGGGGCTATGAGGGGTCTGGAGTGGGGTGGGAGGATGCCACCCCAGACCCCTAATAGCCCCCCCTTCCGATAGTCCGGCTCTGCCCCAGGCATCCCTGATTCAGCCGCTGCTGGTCAGTTTCAGCAGCAGCTGAATCGGGGATGCCTGCAATAGAGCAGCTGGGGTGCTGCCGGGTTGGTCCCGCAGCGCCGAGGGGTGGCGCTACGGCACCAACCCGGCAGCACCCCAGCTGCTCTTGGGGACGCCTGGGACAGAGCAGCTGGGGTACTGCCCGGTTGGTCCCGTAGCGCTGCCCCTCGAGGCTGCGGGACCAACCCGGCAGCACCCCAGCTGCTCTTGGGAACGCCTGGGGCAGAGCAGCTGGAGTGCTGCCAGGTTGGTCCCGCAGTGCTGAGGGACGGCGCTGCGGGACCAACCCGGCAGGACCCCAGCTGCTCTGCCCCAGGGGTCCCTGATTCAGCCGCTGCTGAAACAGATCAGCGGCTGATTCTAGGAAGCCCGGGGCAGAGCTGCGGCGCTGCGGGACCAACCCGGCAGCACCCCAGCTGCTCTGCCCCAGGCGTCCCCAAGTCAGCCACTGCTGAAACAGATCAGCGGCTGAATCGGGGACCACTGGGGCAGAGCAGCTGGGGTCCTGCCGGGTTGGTCCCGCAGCCCCGAGGGGCAGCGCTACGAGACCAACCCGGCAGCACCCCAGCTGCTCTGCTCCCGGCTTCCCTGATTCAGCTGCTGGTCAGTTTCAGCAGCGGCTGAATGGGGGAAGCCTGTCCGGCTGCCCCAGCACTTCCGGGTTCCTGATGGTGCCGGATCATCAGCAGTCCCGGAGCATTGGATGCCGGACTAATGGAGTTTTACTGTATCTTGAAAGGAGGGTCATATGGTCTGAAAACCCTATGGGCGTCCAGCAAAGGATTTAATTCCTTGCTCTTCAGCATGCAAGGGTGAGTAATGAGGCTGAACTTCAGTCTGAAAACCCCATAAAGCTCACAGTGGGTGTACACAAAAACAAACAAACAAACCAAAACAGTAACAACCTTGTAAACTTTTGCTCATCTAGGATAAATGAAATATTACTAATTAATTGCCATCATCCCCAAGAACTCTGATTGTGGGCAGGCAAGTGTATTTTTCCTCTTTGATATGCTAAAGTTTTATGAGTCTGGTTCTAAGAGGTTGTATGCACTCCTAGTATCCTAGTATCCACTGACTGCTGTTTTTGTTGTTAGAGCTTAGCACGCATGAAAATCAGACTAACAACTTTGCAAGATTGGTCTTAAAAAATAAATAATTTTTTTCTAAAAATCTTCATTCCCTAAAACTTCTGATAATTAAGAAGAATGCCTTTGAGAGGGCAAAACTATATCCTCTTTTTGCAGGTCTTTTAACCCAGCTTCATTTAAAAAGAAGCATGCAAAGAAGCAGAGCATATTAAAAACAAATTAATAGATTGACAGACCTATGGAAGGAATTCAGCAAAAACTTCTTACCTCTGCTTTTAGTCTTCTTAGTTTGGCACTGTCTACACTGCAACAATGGGGTGTGGTTGCAGCATGTGTAGAAATGCCTAAAATAACTTTAATTTAGCTAGCTTAGGTTCCAAAGCAGTGAAAGTACAGTAGCACAGATTCTGACTCAGTCAGCCTAGCCTGTCTGGAACCTCAACCAACTAGCATGTATTGAAGTCTATGATGCTGCTACAGCTGCAGCTGCAGCTGCAGGTTAACAACTCTGGTACCTAAGGCAGCCAGCTTAAAGGTAGCTGGAGTATGTCTACACAAGCTGCAGCTGCAGCCACACCCTGGGATTGCCCTATAGACAGACTCTTAAAGCTTTACTTTTACAATTTGTAAATGGAGATGAGCTAATCTTTAAGGCTACAATCTAGTGTGATCCCTGTAGCTCCTGTGGTGGCTGAGGTTAGCTGCTTGCATGCAGTATGCATGCAGGGAAACTGATGAGGTTGTACTCAGGTGAGTAGCCCACACTGCTGCAGCCACAGTGGTATTTTTAGCATAGTAGCTTGCCCAGAACTGATGTGTGTATGTCTGCCCAAGCTGGGAATCACACTGTTGTGTAGAAATTCTTCAGGGACAGATAATCTCTCTGATCATTCTAATTTGTAAAATGGGTGATTCTGTTTTTAGGGTCCCCAACTTAACATTTCAGTCCTGATTGTTAAATGTAGAGTGAACCAGCTGGAATAAACAACAGTTGCAGGTACTTATCCCCAGTCAATATTATATCTTTGAGGTCAATGGCTGGGTATCTAAATTCTGAGACTTGAAAATTTGGCTCAGAATGAGTTGCCTAAAACCACACAGAAGCCAGCAGCAGAGCCAGAATTAGAAATAATCAATTTCTTACTCTTACTTCTGTGCTCTAATCACTAAGCCCTGGTCTACACTAGGGAGTTATTTTGAAATAATCCCCCTTATTTCAAAATAATAAACAAAGTGTCCACACTACCAAGCCCATTATTTTGAAATAACGGGCTGGTTATTTAAAAAACTGAACTCTTGTTTTCCTTGGAGAATAATGTTTATTTTGAAATAATAGCATTAGTGTGGATGCTTCACTGCTGCTATTTTGAAATAACTACTTTCCAGAGTAATTTGAAGTAATTACTCCCCAGTGCTTCCTACGGCTCTAAGTTGAAGTAGCATGTCCATATTAACAGATTCTGCCTCAAACTAATTTCAAGGCTTCGCCATAGTGAGAACACACTATTTTGATTTTGTTATTTCAGGTAGGGGATGTTAAATTTAGATTAATTGGCTAATCAAATAGTCGATGCAATTTACATCAACTATTCAATTAGTCGATAAGGCGCCTCTACCACACTTCAAAGGCAAAAGCACTGGGGGGAGCACAGAGCCAGTGGGGGACTCAAGCAGTCCCCTATTGGCCCCATGCTCCCTGCAGCATTTCAAAGCAGCAGCGCTGCATGGAGCCCAGGGTCAGCGGGGAAATTCTCAGCTAACCCTAGGCTCCATGTGGTGCTGCTGCTTTCTGACAGAGGCAGCAAGGGTCAGGGGGAACCGACTAGTCAACTAGTGTGTCGACTATCCAATAAGCATTTGCTTATTGGATACTCAACTAGTCATTCACATCCTTAATTTCAGGAGTTATTATTTTGAATTTATCATAGAATACTAGGACTGGAAGGGACTTCGAGAGAATTTAATTATTTCAAAATAATTTCCTAGTGTAGACATGCTCTAAGTAAATCTACTTCAAAGTTCTCTGCCTTTGCACTTGGTTTACTCTTTCTATATACTGAATACTTTCTCTCAATGCCATTTATATTTCATTACTACTTCTAAGCTCTTTCTCTCTTAACGTTCCTGCTCCAACAGCTCCATTTAGGAATTAGACTAGTGAAACATAATAATTTGTAAAGACTTTACTATACTGTACTATTGTTTCTTATTTTACTGTAAGATTTCTTAGTCAAAGATAAATTCTTCTTGCTGGGATTTAATCTAATGTTTTACTTAATTAATAAATTTTTTCATCACTTTGCCAGATATTTAAAAATAGTGATAGCATAGGTTTAATGGAGAAATATACATCCCTCTTCTATATTGTTAATACATAGCATGATATTTTTATCTACTTGTAGATTTCACTTCTCAGAGGCTTTTAGTGCCTCAGACTTCCTACCAATCTCCTAATCTCTAGAAATAGCAGCATTAACAATTTTCTATTGTTATAGTACTAAACTCTAATTTAAAAATTGAACTTTTTGGGTATTGGTGAAAACATGAACTTGTCTGTTCTCTCAGGACCCAATTAAACAAAACATTTAGGCGTGGGTTTATGTCCTGTTCTGAACTGGGGGTCTAAATATGTGGGCAATCTGAATACTGATAATAGCAGATACGCCTAAATAAACCCAGGATATTCCTCTCTTGATTTGCATATAGAGTGCCTCTGTGCATGGGTTTTCTTTCCTCCATGTGGAAGGGTTTCAGATGACCCTACAGAATTAAACTTCCGATGCTCCATGCATTCCAAGGAAGAAGAGTTGGAATGAGGGAAGCACATCATTTCCACTTTATGCTCATGGAAGATAATCCCCTGTTTCTGGAAGCTGCTGTAGTCAAGAGGAGTCCCTGGTAGCATGGCTGCAATGTAACCATGTTACAAGGGAACTGGGTAAGGGCCAAAGTGACTGTGGGTTTCAGGTCCTCTGGGAATGTGGTCTTGGCCTCCTGTGGATCCCAGGGGATCTTCCAGGGCTACGAAAACTTTTCCTTGAGACAACAAATCTCTCTGATTGCCCCTTAATGAGATGTACAGTTTCACAAGGGAAACAATGACCCTTTGTTAGGTTTTTACCATGGATGGGAAAATCTGGGCCACAAATTCCTCCAAAACATGTAGAAGCAAATTAGATGTACCAGCAACTTGGTGTTTGATTCTAATCTTGGATTTATTAATATGCACCCTTAGGGTACGTCTAAACTACGTTTTTTTTAAAGAGGATACGCAAATTCTGCAGGAATTTGCATATCTTCTTTCGATCACTTTTTTGAAAGCGGGTCTTTCAAAAATGAAAGTGATCTGGACATGTTTTTTGAAAAACTGCTCTTCCTTAAAAAAGGAGGTTTACGCAGTTTTTCGAAAAAGGGTTTTTTTTAAGAAAAAAAACGCGTCCAGACTACTTTCACTTTTGAAAGACCAGAAAGCAGAGGGCGGGGAGAGGGGGTTAGACAGACAGTCTGGGCCCTGGCAACCAAACTGGGAAGGAAGCTAGAATCACACTAGGAATCGTTTGTGTAAGTGAGTGGAAGGAGATCTCCGACCCCAACCCCTCCACCTTGACTCTGCCAACAGAGCAGATCAGCCCAGCCTTGATCAGCAAGGGTGTCCGGACTGACAGGTGGAACGACTTTGCCCCACCACTTCAGAGGCTGCTCTCAGGGCTCCTGCTGAAAGGAATGGTTCAGTGACACTCGCTCTGTGCTGCTGTAAGCCCATCAATTCCACAGGGAGCTGAGGGTGCTCAGCACCTTGGGGAACCAGCCCCCCTCCCACCTAGGTCCCTGCTAGGGAGGTCAGCACCTCACCCTGGGCCCCATGATTGGAAATTTGGGCCTAAATGTTTTTCCAAGGTCAACAACCAAGTCAGTGGCAGAGTGGGCTGGCCTCTCTCTCACACACACACATACACGTGCACACCCTGGGGCATGCACAGATAAGGCATTTTGAATTGTGCATTGCACTCTTTCATGGAATAGGCCTCAGACCTGTGTGTGTGTCAGTCTATCTAGCCAGTCTTGTCCTTTTCTCTCCTATGGTGAGCGCTGTGGGTAAAAGGACTTAGGGGGTATTCTACAGTCCTGATCAAATTTTCTCTATTTCACTCAGAAGTTGACACCTGAAGAAACAGTGCTCGATGCAGATCTAAGGGCTCATCTAGACTACGCTAAAGTGTGGAAAAAGGATAAGTAGTCAAGACGCTTTTTTTGGCACCCCCCTTTTTCAAAAAGCCGCGTAAACCTAATTTTTTGAGGAAAAGCGGCTTTTCGGAAAGGGCGAAAAACCGAAAAAACCGTATATCTTTCAAGTAGATATACAAATTTGCAAAGATATGCAAACCTCTTGCAGAATTTGCATATTCTC
This sequence comes from Rafetus swinhoei, assembly GCA_019425775.1. Classification (NCBI taxonomy): domain Eukaryota; kingdom Metazoa; phylum Chordata; order Testudines; family Trionychidae; genus Rafetus; species Rafetus swinhoei. Next base: position 123,857,165 of record CM033449.1, read on the forward strand.
TTTCGACACTTTAGCATAGTCTAGATGAGCCCTAAATGTTTCAGTTAGCCTGTAAGTCTTCAATGGGACATGCCAAAACCAAACATCTCTGAACTTTGGAAAAGCTGGGATCACAACTGAACTTTACCACTTTGATCCATTTCTAAAAAAAAGTAGTTAAATGTTTACTGAAGCCTTATTCCTTTTATATTGCCCTTGTGTCATGCTTGTGAGTGTACACTCCCATTGTGGGTATGAGGTGACAATATTTTGGAAGAGTTATGACAGAACTGGCAGGAAAAGTAATTGAAACATATGTGTGCAAGAGGGAGAGAGATAGAAAAATCCTATTTGTCAAAGTGAAAACTTTGTGGGAACCTATCATTGTCACATTCTGGGGTGCAATACAGACCAGTGAGGGCTTGGTGTCCTATAACCCTGGGCATCTTAAATTGCTCTGCTGCTGTAGGTCCCTTGTCTGGATGCTCTTAGTCAGCATGCAAGTATATACTGAGTTTCTGTGTGATAACTTGCCCTGGACCAGCAACTATAATTCCAACTGCCTGTTTGTTACATCTTAGCCACACTCTGGCTTTTAGGTTACACCTGGCAAGATGACCTCAGTGCCCTTTAGTTGTGAATTTTCTCAAAACCATGTGGTCTACAACCTGCAGCCCTTTCCTTATGCACTTTTTTGTAGTTCTATGTGTTGGAATTACAGAATGCCTCACTAGAGCTAAGATAAGTAGTAGGAGTTGCAGGCAGAACCATAGAATCTCTCATGTTGGGTCAATGGACCAAATGAAGGAAACTCCGCCATCCTGCAGTTCTGGCCTCTGAACTTCCAGGGTTCAATTTCGCACCTGCTGGTGTAGGAAATTGCAGATTGTGCTGGATGGCATGTAGGACAGACTTGGATCTAATGATTCCAAGTTACTATTAAGCTAGGTTGCATTGAAGGCTCTATGGGTTTTTTGAGTGGTAAATGTAGTTCCAAATCAGCAACAGGCATATGATTTTGACTCCCTCACCCCCCCTTTTTTTTTTTAAATTGCAGGTATTTATGAGCCGCCATTTCTTGTACTACTGCAGTGAACCTACCCTGGATGTGAAGATTGCCTTTTGTCAGGTGTGTGTTCCTTACAGGTAAAACAAGGTACAGTATATACTTGTACTTCCATATTTGATATACATATTACAATATCCCTGTAGAAGTACAATAGAAGCCCAGTGCAGGCTACTAAACTGTGAGAATTAACAAGCAGAAAAATACAATAGAAAAATAGATAATGCATCACAGAGTTTACATTTCCCACTTATTTTGACCATCATAGTTTGGTTTTAATCATTTATGACTATGCTTTGTAATGGCTACTGAATATGCTGGTGTACCGTAAATTAGCGAATATAGCCCGTAGGTTGTCCATGTTTTTACCTACCATGCCCCTCCCTCCCCCCCGCAGGGTATATATGTCCGTGTCTTATGCAATTTGATTTTTACTCATATTACAAGAAGACAAGATCAACATAATAAAATCAACATCTTCTTTTCTCCACTCGCTAACAGACTTTTCATTAACGGAAAATTTTCTGCCTGCTGCTCTATTGCCATTTTCTTTTGCATATGTAACAAACAACAGATAGTTTAAAATCAGCTGTATATGATTTGCATCTTTAAAAATATTTTCTTAGACTATATTTGTTATAAACTGAAAAAGTTCTAAAACGTTGTGGTTGGTGTAGGTTTTATATACTGGTAATAGGGTAGCGCTTATTGCTTTTTATAGCTCAGCAGCCTCAGCCCTGGTTCATTACTCGTATAACAAGACCCAGTATTATCGGGCTGTATGATGTCGTAATCTTCAATCTTTATAGCTGGCAAGTGGCAACCACATCAAAGACCACCAGATTCTTTTATGAAGGCGGCAGAAGTCTCTGCGGGTTATGTACGTCCTTGGGTATTCTAATATATATTTTTACACACAATAGAAAAACTGTGGGTAATACATGAGCCCCCAGTGGGGCGGACCGGGGAGGCTCTGAGGACTCCTCGGGGTGGACGTTCTCCTTCAGGGCCTCCTGGATGCTGACAGCCCCCCGATGAACCCCCCCGGATGGCAGCCTGCAGCAAGTGCAGCTGGGCTCATGGCAACGACCCCGCGAGATGCACCGGCATGCCCAGGGGCAGCTCTGGCTCCATGTGGCCGAGTGCGGTGGTGTCCCGAGTGCGGGCACTCAGGGCACTCCAAGACAGGACTGCTTTGCTGTCCCTCATCAAGGTAGACAAGCAAGCGGGGAACCCTGAGAACTGTCTGTCCAGGGTGGGGGTAGGGTCCCTTTAAGCACAGAGCTCAGTTAGCGCCAGGCAGCAGCCCCACACACTAAGTCCTAACCTGATGCCCTGCCGGCACTGGTTCCGGCCAGCCTTAACTTCGGTTCAGGGTCCACTCAGTGTGGACGTGCTATTTCGAAATAGCAAAATGCTATTTTGAAATAGTTTTTGTGTCTAGATGCGTTATTTCAAATTAGCTTAATTTGAATTAACTATTTCGAATTAAGTTAATTCGAAATAGTGCTGTAGTGTAGACATACCCTTAGGGTATGTCTACACTGCCACCCTAGTTCGAACTAGGGTGACTAATGTAGTCATTCGAACTTGCAAGTGAAGCCCGGGATTTAAATATCCTGGGCTTTATTTGCATGTTCCCGGGCACCTCATTGCAGGAGGAGTAACGGTAGTTCGAATTAGGAGCTTTAATTCGAACTACCTAGCCCGTGCGTCTTATACTCAGTCTCATACACACAGACCCTCTGTTATATCCCAGGACACAAGAATCAAATCATCACCTTAAAAAAGTGATTTTTATTAACAAAACAAAAGATAAACTTGATAAAGCATACTTGGTTACTAGGTGTTACAGAGCAACTAAGTAAAACACATTAAAATACAGAGAAAACCTCTGGGAACAACTCTTAGACAGTGAATGGGGGAGGGAAGGCATGGCTTCAGACAGAGAAGTTCAAACCAAACAATCAAAATAAAGAAAAAAATACCCTGATCACGACTAGATACATATTCCCTTCTACTCATGATCCATGATGATCAGTATTTCCAGGTCGCAATTCACTCCCATGTCCAATATTTCTTACAGGCGTGGTAATTCTGATAACTGCATCTGCTCTCTCTAGCCCTTAACTTAGAATCACGCAAAGGAAGAGCTGACCAGGTATCTATATCCAATTCAAATTTCAGCACTGTCGCCTCATTGGTTCTCCTGACCCCCTGCTAACACCCTTGCTAGCTATCTGAGTTTAACCCCTTAGTCACTGGGTGCTGGCCAGCACTCCTATCTATCACATAGGCCAATTAATGTTTTTTTCTTGCTGGATGCAGGATTTTGGATTTATATTTAATAGCGGAAGAGTGAGGCTATAGTTATTACTACAGGTTGCACCTACCTTAACTGGGATTCTCTAGTCTGGCAACATCCATGGTCTAGCAGGACCACAGACATTCCTGGATCACAGAGCCCAGGTATAGAGAGGTCTGGCTGTGGGACAGGAGCTCATTGGGAGGACCGGTGATTCAGCCGGGAGCCCTGTGGAAGGAGCAGCGCAGTGGGGAGTTGTGGTACCAGCAGCCGGGCAGTAGCCAGCCCCAACCACAGAGCTCCGGCCCAGCAGCAGTTAGAGAGCTCTGGCCAGGGGAGCCACGGCCAGCCAGGCAGCAGCGGGATTGGGCCGGAGCCCTAGTTGGGGGTGGGCGTAGGGTTGGGTGGTGGAGCAGCACTTTGGCATGGGCCATGAAGGGAGGGGCCTCCCCTGGTCTGGCAAATACCTTCATTTGGGACCGTTATGGTCCTGAGTGTGCTGGACCAGAGAGGTCCAACCTGTATTCAGTTCTTTTAGTCTTATTAAAAAGGATTTGGAGACACATGCAGAACTGTATTTATTCATAATGAATTCAACTAGCAAAATAAAATTAATAACAATCCTGGCAGCATTTTAACACTATTTATAACCTCTTTACAACAGTCTTTGAAGTCCCCTCAGTCTTCTCTTCTAAATGTACCAAATTTTGTAATTTTCCCCCAGGTCTAGTACTATTCAATATTGTCATTAATGACTTGGATAAAGGAGTGGAGGGTGTTCTTATAAAATTTGCTGATGACACCAAGCTCGGAATGGTTGTAACCAGGGATGGCCTGTGGACCTAGGCAAACTAGGTAGTTGCCTAGGGTGCCGCAGGCCTGGGCGCCCAATGATGACGTCACGGGCGCCGGGGCGCCCCGTGACAGCCGTGCAGGCGGGGGCGCCGATTGCGCCTTCTGCCTAGGCCACCAGCTGCCGCAGCCGGCCTCGGGCCGCTCCTGGTTGTAAGCACTTTGGAGGACAGGATTAGAATAGAAAATCACCTTGCTGTTAGAAGGAAAATAAAAAACAAACCTTCAAAAACCTGACTCATATGACTGGAGCACTGTTATGGAAGGGAAGGACAGGCTGGGGAGAAAAGGTGAAGGAGTTGCACTGAATGTAAGAGAGCAGTGTGATTGCTCAGAGCTCCAGTATAAAGCAGGAGAAATACCAGTTGAGAATCTTTGGGTTAAGTTTAGAGGTGGGAGCAACAGAGGTAATGTCATAGTGGGTGTTCGCTATAGACCACCAGATCAGGTGGATGAGTACGGTTGCCAGGTATCCGGTATTGTACCGGACAGTCCGGTATTTGCGTGCTCTGTCTGGTAAAAAAAAATCAGAAAATACTGGACATGTGCAATGTCCGGTATTTTCTGATTTTTCCGGCTGCACACCGGACAGAAGCCTGGCGGGGGCCGGGGACCGGCTGGGAGTCCCGGCTGGGAGGCGGGGCTGCGATTGCCGCCGGGAGCCCTCAGTCGGTTGAGTGTGAGGACGAGGGGAAGCCTCCTCTTCACTCCTGCATCGCCGGGAGCCTGCGCGGAACAGGCAACAAGTGCCCAGGTCTGCTTCCTTTGGGAAGCAGAGCTGGGTGCAGGGGGCCTGGCCGGGGAAGATCAGGAGGGGAAGTGGGGGAGAACCCGCCGGCCAATTTGCTCACCCCCCCTTCCCGGCCGGCCGGTTCTCCCCACTTCCCTCCTGATCTTCCTGGCCAGGCCCCTGCACCCCAGCTCTGCTTCCCGCCATCCCGTTCCTTTTCCTGATCTCCTGGCCAGCGCGCTGCACCTCTCCCGCCCCGCCAGCTCTGCTTCCCGCCCCTTTCTTCCAGCTCCCCTTCCTCCTGGCCAGCGCTGCTGCACCCCTCCCCGCCAGCTGTGCTTCCCGCTCCTCCTTCCTCCTGGCCAGCCCCGCGGCCCCCGACCCTCTCCCCCAGCACTGCTTCCCGCTGGCCCGTTCCTCTTCCTGATTTCTCCCGGCCAGCGCCGCTGCTCCTCCCGCCAGCTCTGCTTCCCGTCCCCCCTTCCTCCCGGTCAGCCCCATGGCCCCCGACCACCCACCCCAGCTCTGCTTCCCGCTGACCCGTTCCTCTTCCTGATCTCCGCCGGCCAGTGCCGCTGCCCCCACCAGCTCTGCTTCCCGGCCCCCTTCCTCCCGACTATCCTCGTGGCCCCGATCCCCCCAGCTGTGCTTCCGCCCCCTTACTCCCGGCCAGCCCTGCCCCTCCCGGCTGGTCCCCCTCCTGATATCCCGCAGCCAGCCCCGTTCCGCCCGACCCCGCCCCACGAACCTGGCCAGCCCGTTGCCCCCCGTTAGCTGTTTCAGGCCCCCTTCCCGGCCAGCACCACTCCCTTCCTGGCCGGTCCCGCCCCACCCCATGAAGCATGTCCAGGTTCTTGGTTTTTTTTAAATGACTATCTGGTAACCCCTAGCAGTGATACAGGTTCTTGGAGTCTTTTTTTTTTTTTCCCTCAACCACTTTGGTTTCCCTCCCCTTTTTTTTTCCTTCAACAAAATTTTTTCCTGGTGTTTTTTTTGGGGGGGGTGCGTGTGGGTGTTCGGTATTTTTGTTTCAGCCATCTGGCAACCCTATGGATGAGGTAGATAAGTCTTTTTTCAGACAATTAACAGAAGCTTCTAGATCACAGGCCCTGGTTCTCATGGGGTACTTTAATCTCCCTGACATCTTTTGGGAGACTGTTAAGGGGCACAATAGTCCCCCTCCTTTTGGGGGTCCCATTCGGGTCCTCAACTTTCCTCTATTTAGAGTTTTCTACGTCCAGTCTGCCTCTCCAGCAATCCGTGTAAGTCCCAGCTCACAATAGTCTGTGCACTCACCACCACCTAGGGCAGACGGGGTAGGGGGACCCAGACCCGCCCTCTCTCACGGGTCCCAGCCCAGGGCCCTACGGACAGGCTTAAACACGTTCCTGTCTGGCTGACGGGGACTCCTGCCTCAACTCACCAGCCCGCGGGCCCAAGCAGGGGAGCCCCCGCCCTGGGCTACTTCCTACCCCGGCTCCAGCTGGAGGGCTCCTTAGCCGTTGCAGTCTGCACGCCACGGCCACCACTCCTCTCCCGTTCATAGGGAGGATCTGGCCCTGTTTGTCTGTTTCCTCTCCTGCCTTCTCTCCTTCCCCCATTCCTGCTCTCTCTCTCTCTCTCTCGCTTGCTCGCTGTCCTGCCTCCCTCGCTCACTCGCTTGCCTTCCCCCCTCTCTCCCGTCCCAACGCCCCTTTTGTATCTCCCGCCCCGCTCCCCCTCCCTGATGGCCGGGCCAGGCTGGGCAGCGCATGCACTGTGCATCCTGGGGGCGGGCCCCCGGGGTGCATGCCAGCGTCCGGGCCAGGCAGCGCATGCGCCATGCGCACCGGGGGTGGGCCCGCGCATGCACCGTGCGCCCGGGGGCGGTGCTGCACACCCGGGCCCGGGGCGCCAAAATGGCTCGGGCCAGCTCTGCCCCCGGGATGCTAATATGAAGGGGGAAAGGAATCCAGCTGGCTATATTTTAAAGAACCCTTATTGGAATAAACCATTCCGATGTACAGTAAGAAAAGCAAATATGGTAGCAGGTTTAAATGGGTAGCAGGTTTAAAACTAATAAAAGAAAGTTTTTCTTCACACAGTGTGTAGTCAGCCTGTGGAACTCCTTGCCAGAGGAGGCTGTGAAGGCTAGGACTATAATAGAGTTTAAAGAGAAGCTAGATAATTTCATGGAGGTTAGGTCCATAAAAGGCTATTAGCCAGGGGATAAAATGGTGTCCTTGGCCTCTGTTTGTTAGAGGCTGGAGAGGGATGGCAGGAGACAAATCGCTTGATCATTGTCTTCGGTCCACCCTCTCTGGGGCACCTGGTGCTGGCCACTGTCAGCAGACAGGATACTGGGCTAGATGGACCTTTGGTCTGACCCAGTACGGCCGTTCTTATGTTCTTATGGTAGGCAACCATCTTGCCTTAACAGTAGAATCCTTGGTAAGCTTAAACACAAAAAGGAAGCTAACAAGAAGTGGAAACTTGGACAGGTGACTAGGAAGTGGTATAAATACATTGCTCAAGCATGCAGGGGTGTAATCAGGAAGGCCAAAGCACAATTGGAAATGCAGCTAGCAAGGGATGTGAAGGGTAACAAGAAAGGTTTCTACAGGCGTGTTAGCAATAAGAGGGTGATCAGAGAGGGTTTGAGACCTTTACTGGACAAGGGAGGTAACCTAGTGTCTACTCAATGGTTTCTTTGCCTCTGTCTTCACAGACAAGGTCAGCTCCCAGACTACTGCACTAGGCAACACAGTATTGGAAGGAGGTGGGTAGCCCTCGGTGGAGAAAGAACAGGTTAAGAACTATTTAGAAAAGTTGGACATACACAAATCCATGGGACCGGATCTAATGCATCTGAGAGTGCAATTGTAATTCTTGAGGCCACCAAAAGAAATACCTCAAATGAAATTTTAGCCTGGGATTTTTTAGATGTTTTATGCCCTCTGAATTTCTTAGCTTAGTTTCTTAGTTGGTGGCTTTCTTTCCTTTTTACTGTGACAATCTGTGTAAACTGTTTGGTCAATCACTGCATACTCTATCTGTCATTGAAGCTAGATAGTCTTTAAAAGATTTGAGAGAGAGAAAAAGAGAGACAATCTCATTAGGGAACATTTAGAAACCAAATTATTTTGAGACAGCCTGTTAGATTAGCTTGAACTGCAGAAAAGGTCATGTTTGCTGATTTTCATTGGTTGAGCTCATCTGGGCTTTTTGTGACCTCTTAATTTTGATTAACCACTCTAATTACAACTAATGTCTTAATCAGATTGGATGAAGATATTGCTTGCAGTCTTAAAACAAAGAAGTTTTCATGCAAAATGTCCTGTAATTACTCATGGTTTCCGGCGGGTCATTAATCAACGTTCATAATCTATAAGAGAATCACTGACTTGCAGCTTAGATTCTTAGGTTCCAAATCCTACCTGTTTAATATCAAGAATGATTGTCTAAGGGAGAGGGGTAATTACTCTTGTGGATACCCCTTATTTATTTATAAAATTTATTGGCTACCATTTCCATGTCAAGTGCTGTAGTTATAAAATAATATCTTAAAAATAGAATTTATGGGGTAAGGAGTCTGTTGTGATGTGGTCTGAGGTAATGCTTCCATTTAATGGACGTAGTGATGTCCATTCATGTAGTTCAGCTTTCTTCTTCACCCTGCATACATACTAGGAAAAAGAGCTCTTAAATGTTGACCAGAATCTCTGATGTATCTCACTTTCTTGAAATGATTGCAGAGCTATTTAAAACCACTATGAAATATTGCATTATATTATCAGTGTCTGCATTAAGCTGGATAAATAGTGAACTGAGATCAGCTCAGCTGTGGGAAGGCTTAGCCAAAGGGCCATAGCACCCACCTGTGTTTGAGGTAAGAGGCATGGGGGGATTGCACATACCTGGGTCCCTGTCAGGATTATTTCTGAATGGATCTAGGGAGTGCACTCTGAAGCAGGAGTTCTGTCACTTGCAGGATGTGCTGTTTCCAAGGCAGGTCACTCTCTTTTGGATGGCATAGAGAGTTGTGGGGCTATGGCCACTTTTGGAAGGACATCACTGGTGTTAGGTTCCTGGTGTTCCTATGCAGATGTTTCCATCCCAGTCTCTCCCTCTATATACCCTACATATCCAGGATAAAGTCAACACCACCTGGCCCTTGGTGAAGTAGCTATCATATTAGTCTTGAGTCAAAACTCATGCAAGTCAATGGAAGTCATTCTCAGTGAGATTTGGGTCAGGTCCGCTAGCATTATGACAATACTTTATATAGATATACATTCTGTGACACCTTCAGAGCAGACAGTGACCAAATAATGGTGAACAGCAGGTGAATGCTAAAAGCCCTTGTGATGGCCAGCACCTGGTGACTAAAGTGTTAAACTCAGATAGCTAACGGGGAAGGTGTTGGCAGAAAACCAGGAAAGCCAATAGGAAAGACAGTTGAAATCTGAATTGCATATAGATACCTAGCTGCTCTTCCTTTGTGTAAGTTCTAAGATAAGAGTTGGAGGGAGCAATATGCAATAATCAGGACTACTTTGCCTCCAAGGTATTCGGGGCATGGAAGTGGACTGAACTGTGAAGGGATCATGAGTACATAAGGGGAAAAATGTATATTTAGTTGCGATCAGGGTAGTTTTCTTTGTTTTGTTTCCCTCCCCCACTCACCATATTTAAGCTACAGCCCAAAGCGATTCTTTCTTTGTGTTTTGATCTGTTCTTTACTCAGTTGCTCTGTAACACCTAGCAATCAAGTATGCTTTATCAAGTATATCTTTTTGTTTTGTTAATACAATCACCTTTTTTAAAGGAATGATTTGATTCTTGTGTCCTGGAAGGTAACAGGAGGTCTCTGTGTGTGCCTGCCTAGCCTGAGAGGTCAGCTATCAGAGATACAGTTGTTTTCCGTGTTGATTTTTTTTCAAGCTTTCTTGTGGCAGAAGAGCTTGGGGTACCCCTGGGGAAGGAATTCAAGTGCTCCTTCCTGGGGGTTTTTTTTTCAGGGTTCTTAAAAATCACTTGATGGTGGCAGCTTATCTTATAGAGGCAGTGCATCTGTGAGTTTGGGGAGTTATTTTGCAAGCAGAGCCTATAGAGGCAAGGTATTAAGGTCTTTTGCGGACTCCCACCTTCTGCACTTGGAGTGCCAGAGTGGGGAACAGCCCTGACAGCCCTGTTTCCCTATGAGTGGAAAAAGGGTTACCTCAGATCAACTAGGGACTCTTAAATCCAATTAAAGGTAGTCTGTGACCTTTGAAAACCCTTCTCATGTGAGAAGGAAGGGAAGCTGGCACTCGGAGTCCAGAGAGAGGACAGGGAAAGGTTTTCTGTTACTGTGTTGTGTTTGACTCTTTTTTTCCTTTTTGGTTGTTGACTGAAGAGTGTCAGGAGGGGGAAAGGGGTAGTTGCCACAGGGTCTGGTGATTCAAAAGGGACTGGGGCTTCCAGCCACCGCCATCAGTACCGCAGAAGTGTCAGTGGTCAGAGACCTGGATTTTTTAAATCACCCCTGGAGAACCACATGCCGCACTCTGGGCAGCTCTCAGGACTTGGCTGGGGGGTGGGAGGACCAGTGTGACACACTCCAGGCAGTTCTGAGGATTGGCTGCCTCGAGGGCTGGGTGCCCCAAACTTATTTTGAGCTTCACTAAAAGATTTGTTGATATCAATGATACTGTTTCAGGATGAAACTTATTCCTCTGTAGAAGGCTCACAGAAGTTTTGAGAATTGCTTAAATCCCAGGTAAACCCAATTTTGAGGACTTAAATGGAGCTTGGCGTGAAAGAAATAGCTCAAATGCGAATTTTCGCTCAACACTGATGAACACTGATTGTGCACTGATATATAAAAGGAATTGCTTAGTATTCATGGCAACAGAGAATTTTACTCTCAAGCTCTAATTATCATTTTTGAGCTCTCTCAAGCTGAACGTTGCATCAATTTTTCCCCCTTCCCCTGGATATCTATCCATGTAGCATCAAGTTATCAAGCACTGTGAGGACAATAGCGGGTATCATTAGATTGCCCAAATCTACCCAAAACCCTTTCAATTTGTTTACAAAGTAACTATATTTATAGCATGAAATAATTTAACTAATAGTCTGATGCAATAATTAATTCTGGGTTGAGAGTAGAAGACTTACAATATGAACTTTGTCTTCACTGTACACAAAATGATAACAGAATAAAATACATTGCAATCTATTTGACTTCTTAGAGCAGTGGTCTTCAACCTTTTTAAGCACAAGATCACTTTTTGAATTTAAGTGCAATCCAAGATCTACCTCAGACCCATATACCCTGACACTGCCTCCTTCATGCCCCTTCCCCAAGGCCCCACCCCCTGCTCACTCCATCTTCCCTTCCTCTCCCACCCACGCTCACTTTCACCAGGCTGGGGCAGAGGGTTGCGGTGCAGGCTCTGGGCTTGGATTAAGGGATCTGGAGTGTGAAAGGGGCTCTGAGCTGAGCTTCGGGCAGGCAGTTGGGGCGCTTGATAACCTCTTGGCCAAACCAGTCAGGATCACCTGTCAAAGGCTCCAGAGTCTACCAGTAAATCTTGATCGACTGGTTAGTGACCCCTCATTTAGAGGTACCTGAGGTTATTTATGTCTTGCAGGGACATTGTATTAGAACCCAGCCTCTCACTTGCAGTTCGGGTATATAGGACTAAGCAAACCATAAGTGCATTTCTGGTCAGCAAAGAAGATTCAGGGCTTAAGCTTTACAGTGCTTTACAGTGCATTTCAGAAATAGGCTCTATTTCTTTGCACTTATTTTTGAGATATTCAGGACTTTGTGTTGAAGTTTGGATTTGACACTGTGTCAGTATGGGTATGTCTATACTAGCCCCCTAGTTCGAGCTAGGGAGGCTAATGTAGGCATTCGAAGTTGCAAATGAAGCCCGGGATTTCAATATCCCGGGCTTTATTTGCATCTTCATCTTCCGTCGAGCGCCATTTTTAAATCCTAGTCCCAACTAACTGCTGCTGCTGCAGTCAAACATTAACTCGAACTAAGTTCTTAGTTCGAGTTAACTGTCACACCTGGAATGAGGTGTAACAGTTAACTCGAACTAAGGATTTAGTTTGAGTTAATGTTTGACTGCCGCGTGTAGCCGCGGGCAGTTAGTTCGGACTAGGGGGATTTAAAAATGGCGCCCGGATGGGAAGATGCAAATAAAGCCCGGGATATTGAAATCCCGGGCTTCATTTGCAACTTCGAATGCCTACATTAGCCTCCCTAGTTCGAACTAGGGGGCTAGTGTAGACATACCCTATGACAATGAGTATATACGGTATACATCTATATAAAGCAAACATAAGCCCATTTGTTTATAAGCTGACCCCCCAAACTTAGAGTAAAAATGTTAAAAAGTCAATGACCCATTTATAAAGTGGAAGTCTGTACACTGGAGTCAGTCCCAGCTTGTCAGCATCAGTACGGGCTGAGGGACGTGCGAGCCGCTAGCATGGGGCCTTTCAGCTTCCATTGGCTGCTGTTTGCTGTTCCCAGCCAATGGGAGCTGAGAGACTCCATGCCTGAAGCTAGCACATCCCTCAGACTCTGCAAAGCAAACACATCTCCCAGTGCACCAGTGGCTTTCCCTAACAGGCTAGGAGCCAAAGTTTACTGACCTCCGTTGTAAATGCAGGTCAGGACTCACTTTAAAAAAAGCGCTAAGATTTTATTTTTATTTAAATTGTATCTACATGAAATTTAACCCTTCCACTTCACAGGTGATAGACCTTACAAGACAATCAAAAATACAATTCTGCTACTCAGTCATTTGAGCTCTTCATGCATGTTGGCTGTTGGACTTCCTAAGTCTCTAGGCAATCTGAAAATATAATGTGCAAAATTGTAATTTTTAATAAAATTTAAATAGCCCATGCCAATCTGCAGGGCTTCTTTGAAATAACAGCAAACAATTATAATTTGACAGTGATAAAGCAAGTGACATTCCTCTATAAAGTTGTACAAAATCTATAAATTGTTTTCTAAGATTTTCATACTAGAGTTTAAAAGGAGCAACAATGAAATAAAAAGTAAACGGTCTGCTTATGCTGCAGCATTTAAACTTACAGTTATTGAATAGGCAGAAGCAAACAATAATTGTGCTGCAGCTCATGAATTCTGTGTTCATGAGAAGCAAGTAAGAGAGCGGTGAAAAAATAAAGCAACATTAAGGGCGCGGCTAGGCTATGTTTTATTTTCGAAAGAGGATATGCAAATTCCGCACGAATTTGCACATTTTCTTCCAATCATTTTTTCCAAAGCGAAAGTAGTCCAGATGCATTTTTTGGGGGAAAAACCCCCCTTTTTTACGTGGTTTTTCAAAAAAGGTTTTTTGGTTTTTTTTTCCAGAAAAAAAACCCGTGTCCAGACTACTTTCACTTTCGAAAAAGTGATCGGAAGACTATATGCAAATTCCTGTGGAATTTGCATATCCTCTTTTGAAAATAAAACATAGTCTAGATGTGCCCTAAAAGACATACCAAGAGGCAAGAAAAAATATCCAACAAGGTGCACTTAATTTCCTGGGCTGGCGAAAGATCTCAGTGATTGGGTTGTTGAATGTCAACAAAATGGATACCTTGTCACTAGCACTGGAATTCCTTTGTATACTTTTGTATATGTCAAAAGATGACAAATACATGTCAGAAAAGCCATCCGTGTTTGTTGTATCACTGGGCTGGTGTACTCGCTTCATGAACCATCATGGTCTCTGTCTTTGGCAATGAACAAAATCACAAAAGTTGCCAAGAGACCTTGAAGAAAAAAATTAAATCTTTCCAAAGGTTTTAATAAAACATCGAAAGGAATGTACATTTAAGCTGTCACAAATAGGAAATATGGATGAAATACCAACAACATTTGATCTCCCCAGCAGCAGAACAGTAAATGGTGTTGGTGAGAAAACAGTTTTTATTAAAATCACTGGCCATGAAAAAATCCATTTTACAGTGGTTTTATCATGTTTGGCCAATGGATCAAAGCTCCACCCTGTTGTTATTTTCAAAAGAAAAACCTTGCCTAAAGCCATAAAGTTTCCTCGGGGTGTCATTGTGCATGCTGTCAGCCGATGGTCAGGGCAGTGCGTGGTGTGTGTGTTATACACCTGAGTCTTCAACTGCTAGAACTCAAGGTTCCTTCGCAGCGGGCAGCCTAGGGAAGGCCGACGGGTGCCCCAAAAGTTTTACGTCCATGTCTTTGGCTGCTAGGACCGGGGTTCCTTTGCAGCGGGCAGCCAACAGGCTGACAGACGCCCCAAAGTTTGCAGGGAGAGCCTCTTACACCCGTGTCTTTAGCTGCTAGGACCGGGGTTCCTCCACAGCAGGCAGCCTATGGAAGGCTGACGGATGCCTCTACGGATCTGCCCCCTGGAGGCGACACGATCCAAATGCCCAGCTCTGCCTGCGTCTGCCCCTATGTCCGGCTGGAGTTCTTTTAAATTGTGTCTGGTTCTGTTACAGCAACTGAAGGAGTCAGGTTAAAGCTTAAACAGTTACAGGTTTATTAAAGAAGCTTATAAATCATATGGTTACAATGGCTATTGCTATATTTCTTAACTGCTAGCAAATATAGATTTTAAAAATGGTTACAAAGAAAATAAAGATAGAAAATAGAAATAATGGTACCAAGTGACAGCTTAATCTTTAAAGAGCTCTAAGTCTATGTGTACACTTAAGACAAAGGACACATCCAGGTACAATTTTTACCCCCCTTCTGTGCCTCTCGACTCCAGCGTATCAGGCCAGGGCCGGTCCCTCAATTCCTAGGAAAGACGAATATGAGGTGGAACCTCAGGAGGCCAATCACCTAACCCGACCAGCAGATAGATGGTAGATTGACGCTCAGAGTGAGTGTGCTGCTGGACCCATCTTTATACCCATAGGGACCCATATCCTCTTTCTTATCTAAGATGCCAAATGGTGCTGGTTCGTCTTTGTGATGCCAGTTCTTACAAGGGAGTTTCAACTTAATTTACACTTGCAAGAGAGATAACTAAATTGTGAGTACTGGACATTCTTTACTGGGCGGGAGATTCCTTCCCCCGGACGAGTGTGTGTTCGTATCAATATAGGTGCCAGCCAAGGCAGTTCTCACAGCCTCGAGGTCAGCAATTAGCTCCATCACCCTCATATCTCTGCTTACAGTTGTCCAGGGTCACTGTGAGCTAGCATATCCGGGCCTCCTGTCAAGGCTTCAAAGACTATGCTGATTTTACTGCTCTGTGTGTGCCCTGTGTGCTCCAGGCATCTCAGAGAGGGGCAAGATGGATGTTACAGGGGGGGTTCTGTCTGGCTACACATGCACATGACAAGGGATGAATCAATGAAAGTGGGACTATTGAATGTCTGGAAAACGTGGACTGAGACACCAGGAGCACTTCTCAAGAAACCTTCTCTGCTTGTTTGGGATATGTTTAGGGCACACAGGACGAATTAGATGAAACGTGGCCAAAAAAAGGAAAACAACTTTGCTGTAATACCTTGAGACTTAATTTTTGTTTTACAACTGCTTGATGTTTGCCTGAACAAACCATTTAAGGACAGGCTACACAAAATGTGGTCTGAGTGGATGTGCTCAGGCATGACAAAGCTGACAAAAGGTGGGAATCTTATGAAGCCCAGAATCAATCTGATTGCCCAGTGGGTAAAGGATGTGTGGAAGTTCATGCCCTTGGAAATGATACAAAAATAATTTAGGAAATGTTGTATCAGCAATGCGCTTGATGGATCAGAAGACGACACCGTATTTGCTGATGACACAATGGAGGCTGATGGTAAGGAATCTGAGTCTGACGACAACATTGCTGATGTCTACAACAATGAAGGAGCAACTATGACTGAAACTGAGTTTAATGAACTGTTTGGTGTATTGGAGACTCAGAGTTTGAACGGTTTTAAGACTTTAAATAAGAATATGAGACATTAAATCATGGATTGTAATTTTGAAGGCATGTAAATACATGTTTGTTCAGTTAATACAGCAGGTTTTTTGTTAAATTGCATTAAAATAAATTTATTAAAACTTTTGTGTGTTTCTTCTGACTGTTAAGAGCTAGATAGATTCATGGAGGTTAGGTCCATTAGTGGCTATTAGCCAGGATGGGTAAGGGTGGTGTCCCTGGCCTCTGTCTGTATGTGGGTGATAGGAGAGGGATTACCTGTTGTCTTCCCTTCCTCTTGGGCATCTGGTATTGGCCACTGTTGGGAGACAGGATACTGGGCTAGATGGACCGTTGGTCTGACCCAATATGGCCATTCTTATGTTCTTATATAGCAGAGTCCACAGCATAGTCACTTCCCAGCCCAGCAGGGCAAATCACTGGCATGTTGGGACGATTTATGCACATGGAGAAGGGATGGGCAAAAGTCTCTCAGTGGGCCAGATTTGGCCCACCTAGGGCTTTGATCCGGCCTGCGAAGCACTTCCAGGCCCCACCCCCTAGCGCATTGCCTAGAGGCCGGAGACACGCTTTGTGCTTGTTGGGTGGCTGCGTTGCCTGGCAGCCACAAGCCCTTTGAATAGAAACAACTGAAAAGGCTCGTGCCTCCCAGGTGCCTCCCAGGCAATAGGCCAGTGGAACCAAGAGCTGCGAGCCCTTTAAATAAAAGCAGTTGAAAGGGCTCGTGCATCTCTGGCCCCCAGACAAAATGTTAGGGGGTGGGGCCTGGAGCTGTTCCAATTGGCAGCCAATGGGAGTTGAGGAAGCAGCATGAGCCAAGGGACGTGGTGGTCACTGCTTCCCACTGCTCCCCTTGACGTGGAACGGTAAATGGCAGTGACTGGGAGCCGACAGACCCCATGCCTGCATATGCTTCACGTGCATAAAATGTCCCAGCATGCCAGCGGTTTGCCCTACTGGGCTGGAAATTGAAGTTTTCCAACCTTTTCCCCCTATGGAAAAAATGCCAGTTACACTGACCCATTCATAAGCTGACCCCTGCTCTTCACAGCGGGATTTTTTTCCAAAAAAATTCAGCTCATGAACAAATATATACTGTTCCCAAAAATGCTATACAATTGTGTCAGTGTTCATAAAACTTTTATTTGTTTGTTTGTTAAAGCTGTTCCCACTTTGGCATGATGAATGCAGAAGTAGGGAGCCCACAAGAGCACTCCAGAATCTTGCCTCTTTTTCCCCAAAAGAGCTTGAAAAAGAAAAGAGAAAAACAAGCTACAGTCTCTGGTAGCTGACTCCTCAGACAGACATGAAGATACACACAGACAGACCCTCCAGGACACAAATATCAACCAATACCGGTTTCTTAAAAAAAAAACCCAATATTTTATTATCAAAACAAAACTGCAGTTGCAAGCATAGTAAATTGGCTAGATGGAAAGAGCCACAATTGATATAGATACTCAGGGAAAGTCCCTGAGATGAAGGCTTAGTTACAAAAGGGGAAAAAGGAACAGTTAGCAAGCTCAGACATTATTTCCAAATCCTCAAACAAGGAAAACAATAAACCTTGATGGACTAGCTAAACTTTTCCCTACTTACACATTGTAAGAAGTCCGTTCTTGAAGAGAGAAGTGTCTCTCATCTCCCTCAATAGCTGGAGAAACTGCTCTGAATCTCAAACAGAGAGAAAACCCCCTTTTCCAGTTTGAAATTCCTACCTGCATTGTTATTGGCTGACCACCCGATACCTTGCTAGTTACAGAGTTAACCCCTTAATTACCAGGTGCTGGTCAGCACTCCTGGTTATGACAGTGATGTTTGCATTCCAATCTCTGAAACCTGCCTATTCTTGTAAGATCATAGCCCAAAGTGCTTAACTCTTCTTTCACACTGGTTCAGTTTTATTTCAATGAAACTTCTGCTTGAGGAAGGACAGAGCTAAAATTGATAGTTCTTTAAGATTTGCTTTATCACTTTAAAATTTAGTCATAGTACCAGACTCCTTCTCCTCAACAGAATGTTTTTCACTGAAGTGCAATCTGAGACAAGGGTCTAAAGCAAAGAATGGAAAGTGCACTGCTTTGCTCAATGAGAACTGCTCTGTATCTCTCAGGATCAATACCATAATTGTTGCTTATTTTTTGTGCTGATCTGAAATAATTTTTGCCTTTGCCCTGATTTTCTGTCATAGTAGTCTCCCCCCCTCCCTTTAGGTAACTACTACATTTTAAAAAATTTAGGAGCTTAATTTCTTGTAGCGAGAGAGGAAAGTCAGACAAAAACACTTCAAGGGCACCATATGGAACCTTCCTGTGAAAGGCCTGAAGTACCAATATTAACATGTATATACCAATGGCTGGTATATACATGCCTGTTCTATAGAAAGTGGCTTGAGGAGGCTTTGTGACTTGTTTGGAGTATGGCATGGATGAATGGACTGTAATGAGGATAGAAAGCTAACTAGATTGTTGGGCTCAACAGGTGGTGATAAATGGTTGGATGTCTAGTTGCAGCCAGTATCAAATGGAATGCCCCAGGGTCAGTCCTGGGGCTGGTTTTGTTCAAAATCTTCTTTAATTACCTGGATAAGGGGATGGATTGCACCCTCAGCAAGTTCATGGAAGCTGGGGGTAGAGGTATACATGCTGGAGAGTAGGGATAGGGTCCAGAGTGACCTAGACAAATTGTAGGATTGGGCCAAAATAAAACTGATGAGGTTCAATAAGGACAAATGCAGAATCTTGCACTTACGATGAAAGAATCCCATGCACGGCTATAGGCTGGGGACTGACCAGCTAAGCAGCAATTCTATAGAAAAGGACCTGGAAATTACAGTGGATCAGAATCTGGGTATGCATCAACAGTGTGCACTTGTAGCTGATCAGGCTAACCGTATATTAAGGTGCATTAGTAGGAGCATTGCCAGCAAATTGAGGGAAGTGATTTTTTTTCTATATTCGTCAATGGTGAGGCCACATCTGGAGTTTTGCATCCAGTTTGGGACCTCCGACTCCAGAAAGTATGAGGACAAATTGGAGAGAGTCTAGTGGAGGGCAGCAAACAATTAGGATTATGATTTAAGAGCAGAGGCTGAGGGATTTGGGCTTATTTATTCTGCAGTAGAGAAGAATGAGGAGGGAATTGATAGCAGCCTTCAACTACCTCAGGGAGGGCTTGCAAAAAGGATGGAGCCAGGCTATTCTCAGTGGTGGCAGATAATAGAACAAGAAGCAATGTCAAGTTGCATTGTGGGGAGGTCTAGATTGGATATTGGGAAAACTATTTTACTAGGATGGTGGTGAAGCACTGGAATGAGTTCCCTTACAGGTTTTTAAGGCCAGCCTTGACAAAGTTCTGGCTGGAATGATTTAGATGGGATTGGTCCTGCTTGGAGCAGGTGGTTGGACTAGATCCGGATTTTCAAAATTGGGTCGGTGGCCTGCCCAGGAAAGTCACTGGTGGGCCTTGAAGACCATTTGTTTATCTGTGTCCATAGGCACAGAGCCTCGCAGTTTTCATTGGCTGCGGTTCACCATTTCCAGCCAACGGGAGCTGTGAGGCTCTGTGCCAATTGACGCTTAGATAAACAGAGTGTCTTGTGGCCCACCAGAGGTTACTTGGGTGGGCCCGTGACCCAAGTTTGAAAACCCCTAGACTAGATGACCTCCTGAGGTCTCTTCCAACCCTAATTTCCTATGATTCTATGACTTTGCAATGGAAGTTTCCTAGAGGAAAGAGAGTTTACTCTTGTATTTAAAGTCTTTGGGAAACAATGAGCATAAAATGAAAGGAATAATATTTGGAAACTAAGCTTTCTTTCATTTTTATGCCGATGGTTTACTGGTTTTGGTTTTATCTTTTTGTCTACTCATCTCCATGACAGGGATTTGGGAAACAAGTGGATGTGTCATATATTGCCAAACATTACAACATGAGCAAAAGCAAAGTTGATAACCAGTTCTACAGTGTGGAAGTAGGTGACTCAACCTTCACCGTTCTCAAGCGCTACCAGAACTTAAAACCTATTGGCTCTGGGGCTCAGGGAATAGTCTGGTAAGTCTCTTCAGTTTCTTTTATTTGTGCTTTTAAATTGGATGTCTTTTGCATCTCTTCTGTGGTTGCTAAGATTGTAAAAATAACAGTTAAGCACCAGACATCCCTAGATAAAACAAGCCTAGTGTTCCACTAATAGATTTTGTGTGTGTTGTGAACTGTTGCATTGAATTTGTTTCTTCACAATAGCAATTGTTAACTAGCAACTGTAGCCCTTATCTGCAGTTGAAGTGCAAATTATATATCAAACAGACCCTGTAATTTCTACTACAGGTTGTCACTCCCTTAACTGAGACTCTCTGGTCTGGCAACATCTGTGGTCCAGCAGGACCAGGATCACAGAGTCCAGGTATAAGGAGGTCGGCCGCAGGGCAGGAAGGTGGGGGGAGGTGCAACTCAGCCAAGATCCCCCTGTTGAGGAAGAAGGGCACAGCAGGGAGTTCTTGTCCCTGCTGCTGGGCAGTAACGGGGGGCGGCAGCAGCCACAGAGTTCCAGCAGCCGCAGAGTCCCACCAGCCCCAGAAGCTGTGGAGACTTGGTAGTCATGGAGCTCCAGCCTGGGGAGCCTTGGCCGTAGGCAGGCAGCAGCAGGGCTCAGCTGGAGTCCTAGCTGGGCCAGCATGGGGCATGTTGGGAGGGGCCTCCCCTTGTTTGGCAAATCCCTTGTTTGGGACCAGTGAGGTCCCAAGGGTGCTGGACAAGAGAGGTCCAACCTGTACTGGTGCAAAAAAGTCACTGAGATCTATTTAGAAACTAGTTGCATCCCATGGCATCTGTGAAACTTTCACACATCTACATGATAGATGTTTTCCTTTAAGTGACATTTCAATGCAATCTACAAATAATCCACATAAATTATGGAAATGTTATAACTGTTTTTATAAATGTTAATAAAATTAATGGAGTAAATAACCATTTAAATAATCACATTTACAGCTTATGTGACATTTTCTTTTACATTTGTTTCTGCCATTTTACAGATGATCTTTGCCTTTTGCTTACCAGTTGTTCATAGTGTGAAGCCCTCTGTCCAGGGGAGGATATCCAAGCATATTTGTTTTAGACAGCAAATAATTCCTCCCGCTATTTTATCATAAATGTCCTTTTCTGTCTGTCTTCTCTGACATTGCAGTAGTGTGAATTTAATGCAGTGCTACTTTACCACAAAATAGAATGGCAGAAACACTAACTTTCTTTTAATACAAAGTAGGGATGTAACAGTGTAGTCGATTAACTGATTAGCAGAAGCTTATCAGTTAATGCTATAGACTGTACACATTTCCTCCCCCCCCCCCCCCCCCCCCCCCCACACACACACACACAACCACACACACACAACCACCAGTACATTTTTTAGCATGCTGGCCAGCATCCCGGCTCAGTACTGGCTTGTGCTGGGTCTGGGACCTACCCCTGTTGAGGCTCTACTTTTAAAGTGTATTAGGAGCCAGGCGGGCAGGCAGCCTGGCTCAGTTGCAGCACGTGCCTGGCCCAGGAGCTCAGACTGCCCCGCCCCCAGACAGGGGCTGCTGCATCTGTATCAGAGGCAGCAGCGTGGGGTGATAGGCAAGTGGCTTGCAGACCAGCTCCCGCCTAGCACCCCATGCTGCTGCCTTTGATACAGAGGTAGCAGCATGGAGTGGCAGGGAGCTCCTTGGGGGTGGGGCTGGAGCGCACTGGCTGCCAGCCCCACCCCCAGGGACTATAGAATAGTCGACTAACTGCTAAAAATTCATGTGGTTAATCAACTGTTCAATTAACCAATATTTAACATCCCTAAAGGCAAGTGCAATTCCATGGATTGCTCAGCATGGGCACTAAAAATTATCAGTGAATAATGTCATCTGTACTAAGGATGTTAAAATGCAATTATGTGGCTAATAATATAGCCAATAAAATTTGCATACAATTAGTCGATAAGCGCTTCTGCAGAGCCACAGTGGATGTAGCTCCAGGAGCCAACTCAAGCTGGGACTGAGCAGTCCTGGCTTGTGCTGGCTCCGGAGCCACCTGCACTGCGGCTCTGCATTTTAAATGTCGGCTGGGCTCTTACTACAATTAAAATGCAGAGGTGCAACGATCAGCACAAGCCTGGACTGCTTGGTCCTGGCTTGTGCTGAGTCCAGCAGCCCCTGTGTGCTGCAGCCAGGGCTGACCATGGACAAGGGCTGCTGCCTGAGCAGTTACTGCCCGCCGCCGCCAGCCCTGACCTCTGTGAACAGGGGTTGTTTGGCAGCAACAGCCCCTGTCCATTGGGGGGGGGGGCAGCTCCCTGCTGGGACCCCTGCGAACAGCGGCTACTTCGCAACAGTGTCCCCTATTCCCCCCTCACAACCTCTGATAAAGGCAGCGGGGCAGGGTGGGAGGCAGCCCCCCAGAGACAGTGCTGAAGGGAAATGGCTTTTAAGCTGGCTCCCCCCAGCACCAGCTCCTGTCCCCCCCCCCCCCTTGCTGCCCCTCATTGCGGTGCCACCCTCCCACCCCCATGCCTCAGAGCTCGTGGTAAGCAGGGACTACTTGAGTCCTTGCTGGCCCATGCTCCCTGCAGCACTTCTGCTTTTGAAATGTACAAGAGCCCTCAAGAAGTGCCTGCAGTGGGAACTGGTGCAAGGTTCCCACTTGCACTGTTTCCTGCTGTGCCTCTGCCTTCCCTGCCCCCTGCAGAGACGGTGGTGGGGGGAACCAGCTTTACCGGTTCCCCCCAGCACCGGCTCCTGCTCCCCCCCTTGCTGCCTCTCTCTGATAGAGGCAGCAAGTGGAGGGAAGTGATTAGTCAAGTTGACTAGTTGCTTACATCCCTAATCTGTACCTTCCACCCCTTCCAAGTCTCCATCACAGAACCTATGCCTCTTTCACTGACCAAATTGAGAACTTATTTACTGTTTTATTATATGTATTTTCCATTTTGTTTACAATCATATTTTGGAAAGAAATATCATAATTTATGTATTAAGTGCTTTTATTTGTTTTCCCAATATATTTTTTCTTCTCTTCCTACATAGTACCTTGTATTGTTGTGAAACTCCTTTCTCCCCTCAAATCAAATTTTCCTATGCCTATCAATTTGCTATAAAGTTCAATTATGAGCAACAAAGAACAGATAAAACTAAAAGCATCAAAATCAATAATATTCTGGGATATTTATGTTTCATACTGAGATTTAACAGGTAAAAAATCTGAATGCCTTAAGCACCTCCCTTTCCGTAAACAAAGCAATCCAAATACCACCTGTTAGGGCTGTTCCACACTCTGGCACTCTGAGTACAGAAGATAGGGGCCAACAAAGAGCTCAAAAGAAAAAAAAAACAACTTTTACCTTTACAGGCACTGATTACCAAAACTTCCCAGAGTCACAGATTCCCTGGCTCTGAGAAATAAACAAACAAACAAGCTGCCACCATCCAGCGATTTTTTTTATCTGTAAAACCAGGGGTGAACACTTTAACCCACCCCTAGGGGTACCCCAAGTCCAAAAGAGCTTGAAAAAAGAAAAGAGAAAAATAAGCTGCAATCTCTGGTAGCTGACCCCCTCAGTTGGAGGCATGCAGATACACACAGACAGACACAAGAATCAAATCATCACCTTACAAAAAGTGATTTTTATTACAAAACAAAAGATAAACTTGATAAAGCATACTTGGTTGCTAGATGTTACAGAGCAACTAAGGAAAACAAATTGAAACAGAGAAAAGTCTCTGAGCACAATGCAAGGTAGTAAATGGGGAGGGGAGGCATAAATCACACAGAGCAGTTCAAACCAAACCACAAAATAAAGAAAAATTACCTTGAAAGTGACTAGATTTACTTTTCCTTTTACTTCCAATTTTCTCTTTGTTCAGTCCACCCCGATGCCCCAAATTCCTTGGAGCCAGACCCCCCAGCTATTTCACTAGGAAACTATTTCACTAGTGTAGTCCCGTTACTAAAGGTGCCTCTGATTTTTTTCTGGGAGGATACTGTGTGCTGCAATCTAGCCCTAGAGACTACAACTCCCATGAGCCCTTGAGAACACCAGGAAAAGAGGGCTTGTCTGGGCATGTTGAGAGAGGGCTCAGCAGTCTGGGGCTCTCCATTTTGGGAGAGGGGAGCCAGGCTGCTGTGGAAGAGCCTTATATCCAGTCCAGGAGCTGTTGTGTTGCAGCTACAGCCTTGGATCTAGCAGGCTGCTTCAATTGCTGCTGATTGCCCTAGAGGGGAGAGACCCTGGCTGTGCCTGTGGCTGCGAAGGGCTACACAAATCAGCACACAGGAGGAGGCTGTAAGTAAATGGGCTCTTTGTGAAAGTGCTGCCTGGGACAGACCTCAGAGATATAGACTATGGGTCCAAAGAGAGGCAGTGTTCAGCCCAGTGAACCAGAGTTGCTGGCATTTGGTGGAGCCTGCTCCAGTGGCTGAGGGAGGTTGCAGCTGGCTGCTCAGTTACACGCACACAACCTTATACAGAACCTCCACTCCAGCTGCAGACCTTCAAGCCCACGCAAGCAAGTGTCTGGGACTCTGAGTCCAGAGGAGTGCATACTCTGTGGTGGGATAAATGGTAGCAGTGCAAATGCCAGATAGATAAGTTCCTATTATTTCTGTGTATTTGTTAATGTTATTCATTGTTAATCTGTTAAACCCTGTTTCTTTAAGTTGTTAAGTAAAGGTGTGTTAGTTCTAATGTAATCAATTAGATGTATATTATTTATAATTTGTAATTGTTGTCCTGGAGTTAGATCCAGAGTATTGTTGAAATAATTTTACTCCTGGATCAGAGGGGTAGTCGTGTTAGTCTGAATCTGCAAAAGCGGCGAGGAGTCCTGTGGCACCTTATAGACTAACAGAAGTGTTGGAGCATAAGCTTTCGTGGGCAAAGACCCACTTCGTCAGATGCATCTGACAAAGTGGGTCTTTGCCCACGAAAGCTTATGCTCCAACACTTCTGTTAGTCTATAAGGTGCCACAGGACGTCTCGCCGCTTTTATTCCTGGAGGTTCCCAAGGCACACCATTACGTGTGTACAGGGCCAGCCAGGTGGAGGCACCGCCATTGTATATTCTTTATGAGCCAGGGGCTGCAGCAAGGGGGTGGATTGGGAATCCCCAACTAAACCACATCACCACTGGGGTACTCAGGGTTTCCGTTTATGTTAAAACCATCAGGTGCCCAGGCACACCTGTGAGTGTGACCTGCTCCCGAGTAACCCGGGAAGGAAAAAGGGGGTTACACTAGGGCTACGTCTACACTGGCATGATTTTCCGGAAATGCTTAAAACGGAACAGTTTTCCGTTATAAGTATTTCCGGAAAAGGAGCGCCTACATTGGTCCCGGAGTTACCGTTATAACGATGCGCTTTTCCGAAAAGCGCCTACATTGGCGCGCGCTTTTCCGAAAAGCAGAAGCCCGGAGCCATTTTGAAGAGGGCAAAGGCCACCAGACCTTTCCGGGCGGCCGAGCGCCATTCAGACACGTGCTTAAAGGGGTCTCGCCGACAGCCGTTGGTCTCCTGCTCCCTGCCTTGGGACCTCTGCCAGGGACTGGCACCCTTAGCAGGTTCAGTGGTTGCCCTCTGGGTTTTGGGGACACCACCCTTTGGCCCCAACTGCTTTTCCCTGAGTTTAGTTTTTCTGCCCTGCTCTGTCTGCCATGGAGCCGTGGGTGGCCATTTGCCTGCTCGGGCCCCTGTTGGAGCTTGCACGAGTGCCTGCTGCTCGTGCTGCAGGCCGGTGCCATGGTGTACATGAACCAGGAGGCAGAGATCGCATTGGACTCCTCACCAGGAGGCCCTGGCAACCGTGTGGCATCAGCACCCCACCGTAGAGAGGCCCGCCTGGAGTTTCGAGAGCAGCACCGACTGGTGGGAGCGGCTGGTCCTCGGGTCTGGGACGACCACCAATGGATCAGGAATTTCCGCATGAGAAAGCGGACCTTCCTGCAGCTGTGCACCTGGCTCACCCCGCTGCAGAGAGCCACCACCCGGCCGGGCACCCATCCCCATCAAGAAGAGGGTCGCCATCGCGCTCTGGAAGCTGGCCACACCGGACAGCTACCGCCGCGCACAGCAGTTCGGGTGGGACGATCAACCGCCGGAGTGATCGCTGGAGGTAAGTCCCAGGGGAGTGGGATGGGGAGGGTGTTGCACTCCAGGCCCAGGGATAGCCAAGATTCCAGGCTGGGTCGGCCAGGGTTTGGGCCGCCCCTCCCTTGCACAGGCCCGCTGGTGGGGGCCGTGGGCGAGGGGGCCCTGGTGTGTGTGTGTGTGGGTGTGTGTGAGGACAGAGGGAATCAAGGGGGCCCCAAGGAGCGCACACTCACCCCTGCCGACGTGATGTGTTCCTTGTGTTTCTCTGCACCCTTCTGCAGGTCGCCCACGCCATCAACAACATCCTGCTCCCGAATCATCCGCCTGCGCGACGTGGATGATACCATGGCCGGCTTCGCTGCCCTCGGGTTCCCCAACCGCGGGGAGCCCTGGACGCCACCCACATCCCCATCCGGCCCCGAGCATCGAGCGCCCATTTCATGAACCGCAAGGGGTACTGCTCCATTGTTCTGCAGGCCCTCGTGGACCACCGCCGCTTCCTGACATTTACGGGGCTGGTCTGGCCGGGCACACGACGCCCGCATCCTCCGCAACTCTGGACTGTTTCGCAGGTTGAAGGCGGCACCTACTTCCCGGCGAGACTTGACTGTCGGGATGTGCCTATGCCCATCTGCGCTGCCGCGACGCCGCCTACCCCTGATGCCCTGGCTAATGCGGCCCTACACGGGCAGCCGGACCAGAACCGGGCCCGGTTCAACGCATCCGCCTCAACCGGGCCCGAAACCCAGTGGAGCTGGCCTTTGACGTTTAAAAGCCCGATTCCGTTGTTTGCTCACCCGTCTCGACATGGGTGAGCAGAATGCAACGGAGGTATTGGTCACAGAAGGCGTGCTCCACAACATTGTGGAGCGCAGCGGGAGGCCTTCCTCCCTGCATGGATGGCAGCCGAGGCACAGACCTTGGAACAGCCCGACACAGCTGCCGTCCGCCAGGCGCGCCAGGATGCGGTGTGCGCATCAGAGAGGCCCTGGTGGACATGTTTGCCCAAGCCCCGTAGCAGGGTCGCCTGGGTCTCCCAGACTACTCCCGCCCGCCCCTACCCTCCCCACCCTCCCCTTACCTCCCCAATTGTAAAGCGCCGGGTCAAAGCACATCGGCCGTCATCGTGACTGTTCGCCGGGTGCGCCGGGCTTAGTCAGGTTTTTCTTTTAGTTTAGGCTAGGTTTAGGCCACCATCGTCTGTCCCAAGAACAGCCACGAGGATTCGGGGGTCGTGCGGAAGGCTCAAGTCAGCGTACCTGATTCCAGTCGTCTTCCGTCGAGGGATCTCCTGGCTGTTCCTCTCCTGAGGCCCGGAAGGACCAAAGGATTGAGGTGGCCAGCTTCGCCATCATCTTCCGTCGAGGATCTCCTGGCTGTTCTCTCCTGAGGCCCGGAAGGACCAAAGGATTGAGGTGGCCAGCTTCGCCATCATCTTCCGTCGAGGATCTCCTGGCTGTTCCTCTCCTGAGGCCCGGAAGGACCAAAGGATTGAGGTGGCCAGCAACACTACCCAATTGTCCTCCCTGCGCCTAGACTATGTTTAATTATCTGTAGTGTGCATCTTTTAACTGTTCTTGCTTGTTTGTGAGCTATGTAAATATAGTTTGTGGTTTACATTTTACTGAAAAGTCTCAGTATTTATTTATGCGCCACAAACCAATGAGCACTTAAAAAGGGCCCCCCCAGTGATAGAGTACAGATTTTGTTGTCTGCAGTTTGTAACCCTGTTAAATTTAAGTGGCTAATTGGCATCTCACATCATTTCCTACAGTTACTAGAGTAACACGATAACCAACACAGGAATGAACAGAAAATAGAAAACTGTTTATTTACAAGGGGGAGGGGACCTTCTACTGGGACGGGGACCTTCAACTGGGACTGGGACGGGGGGGACCTTCAACTGGGACGGGGACCTTCAACTGGGACTGGGACGGGGACCTTCAACTGGGACGGGGGCAGTTACTGATGGATGGCCCCGCGACTGCTCCTCCGGGGGCCTGCACACGCTGGGCAGACCGCGAGGGGCAGGCTGCACGGGGAGGTGGGCACGACCACGGGCACGACCACGACCAGGAGCAGGGGCAGGAGCAGGGGCAGGGGCAGGGGCAGGAGCAGGAGCAGGGGCAGGGGCAGGGGCAGGGGCAGGAGCAGGGGCAGGGGCAGGGGCAGGAGCAGGGGCAGGAGCAGGGGCAGGGGCAGGGGCAGGAGCAGGAGCAGGGGCAGGGGCAGGGGCAGGGGCAGGAGCAGGGGCAGGAGCAGGGGCAGGGGCAGGGGCAGGAGCAGGGGCAGGAGCAGGGGCAGGAGCAGGAGCAGGAGCAGGAGCAGGAGCTGGGATAGGAGCTGGGATAGGAGGGGCATGGGCTGTGCTCCGGGAGGAATGGCGGGGCATGGGGTCCGGCCATGCCATAATGAATGGCATGGACCAAATGTGCCGTGAGCATGTCCATGGTTGCGCATCCTCTGCACTCATGTAGGAACGCAGCCCAGCCCTCCTGCCGCCACTGCAGGTCCCCTGCACCCGCCGGCGATGGAGGCCTGGATTGCCTCCACGGCACGCATGGCGGCGCAGAAGCTGGTCTCTCTGCCGCCGCCTGTGCCTCCGGGTTGGCCAGCTGGGGGTGCTGCTGCTGCCGCAGTGTCGGGTCTGGTGCTGGGTCCCGCTGCAGGGAAGAGAAGAAAGGATGGGTCAGTCAGGCAGGCCGTCCACTGTCCCCACATCTCATGCCCTCCACCCTGAGCCCAGGTGACCCCACAGTTGTGTGGCTTGGGCCCACTCGGTTTCCTCCTGCCCCGTGTTGTATGTTGGCAAGGAGGATCGCCCTGCTGGAGTAGGGTCCTCTCCAGTATTGTAAGCACCAGTCTGTGTCCTGGCCCCGTGGAGGGCGGGAGGGTGCTTGTGCTGCGCTCACCTGTGGAACTCCTGCCGGTGGAGACTGTGAAAAGCTTTGGGCTAATCGCTGGTGTTTGACAGGAGCGAGATGCATCCCCACGCAGTGCCTGGGAGCACATCTGGCAGAGGCGGTCTGGGCTCTCAGATCCTCGCGTGGGATATCTCCTGGACGTAACCAGAAGCGTGAGTGGGTGGGGTGTCCCATCCTTGCAGCAAAACTCAGGGGCCCTTGTCCTCCCACTATCCTCCCGCAAGGCCGGTAGCCCAGGGACATGTGCGGCCACAGTGGGGACTTCCTCGGGAACCAGCCAAGGCACCGGGAGCAGGCGAGGACTGTGACGCTGCGGTTTTCCCAGGAGCAGCTGGCTGTGCCTCACTGCCAGGCATGGGACAGTGTGCTGTTCTCCGTGCTGCACCCTTGGCGGAGGTGAGGGGCTCTGGGCTGAGTCCCTGGGGCCCTGGCCGGTTCCAGCCGGCATCCACCCTTCCCCCTGGTCCCGCCGCATGTGTGTGAGCAGCACGGTCCCAGGCGTGCCCTGCAGCTGCCTGCCGCGGCCAGGTGCCGCCGGTCGCCAGGCTGCACGAGGTTGCACGTGCTGCTTGCTGCCTCATGCGACGCAGCGTGCAGCTCACGTGGCCTGAGTGAAATGCTCTCCTCCTCCTCTGGGCACCTGGCTCCCACCCCGCCTCCGCCCCACCCTTTGGGAGTGCAAACTGCAAAGACTCACCAGTGGGTTCCTCCCGGCCTCGGCCTCGGCCTCGGAGGAGCTGCTGGAGGGGGCCTGCTGGGTGGTGGCCTCCGCGCCGGACGCGCTGCTGCTGTCCTCTCCCTCCCCCTGCTCGGTGGGTCGTCTGATGGGGGGGGCGCTGGCAGGTGTCCACAGGGACGTCCGGGCTTGCGGGCTGGCTGGCCCAGGAAGGCGTTCAGCCGGTCATAGTAGGGGCAGGCGCCTGGTCCTGCCCCTGCCCTCGCTGGCCCGGACGCACCCAGCCGCAGCTCCTTCACTTTCGAGCGGACCTGCTCGGCATTCCGGTGGGGTGTCCCTGTTGTGCCAGGTTGTCGGCCAGCCGTGTACAGCTCCACATTGCGGCGCCTGAGTGCAGGTCGTGGAGACCCTCCTCCTCCTGCCACAAGTCCAGGAGGGTCTCCAGCTCCCTGGGGTCCAGGATGGGGCCCGGCGTTTGCGGCCCCTGGGGCCTCCTGTGCTGGGGGTGCAGGGGCTCACCAGCCGGAGCTGCCATGGCGCGGTCCAATGTGTGGCTGGGCAGCACAGCAGCACGTGGCAGAGCTCAGGCTGCAGGGTCTGCGGCGTTTCCTGCCACGTGCGCCCAGCAGCCTCCCTACCAGGAAGTCCAGGGCTCCTACGGGTCTCGTGGCGACCAAACCGCTTTTTCCGCTTTCTTCTGCTTTTCCGAAAAGCTGTCTACACTGGCCCTTTTCCGAAAAGCTTTTCCGAAAAAGGACTTTGCCCGAGCGGAGCGGCATAGCTTTTCCGAAAAGCGGCTGATTTCATACAGTAGATCGTCATTGCTTTTCCGGAAAAGCAAGCGGCCAGTGTAGACAGCTCGCACCTTATTCCGGAAAAGCGGCTGATTTTCCGGAATAAGTGGCCCAGTGTAGACACAGCCTAGAAGAGTGGTGAAGCACTGGAATGGGTTACCTAGGGAGCTGGTGGAATCACCATCCTTAGAGGTTTTTAAGTCTTGGCTTGACAAAGCCCTGGCTGCAATGATTTAGTTAGGGTTGGTCCTGCTTCAGGCAGGGGGCTGGACTCAATGACCTTCTGAGGTCTCTTCCAGCCCTAGGATTCTATGATAGTAATCCCATGGTAGCATTTCATGGCTTCTGTTAAGAAATTAGTCCTTGAGTCTGTGAGGACCGTGGAGGGCCAACCTACCCTGGCACGCATTCCTAGCAGTAGTGCTTCCTAGACCCACTGCTTTAGGCCATCCGGGGGGCAAAATCCACAAGAGTCAGTATAAACTGTTTCCCTCTGGAGGTGTTTTTAGGGAAAGGACCCATAATATCCACAGCTTCATGCTGGAATAATGGGGAGGGGCTGGAGAGGTGCCTTGACCTGGTCTTGGGGCTTCCTGGCACACCTTACAAGTATGGACATAGCTAGCCACCTCCTTGCCCATTTCCTCCATTAGGATGACCTTCTCAACCGGTCTTTGGTTCTGTTCAGCATGTACAGCATGGCCTGTAGGGTGATCGTGGGCTAAGCTCAAGAGCTTTTCCCGGTACTTAGTTGGAACTACCAATTGTCTTTGAGGATGCCAGTCTTCCTTGTTCCCACCAGAAAGAGAATCTCGGTATGAAAGTCCTTTTTCTACCACAAACCTGGACCTGTTAGAAGATCTGAGAGGCAGTGGTTCACTTCTGGCTCCCATCCAAGCTTCCTTAAAGCTCTCATCTGCTTTCTGTTCTGCCTGGAACTGCTCTCTCGATGCTGGAGATGTTGGTTCCTCCCTGGGTTGCACCTGGGCTTGGTCCCCCTGGAAGTGATACAGGTGAAGTGGGTATCTCTACGGGTGGGGAACCACTTTCTGCTAGTGCACTGGATTGTGTTGCAGACTCAGGTGTGGCCTCTTATGCAGATTCAGCTGTGGCTGCAGACTCCACGGCATCCTCTGTGACTCGTTCCTATCCTAGCACTGGCTGCTTCCCCAGTTCCAGCTCTTGGGCTGGTTCCACCTGGAGTTCAGGAACTGGATCCACTGTTGCTGTTGTAGTCGCTGGCTCCATCACTTCCATCTGGGTCCCCAGTGCTGGGGTGTCTGGGTGCACAGATTGGTCCCTGGTAGGAGGCTCAGGAACCGTCTTAGGTGTGGAGGCCTGCTTAGCCTTGCTGTGAGTGACCACTCCCACCCTCCAGGCCTGTTTTACATGGTTGGCTAGGTCTTCCCCCACCAGCATAGGAATGGGGTAGTCATCATAAATTGCAAAAGTCAACTCTCTGACCAGTCCTTGTACTTAACTGGCAACTCAGCGGTAGGCAGGTCAAAAGGGTCTGCCTTGAAGGGTTGAATGGTGACTAGGGCCTTTGGGTCAATGAATTTGGGGTCTACTAAGGATTGCTGGATCACTGACAAATGTGCTCCGGTGTCCCTCCATGCAACAATCTCCCTTCCATCCACACTCACAGTCTCCCTTTGCTCTGGGGGTATGCGTGAGACATCTGGACCTGAGGTTTCTTGGGGTGACCCTGATGTGATGAGCTGCCTTCTGTTGGTGCTCGTGGGGCAGTTGGCCTTTACCTGTCCCAGTTCATTACATTTAAAACATCCCATGACTGGTGTATCACTGGTGCGAGGTGGGTTGCCAGAGGACGGGATGGAGGGACGAGGGGATATGTGTGTTCTCCCTTGAGGAGGATAGGGCCCTTCCCTGTGAGGTGGATTCTTGGATGGCCCCCTGTTGTGGAATACCATCTCTGGGCACCCCTTCTGATACTCCCTTAACTGGCTGCTAGTTTTATTTTCCTCCATCACCTCCATCCACCTGGCTCCTATATCTTCCACCTCTGTTATATCCTTAGTGTTGCCATCTCGGAAGTATCTCTGGAGCATTATGGGAAGGCCCTCTAGGAGCTGTTCCATTTGCATCAGGAGAGCTAGCTCTCCCATAGTCTTAACAGTTGCTCCTGATAAACATGCATCCCAGTTCCTTTTAATCTCGTAGGCAATTTGGGGCACTGTCATACTCGGCTTCCACCTTAAGGCTCTATAGCGGTGATGGGCATGTTCAGCGGTGAGTCCCATCCTAAGTCTGACCCTTAGTTTAAAAAGTTCATCGTCATTCATGTTTCCCCTGGGCATTTCAAGTGCCACTTGTGTTAGGGATCCACTGAGTTGTGATTTCAGCTCTACCATGTACTGGTCTTCGGACTTTTTCAAAACTTTCTAAGAAGGCCTCTGCATCATCTCCTACCCGGTACATTGGGTATTTCCTGGGCTGCGGAGCATTAGTTGGAGCAGGGTGGTTGGGTGGAGTACTGGAGTGTCCTGCTTTTTTGTTTTCTCCATTTCAACTTTTAACCACTTCATTTCCAAGTCTAAACGTTTCCTTTCCAATTCCGCTTGCTTCTTCTGTAGGTGGAATTCCATCTCTTTCTCAGTTAGAGATCTGCCTGTCTCAAGGGCACTCTCCCAATCCGCTGTTCCTGCCCCCTCAAGGTTACTGCCCCCTGGCCTCTCAGGGACATTTTCCTGTCTCCCCTCCTCGGTGTACGAGTCTTCCCTGGGGTTGGACATCTTGTCCTGCTCTGAGGCAGTTTACACCTCAGGTTGTCGCTTTGGGAGGGTTGGTTGCTCTAGGGTTACTCTGCCGACTGCAAAAGCATACACTGGGCTGTTTTCCTGCCCTGTTCTAGCCTAGCTATCCAGTTGCCCCAAAAGCTAGAAAAATAAAACAAAACACTGTTTGGTTTGGACTCTGTCTGTGTAGATTTAATCTTCTGTGTGCCTATCTCCAAGGCAGCAGCAAAAAAGAAGAAAGGGGAAAAAAAACCCTCCAAAACTTCCAAACAGCAAAACAAGAAAACAATGTCCTTTTAAAATCCTGAGGTCTGTGTTCCTGGTTCAAAATGATCCCACTTCTCTGCCACCATGTCAGGGCTGTTCCCCACTCTGGCACTCCAAGTGCAGAAGATAGGGGCTCGCAGAGAACTCAAAAGGAAAAAAAAAAACCCTTTGCCTTTACAGGCACTGATTACCAAAACTTCCCAGAGTCACAGATTCCCTGGCTCTGAGAAACAAACAAACAAGCTGCCACCATCAAGTGATTTTTTTTATCCCTAAAACCAGGGGTGAACACTTTAACCCACCCCTAGGGGTACCCCAAGCTCTTTTGCCCCAAAAGAACTTGAAAAAGAAAAGAGACAAACAAGCTGCAGTCTCTGGTAGCTGACCCCTCAGTTGGAGGCATGCAGATACACACAGATAGACAGAGCTTCCGGGACACAAGAATCAAATCATCACCTTACAACAAGTGATTTTTATTACAAAACAAAAGATAAACTTGATAAAGCATACTTGGTTGCTAGAATGTTACAGAGTAACTAAAGAAAACAAATTAAAATACAGAGAAAAGTCTCTGAGCACAATGCAAGGTAGTAAATGGAGAGGGGAGGCATAAATTCACACAGAGCAGTTCAAACCAAACCACAAAATAAAGAAAAATCACCCTGAAAGTGACTAGATTCACTTTTCCTTTTACTTCCAATTTTCTCTTTGTTCAGTCCACTCCCATGCCCCAAATTCTTTGGAGGCATTTTGTCCTGTCTGGGTTTAAATCATTCTGTGTCTCTCAACTGCTGGTTTATCTCTCCCACACAAGGAAGGCAGGCAAGGGATCTATATCCAGTTCAAATCTCATCCTTCTATCTCGATTGGTTCTCCTGGCCCCCTGGCCAACACCTTTGCTAGCTTTCTGAGTTTATCCCCTTAGTCACGGGGTGCTTATCAGCACTCCCCCTGTCCATTACATCACTCAACAAACAAAATGTACACTGATAAAAATCCCCTTGAATAAATGGATAATGGATAAAAGTGCAAAAGGACCCATGGTGTTTTGGGTAGCAGATATAAAGGTATCACTTCATGGGTTAGGAAAATAAGATTAATTTCCATATAGAATCTGAAATATTGTTGGCTATAGTTTACCCAGAAGCATATTGACAAACTGTTAGATGCAAAGGAAGATTCATCCTTGCTACGGTGGGATAAAATAATTTATTAACAAAGACAGATTCTAAGAGGTATCTGTAACTTAGCTATGAGAAAAACAAGTGGGAAGATATTCCAAAATCCTACAGCTATTTGAAGGGTGTAAACACCAAAGGCGGAAATACGTTTTGAGTGATGCATGTGGATATATCTAGAAGCAATGGGATAATGTTAAGAAAAGGCAAATGTAGGCTGACAGCCTTCCTGTCAGTGAGATTTATTAGACTGTGGAACAGTCTCCCAAAAGAAAGGTGGAAGCCTTGTTGCTTGGAACTTTTAAATCTGGATTGGCCAAAATATAAAGAACATGGACTTTAAGGATTTTTCCTTACATTAACAAGGAGATGGATTAGGGGATCTTTTTAATCCTGGATTTTATTATTCTAGAAGATTGTGGTGGGGTGGATATACCCCACACAAAAGAGAGGGGGGAGAAAGGCCTTTTGAACAGAGGAAGCACCGCCCCTTTTAAGCAACTGGGCATGCTCCCGGTGTGGGGTCTGAATAAAAGGCCTGGGTACAGCTCATTTGGGGGGAACTGCAAGCAGGGAGGGAGCTCAAACTGGAGCTCCTGAGGCAGCTTGGTCATCGCAGCTGCCCTCCGAGCAGCAACCTTTGCAGCTGTCCCCAGAGCCACAGCCCTGGCAACCGCCACTGCTGGCGCCTCTGGAGGAGCAAGCCCAGCAACCATCGCCCCAGCTGGACCTGGAGCAGCCGGCCCAGCCACATCCTCCTCGGGAGCAGCAGACCCCGCTGCAGCTGCCACGACCCCAGAGACTGCCCCCGACCCAGGGGAGAGGCAGCCACAAGGCCCAGGGACTGAACTACTCACCAGAGAGGGTAGGAAGCGGCCCCGGGCGGAGGGTGACCGCTCCGGGAGCTCAGCGTGTCTCGGGTGGACTTCCCACTGAGCTGGCAGTGCAGTTTCCATTGCCAACAGGGCCTTGGGCTGGAACCGGGTGGAGTGGGAGGCCCCGGGCCCCCCTACACTCACCCCAACTGGTGTTCAGCTCTCCAGTAGCCGGGGAGAGCCCTCCCGCAAGTCAGGCCTCTAGGCACTGAACTTTATGAGTAGGCCCAGAGGGGCTGTATTTCCCCAGAGCGAGGGGCACTGAACGTGAGATTGAGCTCGCATAGGGGTACACCCCAGGACAGGGGGGCATGCCCCGTAACAAAGATGTACTGTATTTAGCTGTGTCGGAGCATAAAAAAACCTGATTTTTTTTTTGTGGTGTGAATGGAGAAGTGCTTTGGTACAGTCTGGAAAATGTATGTGAGAAAAAACCATAACTGGCAAGATTATAATTTAATGACATTAGCCAAGAACCACACTGATAAATAGTTTTGGAAACATTCCAACCAGTTGAAAAGCGGCAATAGATACAATGACATCTCCCAAAAGTGAGACCGCCTTCATTTTCTTCCCACACATGAGTAACAGCACTGCAGTTTTTGTGCCAAGATATTGGGAACAGCTGCGTTTCCTTCCCCCTCTCCCATAGCTATTTTTTTCTGAAAAATGATCAAACTTGGACTCACGTGAAAGGCAGAGAGCCTCAAAAGCAATGGTGACAGTTGGCTCTGGTAGAGTTTTCTTTCCAAGCTCATCTTGTTCTTTAGATGAGAGAAATGCTGACAGTCTCTATGTAAATAAAAGGGAAGACCTATGCCATGTTATTGTTTTAATTCCAATAGCTATGAATATGTTACATCTGCTTATTTGTTCCTCAGGAACACTCAGAGATTTCAGGGACTCAGTTCTAGCTCGTCAGAAGTGCTTGGTGTTAGGGACTGGATTAGTAGTATCAGATCAGGTGGTTCCTGTGCCATTCTGTCTAGTCTAGATACACTATGAAGACTTAAGAATGGGGGACCCAGATGCAGTACCTTCAGCAGTGCTACTTATGGCTAGTCTAAAAGAATAGGAGTGTACATTACATCTATGATGTATTTTCATATACCATTAGGTACCAAAAGTTAACAGGGTATCTGGCTACACACAAAGCCATCTGTTCATGCTTAAGACTTAAGAACACACTATGGTAAATCAGCCAAGCCCCTCACCTCGCCCTCCATTGGAAGATTTGGTCATGGTTCTGCATGGCTCCTGGGAAGATGAGGGTTGCCTAAGGCCCTTTCTTCCTAGAACAGCCATAGGAGAGGAAGAGGATTTAGGGGAACTAAGTACGAAGGTTTTTTAAGATACCAGGGTGATAGAACATAAAAGGTAATATATGGTACTAGCAGATGTACCCAGCATTGCTCAGGTCTGTAACTCAAGTAATGTGTGTTTTTTGGGAGTGAGAAATAAAAGGAAAATGTACATTCTTTATTTAAATGATTTCTTTCATTTTTCAAAAATGAAGGAGAAAATAGTTTGTACTAATAAAAGAAATAAAGTGATTCAAATGTTAGAGCTTCTTGGTAGACAGTAGGGCGGGGTGGAGAGCTCACGGCACGCGGTTTGGGTGTGTGTGTGGGACTCATGGCAGGGGATGGGGTTCAGGAGTAGGGATGTTAAATTTAGATTAATTAACTAATCGACTAGTTGATGGAATTTCTATCGACTATTCGATTAGTTGATAAGGGTGCCTCCACCTATGAAGTGTAGCGAGATCCCTGCCAGGCTCTGGGGCCAGTGGGGGAATGGCTCCATGCTCCATGCTGTGCCTGAGACTTTGAAATGTACAAGAGCCCCAGCGAGTCCTGCACTCCCTGTGTTGCCTCAGCCTTTGAAATGTACAAGAGCCTTGCTGGGGCTCTTGTACATTTCAAAAGCAGAATCGCAGCAGAACCAGCACGAGTGGAGACTGCTTAAGTCCTTGCTCACGCCGTTTCCATTGTGACTATACCTGCCCTGCCCCGCCCCCCGCGGAGAAGGTGCTGGGGGAACCAGCTTTTAAGCCTTCTCCCACCAGCTCCTGCTCCTCCCCTTGCTGCCTCTCTCTGATAAAAGCAGCAAGTGGGAGAAAGCAACTAGTCGCATCACTAGTCAACTATCTGATAAGCTACTGCTTATCGGATAGTCAACTAGCTGACTAGTCACTTACATCCCTATTCAGGAGTGAGGGCAGTTGCTGGAAGGGTTAGGAGGCTCAGGGCGGTAAGTGGGGATGCAGGAGTCAGGGCTGTGGCTGGGGGCTTATGACAAGGGGTACAGATGCAGGAGTCAGGACAGGGGATTGAGGGCAAGAAGTGGGGGGTCCAGGGCAGGGGGTAGTTATGTGGCGGGGCTTAGGGCAGGGGGTGTAGGAATCAGGGCAGGGCGTGGGAGGCTAAGGGCAGGCGACTCAGGGCAGAGGACTGAGAGGACTAGGGGAGCTAACCAAAGCTGAATGAAGTGCTGCTCTGAGGGGGCAGCGGTTTCTGGCCACCCTAGCATCTCATCCGCCGGGTGGCGGGGAAGGCATGCGGCAGTTTCTGACTCCCCAGCATCTCCTTGGGGGAGCAGCTGGTGGTTCCCAATCCCCTGGCATCTCCTGGGGTGGGTTGGGGCTCCCACTCAGCAGAGCTCACACTCGCATGTCCTGGAGGTGGGTGAGGCTGCTGGACTGTGGTTCTGGGCCCTTCCCCCGGCGTTTCTTGGTAGGAGGGCCTTTCCCAACCATCCCACATTGATGTTGGTAAAATCCCCCTTGTGATCCACCATCACCTGAAACACTATCAAGAAGTACCTGTTGCAGTTTATGTGCTCTTTGGCAAGGATCACAGCAGACCCCCCTGTAGATTTCTCTACTCTGAATTGATTCCCAGATGACCAGTAGCTGTCTGGCGTTGCAAGCTTCCTCTGAGCTATTGCTACTTGCTTCTCAGCTGTAAGAGTGGGTTTCATTCTGGTATTGCTATGCTTCAAGGAGAGGCAAAGCAATTCACAAATTTTCACAAAAGTAACCTTATGCATGCGAAAGTTTTGCAGCTACTGGTCATCGTTGCATAGCTGCATAACTATGCAGTTCCACCAGTCTGTGCTTGTCTCATGGCACCAGAATCGTCATTCTACTCTGTCAACAGGATTGACTGCTGTAAGCATATGCCAATTACCAGGGCTCGCCAAGCTGCGGCAAGCCCCACTCGCCAGCCGTGCTGTCCGGCGTTCTGCGCGTGCGCAGATCGCCTGAACCCGGGCTCTTCTGGGATGTAATCTACTCGCCACAGGCGAGTAGATTACATAGATTGTCGAGCCCTGCCAATTACTCCACTCAGTGGTTTCATGCATGTCTGAGTTCGAGGCCTCCTCACATTCTTCGTCATACCAGTGGCTCCTAGCTAGGCTCTGGACAAACTGCAGCATGTTTGAAGTGTTTGCAATGCTTGCCACAGCAGTTTGCAGCTGAGTACGGTCCATGCTTGCTGTGCTATGGCATCTGTATGGATAATCAGGGAAAAAAGGGAGTGAAAAAATTATTTGCATTGCTTATGAGACAATGGCGACATGTACCTAGAACCATCTGCTGTAATGTTTTTGTTCCATGGGCACTGGGAGCCTAACCCAGGATGCAAAGGGGTGGCAGGAACTGTGAAATTGCTATCCAAAGTACATCAGTGTCAAAGTTGAAGGTAGACATCCTATTGGTGACGCACTCCATCAACCTCATGCTCACAGTGAGGACTTGCACATTCATCCTTGCAAAATCAAGTGCTAAAATATCAGCCTTAATACATTTAACCTAATTTTGTACTGTACATGCACCCTTAAAGGATTTGTTGCCACAACATTAAGGTCTTGTGCAAAGTAGAGGGGAAAGGAAGCTCCAGAATGGGCTTTGTGGTCTGCTTGAGAGTAAAGCACTTTTATTCAGCCTCTGCTTTAGCTTCTTGTAACTTCTTCCCTTTATTAATATCTTGAAATAGTGGGGAAAAGAAAGCTGAAAAGATAAACGTGTAGCCACCTATACTGTATGGAGACACCTGAGAGACGATGAAGACTCATTTTTAAATTTAATGGGGTCTTGAAATACATGAAGTTTGAGCAAGAGTTATTGTTAGTATCTTTTTTCCCTTTAAAGCTTAGAGCAATAAAAAAGATGATCTGACATTTAATTATTTGACAGAAAATTATTCTTCACATTTTTATAATGCCCTTTTGCCACCTGAGATGCACAGGCTTCTGGTACAAAGGAGGTTGCCACATATTTCATATTTATCTTCTCATATTTCCTATTCCTTTGGCAGTAGACAGAAATCTGAGAGAGAGCATTCAGATTCTGTGACTATGACAAGATGTAATAAAACCTCCTTCAGTGAAATGTCCTCTCTGTGTGCTTGCTCACTGGCATTTTCACATTTGGTTTCTCTCTTTCTAAGGAACTGGTATGGCTCCCAACAGTAGTTGTGCTCTCATTTCCTCTCTGAGCCCTTGTCTAAAAATTCTGTTTAACTAATTGGTTTATAAACTAATTAAATATGTACAGCTTCCTAGTCTGGATATTTACATTGGTATAAGGCTGTCTTATACTGATTTAGCTTAAATTGATTTCTTACAGATGTAAACTGTATAAGTGTAAGGCACTCCCAAGCTGGTTTGAGAATGTGCACGCTATCCAGTTTTAATTTAATTAAGTCCATTTCCAAACTTACTTAGTTAAATCAGTTCAACTTCTGTCATTGATCTCCAAAGTTTCCAGCTTTCCCCTTTTGCTCTCTCATTCCCCACATCTGTCCATCTCAGCAGATTTTTAAATGGTCCTTTGATTCTCCTTTCCGAAGTCACTGTTGTTTTCTCTTTATAGTTGAGTAGCAGACAAGTTTGGGTTCAAGATAAGGCTAGGTTCAAGTCTGGCTGTTGTCCACAAATCTCACGGATTCCCCAATTGAACTCAAACTTGCTCCTGCATCCCATGGGTGAAATCCAGGCCTCATTGAAATGAACAAGATTTTTAAGATTGTCGACTTTGATGCATTAGGATTTCACTCGAATCTAAAGCTAAAAGCTCTTCAGGTCAGGCTTTCCTTTCCAGTAATTTTGGTCATTAGCTACTCTTGCTTTTTCATCACAGTTAGTCTGCCCACTCAAATTTACAGTTCTGTCTAACAGGTCTGAATGTTGTACTGGCATGGGCAGTTAGGCACAAATTGCTTACTATCATTCTGTATATTCCTAGCAGGGAACCAGTCTAAGTCATGTGAATTGTCCAATACATAAGTAGTAAGTTTAGATTTTTTTTATCCAAGGGGGAAATCATAGCTTTGGGGGACATCTGCTATTATTTACTTTTGTAGTTCAATGAAGGGAATACTTCCTGAGTTAGGGATAACATTATAGCCGTTCTCGTGATTGTTGTTCATTTGCCATTAGATTAGCCATTCCAAGAACTTCTATTTCCTCTTGCTAGAATTCCAGCGCCAGCTCTGTTAAGCACATCAGGGTCTCGATAGCAGTAGGATTATAACTGTTATCATATAGAAGAGAAAAGGAGCAGAGAAATAGACAAACAGCAAAATAAAAAAAAAAGCAATTGAATAAGAAATGGAAAAATCAATACTAGTAAATGATAAAAGAAATGTGGCTTTTGTCACTTGATTTTCAATGTCAGACTATTGTTTATTTATTATTGAATATTTATATATTAGATTATATATGTTTGCACTGTGGTTTACAGAAAATGAAAGGAAGTTGTCCTTCTCAGAGACCTTACATGCTAAATTAAATTAACACAGGAAATACGATGGCAAAAAAAGGAGAGGAAAAGAAGGGAGAGGAGGGTTGAAATTTACAACAAATTTAAAAACGTATGAAACAAGTGGTTGTGTGCGCAGCTTGAAAGATCAGATGACATTTCAGAACAGAATAAGGCAAAAGAGAAAAGTGGATTTTAAAAGAAAACCTGGGAATTGAAGGAGAGGGTGCTTGGAGGAGGGAGGAGGATCCAGGCATAGACAATAGAAGGGAAGAAGGGTCAAAGTCATGCAAGAAGTAGGAGAGAAAGACAGCATCAAGGTGTGACTTTAGAAAATGAACTTGTCTGAAATGGACAGGGGAGCAAACAGAAATGTCTGTTTCTGTAGGCAAGGTTGACCTGTGAAGTGTCTTGGAGGTGAGGAAAGGAGATGAGGAGACTTGTGGCTCTAAACCACCTTTGTGCCCTCCTGATGCTTCACTGTGTAACTGAGACTCCCTTAAGAGCTGTCTAGGAATCTCCGCAGAGCTGCATGATATACCTCTGTCCCACCGTGTCTTATGCACCAGGGCTTGAAAGTGGTTCCTTGGGCAGTTGTCTTGTGAATGTCTTCTACATTTCCTGTGCCGGGGAACCCACATCCAGCTGGATGCAGACACTTTTATGCTGCTCTAGCCTTTTTACCTTGTGTACAGGTGCTGGAGTGGGAATGACACTGTTACTCAAAAATATAAACTTGATGTAGAGAGAACTGTGGACCTAACTCAGCAGCTATAAGATTGGTCTAGAAGTACAGAATAAAACAGTCCATTTTTTGCTTTATTAATATTAATGGCTACATGCCCTGGAGGCAAAATTATTGGCAAATCATCGAGCAAAAAATCAGAGGTCTGAGTTTGACAGTTAGCACAAGACATGTGACAATATAATTAAGAGGTATATGGTGCAGTAGATATTTTTTGCCTGCCCATCTGTAACTTTATGTTCAAGGGTTGGGTTAAGAAGACTGTAGCTATCTGTTCATATTGTATTGCTGCAAGTTCTCCTTTGAATATCATATTTTTATATAATGATTTCTTCAGGAAAGGACCATGTATATTCAGTTTTATCTTTTCTAACTTTTTATATAGTCTTATTCACAGAGTATGGCACAATTTAGCAAAGCACTGAAGCATTTGCTTAATTTCATCTCTGTTCAGAAATGCTCTCTAGTTAGCAAAGGACTGAATAGTCTGGTAAAGTTGTTGCAGTGCTGAAAAGGTTGCCTTGTAGGAAGTGACTAAGTACTTGGACAAAACTCCAGAATGAATTTTCAAATTATACTCTCTCTACATTGTTATTTTATGCTAAGGTACTTCTTGTAGAGTGTTAAAGATGTATAAGTGAAAAGTGAACACCAGCTGCCCCAGGGTTGGAGCTGGCTGCTGTTGAAGGAAGGAAGAATAAAGCAGGGCGATATCTTGTTTTTGGGCCAGATATCAATCAGTTTCACAGGTGTAAATCCTTTGACATCTTTGACTTAAAAAAATTTGAGATTGACACCTGAGTAAATCAGATTGGGATCTGCTCCTATGTTTTGTAAAGTGCCATGTAACAATAAAGGTGCACATAGATATCTGTTGTAATGATAACAGATTTTTTGTAGTTTTTTGTTAAATATTCTTTTTTCAGTCTTTCATATCTTTCATCCTCATTCACGGATTCCTAGATATTGAGAGCTATCTGTGGGTATGTCTAGACTGCATCCCTTTGTCAGCAGAGGGATGCAGATTAGGCAGGTCAACATTGCAAATGAAGTGGGGATTTAAATATCCCGTGCTTAATTTGCATAAAAATGGCCGCCATTTTTGCCGACTCAGCACTTTGTCAGCAAAAAGCGGCAGTCTAGAGGGGGATCTGTCGAGAAAGAAAGCCTTTTTCGACAGATCCTGTAAACCTCCTTGACTTATATAAATTGTATTAACTCCATGAAGGATCTGGCCCTATGTTTTGAAGTTGAAAACTAGATGGGTGACTCAGAACAGAGCTCCTAAGAAGCTGTTACAGCTAGGGATGTAAGCAGCTAGTGGACTACTCGATAAGCATTTGCTTATCAGGTAGTCGAATAGGAACTCGACTAGTCACTTCCCCCCCTTGTTGCCTCTATCAGAGAGCGGCAGAAAGTGGGGGGGAGCAGGAGCCAGTGCTGGGGGGAACCAGCTTAAAAGGTTACAGCACTTCTCCATGTAAAAACGAAGAAGGAATCTTATTTTGGTCCTTTGGGGCTCTCCTGTTATCAGTGTTTTTCCAAAGGCACTATAGTAGCAGATAGAGCAAGTCTATAATGCACAGTGTTGAAAAACTGGTTGAAACGCAGTGGGATTACAGCTTTGAGTGCTTGCTCATGTCCATTCCAGTTAAGTGTGCATGCACCGGGTGCATGGATTCTGGAGCTTTTTCCCTTAGCAGTATCTGTCAAGCCAGCCAGGGAGCCCTCTGGAGTGGCACCAGCATATCAGTGCATATATACCCCTGCTGGCCCTCCCCGCACTCAGTTCCTTTTTAATGCCCGTGACGGTAGCTGGAGCACTTGGCTACGCAGTTAGTCTATCTCTTAGCGTGTAAGTACAGTTTAAGTAGATGCAGTTAGTTTAGTTAAGTAGCGTAAACTGTTCTTGTCAGGAGAGATTCCCCCTCTTATCCCTCCCCTCCTGGGGAGGGGATGCCCGGCCGCATGGCTTTAAGGCATGTGTGAAGTGCTCTAAACCCATGCCCTGTGGTGATCTGCATGACTCTGTCCTGTCTGAAGTGCTTAAAAGACGGCCATCATGCAAACAGCTGACAG
The DNA here is from genome assembly GCA_019425775.1 of Rafetus swinhoei. Taxonomy (NCBI): domain Eukaryota; kingdom Metazoa; phylum Chordata; order Testudines; family Trionychidae; genus Rafetus; species Rafetus swinhoei. The sequence continues at coordinate 123,901,188 of CM033449.1, forward strand.
ATCTGCAGGAACTTCAAGCCAAGAATGAAGCAAAAACATGATTCCCACCTGAAGCTCATCTTAATGGAGTCCTCGCTTCAACCAGCGGCACCAGAAGCAGCACTGAGCGTGCGCCGAGCGCTGCCCTCCTTGAAAGAGCCTTCTTCGGCATCAAGGCACACAGTATCAGCAAAGCCTTCGGTATCAAGGCACCGGTCACAGTCCCCAGCACCAAGTAGGAAGAGGCAACACAGTCCCTTACAAATCATGGCCATAAAGTGCACCACAGAGATGGGCACATGGCCATGACAGGGCACCCAAAGGCTCCCGTGGCACATCGGCACTGGTTCAGCTTGATGCACAGAGCCCGGCACCGGATGGGGTAATAGAAGAGGTCCAGCAGCCATCGACTCCGGAGGCATTCAGTGCGGCATGTGAGCTCATAGCACTCACTTCATCACCGGGACCCCTATCAGCACCGGAACCAGCTCAGCTGGCAGTGCAACCATGGTCGGTGGCATCGACTCATGCACCACGCCTAGTACCAGTATCGACGATGCGGCAACAGGAGCCCCCCCTACTGTTCCTTGCACCGGTGCCGCTGCCATTTCTGGCACTGACCCATGCAGAAACCCAGGCACCAACTACTTCGTCAGCACCACTCCTTATGGTACTGCAGGCTCCGGTGATGTCGGCGGTCCCAATACCGGCCATTATGGGGCCAACCTACCCTTTGGTACCGCTGGTGCAGGGTCCGTACCCGCATCTCATGCCGCTACCAGAGCCACCGTTGGCACTGCCAACACCAACCCATAGAGGGAAGCCGGCAGCAATGGCCAGACATAGTTCGTCTCATCGCTCTCCAGCACCGTCATCAGCACTGCTTTGGTCTGTGTCGGACTACCTGTCTGACTCTGCATTCCAGGCTCTCTTCTTCCAAATCCAGGTTGAGGCACCATTCTCGGCCCAGCCATTCAACAATCTTGGCCACCTCAATGGCAACCCCAACAGCAGTGGCCTTTTTGGACTCCCTGGCCATATCATTGGGCCCACCTCCTTCCAGTCACTCCTTGGTGACTGCCCTTTTGAGGGGCACTCCCTCGGCTATTCCTCTGACCAGGGCCACAGCCTCGGAGGCATCCCGGTCTTCCTCCAAGGAAGTGACGAGACCACATGTGAAGGGCGAGGATGCGCAGACCCAGCCCTGGGTAACAGTTGCCCCACCACCACAGGCGATGGAGCAACAGATTGAGCCTCTCCCCCTGAGAGAGTCCTCATCTTCCTTGCCAGATGAAGTACTAGCCAACCCCGTACCCTCTATGCCTGCCATGGATGCTAGGAAAAACTTCAACAACAACAAATAGTCTAGTAGCACCTTAAAGACTAAAAAAACATGTAGATGGTATCGTGAGCTTTCATGGGCACAACCCACTTCTTCAGATGACTGGAGTATTAGAAGTCCAGATCCAAGAATAAATAAGGGAAGGGCGGGGGCAGGAGGGGAGGAAAAAAAGAGAGACAGTGAGTAGATGGTTCAAATAGTTATGAGAGGCTGATAAGAACAACTAGCACCTCTATTGTTTGGTTGGTTGGTTAAGTCATTAGGATGTGGAAAGTAGCGTGTGAGCCAGCCAGTGTCCCTGTTCATACCATTTGCACATCAAGACCCACTCCGCCAATTGGTGGCAAACTTGGGGGTTCAAGTAGAAGAGGTGTTTGAGGACTTGGACCCTATGGTGGACATATTGAGGGAAGGCACCCTGGCTAGGATCACACTGCCACTTAATAAAACTGTGTCCAAGATTTCCAAGACTTTGTGGCACACGGCCGTTCCATTACCCCCACCCAAAATGGGGTAGAGAGGTGCTACTTCATCCCACAGTCTGGGCACAAACATCTTTTCTCTCACCCACCCCGGGCTCCCTGGTAGTCCAAGTAACAGGGCAAAAAGAAAGACCATGGCCCTCTGGGTGGGAGGGATAGCTCAGTGGTTTGAGCATTGGCCTGCTAAACCCAGGGTTGTGAGTTCAATACTTGAGGGGGGCCATCTGGGGCAAATCTGTCAGGGATGGTACTTGGTCCTGCCTGCCATGAGAGCAGGGGACTGGACTTGATGACCTCTCAAGGTCCCTTCCAGCTCTATGAGATATAAATTCTCACCTGGGAGCTGGGCTCAATATCTAGAGCAGTGGTCCCCAATGCAGTGCCCGCGGGCGCCATGGCGCCCACCAGGGCATTGAGGTGTGCCTGCCTAATGACCAGGGCCAGCCCGAGCCATTCTTGGGCACCTGGCAGCCCCAAAAGGTTGGGGACCACTGATCTAGAGATTCCTTTCCATCCATCTAACACTGAACTGGTTTGAGCCCCCTCCCAGTAATCTGGGAAATTCACACTCCACAATTAGACACCTCCAAAAGGCAACGCTTCCTCACTCACAAGCACACAACAATTACAAACAGTGGTAACCATATATCAGCTATCCCTACATTTAATACAAACATAGTGCTGTGTCACAAATTAAGTAAGTTGATTACAATGAGTAAAGTACCACTCCATCTGCAGAATATCTAACACAGCAAAGCAGTGGCAAACCATGTTACGTAGACACACTCAGAGTCTCTCCTCTCTTCGTGCTAGCTGTAAGGGAAGCATTCCTTCAGATCCTGCTTACACATAATTCTAGTAAAAGTCACAGGTCACAGGCAATAAAGAAACTCAAAGCACCCTGTTACATATCTATGACTTTTCCTAAAATAATGTGTGACAAAATCTTAGCCTAACAATAATACAAAGATGAGGGGGGAGGAGGATTGCAGGGGGATGGGAGGGTCATCCTTTTTGCCATTTTTCTCTGAGCTTGGTTTGTGTTATCTTAGGAAGGGGTCAGTTTCTCTCCATGTAGGCTAGCCTCTCATTTTGAGAAGTTCTGGCACATGGCAGCTAAGAGGAATTAGTGAAATTGGAGAGGCCAGTACTGCAAATGGATCTGAGTGAATAGACCACAGGATTTGCCCATTCAAATCATTTGTAGATCAGGAACCCGGGTGAGCACTTTGTGTATTGACTCCATAAAGAATTGTCAGCACTTCTGATGGCAAATGCATGGGGTTTAGGTGTGAAAATAGTGATATTTCCCCCTCCATGCGAAACTTGCACATTTTGATGAATTTGTGATCATCATACTAAAGAGACAATCTCCCATACTGGCTTTTTTCTTTCAACATAAAGAAAGGTAAAAACTGAATAATGAACCTGGAAATGTGATTACTTTTTCCCCTGCCAGTCTCACCATTAGTAAGAATTTGCTTTAATAGCTCTAATACAGTTATGATGCAGATGAGATTTTTGTTTTGTGTTCTGTGATAGAAATATCAGATGTATTTGCATTTGCGATGGGTGAAAATAAAATGCCTGCCTTCTATAGCAGTGTTTCCCAATTGGTGCTCTGCAGAACCCTGGGGTGCTGCGAAGCGAAAGTAGGGGTTCCGCGAGGAGCCGGCATTCTCCCACCCCCTCTGAAAGAGAGAAAGTGCCAGCTAGCCAGCTTCTTAAAGAAGCAGCACACTTGTTTCCCCTTCCTCCCTGGCGACGCAGAGGTGTAGCGAGGCGGGGGCAGAGGGGAACAGTTGCTCTCAGCCGGCACACTGGTGGGGTTCTGGACAGGGGTGACCCCATAGCAGGGAAGGAAGCACTTCCCCTCCCCAAAGGAGCCAACGCGCACTGCCTGAACAGCTGGGGCTGTGGCACTCGGTAACTTAGTTCTGCGGCCTTTCTGCGTGGTGGGGGGGTGGGGAGGTCAGGAGACCTGGGTCTGCACAGCTCCGAGTGTGCAGGCAATGCTCTCGGCCCTGGGACTCCCCGTACCCTCTCCCCGCCCCGGCCCCCCCCCCGGTAGGATGGCATCGTGGAAGTAAGTTGCTGGGGTGCAACAGCCCCTGCTGTTCAGGCAGCACGCACGCCAGCTATTTGGGGAGGGGAAGTGCAGTCACACACTTCCTGGAACCCAGAGGTGCTGCAGGATTGCCAGGTACTGGTCCCAGCTGCCCCTGTGTCCTGCCCAAACCCCCTATGTGTACCCTGTCTCCTGCCCCCACCAGCACTGTCCCCAGCACCCAACAGCACCCTGTCCCCAGAACCCTGCTAGCACCCAGCACCCCAGCACCCAGCACCACCCTGTCCCCGGCCCCAGCACCCTGCCACCCACCCCAGGACCTTGTCCCTGACCCCAGCATCCTGCCCCAGTACCCCGCCACCTGTGCCAGCATCCTGTCACCCAGCAGCACCCTCTCCCCGGCCCCAGCACCCACCAGCACAGTTGAGACCACATTAGTGAGGCTTGGGGGGTTTGGAGGTTTTTTTTGCATCTCACTTGTGTGGCCCCAACTGACTTTTCTGGGGGTCAGTGACCCTTGACTCAAAACAGGTTCCCCACCCCTCTCATAAATAAAGACAATGCTAAAACCTTTTGAGTTTGACATAATATTTTATTTAAAAATTAAGCCAGGCCAACATGCCACCAATTGGGGCCAAATCCCCATCTCACTGCAGCATCATAACACTCCTGCACCACCTGACCCCAAATCTGAGCCTGTCATACACTGGAACCCCTTTCCTGAGCCTCTTACATCCCCAAACTCCTGCATCCCCATATCCTCAGTCTTCTGCCACAACACTCCTGCACCATCCACACATCACAAATCTGAGTCCGGAGCCCATCATACTCACAGCCTCCTTGCCCTGAGCCCCTCACATATCCAACCCAAACAGGATACTACACTCTGAGAGGCTCTGGGAGACAGACCCATAGTCTCCTATAGACAACCACCTAACCTCAGGATGATTCTTACCAACAACCACAGGACATACCACACTAATACCAACCCTGGAACTTTCCCTTGCAACAAACCCCGTTGCCAGCTTTGTCCACATATTTACTCTGCTGACACCATCATTGGACCTAACCATTTCAGTTATAAGATCAAGAACAAAAATTCCTTCTCATTCAGAAATATAATTTATGCCATCATGTGCCAACAGTGTCCGTCTGCTATGTATATTGGACAAACTTCTCAGACACTTCACCAAAGAATCAATGCACACAAAACAGACAGACAGTTTCACAAAGAAAAAACAGTTTCTTGCCATTTCAACCAGAATGGGCATTGTCTCAACGACCTGATTACCTGCATCCTGCTTCAAAGAGATTTTAACACAAGACTTCAAAGAGAAGCCTCTGAACTGTCATTCATGCTTAAATTTGACACTTTACAAATGTGCCTTAACAAAGATGCTAATTATCTTACCCATTACAAAGATAGCTTCCCCCAATTATCACCTCTAATATCATTATCTCATAAACATTAACCTCCCCCCCCTCATCTCCCCTCTGTTCTAAAATCTGATTTGTCTATTTTATATGTGTTCACTTTTTTTGGATTGTATCCCTTTGGTATATATGGTCATGCCAATTTTCTTCCACAATTTGATCTGAGGAAGTGAGTCTGGCCCACGAAAGCTTATCACCTAATAAACCATCTTGTTAGTTTTTAAAGTGCTGCATAGTCCTGTCTTTTGTTTCAGCAAGACCAGACTAACACGGCTACATCTCTATTACTATCCACAAGCCTGTGACTTGTTCTGCACCCCAACCTTCCATCGGAGCCCAACACTCCCCAGCCTGAAGCCCCCTTCCCGAGCCAGCATCCCCTTCTCCTGCATCCAAATTTCCTCCCAGAGCTTGCACTTCTCACCTCTTCCCACACCCAAATCCCTCATTCCCACCCCAGAGCCCGCACCTCCTGTCTCAACCCAGTGAGAGTGTATAAGGGCTGGGGATAGCAAGTGATGGAGAGGAGGGGGAACAGAGAGGATGGGGCTTCAAAGGGGTGGGGTCTTGGGGAAGGAATGTGATTTTCATGCATTGGTGGGTTCCCCTCTTTTTTTTTTTTTTTTTTGCTTGACAAACCTAGGAGTTCCTTGAAATTCTGAAAAGCTGAAAAGGGTTCCATGGCCAAATAAAATTGGGAAAGACTGTTCTATAGGGATTGCAGCATCTTCAGAGCTGACATAACATTAAGTTAAAGCCCAGTGTTGTTTGAAAAGGTAGTGAACCAGTATTTAACAAAGGAAACAGTTACGAGACTCTTAACTATAGCAGCACTAATGAGTTTGCCACAATAAAAGAAGAAATAAAATATTACAATATATACATAAAATATGAACACTTGATCATACGTTATCAAGGCAAACCATTTCCTTTGGAATAGATGGATGAAAAGAGCTCTATTGGCAAATGTGAATGCTCAAACACCAAATAAACCAACTCTAACCACAAAACCAAAAGAACAATTAAAACAAAAAAACCCACCCCTAAACACATACTACTAGAGTCAGATTAAATACTTTACTGACTTTGATATGCTTTAGCAAGGAAAATAGAAGATTACAGATTTCTAAGTCTGAGGTATAGAGACTGTTTAGTGGGAGTGCATGAAGGAAGCAGAATAAGCCTTGGAGACAGGAAATAAAGCACTATCAAAATGTATTGGGAGAATGAAAAACTTTCACATTGTCCTTCAGGTAATCAGTTAAATATTTGCTTTGCCTAGCCCCTGTACCACCAATTATCCCTGTGTAATAAGTGTGGCAATTTAGTGCTATAATTCCATGGGATGCTGAGATTTCATATAATGTAAATGATGCAGTACAATCTGTGAATTATACATTGCGTACCTGGTATGTTGCATTGAATGTTTAGTTGTATTGATTCTAATTCTGCTCTCTCTACAGGCAATACTTTCTATCAGGAGTAATTTCATTACTCCTTTATTTATGGTCATTTAAAAGTGATATAAAAGTGCATTCTGTCTTCCCATGTCTGTGATTCACCATTAGCTAATAAAAGCACTTGGGTTTCTAAATCAGTTTTTTCCTTTGTTTTCAGAACTACATCAAACAGTCTGTGCTGGATGTGATCCATTCCAGTGCAATAGAACAGCCCTAAAATTGTCATATTTGGCTAGCAGTAGCTCCCTGGACAATAGCTCCTCCCTGGGTTGGGGCAGGGCTGCACATGCAGGTCCTGGGTTCCAGCTTGTCTGGAGGTGAAGCCCTGGCCTCCACCTGCCCCCCTGCCTCCTGCTTGTCTGGGAGGAGCTGGGCTCCAAGGCCCAGCACCAGGCTCCAGCTGCCTGGCCTCCAGTCTGCCAGGAGGAGCGGGGCTCTGGGTGCTGGCACCGGCCTTCAGCTACCCTGCCCTCCCCTTCCCCCAGCCTCCAGCTTAGCTGGGGCTGGGCCACAATTTCTGGCCCAGCATCTCCTCACATATGCGGGGAGGGGAGTAGGCCACAGTTCCATGCCTCCCCTTGAGGGGTTATCCCCTCTGGGGGTCAGGCTGTGGTTCCCAGCCTCAGCATCCTTGGGGGGGCAAGCTGTGCTGCCCCACCATGGGCTGGTTCTGGAGGGTGCAGCAGCAGTGGGGCCAGTGAGCAGGGAGGTTTCCCCCATCCAGCACTGTTTGGGACAGAGGGACCACTTATCTGGTCCGGTGGCCAGCAATGTGGACAGCAGCATCCCAGCTGGCCACTCTCTTGCTGATGCGGGTGCTCCCCTGTGGTCACTAAATTATAGCTATCCTCGGTGCTTGCTGTCCCCAGTGGTCACTCTGCAGTATAACAGTCCCTTGATCAGTCTCCTCCCTTTCCATTTCATGGAAAACAATCCCATTCCAGGCAATTCCACTTTTCCTGGCACAAGCAAATTCTAGCCTTGCTTTAAGATAGAATAAGAGGAACCAGCATACCAAATTTGGTGGTTCTAGCTCTTATCGGTTATATGAACAAATGGACTCATAGACAGATGGACTCACAGACTGATGCTACTTATCTTCTGACATTTTGTCTCAGTAATGTCTGTTGTGTTCTTTTATATATGCAGTTCTGAAAAGTTTAACAGACAGCTGTATCTGTTTGGCTCAGTCCAGCAGTCTTGAAAGTTCAGAGGATAAGCGGCACTTAGCATGAATAAACTATAAAATAAGTTCCAAAATAAACGTTTTTTTTTAAAGTCAATTGTCATTAAAAACTGGGAAATACTGCTTGTCTTTTGAAAAATGCATACAGTGAGGCTGTACAAAATGGGCAATTACCTTTGAAACAACATGAAAAATACCAGAGTGAGGTTATAATTTGTTTTAATATATCCCACTCTAATCCTTTTATCAAGTCAAATTCTAAATATGACTGTGATGGGGTGGACTAAGTCCTGACGCCCCCTACAGGAGGCTGGAGGCCTTGCCACACCTCACCTCAGCAGGAGGAGCAGAAGAGAGGTACTCCAGGCAAGATAGCGTGGCTGCCTCCGCAGAGGGTTGCTCACAAGTGGGCAGACCCTGTTACAACGACCCAGACTCTGAATGCATTTGGATCTCTGAGTTGAATGACTTGTAAAATACATGTGTAGCTAGATATATTCTGTTTTACAACTCATTTGAGGAAGCTCAAAAGTATACATTATCCTAGAGTTCACAAAAGCTCTCATGTACTCTGGGTATGCCAGTGATATTTCTGTTTCAGACTGGTGATAATATATCAATAATGAGGGTTGTGTGGGTGGATTGTTTTTGTCAATTTCATCTAATTTTGTCAGTTTCACCTAATTTTGGTACAAGTCCCAATTTAATGGGTTCAACCCATTCATATGTGGAAGAGGATGGATCTGAGGCCCAGTTTTAAACTTCCATTGAATTTGAGCCCTTGGAGATCTGAACATTTGTCACATCAGAGAATACTTTTCTCGAAAAAACCCTGTAGTCTAGACATAGACTTAGTCTGCAATAATCAGTCTTTTTGTATGTGTAAAAACTTGTGCACACTGAATTGCGGACACAGTTTTAAGAGATTCATTTTAAAATTATCTTCGGTCTTTATATATTGCAGTGTATGATAGAATTTAAAGTATCTACAGCTGTCTTCTTTTCATGAGATGAAAAATAACCCAGTGCTGTCTTGTTAACAGTCATTCATATAAAAGTCTGAAAGTGAAAGATTGGAGATTAGGCTTCACAACATAAAATTGGACAGGTATTTTCTGACTTCTACTCAGGGCTAGCTGAGGATAAGACCAAATTATTTCAGCACTTATCTTCTCCGTTGCCATTTCCCATTTCATATAGGTCATGACAGATATCATGCATTACACTGAACTATCTGCACAACAGTCTGATATTCCCTCCAGGAGAATTCAGGTCGACCTGCTCGTATTTAAAATGGTGTCCAGCAACAGCTCAGCTTGGCTCTTGTATTTGTCAATTTGCATTTCACAGTGAAGAGAAATTCTATTAGTGCCTTGGCATTACAAGAGACACGTAAGAGCACTTGCTGGAGTGCCTTGCCACTGTAGTGTACTATCACAATCTACCCTGAAGCCTATCGCTATTGCCATTCTGCGCAGCAGATGACTTTTGCTTGTCTCCTGTAGAACATTAGAGATAATGGCCTTTAATATTCCAAACATTCCAAGAGTATACACTAGGCACTTACCCAGCAATTGCTGTTGTGATGAAAAATGAAGGAGGCCTGGCAGTTGTTTTATTTATTTCTTGAAGCAGCCACAATGATAGTAAACATGAATGTGCTCCTGATAGTGAGGTGGTTTGATTGCATTTTTCTAATCCTACTATTGCCATTTGATTGCAAGAAGCTGTGAGCTGCTTGAAATGAATAGCTGGCTTCTTGTACTACAACTGGAATAATATACCAGGCACCTGCTATGAAACACACATTGTTGACAATTAAAAAATGTACATTAAAAAGCATCAGAAGATGGTGCAGTATTGACTCCATTGGGCTTTGGAGCATCCATTGTGTTGAGTTGGTACAGATCTACAGTTTTTTTGACGTTTCAACCACATTCATGACTAATTTTTAATTATGTGAAACACTTGCCTCTTCATTTATACTTCCTTAAGGAAAATGTAGGATATGCTTTTTTATTTAATCTATATACAAAATGGAAATCTTTAATAAATATCCCCTTATGATCACCCATATGATCAGGGAAATATATTTAAAAAATAAATAATATAAAAAGAATAAAAAACTTGCATTTAGGCAAACAGAAACTGAAGTTGCAGATCAAAATTCTGAATTAAACAGTACAACTACAATTTATAAGTTTAACTGAATTCCAAAGTCCAGTTAGGAGAATGTGCTTCACACTAAGGAAGGACATCTAACTATCAGCTTAATAACAATGCTTTCTTGAAATGGGATCAATCTGAGAAAAGAAACATATTTGATTTGGCATTTGGTGATTGTGTGTCCAAATGCCTATAAATCAATTCATGGACCGAACGTTCAATAACATCTTCCTTACGGTGAGGGAAAAGTATCTGGCTTCTTTAATCCAAAAAGAGATTGTTTCAGAGAGCATAGATGGTAGATCTCTAAAGTCAGGGAAGGAGGAATTTGAAGTAGTAGAAAAGCTTGAGGAAAGGGGTGGGGTTTTTTTAATACTCTGATTTTGCTATGTCAGAGAGAGAGGTTACTGCCTTTCCTCCTGAATGCCAGTTAAAGTTATATTATTACCTTTGTTATAACACTTATTTCAAGCTTAAAGATTCACTGCAATCTGACTTTTGACATAGACTTCAGCACTGCAGATCAGGGTAATTTAAATATTACTTTATTGCGTGACATATTACAAGAACATCATTTTGAGGGTTTTTTCAACTATGCTAAAGTTAAATAGGGTGGAATGCCAATAGATTGTCAATAGCAAGATATCAGTGCCAATAGCAAAACTTCCATTGACTTGAATGGAGTCAGGATTACACCTATGTCTTGGTTGTTTAGAATGATCTTTTAATGCACAAGTAATTTATAAAATGGCAGTGATTCTTAATTAATAGAATTGTTTTTGATATCCTAGGTAATATAGTTATTCAGATCCATATCATAGTGGTGTTGATGTGGATCTCTGCTTTCTCTTGCATCCTGCAGGAGGCATGTGAGGAATTCTTTGGTGCTGAAAATGCAGAGCTTCTCAGTTTCCCTATGGCCTTTCACAAGGGGGAACAAGGTTGGTCTTATTAAGGCACAGGACTGGCAGTCAGGAGGACTGAACTGTGTTCCTGACTTCAGCTTCCTCATCTGCCATGTGTTAATACTATTGTAAGTCACCAGAAGTTCAATTTGTGATTATAGGCATTTTGAGATCAAGAGATGGGCCTGACCCAAAACCCTCTTATATATACAGGAATCGTTTCATAATTGACTTCAGGAAATCTCAGAGCAGACCCTAAGTGTAAATGTAAAGTTATTTTCACTTTTCATTGGTCTTTGTGTTCTTTCCACTCTACTTTGGAACAGACGCTAGTGATGAGAAATATTTGTGCTTTTCACTGTTAATGAAATGATAAAGGATAAGAGAATAATGGATCAGTGAATAATAATGGATAAGATAAATTAGGCTTTTGAAATGAATCATTTTCCCTTTGAACTTGGGTCTATTCAAACAGCAATTTGTCCATTAAATTAAGATGCCGGTTTTTGTTTTTAGAATAATAGTCCCCATAAATGATTCCCTAGAAATGTGTGTCATTGTAGAGAAGTGAAAATTGATAATATAGACAACATTCTTAGTAAATTATGCAGTTTAGTTCATGTACTTTTTTGTCTGAAATAAAATTGAATCACTTAACTTCATCAAGAGGAGAGAGGAAATTATCATAAAGAGCATTGCTGGACACTGAGAGTATGTCAGTTTATTAAGGTTAACTATTTAGTATCTGGAAGGCTGCTGAGCCAGGGCTCAGAGCTATCGGCAGGCGGGTTGTTGCTGCCAGGTGTTGGGGCCATGGGTGGGCGGGTGGTTTGCTGCTACTGGTGGTCGGGGCCACAGACAGGCAGGCTGGTGGCTGTTGCCAGGATACTTAGGCCCCAGTTCTGCAAGCACAGACTTCTATGCTCACATAATCATACTGATGTCCCTTTGCATGCTGGGACCTTCTTTGATTATAGGTATGATGAAAATTTTTCACCTTTTTCTTACTCATTTGGAATTAGTCACTGCCAGAGGCAGGATGCCAGACTAGATGAACTATTCATTCATTTCTGCCTCTAAACAGGAAAATATCTGGATTTTGCTGTGTTTTGTTTTAAACTAGATGAAGGGAGAAATAAAGAAAATGTAGGGTTTTTTTCTGAAACTGAGAAAAAATGAGTGTAAAATGAGTGTTTTGGAAATGTCTTTATTTAAAATAAGGAAAGGAAAGAAAAAGTCCTGGTAAACAATCAATAGCAGCATGTTTGTAACATTGTGGGGTTTTTATTTTATCCATTCAATTTGTTGTTAACTGAAAAGTTCTGAGGAAAAGGCAGAGTCTAAAATTAAAAACAAATACTGAAGATTTGAGTGCCTCAGTATAAGTTCCTACACAATACTGGCGGGCAGCTGTTGCTGGGGTTTGAGGCGTGGCCACATGGTGGGTGGCTGCTCTGAGGTCCAGGGCTGCGTGGCTCAGACACTGGCCAAACGCACAGTGAACATTGGTTGTTGGTGGTGGTAGACATACATACAGGTGTGTGTGGCATTTTACAGAGCCATGCATCACGAGGAGGGGCCTTTGGAATGCCACATATGTGCAGGGTCTGCAAACATGGATCAGATGGCTGGGTATTAATTTTCTTTTTATTTGACTTAATATTAAATAAACATTTAAAATCATGCACCTTGTTAATTGTCCCTTGTTTTATTATTTTTCTTCCATAACATTTATATATATAACAACTATATATAGTTAGGTAGTTAGTTAATAACTTGGGTGCCACGGTGGCATATAACCTCAATATTGGTGCACAAGACAAAACTCACTCACTCATGGATGAAAAATCTTAGAGGGAACACTGGTGCAGAGGAGCACATGGATCGGACAGAGACATCTCTTAGGGGAGGATCTATTACTAGAGATTATCTATGCTCTAGGAAAGAGAAGAGGATGGAATATGATAAAGTATGGATAAGATCAGATGATAGACTCTTTTTCATTTGATTGTTTAACACATCAGGAAATGGCAGACAGATAAATAGTGACACATTTTTAAAGTGCTTATACACAAACGCTAGAAGTCTAAATAATAAGGTGGGTGAACTAGAATGCCTTGTATTAAAGGAGGATATTGATATAAAAGGCATCACAGAAATTTGGTGGAATGAGGACAATCAATGGGACACAGTCATAGCAGGGTACTAAATATATCAGAAGGACAGAACAAGTCATGCTTTTGGGGGAGTGGCACTATATATGAAAGAAAATGTAGAATCAAATGAAGTACAAATTTTAAATGAACTAAAATGTTCCATAAAATCTCTATGGATAGTAATTCCATGCTCTGATAATAAGAATATAGCAGTAGGGATATATTATCGACCACACGACCAGGATAGTGATAGTGACTAGGAAATGTTAGAGAGGCTATCAAAATAAAAAACTTGATAATAGTGGGGGATTTCAACTATCCCCATATTGATTGGGTACATGTCACCTCAGGATGGGGTGCAGAGTTAACATTTCTTGATATCTTAAGTGATTGCTTCTTGCAGCAGCTGGTTCTGGAACCCACAAGGAAAGAGGCAATTCTTGATTTAGTTTTCAGTGGTGCACAGGATTGGGTTCAAGGGATAAATATAACTGGACGGCTTGGAAATAGTGACCATAATGTAATAAAATTTAGCATTCCTGTGGTGGGAAAAACACCTCAGCAGCCCAACACTGTGGCATTTAATTTCACAAAGGGGAACTACACAAAAATTAGGAGGTTGGTTAAACAGGAATTAAAAGGTACAGTCACAAAAGTAAAATCCCTGCATGCTGCATGTAAACTTTTCAAAGACACCATAATTGAGGTCCAACTTAAATTTATACCCCAAATTAAAAAACACACTAAGGGTACGTCTAGACTACAGGCTTTTTTCGACAGAGGCTTTGTCGACAGATACAGCCTCTGTCGAAAAAGAGCATCCAGACTGCCAGACGCTCTGTCGACAAAAGAAGGCACCCGTAAGTGCTTCTGGCAGGTCACAGGGGCAGCCTTAAATTCCAGGCGCTGCTTCATGCTCTTTGCAGAGATGCGTGCTTAAAGGGATCCTCCTGGACAGCTGTTGCTCTGCTCCTGCTTCTGGCTTGCCTACCTCCTAGATGGAAAGCAAAGCTGCTGCAGTTCTTGCTTTGGTTGCCCTGCTTCCTTGGACACCACCGCAGTTTATTTTCAGGTTTGGTTTTGTGCTTTGCACTGTGTTTTTGGCCATGGAGCCTGAGCTGCCCCTGGGCAGGTGATGGCCCCACACTGTGATGCTGGAAGTTCTGCTGCATCTTCATGAGAGCATCATGACGTTTGTGGCAGAGCTGGATTCAGAGCCCAGCTTTGAGCCCGTCACTCAGGCTGCAGCCCTCCTGCCCTTGCCTCCGAACTTATTCCTGGAGAGGCGAGTTTGGAGGCTGGACACCAGTTCTGACTGGTGGGACCGGCTTGTTATGCAGCAGTGGGATGACGACCAGTGGCTCTGAAACCTTCCAGGAGCTCTGTGCCTGGCTTACCTCTGCCCTACAATGCCAGGACACCCACTTGTGGCTCGCTATCCCCCCTGGAGAAATGCGTCGCTATTGCTCTGTGGAAGCTGGCCACCCCTGACAGCTACCGCTCCGTGGGACGTCAGTTTAGCGTGGGGAGGTCTACTGTCGGGGCCGTCTTGATGGAGGTAAGTCACTCTCAGGGGACAGTCCATGGGGGCGGGCGCGGGCAGATAAGGGGGATGGTTAGGACCGGGAATGGGGGATGGGGTGGGAGTGGTAGAAGCCTGCCTGTCCTTACCCTGCGGTGGTGCAGGAGGTACTGAGGGGTTGCCTGAGGGGGGGCTCTTGGGGTCTGGGAGGGGAGGAGTGGGGGGAGCACCTCTCATCAGCTCATGCAACTCCTTTAATGTCCTGTTATTTGTGTTTGTATTTGTCCCTTTCTGCAGGGGTGATGGCCATCAACTCAGAGCTGCTTCACAGGACTGTCTGCCTCGGAGACCTGGATACCATCTTGGCCAGATTTGTGGGGCTGGGTTTTCCGAACTGCGGTGGAGAACTCAATGGGACTCACATCCCGATCCGCGCACCACCCCATCGAGCAGCACAGTATATTAATAGAAAGGGCTACTTTTCGATGGTGCTGCAGGCCCTGGTCGACCACCGGGGACAATTCACAGACATTTGTGTCGGGTGGTCAGGCCGGGCACACGATGCCCACTTATTCTGGAACTCCTACCTGTACCGCAGGCTGCAGGCTGGGGCATTCTTTCCGGAGAGAAACTATGCAGTTGGGGATGTGCAGATGCCTATGTGCATCGTGGCCGACGCGGCGTATCCCCTTATGCCCTGGCTCATGAAGCCATTCACAGGACACCTGGATGCGAGCAGGGAACTCCTTAACTCCCGCCTGAATCGGGCTCGCTTCCAGGTGGAGTGCGTCTTTGGCCGTCTGAAGGGCAGATTTAGATGCCTGCTCACTCGGCTGGACATGGGGAAACACAACATCCCCGATGTGGTTGCAGCATGCTGTGTGCTGCACAACCTAGTGGAGAGGAAAGGGGAGGCCTTCCTCCCTGCGTGGGGGACACGGGCTGATGTGGAGGGGAGGCACTTTGAGCAGCTCCGGACAGCTGCCATCTGGCAAGCCCACCAACTGGGAGTGCGCATTTGAGAAGCCCTGAGGGAGCAATTCTCCCAGGGAGGCCGATGATTTCCCCAGGGCCTTCCAATTGTGGGATTGCCCCATACCCCCAGTGCCTTCCTCCCCAAAACCTCTCCCTGCCCCACATTCACACATTGTACGCATTCATCACACACTGACAGCAGAGACAAGTGTTGGTGAAAAAATGTTTACAGTTTATTTCACTGTTGGTTTTTTGAAAAAATAAAATACTCTTTTGGTCAGAAAAATAAAGTGTTTGTAAACAAAGTAAAGTGACTCTGAGTGACTTTCTCAGGTGGGAAGGGGGAATGTCAACCTGGAAGGGGGGAAGGAGGCTCAGGGCTGAGGGTGCTGCGTTGATGAAGGGAAGGCCACGGCCTCCCGGATAGCCGTGCAGATCTCAGTGTGCTGCTGGACAAACTTGTCCAGCAAGCGCCTGCGCCACTCTGCCTCTGCCTCCATCCTCTGGTTCATTGTGTCCTGCATCCCTTGCAGGACCGAGATGTGCTGGCACACCAGGTCCAAACACGTGCGCCAGTGCCGATGGGTTCCCTGCAGACGTCTGGGTGGTGGGGCAGGTGTGGCGCTCCCTCCTGGTCAGCTGGTCCGGCTGTGGAGGACAAGAGGGAAAGGTCGTCAGCCATGCATGCTCACACTTTCCCTGAGAGGGCATGCCCTCCTTCTCAGCAGGCAGTGCCTGTCCTAGGGTCAGAGGATGCTCATGTGTGTCTCAGTAAGGCATGGTGTGGCCTGGCCAGCAGCCACGGCCTCCCTGGAGCCCAGAAGGTGTGCAGGCCACCATCCTGCCCCCCCACACACGCACCCCATGGCCAAGCAGCACAGACAAGTGTCAGGCCACAGTTGGGGTTCCCGCAGGTTGCTGAGAAGCCTGAAACTGTGTGGCAATCCCAGTGTCCCCAACCCATGCCTGCACCTGGCATCACTGCCTGCAGGAGCAGGTGCTGCCTCGCAGCCATGCGAGTGCAGGGGTAGGATGGCCCTCCCTGAGGTCAGCCATGTGTGTGCCCCCCCAACCCCGGCTGTGATCAGCATGACATGTCACAGCACTGCACTATCCACTTTGCTCCCGCCTGCCCTGCCCTGTGCGTGTTGGACCCTCACAGCACTCACCTGATGTTCCCGCCCTGGTGTCCAAAGTTGTCTGGGAGGCCTCCTGAGTGTGGGCGTCTGTCTCCTGGGTCAGGGTCACTGTGCTCCTGGTGGTGTCTTCCTCCTCCTCCTCCTCTTGGAGCTGCTGGTCCTCTGCTGGAGTCTCACTCTGGAGTTGCAGCCGCTGCTGCACAGGGGTCTCCAAGCCAGACTCCACAACCCTCTTGGGAGGCAGGGGTTCTCCTGCCCCCAGGATCCAGTCCAGATCCTCGTAGTAGGCACAGTAGTGTGCTGTTTCCTCAGAGCAGGAGCTGTGCTCATGGGCCCTGACGTACCTCTGCCACAGCTCCTTCACCTTGGCTCTGACCTGGTCTCAGGAGCGGGGGTGGTGGCCTTTCATTGCCAGGCCATCAGCCATTCTGGCGTAGATATCAGCGTTCCTCCGCCTGAACTGTGGGGCCTGAAGAGCCTCCTCCTCAGACCAGAGCTCCAAGAGGGCTTTTATCTTGGGCCCAGATCAGGAGGGTTCCTGGCGTTTGGTGCCCCTGTCTTCCTGCGGGGATGTGTCCCTGGAAGGGCCGGGGAGTCTTGGGGGGCTTGTCCCTGGGACATGGCTCCGAGTGGCCCTACCGGGAAGAGCTGCACAGTCAGGGTCCTGGCTGGAGCTGGCTTGCTGCCAGAATGCTAATCCTGGGTGCCTGTGCCTTTTAAAGATGGCTACAGGCAGTAACAATAGAGTTGAAAGCTATGGCAGGAGTGTCCACCAGGGCTTCTTCCTGGAGGCCTTTATTGTCGACATAAATTCTTCCCTGCGTACACGCTTACCTTTTGTCGACAGAACTCTGTCGACAAAGGCGTTATTCCTCGTAAAATGAGGGTTAACGCCGTTGAAAAATCTGCCGCGTTCTGTTGACTTACTGTCGACAGAACGCAGCGGTAGTATAGACGCAGGTATAGTTTTGTCCACAAAAGTCCAGTTTTGTCGACAAAACCTGTAGTCTAGACACACCCTAAGAGAACCAAAAAAGTGCCACCATGGCTTAACAACCAAGTAAAAGAAGTAGTGACAGATAAAAAGGCATCATTTAAAAAGTGGAAGTTAAATCCTAGTGTGGAAAAAAGAAAATAGAAAGGAACTCTATCAAATTAAGTATAAAAATATAATGTGAAAAGTCAAAATAGAGTTTGAGGAACAGCTAGCCAAAAACTCAAAAAGTAATAACAAAATGTTTTTTAAGTACATCAGAAGCAGGAAGCCTGATAAACAATCAGTGGGGCCCCTGGAGGACCGAGATGCCAAAGGAGCACTCTGAGATAAGGTCATTGGAGAGAAACTAAATGAACTCTTTGCTTTGGTCTTCATGGCTGAGGATGTTAGGGAGATTCCAAACCTGTGCCATTCTTTTTAGGTGACAGATCTGAGGAATTGTCCTAGGCTGAGGTGTCATTAGAGGAGGTTTTGGAACAAATTGATAAACTTAATGGTAACAAGTCAAAGGGATCAGATGGCATTCGCCCAAGAGTTCTGAAAGAACTCAAATGTGCAATTGCAGAATTGTGGTTTGTAACCTAACCTTTAAATCAGCTTCTGCACCTAATGACTGGAAGATAGCAAATGTGACACCAGTATTTAAAAAGGGCTCTAGAGGTGAGCCTGGTAATTACTGACTAGTAAGTCCAACGTCAGTACCAGGCAAATTAGTTGAAATGATAGTAAAGAATAGATGAACATAATTTGTTGGGGGGAAAGTTAACATGGTTTCTGTAAAGGGAAATCATGCCTTACTAATCTACTAGAATTCTTTGAGGGGATCAAAAAACATGTGGACAAGGGGGATTCAGTAGATATAGTATACTTAGATTTCCAAAAAGCCTTGATAAGGTCCCTCACCAAAGGCTCTAAGGCTACGTCTAAACTATACCCCTCTGTCGGCAGAGGGATGTAAATTAGACATTTAGAAAGTGCAAATGAAGAGGGGATTTAAATATCCCGCGCTTCACTTGCACAATCGTGTCATGGAGCTGTTTCGGAAAAGCGCCATTTAGAAACTGAAACCACGGTTTAGACGCAGTTTTTTCGACCACAGGGCTTCTTTTTGAAAGATCCTGTACTCCTCACAAAATGAGGAGTACAGGATCTTTTGAAAAAGCGCCTCGTCGAAAAAAACCTCATCTAAACTGTGGTTTCAGTTTCAAAATGGCGCTTGTTCGAAACAGCGCCATGACGCGATTATGCAAATGAAGTGGGAGATATTTAAATCCTCTCTTCATTTGCACTTTCGAAACATCTAATTTACATCCCTCTGCCGACAGAGGGGTGTAGTTTAGACGTAGCCTAAGTAAACTAAGTTGTCATGGGATAAGAGGAATGGTCTTGTCATGGATCAGTAACTGGTTAAAACACAGGAAACAAAGTGTAGGAATAAATGGTAAGTTTTCAGAATGGAGAGACATAACTAGTGGTGTCCCCCAATGGTCCATATGGGAACCAATCCTGTTCAACCTGTTTATAAATGATCTGCAGAAGGGGGTAAACAGTGAGCTGGCAAAATTTGCAGATGATACTAAGCTGCTCAAGATAGTTAAGGCCAAAACAGACTGTTAAGAGCTTCAAAAAGTTCTCACCAAACTAAGAGTAAGTGGAGACTGAAAGCTTCTTTCGAAAGAAGCTTTTTCAGAAGAGATCTTTTAAAAACTTCTTTTGAAAGAAGAGTCCACACAGCACAAGCGCACCAAAAAAGCGATCTGCTTTTTTAAAGAGAGCATCCACACTGATTGGACGCTCTCTTGCATAAAAGGCCACCCGGAGGCACTTCAGCCAGGGCATTAGGTCAGCAGTGGCTTCCGGGTGCTGTTGCCTAAGGCTATCTGAAATGCGTGCTTAAAGGGACTCCCTTGGACAGCCGTTTCTCAGGTTCTGCTGCGGGCTTGCCTACCTCTATGAGGGACAGCAAAGCTTTAGCAGTGCGTGCTCTGGTTGCCCAGCTTTGTTGGATGCCACGGCTTTTTTTTTTTTTTTTTTTTTTTTTTTTTGCTATGGAGCCAGAACTACCCCTGGGCATGCGATGGCCCCACACAGCCATGCTGCAGGTTCTGCTGCAGCAGTTTGAGCAGACCATCTTGACGATCCTGCCCCAGCTTGACTCAGAGCTCATCTGTGAGCCCCTCTGCCTGGGTGCAGGAGCAATGCCCTTTCACCCGCACCCCACGGTCGAGAGACGATTCTGGAGGCTGGACACCAGTTCCGACTGGTGAGACCAGCTGGTGATGGAGCAGTGGGATGACTAGCAGTGGCTCAACAACTTCCGCATGCACAAGGCCACCTTCTTGGAGCTGTGTGCCTGGCTCGCCCCTGCCCTCCAGAGACACGACACCCACCTGCGGCCCGCCAACCCCCCTCGAGAAGCGGGTCGTAATTGCTGTATGGAAGCTCGCCACCCCCGACAGCTACCGGTCGGTGGGCCACCAGTTCAGCATGGGGGAGTCCACCGTTGGGGTCCTCCTCATGGAGGTAAGGCACTTGGGCTGCAGTCCCTGTGCGGGGGAGAGAGGGGGAGAGTCCTGGAAAAGGGGGACCCTAGGGAAAGGAGTGTGGGGTGTGGAATGGGGGTGGGGGGAAGCCCCGTCCCCGGGGGGGTTGTGCCATCCTGCCCTCACACAGCCCTTGCTGCTGGGTGGACAGCCTCATAGGGGGTGGCTCCTGGGTTATTTGAGGAGAAGAAGGAGGGGGACAAGCATCTCCCAAGGGCTCAGGCACTCCCTCTCTAATTCTATGTTTTGTGTGTTTCTTTGTCTCCTTCTGCAGATTATGTGGGCCATCAACTCCATCCTGATGTGCAGGGTCATCCGCCTCGGAGACCTGGACCTGATCGTGGTCAGATTTGCTGTCCAAACTGCGGAGGAGCAATCGATGGGACCCACATTCCGATCCACGCACCACAGCATCGAGCCACCCAGTACATAAACAGGAAGGGCTATTTCTCCATGGTGCTACAGGTCCTGGTCGACAACCGTGGACAGTTTCTTGTCATTTTTGTTGGGTGGTCGGGCCGGGCACATGATGCCCACATATTCAGGAATTCTAGCCTCTACTACAAGCTGGAGGCTGGCACATTCTTCCCCCAGCGGGACATTCACGTGGGGGATGTGCAGATGCCACTGTGCATCGTCGGAGATGCGGCCTACCCACTAATGCCGTGGCTTATGAAGCCCTACACTGGCCACCTGGACCCCACCAGGGAACAATTCATCGTGCATCTCAACTGGGCCCGCATGCAAGTCGAATGCACCTTTGGACACCTCAAGGCCAGATTTAGGTGCCTCCTGACCCGCCTTGATGTGGGGGAGTGCAACATCTCTGAGGTCGTGGCATGTTGTGTTCTCCACAACACAGTGGGGCGGGACTGAGGCCGGCCAGGCGGGAAGGGCCTTCGAACAGCCACAGACTGCTGCCATCTGCCAGGCCCATCAGGTCGGGGTGTGCATCCGGGAAGCCCTGCGGGAGACTTCCTCTGAAGGATCCCAGTAACTCTCCCCAGGGCCTTTCTAATGTGCCTGTGCCTTGCCCCCCTGTACCTTTCCCACCACAACCCCGCCCTGCCCCCCTTCCCTGTACATTCAATGAAAAAAGCAATTGTGAGCTGAACAACAAAAACGTTGTATATTTTTTTTTAACTAAAAGTAACTGGGGCGGAGGGGGCTGAGAACCTGGATGGGGGAGTGAGGAGGGGGGATCTGGGCAGCGATTGGCAGGTTGTGCAGCTGCAAGTGCCACCTTGGGTCCAGGGACCTCGACAAACTCGGGGTTGGGGGGGCCTGGGACAACAGGGGCAGGCAGGAGGGGGTTGGAGCGGGGTCAGGTCTGGCAGAGGGCACAGGAGGAGGGGGATGGGCATGGCGGGGGGAGTGGGAGTGGGGGGAGCGGGGACAAGAGCCGGGTGTGCCATCACTTCCCAGATGGTGGTACACATGTTTTCGCCCTGCCGCACTAGCTGGCCCTACATGCGATGGCACCACTCGGCATCATCACGGATCTTTTGGGCCAGGGTTTTCTGCATGTCATGCAGGACTGCCATGTGCTCCCTCATGAGGTCCTCGTGCACCGTCCAATGCTTTGGCTCCCCTGGGTTCGGGCAGCTGCCTCAGCGACTGTTGGTCTGGCTGTGGAGGAAAAAAGGGAGAGGTGGTCAGTCATCCATGTGGACATTGTCCCTGAGGCTGTGCCCTCCTCTACGTGCAGCAAGCAACTGTCTTTGGAGCAGGGGATGGTGATGTTGCTCTCCCCACTATGGACAAACAGTCCAGGGAAGTGTCTAGCCACAGTGGGATCCCATGTGTGGGAAAGGGGCCTGGAGTGGCCTGCACCTGGCAGCGCTGTCCGTGGGAGTGGGTGGTGCCTCGCATGTGCAGGCATGCTGGTGTGCAATGTGAGGCACTCCTCGGTCTGTGTGGGGTCGTGCATGTGCCCTTGTGCCCAGCCTGCTTCCGGCAGTGGCTGGTGGGGGTCAGACCTCCCTCACAGGGGTTAGACGTGTGTGGGGCCTCCCCCCAGCCTGTGAGCAGCTGCCTGTGTGTGCTCCGGGGCTGGCTTCTGAGACCACATGGTGCACACTGCCACTGCACGTGCTTGCACGTGCACAAACAGCAGCATGCTGTCCAGGCCAAGCATGCAAGTGACAATCACACCCCATCCTCTCTGAGCCCTCCTCCCCCACCCTGTGTGTGTGACAAAATGAGAGCACTCACTTGATGATCCCTCCCAGGCGTCAGATGATGCCTGGGAGATCTCCAGGGCCTGGGGTACTGGCTCCAGGCTGAGGGTGACATTGCTGCCAGTGTCCTCCTCCTCCTGCAGCTGTTGCTCATCGTTGTTATCGTCCTCCTCCTCAAGGAGCTCTGGGCGGGCGAGAATGGGTGTCTCCAGGCTCGAGGCCACCAGTACGCGTGGGGAAAGGGCTTCCCCAACCCCCAGGATCTGGTGCAGCTCTTTGTAGTAGGGAAAGGATTGGGGTCCTGCCCTGGGGCGAGAGCTGTGCTCCCTGGCCCGGGCGTACCCTTACCGGAGTTCCTTCACCTTGCTCCGTATTTGGTCCGAGGGGCGGGGGTGGTGTCCCCTCTGGGCCAGAGCTTTGGCCATACACCTATAAACGTCTGCATGACACCCCCAGGAGCGGAGATCCTGCATTGTTTCCTCCTTGCCCCCAGCTCGAGGAGGCACAGGATCTCCGCTCTGGACCAGGAGGGCGCCTGGCATTTGGTGCCCCTGGGTGGGTTCTCGGAGCCCTGGTGCTGCTCCCTGTGCGGACCAGAGGAATTGGGGGGCTTGTGGCTTTGCCATGGGTCAGCAGACCTTTAGCTGTCAGAGCCGCACAGTCAGGGTGCTGCTGGAAGGCTGGCTTCCTGCCACAAGGCTTGTCCAGGGTGCCTGCAGCTTTAAGAGCTGGCAGGAGACAGGAGCTATAGAGCCCTTTCAGAAAAGGTGTTCTTTCTCATAGAATGAGCTTTACCAATGTCAGAGAAACCCCTCTGTGCTTTTGATTTTTTTTCCAAAGAATGCAATAGCAGTGTGGGCGTAAGTGAAGTTTTTTCAGAAAAACAGCCGTTTTTCGGAAAAAAACTCTGCAGTCTAGATGCACCCTAAGTGACTTGTCAACAAAATGGCAATTGAAATTTAATGTTGATAAATGTAAACTAATGTATATTTAAAAAATAATCCCAGCCAAACATACAAAATGATGGGGATTTTGGAGTCGTGGATAGTTCTCTGAAAACGTTCACTCAATGTGCAGGGGCAGTCACAAAAGCAAACAGAATGTTAGGAATCGTTAAAAAAGGGATAGAGAATAAGACACAGTACATCTTATTTTCTCTCTATAAAACTATGGACGCCCACATCTTGAATACTACGTACAGATGAGATCTGCTTCATCTCAAAAAAAGATCTATTGGCATTGGAAAAGGTTCAGAAAAGGGCAACAAAAATGATTAGGGTTTGGAACAGGTCCCATGTGAAGAGAGATTAAAAAGACTGGAGCTTTTCACTTTAGAAAAGAGGAAACTAAGAGGACAAATGATAGAGGTCTGTAAAAGCATGATGGGTGTGGAAAAAGTAAATAAGGGAAAGTTATTTACTTGTTACCATAACATAAGAACTAGGAGTCACCAAGGCTACATCTACACTGCACCTCTCTTGCGCAAAAGGCTACGCAAATGAAGTGTGGATTAGCAAATTGCCGTGCGTCATTTGCATAATTAATTAGAGGGCGTTTTTCCACAAGAGACTTGTGCACAAAAAGGAGCTGTGTAGACGGCTCCTTTTTGCGCAAAACCCCCCTCTTGCGCAGGAGCCATTCTTCCTCATTTTTTCAAGAACGGCTCTTGCACAAGAGGGGGTTTTTGTGGGAAAAGGAGCCATCTACACAGCTCCTTTTTGTGCAAAAGGCTCTTGCGCAAAAATGCCCCCTAATTAATTATGCAAATGAAGTGCGGCAATATTCTAATCCACGCTTCATTTGCATAGGCTTTTGTGCAAGAGAGGTGCAGTGTAGACGTAGCCCAAATGAAATTAATAGGTAGCTGGGTTAAAACAAACAAAAAGAAGTTTTTCTTCACATAATGCATGGTCGGTCTGTGGAACTCCTTGCCAGAGGATGTTGCAAAGACCAGGACTTTAACAGGGTTCAAGAAAGAACTAGATACATTCATAGAATCACAGGGCTGGAAGAGATCTCAGGAGGCCATCGAGTCCAGCTCTCTGCCCAAAGCAGGATCAGCCACAACTAAATCATCCCAGCCAGGGATTTGTCAAGCTGAGACTTAAAAACCTTTTAGGGATGGAGATTCCACCACCTCCCTAGGTAACCCCTTCCAGTGCTTCACCGCCCTCCCAGTGAAATAGTTTTTCCAAATATCCAAATTAGACCTCCTCCACTGTAACTTGAGCCCATTGTTCCTTATTCTGCCATCCATCACTACTGAGAACTGCCTCTCTCCATCCTCTTTGGAACCTCCCTTCAGGAAGTTGAAGGCTGCTATCAAATCACCCCTCACTCTTCTCTTCTGCAGACTAAATAAGCCCAAATCCCTCATCTTCTCCTTGTAGGTCAAGTGCTCCAGCCCCCTAATCGTTTTGGTTGTCCTCCGCTGGACTCTCTCCAATGCATCCACATCCTTTCTGTAGTGGGGGGCCCAGAACTGGACACAGTACTCCAGATGTGGCCTCACTAGTGCCGAATAAAGGGGAATAATCACTTCTCTAGATCTGCTGGCAATGTTCCTCCTAATGCACCCTAATATGCCATTAGCCTTCTTGGCTACAAGGGCACACTGTTGACTCATATCCAGCTTCTCATCCACTGTAATCCCCAGGTCCTTTTCTGCTGAACTGCTACTTAGCCAGTCGGTCCCCAGCCTGTAACAATGCTTGGCATTGTTCCGTCCCAAGTGCAGGACTCTACACTTGTCCTTGTTGAACTTCATCAGATTTCTTTTGACCCAATCCTCTAATCTGTCTAGGTCACTCTGGATCCTATCCCTGCCCGCCAACGTATCTACCTCTCCCCCTAGCTTAGTGTCATCTGCAAACTTGCTGAGGGTGCAATCCATCCCCTCATCCAGGTCATTAATGATGATGTTGAATAAAACTGGCCTTTGAACCAATCCTTGGGGCACTCCACTTGAAACCGACCACCAACCAGACATCGAGCACCCAACCAGATCACTACTCGTTGGGCCCGATAATCTAGCCAGCTTTCTATCCACCTTACAGTCCATTTATCCAATCCATATTTCCTTAATGTTCTGGCAAGAATATTGTGGGAGACAATATCAAAAGATTTACTGAAGTCAAGGTATATACCATCCACTGACTTCCCCATGTCTACAGAGCCTCATCATAGAAGCTAGTCAGATTGGTCAGGCATGACTTGAATTTGGTGAATCCATGTTGATTATTCCTAATCACATTCCCCTCTTCCAAGAGCTTCAAAATGGATTCCTTGAGGATCCCCTCCATGATTTTTCCAGGGACTGAGGTAAGGCTGACTGGTCTGTGGTTCCCTGGATTGTCCTTCTTCCCTTTTCTAAAGATGGGCACTACATTTGCCTTTTTCCAGTCATCCGGGATCTCTTCAGATCTCCACAAATTTTCAAAGATAATGGCCAAAGGCTCTTCAATGACATATGTCAACTCCCCTAGTACCCTCAGATGCATTAAATCTGGACACATAGATTTGTGTGTGTCCAGCTTTTCTAAATAGTTCTTAACCTGTTCTTTCTCCACCGAGGGCTGCCCACCTCCTTCCCATACTGCACTACCTAGTGCAGAAGTCTGGGAGCTGACCTTGTCTGTGAAGACAGAGGCAAAAAAAGCATTGAGAACTTCAGCTTTTCTTACATCATCTGTCACTAGGTTATCTCCCTCATCCATTAAAGGCCCCACATGCTCTCTGATCACCCTCTTATTGCTAACATGCCTGTAGAAACCTTTCTTGTTACCCTTCACATCCCTTGCGATTCCGATTGCGCTTTCCCCTTCATGATTACTCCCCTGCATTCTTGAGCAATATATTTATACTCCTCTCTAGTCATCTCTTCAAGTTTCCACTTCTTACAAGCTTCCTTTTTGTGTTCAAGCTCACCAAGGATTTCCCCAGTAAGCCAATCTGGTCGCCTACCATATTTGCTTTTCTTACTGTGCATGAGGATGGTTTGTTCCTGCACCTTCAATAAGGCTTCTTTCCCCTTTATGTTAGCATCCCAGGGAATCCTGCCCATCAGCTCTCTGAGGGAGTCAAAGTCACCTTTCTTGATGTCTGATTTGTGTCCATTTATCCTTTGGTGCAAGACTGGCAGACTTGGCAGACTGGCATTACTGGCACTTGATGGCATATATCACATTAGTAGATGTGCAGGTGGATGAGCCCCTGACGTTGTGGCTTTGTGGTTAGGTCCTGTGATGATGTTGCTTGTATAGATATGTGGACAGAGTTGGCAACAGTGTTTGTTGCAGATAGGTTTCTGGGTTAGTGTTTCCGTGGTGTGCTGTGTGGCTGCTGGTATTTGCTTCAGGTTGGGGGACTGTCTGTAGGTGAGGACTGGCCTGTCTCCCAAGATCTATAAGAGTGAGGGATTATTTTCCAGGACAGGTTGTAGATTGTCAATGATGCACCGGAGGTGTTTTAGCTGGGGGTTGTAGGTGGTAACCAGTGGTGTTCTGTTATTTTCCTTTTTGTGTCTGTCTTGAAGTAAATGACTTCTGGTACTCGTCTGGCTCTACCATACTGTTTCTTCGTGTATGTAGTAGAGTACCTTGTTTTGGTAACATGGTGTTGTTTGTTTGGGTTTGTTATATAGACATGCCACTTTATGCTAGAGAAGGTAAGAACAAAGAAATGCATGTTGCATATGGAATAGAGCAGTGGTTTTCAAACTACAGGTCGTGACCTAGTACTGGGTCATGGAATGTCAGGCACTGGGTCTTGTTGCTGCAGGGTGATCAGGTGACCAGTAGGGGGGCTAAGGCAGCTACATTTCTGTCCTGGCACCACAGACTGCACTGACCCCCAGAAGCGGCCTCCAACAGGTCCGTTTCCTAGGTGTTGGGGGGAAGAGAATGTACAGGGCTCTGTGCACTAGCTCTGCATTCCCATTGGCTGGGTATTTGCTGCTGTCTGCTTCTGTGGTGCAGCATGGTCTGTGTTTCCAGGAGAGACAGGAAGCCTCTGACCGGGAGCTGCTGAGGCTAAGCCCTTCCTGCCCTAGCCCGGACCCCCTGCAAAACTTGAGCCCCCTCCTACATGCCAAAGCTCTTATCCTCAGAGTCCACTGGGTCATGAGAAAAAAAGTTTGAAAACCACTGGAGTAGAGTGTGGTGATGTTTTGAGTGTCTGCATGCACAATCAAACATCATAATGCTTTCCCAAAAATTTAACTTAGCATGTATTCTTTCTTTCTTACTAATTTCTTATTCAAATCAAACTCTCTTGTTTTCAGCATTAGCTTGACATGAGAATGGAAAGTTTTATTAGCATTCTTATCAGTGAAAAACTACAGCCCTTTTTTGAGTTTACTATCATAAGAATAAAATGCTCAACCAAATATACACCCAGATAATATTTCAGAAGTGACACTCGATTTGCAAAATCATAGACAAGGAGATATGAGAAGGAAAGTTATGTGCTGGTTTCAGGATGACTCCATGACAGTAGTTTATTGTGCCCATGGTAGGTATTCCATCTCTAATACCTTTTGTAGATGACATGCACCAGGACTTGCTTATGTACACTCAGTTGTAGATCTCAGAATAATTAATGTAATTTTTGAATTTCCCTTCAATGTAACAAAGTAATTGATAGTACTTCTAAATGATGATGTTTATGCAGTCATAAAGAGGTGTGCTTTGCACTGAAGTCAGCAAAAATTTAGGTTTATTCTAATCCTAATTTATCTTCCGCTGTTCCAAATAAGGATGAGGACTCTTGTTTATAGAGAGATACTTCTGAATCGCTTTGCTTCCTTAGGGTTTTCCTAGTGTATAGTAAAATCCACTTTTTACAGTGACTTCTTATTTTTAATAGACCTTTCACACCTTTTGAATATGAATCTTACACTGCTGTTGAACTTAATGATCAGAAATAGTGTGTACTATGTTCCACAGCTGCAAGATCTCAATCACTCTGCGTATGTGGATTTCCCATGCCTGTTATTCCCATGCCTGTCTCTGTAGTTCTGATTAATTCAGAAGGTACCTGAATGGAATTTCCGGACACCCCCTTTATCCTTAAAACTGAAGAATGTCCATTTAGAATGTATAAATCTTGTATTTGTAATCACTGCAGTGCTGCATATGATGCTGTCCTTGACAGAAATGTGGCTATTAAGAAGCTCAGCCGACCATTTCAGAATCAAACACATGCCAAACGAGCTTACAGGGAGCTGGTCCTCATGAAGTGTGTGAATCATAAAAATGTAAGTTTTCTTATGGGGACCAGGGGGTGTTGTGTGGTTGATTTGTTAGGGGGAAAGTCACATCCTTTCATGCAGTAATGAGATACTTTAACTTATGACTTCTGCTGTTTTAAGTGCTAGCTTCTGACCCATACTACACACTGTAAGAACCCTATTAGGGCTACCCTAACTTTGGTCCTGACACATAGGAGTAAGCATGGCTACTCCCATCCTTGCTCCTTCTACAAAGGAGGTGGGCAGTAAATAGATGGAGCTTTGGCTTCATCCTCTGTTTGCTGGTATTGGCCAGAAGTAAATTACTGCCCTTCCAGGAACGGAACATGGAGGAAGCAGGACAGGGACTGGTATTCACTAGTGCATCTTTTAATCATGCTGCCATCCAGGAGCTACTTCTGTGGAGGTGCAGTGAACACACACCCCTTGCTCAGTGCTCTACATGAAGTCACAATCTAGCCCCTATATTGGCGTATTTGGTTGTAATGCCATTATGAAGTTTCTCTTTATTGATACTCCTGTAAAGAACCTATGGATCACAATGGGAATCTGATATGTTTTTCTTCTATCATGTGAGAAGCTATTACTGATTACTCTATTACTAACCCTTAGGATAGTTTGTACTAATGCTGTGTGACCAGAATCTCTGAAGCAAGATGATACTCTTATTTTTATTAACATGAAGAAATGAACAAAGACAAAAAAAATCTGCTGTCATTCTTAATTCTTCTTACTTCCCCTTGCCTTGTGTATAATCATCTTCTTTAGCATTGTAAGAAATAGCCATCATAAAGGTGTACACTTGCAGTTCCCACATATGTATTCAGTGATTGGAGTGATACGTTTGATACAGTGCCGTGTGGCTTGTGGTTATGGGAGGTATGGGTACCCTATCACAGTGTTTCTGAAAGTGTACCACGGAAACACTTTCAGAAACACTGTAACTGGCTGCCCCAGTTTGTTTATGTACCGGCACCATGGCCACGGAGCCTCGTGGCTCCCATTGGCTCCGTTTCGTCCTTTGCAGCCAAGGGGAGCCGCTTATACCCACATATCTATACAAATGAATTTATTACTGGAGCCAACAATATAAGCTACCAAATCAAAGGCTCATTTAACTGCATATCCAGTAATTTGATCTATGCCATCAAATGCCAGCAATGTCCAACTGCTATATATATTGGACAAACTGGACAATCCTTCCGGGAAAGAATCAATGGACACAAATCAGCTATCCATAAAGGGAACATACAGAAACCTGTTGGGCAACACTTTAATCTACCTGGTTACACTTTAAAAGATCTCCAAGTGGCTGAACATCCTAAACTCAAAACTCTGGTCATCTGAAGAAGTGGGCTATGCCCACGAAAGCTCATGATACTATCTACATGTTTTGTTAGTCTATAAAGTGGCACCAGACTATTTGTTGTTTTTTAAGTTTAAAACTTTTGTTGTTCACAGATGCTTAAAAAGCCCTACCCTCCTAAGTGGCAGTGTGATTGGCTTGTTTGCAGGGGTATGTCTAGACTGCATCCCTCTGTCGGCAGAGGGATGCAAATTAGGCAGGTCGACATTGCAAATGAGGCAGGGATTTAAATATCCTATGCCTAATTTGCATAAAAATGGCCACCGCATTTTGCTGACTCAGCCCTTTGTTGGCAAAAGCAGCAGTCTAGAGGGGGATCTGTTGAGAAAGAAAGCCTTTTTCGACAGGTCCCTTATACCTCCTGCAAGTAGGTTTAGAGCATCTGTCAAAAAAGGCTTTCTTTCTCGACAGATCCCCCTCTAGACTGCTGCTTTTTGCCAACAAAGGGCTGAGTCGGCAAAACGCGGTGGCCATTTTTATGCAAATTAGGTGCAGGATATTTAAATCCCTGCCTCATTTGCAATGTCGACCTGCCTAATCTGCATCCCTCTGCCGACAGAGGGATGCAGTCTAGACATACCCCAGGAGTGCTCTCCTGTCAACAACACAAACCCTGGTCATGGGGATAGAAGTATTTTGTCTGCAAATGTACCAACAAATAGCATTTACATTGCCAGATTTTTAACAGCACAGTTGTATAGTTGTATAGACAAAGTCTGAGGTTCTCCCCTTCTGAGATATGTGTTAGAGGAAGACAGCTGGGAATTAGATTATTTTAATGAAAGAACATCTGTCTCAAAAAAATTAAGGAATGTCCCCAGAATAGAAAGCCATGTGTTTGTGTTTGTGTTCTTCCCTGGGACATAGCCTTAATATATCAATAATGGCCAGTGACTGTCCAAGAACTGACACATTTGTTTGAATTGAGACTGAAATTTGAACCAGCAACTCCAGAATTCACAAGACTAATTCCGTTAGCATTGTGGCTAGTTGCTGTTCATCACCAACTGCTCTCACGCACCCCTTCAAATGCTTCCTGAAAAATAATGGGGCTTTGAAAAATTGTTCTGAAATTTGCCAGCTGCTCACGAGCAACTGTAGTAGTACCTGCCAGTGCAAATTGAACAGTGAAAAACAGATGATACTATGTAATACAGAAGTCCTTCAAAATGTGATCAACTGTATATGTTTATCTTCTACCTCACCCTTTCTTACTCTGCTTTTCAGATTATCAGTTTATTAAATGTCTTCACACCACAGAAATCTCTGGAGGAATTCCAGGATGTGTAAGTAACAAAGGCAGTAATTAACCTAAAGCTTTAGACGGAGATGGGTCCTGGTACTATATAGTGAAGATAAAAATCCCAGACTAATAAAATGGATGAGCTCTTCTAGTGAATTTATCTTGTGGAGATGAAGCTTTAGATTTGAAAATGTAGACTATCTGCCAGTCTATTTTAGGCATTTATAAGACACCAATTACCTTGTATCTAAGTGCTGGAATAGAACATTTGTGCAAAGCATACTAATAGCTGTTCTTCAGACAGATAGGGTTGAGGAATGTGAGCGTTTGTACGGAAGTGTACTTTGTTCCTTTGTTATTGGTTTGCTCAGGAAATGTTGATGGATAAACTCCCTGATATATGTGGGAGTGCATTAAAATGTGGTGATTCACTATGAAATAATTTCCTTCTAAAAGGAATATTTTTCCCTTTCATATTTATTGTGGGATAATCTTTGTGTAAAATTTTCTACCTTGGGAAATAGTGGCAAGCTGTGGAGAATTAATAGAAACTCCACTGAACAACAGCATGGACAGCACTGCCTTACTTTCAGATAGTCATAAGTGTTGCTGTTTTGTCAGCTAAATTGCTTCTGCCTCTCAGTCTGTATATCCTTGTTTCATATTGCAATATCAATACTCACAAAAAGGTTAATAGCTTTGATTGGAGTCAGGCAAGTACTGTCCACATGTCTGCACATTTTGCTGTTCCTTTGCAACAATTTCATTGCTACAGTCTAGTGCAGAGTTGGCGAGCTGATTATATGATTACAGATGAGTCTGAGTCATAAAGCTCAGATATAAATCTAGATCTAGAGTCTTCCCAAAATTTGAAGGAGTTCAGATCTGATGTCTCAGGTTAGGTCCATATCTACTGAAGGACAGAGCTGGCCAGTTAAATGTGTTAACTTACCACTTCTGGAGGGCTGAGTTTAAAATCTGATTAAAACTATCACTCAGTCTTATTTAGCAAAAACACAGTGTACAGTGAAATTAGTTAATAAGCATTAAAGTCTCATGAGATCACCTAATTTTATAAACACTTCAAACAAGTTTATTGTGGTAATATATTTACACCCTCCACCTCTTTCATTAGCCTGTTGATCTCTGGGAGCAATCTTCTGGTTCCATTGGGATCACCATTTCTCATAAGGATTAAAAGCCAAGAAAAGGCTTGCTGTTTGGTGCACATGGTCCTTTCATACTGATGTCAGTATGTTTGGATATCCTGCTGTCTTGTGTGCCCATGCTGAACACAGTCACTGTACTGTGGAATGTGCCAGGTAATCCCTGATATTTCAAGAATGCCAATGGGAAGTTCTTAGAATGGTGACAGTGTAGCAGGTGCAGGGAGAGACAAATCACAGAATGGGTTTTGTATTACTGAGCTCTATACTGGGGCTTAGGTGAATGGCCAGTTCAAAATCTTTTCCCCATCTGTATTACCATATCATAGTGGAAATAAAATAGAAACAGACTGTGAAGAGAGAGAAGTAAATGTTGATGATTGTACAAAAAATACTGGAAGCTCCCTGGCTGTGCAGGCAATAACTGTATGACTTAACTCTCCTATCTAGTTACCTAGTAATGGAGTTGATGGATGCTAATTTATGCCAGGTGATTCAGATGGAATTAGACCATGAGCGAATGTCTTATCTGCTCTACCAAATGCTGTGTGGGATCAAGCACCTTCACTCTGCAGGAATCATTCACAGGGTAAGGGGACCGCACTTTGAAGAACAAGATAGTTTTGTTGTTGTTAAGGATTTTGGTCAAGTCAACATGCAAATTTTATGATTCAGCCCCTTCATTAATACCCAGCGTTCTCAATGTAAATATTGAGACTTATCTGTCATTAGCCTTCATCTCTGGCAATTTAGCTGCATGGTTGTAGACAAGGAATGAGGACATTCATCAATTTAATAAACAAAAACAAGGGAATGAGCCATAGGCGGTGTACGACACCTAAGTGATTAATATTATTGGGGAAGGTGGCAATAAGTGAATTTTCTTCTTAAACTACTGCTGATTATATGCAGGCTGACAGCTTAATGTAGCCCAGAAATATTATAAACTGTTGTCCATGTATCGTTTGGTGGAGTCCCATGCAGAACTGTCTAGTCACGTGTAAATGGTTCTCCCCATTGTTTTAATTTGCCTAAATGCATGAAAAGACTATAAAACATAAGTTAAGTGTGCCCCTAATGTTGTTTTTCCATGTAAGCAATTGCTGTAGCTGCCACAGAAATGAATGAGAAGACGGCCTATGCAATTGTTGGTAGTAGATTACATAGTCCATACAATTGTGAACAGGGTGGGAGGTGGTCCAGCTGACTCTGAATACGTGGAAAAAAGTCCGAGAGACAACCTGTCTCTCAAGATGTGGCCCATACTATGAAAATAGCCTGGGAACCTGTGCTCAACCCCCTCCCACCAGTAATTTTATGGCTCTTGAATGAAAGGAAGGAAAGACTGCTGACAAGATTTTCAGGTTGAATGTTACGTCATAAAATACAAAGACTTTTGTTCCTAAAACATACTGGGCTACGTCTACACTGGCATGATCTTGCTCAAGAACTCTTTTGCAGAAGAGTTCTTGTGCAAAAACTCTTCTAGAAGAGAGCGTCTACACTGGCATATGCTTTTGCACAAGAGATGTGCTTTTGCTCGAGAGCATCCATGCCAGTGTAGACGCTCTCTTGCGCAAGAAAGCTTTGATGGCCCTTTTAACCATAGGGCTTTCTTGCGCAAGAAATTCATGTTGCCTGTCTACACTGGCCTCTTGCACAAGAACAGTTGCGCAAGAGGGCTTATTCCTGAGCGGGAGCATCGGAGTTCTTGCGCAAGAAGCACTGATTTCATACATTAGAACGTCAGTGTACTTGCGCAAGAACTCGCGGCCAGTGTAGACAGGCAGCAAGTTTTTGCGCAAAAGCGGCTGCTTTTGCACAAGATCGCACCAATGTAGACACAGCCACTATGTATAGAGGCAGTAATATGTTTGGCATTTATAGTTGCCGTAATGTACCAATTAAAGAATGGTTCAGGTTGTTTTTGTAAATAAAATACCCACATGGAGCTGCATATACAGTTTATGATGGTTCCAGCTATTGGAGCACATTGGGCATTGTCCTGCTCAGAATAAAGCATAAAATAAAATAAATATTTCATCATCTTGATTCTATAAGTCTTTTAGAGGCATTAATTCAACAACAGAATACTTCCATTATCCAGAGGAAAATACTCCTGGGCCAGAAGGGACCAAGGTGGTCATCTACTTTGACCTCCTGTGTAACATAGGCTATAGAACTCCCCAAAAGAATTCCTTTTGAACTACAACTTATCTTTAACACATCTTGATATAAAAATTATCACTGATGTAGAATCCACCAGGATCAATATTATTTCAATGGTTAATGACCATCACTATTAAAAATGAATGCCTTTTTTCCAGTCAGAATTTAGCTAGCTTGAGCTTCTAGCCATTGAGTCTTGTTATATTTTTGTCTGCTAAATTGAGGAGCCTGTTATTAAGTATTTATGGCTCATATAAGTACTTGATGTACTGTGATCAACTCATCCCTCAGTCTTCTCTTTGTTAAGTGAAAGAGATTGAGTCCCTTCAGTCTGTCAATAAGAGACATGTTTTCTAATGCTTTAATCATTCCTTGACTTCTCTGAAATTTCTCCAGTTTAGCAACATCCTTTTGATGGTAGCAAGCTGCATGAAGGCCCTGGACTGAACCAGTACAGTGCACATTCTGATAGGGGTGCCAGATCAATAACAGGATTCAGAGACATGCTAAAAACTGTCTTCCATGAATTGCTGCACATGCAAAGAGCAGCAAAGTGTTTAGAGGTTCACCTGAAGCATTGATCCAGATTGCATCGCCTTCCTAGATGGCAGACATGTCTGTTTTCATTTGTCTCTCTTGCAGGATTTAAAACCAAGTAATATTGTGGTAAAATCTGATTGCACATTGAAGATTCTGGATTTTGGACTGGCCAGAACTGCAGGCACCAGCTTCATGATGACTCCCTATGTGGTCACACGATATTATAGAGCTCCGGAGGTCATCTTGGGAATGGGCTACAAGGAGAATGGTAGGGCTGTACCTCAATAGCAAAGACAATGTGACATGAAGGGCAAGGGCTACTTTTACAATTTATGGGCACTAGGAGAGGTAAATACTAGCAGTAAAGAACATCTTGAATGTAAAAACCAAAGTCATGTTAGATCTGAATTTTTCATTATGATGATTAGACTGCAATAACTAATGGTACTTGGGGGGTTGCAGTTTGCATTGAATTGAAACGTGGTATTGCAGAGTAACAACAAATCCTTTGCCTCACTGAGCAGCTAAAAAAGCCTTTTCTGATTAACATGTCTTCCAAAAATGCTGTTATGACCAAGAAACAATGTGGGAACCATTAGGAGTGATGAAATAATCTAAAGCCAGCTCTTGTGAATCTCAGACCTCTTCTAGTGAGGAGGAAAGAAGAAAAAGGGACCAAGCCAAATCTGGAATCCAAACATTCCTAGATATTTCAAGATCCAGATCCAGATTTGAATCTCCTGAATGGCTTCTCTCTGTATAATAGGCTGAACTAAAATCCCAGACTCTAATAACCCACTGCTAGAGTGTACAACATCTAGATCAGCTTGAGCTCATTTTTAGTGGAAAGAGAATGGAGGAAGAGAAGGAAATTGAACTATTTTTCTGTTGTTTTGGTTGCATGTACCCCCCTAGTAGTAGCTAGAGGGCTCTGCTGTGAAAAACCTACAGTGGCATGTATCTTTCTGTCCCTGGACAGGTTTTTGGTTTCAGGTAGGGCTACCATATAACACAGGAGCCTATAAAAAGAGCTCATTATACGAGGGCTAAAGGGAACACTTTATTGAATACATACATAGTTCTTGTTCTATAATATTATTCTAGACTATAACTAGATGGTAGGCAGACCTGGTTGAAAAGAAGAATAGGAAATCTAGTGTAGAAGCTATCTGCTGCCAGAGCAATCTCCCTGTTAGATGAAGAGATCTTTTCCATGACAAATGTAATGTGAAAGTAGAAGCTCAAAACTGTTTTATTTTAAGTTGGAGAATGCAGTAGAATGTGAAGTAAATAGCTGAGCATTCTTCAGCAGACAATGATATGGTTTGTTTTTTTAGATGGATTTCTTTACTCAAGCAGTAATACAAGTGTGCTCACAACACACTCGTAAGCTATTTCATTACACAAATTGTTGGTAATATTAATGGATTCTCAAAGTGGGTTTTAATGCTGTAATAATTAGGAAAAATGAACGTAAGTGCTAAATATGCTGCACCTTAGCATTATGATAAACTGAGTACCTCCAAAAATCTTAATTAGTATCAACATGCATGTTGTCATTCCCTAACCCAGATATTTGGTTCTTTTTATTACCCTGCCCTCCCAAAAGAGCTCAGGCTTTGTGTGATTCTCTCAAAGAATGGGATTGTTAATGTGTTTGCTGTTGTATTTGTGGTTTCACGCTGATATGAATCTTGGCAAAGTTTGGGGCACTTTTGTAATCAAGTGAAAGATTTGCTGAGGTGCTCAGAATGTGTGCAGTCCTCAACGGGGCTGATTGAGTGTCCTAGAAGTTAATAGAGAGATCCCCATTCATGGGCAATGGATCAGGTTTAAAGTGAGTAAGGAGTTTTTCTCTTTCAGTTGAACAAGCTAAAATAGGCAAACATTTTACATTTGGAAAATATTGAATAAAGAAAATACAGCTCAGCAAATCTGAGGAGCACTAGGGCCCTGAAGTCAGTGGTGGGAAAAATTGTTCTCTGCACTGCTGCTCAGGCCTTTGCTGAGATACCACGTGAGCCCTTTTCCTCCCCAGTTTGTATGCTGACTATGAAGATTGTTCACTGCTTTCATTTTCTCTCTGCACCTAGTTGGCTAACGATGCATAATTAGCACCATTTTGTTACACTTTCCTTGGAAGGAATGAAAACTACCACAAAGATGAAAACTCTAACCCTATCTCAGGCATGCTTTAGCTGTCCTGTGCACCCACTTACCTCTACCCTCCTTTCCCAGGTTAAACACTTCACCCTTGTTTTGTTTTACCAACAAGAATAAAACGTTTTGGTTGGTTTGGTTTTTTATTT
The DNA here is from genome assembly GCA_019425775.1 of Rafetus swinhoei. Taxonomy (NCBI): domain Eukaryota; kingdom Metazoa; phylum Chordata; order Testudines; family Trionychidae; genus Rafetus; species Rafetus swinhoei. The sequence goes on from CM033449.1 coordinate 123,938,765, forward strand.
CCTTTTTAAAAGGAGTAAATGGGAGAAGAAAAAGAGGAGAAACTGGTTTTATAGACCAAAAACTTACCGTAAAACAAGGATTCAAAAGTGGGAAAATATGGTAGTTTCTTGAAAATTATTTTTTCTTCACTATTTGGAGTGCTGATCTTTTCTTTCTGTGAATGGTTTATGATCAAGTATCTGTCTTTTCCCTTCACGTGTACAATTTCAAGGAAAAACCCCTATGCATACCAAACAAATGAACAATGCACACTGCATCCAGTACATGAAGGCAGGATGGGAAGTATAGAAACCTTCATAGAATATGATGGTATTCAGTCTATGCATCATTCTGCCCTTCAGTACCTATAAAGTATCCAGGATAGGGAGCGTGTGCCTGACTTTGAGTTCTTTCCCTACATAGAGCTGGCCCCAAGAAGGAGGTGATTCCAGGTGATCACTATCTTTTTTTTAAAATAAAGATTTATTTGTATTGTATTTTCCCTCCGACTAAGTGCAGTTTGTCCATGCAGACAGCACAGCTGTATATCTCTATTTTATGTTCTGGCTAGCTTTGTGCCTTTTTAGCATGTGGGTTCCACACAATCTCAGGGACAGGATAAGGGGAAAATGAGAGAGCTCCCTTTTGAGTTCATGCCTTTGTTTTTCACTTGTCATAGAAAGCATAGCAGTAAACCTTCTACTAAAATCCTCTGGGTGTTTTAATATAGATCAGACACACTTTCAGCTGATCAGTTTCCAACACATGAAGCCTAATTATAAGTCCTTTGTGTCCAGATGACTTTTTCATGTTTCTTGAATCAGAAAGAGACTCTATTGACAAACCTCTGTTGGTTTTCCTGTGAAAAAGGTGCATATTTTGATTTTAGCTAATGTAACAAAAGCTCTGACAATGCTGATATTTCAAATATTTTTCCAATTGTACTGAGCCTGATGGTGCTTTTATTTATTTACTTATTTTAGCATTTGGTATGAGGAGAATAATTGTACTTATTCTGATCAACCTGCTCTTTTTCCCCTCCTTTAGGAGTGAAGTGACTTAGTTAACTTTGCTTTTTCCCCCCTACACTTCCCTGTCTCTGCTGTTCTAGTGGATATATGGTCTGTGGGATGCATTATGGGAGAAATGGTTCGCCACAAAATCCTCTTTCCGGGAAGGGACTGTATCCTTGTGCCATTTGCTGCAGCTTATTATTCTCCTCCACCCCATCTCCCTTTAAACATATAATGTATATTCCAGGACTGCATGGATAAAAGCAAAAAGTTGAATCTAAGAGGCATGCATAATTCTGAGTAGAAATAATCCAATTCATTAAATGAACAAAAAATAAAGAAACAAAGTTGAAAAACAGATACTGAATTATTTCATTCCAATCTCCATCTTTTATTATTATTTTTAACCTTTTAGTCCTGTTTTATGTAAAAAGTGTATATGCCATGCTAACAGAAGAGAATACAGAAAACAAATGGAATGATCACAAGCTTGTTAGCATTCCTTATTGATTACCCTTTCACGTAAAATAAAATAAAACCCTATCTTGGGCCAGCTAATCCTATAAATCTGTTTTTCTGCTTCACTATTTGGAAATGGTAACTTCATGATGTTTGTGGTGACATCATAATCTTTTGCTCGCTAATGCATCATTGAGATGGATTCATCTCAATGTTGTATGGGCTCAAAGTTAAGTCTATACAACATTATTTTTCCAAATTTTTTGACTTGTCCACTTTAAAACAACCGTATATCTAGTGTGCTCTCCAAATTTGCCTGAAATCGGATTCCTGTTTATTTGAAAATGGACTTTCCTTCAATTGCATGAGGCCTGTGTCCCTCTCTGTCTTAATCATCTAGCCTAGATAATATTCTTTTTACCACCTCTGAGGTGGTGAAAGTAATATTAGAAAATTAAAACAGAAGAGGAGATGAGTACTTAGCTTTTGACTTGGCAAAGGCCGAGCCAGAGGATCTGCCTGAGATATGTGGGAAATGTATTTGTGCCCATTGGAATAAAAAATGCAATAGCATGACACACATGTTTCATTTTCCTAAAAAATGGGAATTAATTATGACAGATTGGCAGAAGGACACCATAAAAATCTGGCATTAGAAGACACTGGCAGAATGGATAACAAGCTTATTTTTAGAGACTTAAGTCATAGGCACTAATCATTTTTTTGCTGGCTCTCAGTTGATTCATGTAGTGTTTAACAAAGTTATGTACAGACCTTGCAACTGGATTTATGTGAAAGGAGCCTTATGGATCCCACCCAAAGCCCAAGGCAAACTGTGGGATAGTCCTAGTATTTTATACCATTGGGAACCCCCCCCCCCAGGTATTTTATTGTTACCCTTTCAAAGCCAGTATTAATTACCCTACTTTTTGGGGGTGGAGTGGGGAGAGAACTGTTTTGTCAGGTGGGGGGGGGGGGTGCAGGGTATAAACTCATTCCCAAGATATTTATTTGTTAATTGATCTGAACCAAAAAACAGGGTCAGAAAGCCTAGATTGTGTTTGTGTCTAAGGTTCCTTTTTTTCCTCTCTCCCCCTGTTTAAATGCAGAGGTCCAATTAGCATTCTCATTATAGTAAGCCACTGAAAAGCACTTATTCAGCAGCAGAAATATCACTGAGAGCCTTCTTGACAAAACTTTTCTTGTAGCATCTTAGGGCTTTTCTGATGAAATTCAGCCCTCCAGCTGAAAGGAGGGGTCTCTCTATATAAAAGTATAAATCTTAATTTCTTTGTAATTGCTAAAGGGAATGGCTGTGGTTGTTCTTTCAAAAGATTGAGAGCTGCTGGCAAGTTTGAAGGAAAGGCTTATCTAGGCATCCCAAAGCAGAATAACCGTTCAATTGGGTCTATTGGGCATGGAAATTAAAGTATACAGAGGACAGTTTGCTGACTAATGGATGTTTATTATCAATGATCTGTTTGTAGGTAATGTCGTAAAAAATCCTAAATTCTACGTAGAAGTCAGCATAATATTCTCATCCCAATGGCTATGGGCATATGCACATGACTTCAGTTAGCACTAATGCAAGTTATGCATCAGAATGAGACTACATCTCAGAGATTTATTGCCAAATGTAATAATCAAAATTAGGAAATCTCATAAGAGAGAAATCCAGCTTTTGACTTAGTTTCAGCATGAGTTGCAGACCAAAATGTCTCAGAAAACTGTATCTAATCAAATCCTAGGTTCTTCCTCAGTTTTTACTCAGTTCTTACTCCTAATTAAGCCAGTAAGCTTGAATAAGGACTTTATCCTAATGTCCTTACTTTTTTTTTAATATATAGTCAAATTTCAACACTTGGACACTGCCAAAAGTAAGCAGAACTTCTGAAACCTCTAGTTGTTTGGCAACTCTAGTCTCAAGTCTTGCTAATGATGTGTACAAAATCTCATAAGATTTCAGTTCAATGATCGGAAATGCACTTTATGTACTATGTAATGGAAGGAAAACATGAAACATTACGTGAACTCAGTTATTTTGAAATGAGAAAATGGCATGCTGAAATCCAGACTGGCAATCACACAATCATCCACACAAACATCCTTCAAAGATTATTTGTTGAAATACTAATTTTTTATGTGGATTTTTTTAAATTTCCCAATGTTGGAACATTTATTTTTTAGAGTAGGAAAGTGATACAGTTTATTTCTTGCATGAAAATGGCTCTAGTATGGAGAGGGGTATGTGTGTATGAGGTTCATGGTCAGATTTTTTGGAAGAGCTTCACTCCCGTTTAAGCATTTCAAATGAAGAAGCCAATTTTGCAAAGTACTCAGGATCCAGCAGATCCTACTGAGAATAGTGAGTAAGGCTAAGATGATTATGTCGTGGAGCTCACAGAAATCATGCAATCCCTGTCTTCCTGTGACCTCTGTGACATGGGGGGGAAGAAGAAGGCACTGCTGACCAGCTGCTGCTGGTAGCAGGGGACCCTGCAGCAGCCTAGCCTCTGGTGGTGGTGGTGGGACCCTCCGCAATTGACCGGCTTTTGCCATGAGTGGCAACCTAAGTTCCCCCAATTTCAGAGCCTACATCCCCAGCCAGAACCCTTGTGCCCCAGCCATGAGCCCCCTCCTGCACTCAAAAACCCTTTGGCCCCACTCCCCGCCATATGAATTTTATGTGCCCCAATATGAAGGTGATGTGTCGCAAATTACCTCCTCATTGGTACACATAAGAAAATGAATTCTGCTTAGGGGTGGAAAAAAGTAGAGGGAAAACTCGCTGTGACATCTGAGCTGCCCAGCCACCACCTGTAACCACCTCAAGCAGCTGGGGCCCCCTGCAGCTCTTAGCCACTGCCAGCAGCAGAGGTATCCTGGACCTGCTCAACAGACGCAGGTGAGGGAGGGACCAGAGTTTCTCAGTGGCCAGGGACAACTGTTCCCCTGCAACTCCCAGCATTACAAGGTATATGGGGACGCCCCCCCTCCAACTGCAGCCTCGCAGGGTGTCAAGGAGACTCTTCCCAGCTACGAATGGGGTCCCTGCAACTCCCACCCTCTGTAGGGGACAGCAGAGTAATGGGCCCTCCTTCCTCCCCATTTTGTCAGGGATTTTATTAACTTTACTTTTATATATTTACTTCTACAGGAATATACAATAGAACCTCAGAGCTATGAACGCAACGGAGGGTGTTCATCACTCTGAAAAACACGGTTGTTCTTTCAAAAGCTGACAACTGAATATTGACATAATACTTTGAAACTTTATTCCGGAAAAGTAAAATGCTGCTTTCTTAGTAGCTTACATTTAACACACTACTGTATTGTATTTGGATGGGGTTTTTTGGTCTCTGCTGTTGCCTGATCATGGTGTTGTAAGGTGGGTGCGCCGAGTGCTAAAGGAACACTTTTGGGCTAGATTTAACATGTCAGTATTCCTTGTGCAATAGGGCTAGGCGAGGTGTAGCTGCACATGCCCATGAGGACAGGCCCGCCGACAGGTGCAGCAAAGGTCTAGGTGCCCTAGGGTCTGGAGATTTAAAGGGGTCTGGGACTCCCAGCTACTGCCACTGCTACTGCAACAGTGGTTGTGGGTGTTGCCCCAGAACCTTTAAATCACCACTGGAGCACCACCCTGTGCATTCCAGGCAGTGCTAAGGGCTGGAGGAAGGACCAGCCCCGTGCTACGGGCGCCTGTACCTAGCCCCACCCCTTCTGCCCAAGGCCTTTCCCCTTCTGGGAGCACAGAGCTGTCCATCTTGCCCAGGGGTCCACAGAGGCTGTTGGTGTCCCCGCATGAGGAGCACAGGAAAGGAATCTTGGAACCACGCTCTGGAGAGAACACAGGGCGTGAGGCGTGATACGCTCCCCTTTATGCCCATGTGTGGTAATGTAGGCGCTCCCACAGTCAGGCCTTTTGTTAGTCTCTTGTGGATCTACTGTAGATAAACTGTCACTGTTTAACTATGGTGAGCATAATCTGTTCTGGATTCCCAGGAGGTGATTGCTTTTCTGTACCTTGCTGAATCAAGGTTTTAGATTAGAATATGGTTTAGATTTGCTGGTATCCTGACAAATGAACATGCTAGAATTCATCATTATTTGTATTAAACTCAGAAGCCCTAAAGTAATTTTTTGTGTGTTTCAAATTCCCTTAGACTTTCAGATGTCATTTGCAGAGCAGGGAGATAAAATGACTGCGCATCAATGAATGTATAGTATCAGAGAGGTAGCTGTGTTAGTCTGAATCTCCATAAACAATGAGGAGTCCTGTGGCACCTCATAGACTAACAGATATATTGGAGCATAAGCTTTCGTGGGCAAAGACTTGACATGCATCTGACGAAGTGGGTCTTTGCCCACGAAAGCTTATGCTCCAATAAATCTGTTAGTCTATGAGGTGCCACAGGACTTCTCGTTGTTAATGAATGTATAGTATCTCTAGTGAGAAAGAGAGAGAACTTTAAACATGTTAGGAAAATTGCAGAATTAATACTGTACCAAATAAAATACATTTGCATGAATCAAATCACCTGATAAAATGTATAATACTTTTTACAATACAGGCATACATTTTTATAGGGTGAATGTTCTGAAACCTTTTTTTGTAACTTTCTACCATATTTTTAAGGGAAATTTATTGAGGGAAACTGTCAAAGCAAGTTGTCTGAAGCCCTTTGCTTGATGGCAACATAATTATTGAGCTCGGAGATAAATATAGTCTTCTCACAGACTTAATTTAGCTAAATTGCCATATAGTCACCTGGGGAACAGTGTGCACTGTGCTGCTTAGGAAGAATCCAGACAATCTACAAATGAAGTAATGGAGTTCATAAGTAATGGAGTTCTGTACTATTCCACAGAAGGAATGGTTTGGAAACATAACATTCTATTTATTCATGTTTAAGCTATATAGTTTTGTCATGCATCTCTTCCATGCTATAGGAAATACATGTGATACACCATAACCTAATTTGACAGCACACAAAAACTATAAACTTGAGAAATTCACTGAGTCACATACTTTTTTAAATCGGAGTAACTCCAATGCACATTTTCATCCCAACTGTCATTCTGTCATGATTGTGATTGTATTAGGGTCTGATTATGTGAGGCCCCAAGTTTCCAATCACAGGTGCTGAGTGGGGTTTGAGGAGATTTAATAGCATCCACAAAGTGCTTAATCCTTTGCTGAATCAGTCTCCTAGGGTGTGTCTAGTCTACATGGCTCCGTCAACAGAGCCATGTAGATGAGTTTACTCGGCAAAGGGAAATGAAGCGGTGATTTAAATATTCGCCGCTTCATTTACAATAAAATGGCCACCGCGCTGTGCTGATCGAGGCTTAAAGGATCTGATGACAAAGGGTTCTGGGGTTTGCAGATCCCCGTCTAGACTACTGCGCTGTGCCAACAATCAGCTGATCGGCACAGCGCGGTGGCCATTTTGATGTAAATGAAGCGGCAATTATTTAAATCGCCACTTCATTTCCCTTTGCCGAGTAAACTCATCTACATGGCTCCATCGACGGAGCCATGTAGTCTAGGCACACCCCTAGGATCTTATTTACCCCGGCCAGAGAGCCAGTAGAGGTCTTTTTTGTAGACTTTTTGAGTAGTCTATAGTCCAGGCACTGGCCCTTTGTCCTGGAGTGATTTTCATCCCAGTGATTAATTAGAGTCTAAAAAGCAGCTTCAAAGTCCAGTAGATCAGCAAATATAGCATATATATGGGCAAACCTCAAAAGGGTCAGAGTTCAGATTCAGTTTGAATAAGCATCCAAATTTTTAGCCACTTCTATGAATTATCTGAACCATTTGAGACTGTAGAATTTTGCTGGAAATCTAATAACAGCTTTCTTGCGGTATTGCTAGTACATCTGCTTCATTTTCCAGTTGAGGCTGCGTGGTATCTCACAGAAGGCTTTGAGCATTTTGTAGACTTGGGTCCTTTTAAGGCTGTATCATGAGGAAGGGGACAGGTAAGAGGAAGAGGCAATTATACAGTGTACAGTCTTCGTCTTCCTGGAGAGGCATAAGGATCTTGCGCAAAACGGGGTTTAGCTCAAAAAAAAAAAGTCCACACTGCTTCTTTTTGCGCAAAAACCCCTTTCACAAAAAGAAACGGCAGAAAATGTGCTAATGAGATCACAACCTATGCTAATGAGTCCCTCATTAACATATTTTCTGCCGAAAGAACTTGCAGTGAAGACATAGCCAAATGGACTTGGAGATCAGTATTTTACAAATGAAGGAGATTGTGGAAGTACTGGTAAATTTTGACTATTTTTGTTAATTTTTCTGTGTTTTATTTCAGTGTACATTATTAATGTTTAAATAGCCAGGTGCCAGAAAGGAAACAGGCTGTGGTGGAAAATTACTCAGAAGAAGTGAGGTTAGATGGAAGAGAACAAAATAATTTAATGTGCAGGCAGTAAACACAGAGGAAAGCATGAAAAAGGCACAGAGTTGTGAATTGGAGAAGGGAATGAATAGGACATTATGAGGCTGGGGTGAGCATAATGGAGAGTCCGTGAACGAATGAACATTAGGTTGCCAGGTCTCCGGTTTTGAACCCGACAGTCCAGTATTTGAGCTTTCTGTTCGGTAAACAAATTGAGAAAATATAAATGTCCGGTATTTTCTAAATAAGATGTAATGTAGATTGTGATGTAATTTCAAGTGTGTCCGGTATTTTTGTTGAAACCATCTGGGAACCCTAATTGAAAGTAAAGATATCAGGGAGGATAGAGTTATATGGAGCCATGAAGTTAAGGACCAGGCAGGAGTTTGCACTTGATTAAGAAAGATCCTGGGAGCCAGTGACGAGATTCAAAGAGGGCAAGAGAGGAAGACATGTGAGGCAAGCCTGTAAATGGGCTGAAGTTTAGAGAGCAGCAGGGAGGAGGTTCTTATTCTTTTCTAAACCATTTTGCCCATTCCTATCAATATATCAAATGCTTCGCCTTTCCAGGGGGCATTGCCTTTCCAGCTGAGTGAGTTGGGCTCTGGAGTGCAGTGAGTTCTGACCCAACACCCTGAATAATGAGAATTTTTAAAATTATTTCTCTTTGTTGTTAGTTTTTAAAAATAGCCCTCGCGTATTGCATTGTGGTTATAACATGCGAGTGAGTGCACAGTTACGGCACCTGTCTTTCAGATGTACCCAAATTACTATCAGCCTGTCCCACTCTACTGAGGACTGTAATGGGTTTTCCCTCTGAAAGTTTCAAGTAAACAGCTGGGTTCAGTTCTGTTGCTGGGGGACCATAGCCTCTAATAAGTATGAAGAGCTGGAGAAGTATTTCCCAGCAGAACTCTTTCAAAATGAACCCCTTTAAAATGGGCTGGGACAGGTAACCTCAGTGCTGACTAGCATGTTCAGACTTCCTTCGAATCTTCCCAGAGTTCAGACCTCAGCCCTTCTGTGAAATAGGCTTGGGATGTTAAATATTCTGGACTGTCGGCATGTAAATGAGCACAGCAAGGATCACATTTTACTTTGGATATCCTACATCCAGCAGTGCTACAACACATAGCTTTTCAAAGCAGTCTGTTTCCAGTTCTCAGTGGACAGATATCTGCACCATTAAAATATAAGCTATCAGGAATGGCACTAAATTGGCCATTTTGGCAGAGGTGGAATGAAAGGTAGAGTATAAAGCAGTGGGTTTTCAAACTTTTTTTCTCATGACCCACTTCAAGAAAATTATTGATGCCCATGACCCAACACAATTTCACTAGAGTGTGGGCTCCGGAGTGAGGCTGATGATAACTTTGGGGCATAGGAGGAGACTTCAGCTTTGGGGGGTCAGGGCTGGGGCAGGAGGGGTTTACCTTCAGTGGCTCCTGGTCAGCGGTGCAGTGAGGGTGCTAAGGCAGCTTCCTGTCTCTCCTGGCACTGCAGACCATGCTGTGCCCCCAAAGCAGCCAGCAGCAGGTTCCCAGCCAATGGGAGTTCAGAGCTAGTGCTCGGGGCAGAGGCTGTGCGCAGAGCCCTGTGCGCTTACCCCTCCCCGCAGAAGCCAGGCCTGCTGCTGGCCGCTTCAGGGGCACAGCGCACACTGCAGTACCAGGACAGGCAGGTCACCTGATCACTGATCACTTCAACCCCCTACAGCAACGAGACCCAGTACTGGGTCTCGACCTGTTGTTTGAAAACCATTGGTATAAAGCAGCCTCCTGTCCCTTGCAGTGGTTCCTTTCTATATCAGAGCTAAGGCACACTGGCTTGGCAATGCGGGGAAAACTTGTACAGTTGCTTCCTGTTCTGTACCTGTAGTGAAGAACTGAAAACTCCAGACCGGGAGACTGAAGTGGGACAGGTTTTTGTGAACACAACATTCACACTCTCTCCTCTTGCCAGTTGTAAAAAATGTAAAGCCATTGACATCAGTGGAGTTAGTCTTGAGTAACACAGGACTAAATTAAATTTAGGATTAATATTTAAATCTCTTTAAATATGCATGTTTGTATAGAGCCTAGAACTGGAGCATTAGTTCCTAATTAAGGCTTCTGGGCAATATTGTCTATAAATAACAATGAGGTCTTCAGCCTCCAGCTCCTAATGACTATTTAACCTATATACTGCAAATTTGGGGTCTAATTAGAGGTTTTAAGATCTGTTTATGAAAGAGAAAAAGGAAGCAAGAGAAACTACATATCTTTTCTCTGCAGACATTGAGTCAGATCCCAACGTTCTTGCCCAGTATGTTTGACTTTGGAAATGTTCTAGGATTTTCCTTCACAAAACTTCACAAGAAATGTATAACTGAGTTCTTCCATGATTGGCTTACAGTATGAAAAGAGTTTTCTGTTAAACCATTAGAGGATTTTTCCATAGATATTTTTAATGAATACTTTGCAAAAATAATATCATAAGGCAGACATTTCTTAAGATAACAAATGTATTAATGGACACACAACTGTTTGCGTTATCTTTTTCTGATTTTTTTTGCATGTCATTTAGCTTGTTGCAATGGGAGCAGCAGTGATTTGCTTATTGCTACCAAGCAGCAGCCATTTTTTGAGATGGTAAAGCGTCTCATATGCTAAGTAAAACACAGAACCTTCAAAGTTTGTTTTCCGTAGAAATCAAATCCACTTTAAGCCACTGTTACAAAATCAGAGTCTGCATTGAATCTTAAGAAGGAGTGAAGCAAACCACATGACACAGGTCTCTCGCCACACAGGTCCTGAACAGCAATTTTTGTGTCTGCTATGGAATATCATAGAAAGAGCTTGGCAGATGCAGTTCAGTTTCAGGATTTGCTCGTCCTCTGGCAATAACAAGGAGAAGAGCACCAATTTAATTACACTTTAGACTTCAAGGGCCTGATTCTGATATCATTTATGTCATTGTAAATCATGTGTAATTTCCTTAAAGCCAATTCAGTTGCACCAGTGTACAGAGGAGGGGAATCAGGCCTTTTTATTGCTCTGAATTTCAGCCCAGAATGGCCCACTTAGTGCTTTGTATCATAGCTGTTCCATTATAAAGTTAGCATTTCCTATTGTGCAGAATGAAAATCTTATGAGATTCTCAAGAAGTGGATACCCACTCTGAACTAGAGGCTTTGTTGAGATTCAATGGAAGCGAGCCAACAGACTCCAAAGCATGCATTATTTAAGCTGAATGATCTCAACACATTTTATTCACATTTCTGAATGAGAGGTGGATCTGTTTTGTCAAGACCAAACTTTCTTTTGTGGCTGTTGGCTGTTCAGCTTTAAAAATATGCATGGATCTCCCATAGTTGAAAGGATTAAGGGGTAGTGATTTTCATATCCCCAAAGAATAAAAAGACCAGCATTTATTTACAGTGCAAACCAGTATGAATGCAAATGAGAACTTGAAAAAAATTAACTATTTAATTATAATTGAAAAAGTGCATGAATGCATAGTAGTTTGGCATGCGTCTTATTCACTTTCTGGGTTTAAGAATATTCTCTCGTTTTTCTGAGAAAAAAATTGTGGAGTTAGTTTTTCTCGACCCAGCTATACTGTCATCAAACATTGTATATACAAGCATATCTCCTCCAGATATACCTTTCTGAGGAGTATAAGGCAGGTACTGCATCTGAAGGACAAATTTCAGGCTCCTGTACTTGGCGTGATTGTATAAGTTGTCTTCTCATTTATTTGTTGTTCTGTTGCTGTGTTCTTGTTTACCTTCATTTCATTTTTGTTTTCAGTTGACATGTGGTCAGTAGGGTGCATCATGGGCGAAATGATTAAAGGTGCTGTGTTGTTTCCTGGCACTGATCGTATCCTTCCTAGCAGCCATTGGCCGCTATAGCTACTTTCAATCCATTCCCTTCGGACCCCCTGGTAGTAGACTGCTGCTGATATACATTTAATTTATCTGAATAACTGGAATAAGTCCCATTAAAAAATGCTTGCAAAGCCTGCACCTTGCTATAATGTCTTCATCTCCCAGTAAAAGGCTTACATGGAGAACGTAGTGAGTATAGTGCATGGATGATCTAACACAATTACATATTGTTCACCACAACCATCTTCAGCAGGTAGCAGCAAGTGACCACTTATTTATTAGTTATGTTACACTATAAATGTCTCAAACTATCTTTTCATATTTTTATAAATGACAGTATTTTTAATGTTCTAGTTATGTTTTATAGTGGGTAACATTAAAAATCAGTGCTTACATTATGTACCAGTGTGTGGTAAATCATAGCTATTATGCTTCAGGGATAAGACATGGTAACTTAAACCCTACTCTTGGGTAAATGTTAATTTTCTAAGGGTGATCACTATGTATAGAAACACAATGTAAGGCTTAAAAATCATTGTATTATACTTCACTTTTACTGTGATTTTGAAAAATGAAACTAGAGCAGATAAGCCTGTCTTCTCTCCATTAAAGCAATGAATATAATTTTATGAAAGCAGGGTTCTTAATCATTGATATAAAGGACAGTATCGTTAGAGTTTCTCAGAATCAGGTCTGAAAAAGGTAACCGGAGTATCACAGCTAAATACGTTATATTTAAATACAGTATAAATCTACTATATATTTAAGAGAGTTTGTGTTTCTACCTGTTTGATCAAGAACTCCTCCTAAATTATAAGAGCTAGGAATACCACATTTGGTATACAGCTTCCTCTTACAATAACTTAAATCCTAGTAAGGGTTTGGTTGTGTCAGGAAAATGGGATGTGCCTGGAATGGGATTGCTTCTCAGAAAAAAAATACAGAAAAGAGACAGAATCGCCAAGCAGGTGAAAGAGGCTGGCTGATGGCATGTTCCCCCCTCTGGGACTTCCCCAGCCCTGAGCCTCCCACGCTGTTTGCGCCCTGTAGGGAGGGTGAGGTGGGCTGAAGCGTTCCACCCAATTCATACAGGAATATTGCTGGCTGTTCCCTTTTATCAGGGAGTGAGGGGAAAGTGCATAGTTTGCTGCATTCCTTACTCTGACTGGGGAGTGTGTGGGGCAGATGAACCTGGACATGCACTACTCCCCTTTTGTGCCCACTGGAGCTGCACCGACCATCAAGAGATGCTTCTCCTGTGGCCCCCATGCTGCTTCTGTGAGAGAAGGTTGGAGTTAGCCCTCTCTCCCTGGAACAGCCTGCATACTGAACCTGCCATCCCCAGCCCCACGCTACAGCAATGATTTAAATGAAGAAAAACAAACAAAAAAATTGAGTTAAGGACCTGAGCAAGGCTGGGTAACTCTTAATTGTATTATAAATACCACATATTTAACTATGACTATCTGGTTACATTTTCCAGACCTGAAGAAGAGCTCTGTAAAGCTTAAAATCCTGGGAGCATTGCAGCTGCAGCAACACTGAAAATAAATATAGTTAAATTCATTTTGAGTCAGTGGGCATAAGGGACCAATAGGCAGTGTGTTATTTTTAGTTATTTTTCAGTTCTGCATTTAGTGCACTAAGAAATCCTTTCTTCTGATTAAAGCTACCATTGAAATTTCTATCTAAAGTTCAATAAATACTTCATTATTTAAACACGTATCAGTCTGAAATTTCTATTCACTCAAAAGTAACTCAAGGAATTACAATGAGGACCATTTGGACCATTTCAGTTTATAGATTTTATTTCTCATGTGGCCCCTGTGCTTATAAAACACAAAGAGGTGTGAGTGGAGAGAAATTTTCAGGTGTTAATGTATTTGTCAGCTATGTGCACTGTAATCTCTCTTGAATGTAGTTTTCTGTGCTATCACATCCTTGCTAAATGAATTTTTCATGCACCTGCTATAGTCACATTATCTTTGAAAAATATAATTATTTGATTAATGTGGGAAAATATCTGAAACATTTTTTTATCTTGATTGCCATCAATATGGTAGTTTCAGACTTCATCCCATATGTTTGATGGCTGAAATATTTGCTACTCTCTTATTATGATTGTCGATTGAAATTAATGGTAAAACACAACTAGATTTCCAAAAGAAGAGGACTGGATTCAGTAGGCCTCAATAGGATTAGATTCTCTGCTGGGTGAATCAGTGTAACTCCAGTTAGCACTAGCTAAGGATTTGGCCTAAGATGTATTTCTGTTTATGCTGTGTACATTGTTGGACAGGATGAAGCATTCAGACTGTTATATCTCAGCTCTGCATTTCCTCTGTTTTTTAGGATTATAGCTTTAGCTTTGTGAGATGTAATTAAAAATGTTACCAGGAAAAAGTATTAAATGAATTGAACATGTCCTATATATTGATTTTAAAAGAATGGTTTTCTTCATACAGCTTCATGCTTATTAAATATAGGTCACAAAATCCTCTGTGATTAAACTATTCAATTCTGTGTAATATAGCAATAATTCCCAGAAATCAGCCATTAGCAGCTGATGACTAATTAAGTACTAATACAATTATAAATGATATATACAAATAATGAACTTTTGTTGATAATATGTTTATGGTGCTAATGCATTTCATGGGCAACTCTGCTGTGGTTTTCTGCAGTTCTCTGACTTTCTTCATTTATACTGTGTTCTTTCTCAAACAGTTGAATGTCCTTGAAAACAAAACAAAACAAAACATTCTTTTCTAATGCATTTCATAACCAAATCCAACCTGTCTCATCACCCTTCAGAGGATAAGGGGATCTGATCCTACAAAATGCTAATTGCCCCCTGAAAGACTTTGAGCTCAAAACTCATTGTAAATGGAAATTGAGGATAATCAGACAAATATCAGGCCCAAGATGTGTTATGCTTCCTTTCTTTGGTTGAAGTTATGCTCTTGGATTCTGAATTGAATGGACTCACACAACCAATATAAACAGAATATGGAGTCATGCCAGAAGGAATAAGGTCTATAATTGTGACCCTACTTCAACTGAGCTTTTAAGCATTTGCTTAATTTTAATTGTCTAAGAATTAAATGGGTTAAGAAAGTCAGTGGACCTAATTTTGTTCTCAGTCAAGCAGAGAGAACCTATGAAGACATTTTCTACAAATACCTTATTTCAACTAACAAACAAAATTGGATTTGAAAAAGTGTTTGTTACCCTTTTACATTTACTTTATATAAACATTTGAACTCTCCAGAGTGACTAGCACAAATATTCAGACCCACTGATGCAAGCATCTGGGGCCCGGCAATTCAAAGGGATCTGGGGCTTCTATCTGCTACAGCTGCACTGCATGCTCCAGGCAGCTCTAAGGGCCAGGATGGCAGCTCCAGATGGCCAAGAAGGCTAATGCCATATTGGGCTGCATTATTAGGAGCATCGGCAGCAGTTCTAGACAAGTCATTATTCCCCTTTATTCAGTGCTGGTGAGGTAACATCTGGAGTATTGTTTCTGATTCTGGGCCCCTTCCTCCCATTACAGAAAAGATGTGGATGCATTGGAGAGAGTCCAAAAGAGAGCAACTAAAATGATTAGCTGAAGCACATGACTTATGAGGAGAGGCTGAGGGATTTAGGCTTATTCGGCCTACTGAAGAGAAGAGTGAGGGGGGATTTGATAGCAGCCTTCAACTACCTGAAGGGAGGTTCCAAAGAGGATGGAGAGAGGCTGTTCTCAGTAGTGACGGATGGCAGAAGAAGGAGCAATGGTCTCAGTTTAGAGTGGGAGAGATCCAGGTTGGATATTAGGAAAAGCTATTTCACTAGGAGGGTGGTGAAGCACTGGAATGGGTTACCGAGGGAGGTGGTGGAATCTCCATCCCTAGAGGTTTTTAAGTCCCGGCTTGACAAAGCCCTGGCTGGGATGATTTAGTTGGGGTTGGTCCTGCTTTTGGCAGGGGACTGGACTCTGTGACCTCCAGCCCTATGATTCTGCCCGAGGCCCTGCCTCTTCCAGAAGAACTGAGCCCAAGCACTGAGCTCCACCTCTTCCAGAGCCCCACACCTTGCCTAGGGACCCACAGAGGCTGTCAGTGCCCCTGTATATATGCAAATATTCACCAACAGCTAATATTAAATTGTATATTTGATTATAAAATTTGCAATTTGTATGTATTCGTCTGGGTGGGATTTGGTATATAAGCCATGTGAAATTTTTTCTGTTTTCTCAATTGGTTGGCTTATGTAACAAACCAAAAGAGCTTGAATTGCTAATACTATAATCAGATATGATTCTGAACAAATTGCAAGCAGGTCAAACTCTGTTTTGCCATTCTAAATCTTCTGGATAAATTGGGAGTACACAATTGTAACGGAGGACAGAATTTATCCGTTTTCTTTTACAAGAAGATATCTGAAAAAAAGATCAAATTGTAGATGGAAGTTTTACATTACTAATGGTCCCTTCAGTCTTCATTGGTCCCAAATTGTAAAAAGTTGCACTCCTTTCCTAGATTCTCAGTGTTTGCCTATGCTACAGCTTACACCAGCTGGTTAATAAGAGGTAGAACACTTTTTTGATACAGTATGTTGCCTCTATCCAATCTCAACTGCAGCAAAACTGGGATTTACAGTTGAGGTCCTGCAGGTCAGGATCTTCAAGTAAGGGATGATCTGTGGCTTTTCCACTACCTATGAACAAAATTCTGCCTCCCCGGTTGTCTTGTTCTGTATGTCCTCCCACTCCCAGGGGTTGGGTGAGAAGGAACTTAGCAGCCCCATAGAGAATGCTCTTTTTTTCACAATGCTGCTTGTTGTTTTCTCACAATGCTGCACAAAGGAGTAATGTGTGCCTGACTCACCATAATTCCTGTCGCTAGCTATGAAAGGAAAGGTTACACATAGCTTTATTTTTCAAGTACAGTTTCCAAACAAATTTTTCACTGAGTAACTTTTCACTAGGAAGTTTGTGAATTCAGTGGCATATGGGAATGTATATAACTACAATGTACAGATGTGATGGTGTTGTATGTATACTTTTGTCAGCATGAGTATGGGATGGCCACATGACTCTGCATTCATGATGCCATATTCCACCACATAGTCATGAATTCTGTGTATGCTGCATAATTCTTCAAACTAATTTAGAACTGTCCTAGCAAGTTTTAACGTAATTGCTATATTTCTTGTGCTTCCAACTTGAAAAACTTATATTATGTATCCAACTGTGTGAGTCTCAAGGATAGAAGTATACCAAATCCATTTTTTAAGCATTTAAGTGACCTAGAATAGTTTTTTCTATAATTAATGTTACAAATATGTGGTCAAAGTCTAAGAACTAATGCCTTATACCACAAGAAAAGGAGATTTTCAGATTTCAAATGGTATAGCTGCTAGTTTAAAAGCTCCCATTTCTATCTCGATGAATCACAAGTTATCTGGCCTGTTGTTTGTTTAGGACTAAATGTTACCCATTCTACATCTCGGTCCTCTGTAATTTTGAGCGATAGTTGACACATTTACGGATAAAGTAACAGCATATATCCCCTTTTTCCTTCCCATATGAACACTGCGAAAAAGTGAAAATTCCAATTACGAGGGTAAGTCAAAAAGTATCTGCAAAGTGTTCATATTTTTTTTGTTGCGATTGGCCCAACTGCTGAATTCGCGCACAACCGTAAGCACGTAACCTCCCTATATTGTAGTGATATATTTGGCTTTGACCGTTCAGATGTCTTTCACCACTACTGGGGTCAACATGGCCGTTCCAGTTACCACGTGCACCAAAGAAGAGCAGGGTGCGGTGATTAGATTTTTGTGGGCTGAAGGTGTAAGAGATGTGGAAATTCATCGAAGACTATCAGCACAATACAGTGACAGTGTTTTGCCACAGCGAAGCATGTACAAATAGATTGACATGTTCAAAAATGGCCGAACAAGTGTCACTGATGAAGAACGATCAGGGTGCCCATCCACATTGACTATTGAAGGGAACATTGAACAAGTCCACGTGCTGATTCTTGAAAACAGGAGGGTGACTGTCGATGAAGTGGCAGACTGACGGCAGATTAGTCTCGGTTCTGCCTATGAAATCATCCACCACAAACTTCCCTTCAGTAAAGTTTGTGCAAGGTGGGTTCCCAAACAACTCACAGAACAGCACAGACATAACCATTTGGACATCTGTAACTGCCTTTTGAACTGATATCATGAGGAAGGTGACGCTTTTTTGAGTTGCATTGTCACTGATGATGAAACGTGGATCCACCACTGTAAGTCGGAGAGCAAACGTCAGAGAGACCCCTCAAAGATGCTTTAAGAGGCCGTCATTTTGCCAGTGACCATGATTTGAAGGAGGCGGTGCATACATGACTTATCGCCCGTCCGAAAACATTTTTTTCTGAAGGCATACAAAAGCTTTTGCGATGCTGGAGAAAAAAAGGGGAACTGTGTTGAAAAATGATACACTTATGAGTTCTGTATTGCTGTTGTGTTCATTTTAATAAATACACTGCGGATACTTTTTGACATACCCTCGTATAAAGCACCTGTGTGTCCTTTATAAGTTTTTCTTTCACTGTAGGAATGATGTGTAGATATAAATACAAGAGAGCTTGTAAAAGAGAAAATGAGAATACAGAAGAAAAAAGTAAAAAGGGGAAAATTAGTGCAGTTTATTACATGATTGCAGAAATCTGTGGGCACATGGGTACATATGTATTATAGATGAAGCTAGTAGCACTGCCTATTATGGTTTGCTAACAGGTCACATTGTAAGGTCTTGTTTTCAGTTGCTTATAACATTACCAAATTTAACTATTTGGGCTGAAATTCTCCATATTATTTATCTTCCTCAGGGCCAATATTTTTTAATATCTTAGCAAAACTAGTTAAGATATTTCCAAGATTGAGACTAGGGAACATATGTTGTTTTGCCGATAATAAAAATTTGTGGTGACCATTCACTTACCAGGGACTTGAAATTTGGCTTGCATTGGCCTGATGTGTCAATGCAAGCCTTATCTCTGTGACAATTCACCAGTATCTGGTCATATAGAAAAATTACAGTTTGCACATACTTGGCAGAGACTCCTTAATTTTTAATAGCTACATTCCCTGAAGATTCCATTGACACTGAACATACTCCTGCTGAAGTGGTATGTCTGAAATCAGTTTTTGACTATGGGGCATCAGTATTTATTTATTTATTTATTTATTCATTCATTCATTCATTCATTTATTCATCAGCTCATTTTCAGATTTGTGCTCTGGGAGAGAGGGGCAGAATTGGGGACACAACACTGACCAGGCAATTAATGGTGCTCCAAAAGTGTTGGAAGAAAGGGGGAGGAGTAGGTAAGTGTGGGGATCCAGTATCTCTGTGTAAGAGGCATGGGGGAAGTGGGCAGAGACGGGGTGTGTGGGCTGCCTGCAGGTGGAACCTCAATGGGCCGCATGCAGTCTGCAGGTTGCCCACCACTGGATTTTAATTTTGCAGCCCACTGAGATGAAGAAAGGCCACTCATGAGGCCCACTCACTAGTCTTAGTTGCCCATTGCTGAAGTAGACCCTCATCATGAGCTCAAGACTCAATTAGCCATAGGCCTAGACATAGCGAGCCTCAGTCTTATTTACCCAAAGTTCCTTTATGCTACAGCAAATTATATTTCTACCTTTTTAAGGACCCGTTATACTACCTGGGCAAGATCCTCAGTTGACTTAAAATGTGTAAAACTATGATGATTTACACCTGTTGAGTATTTGATCTTTTGAATGACAAAAATTGTGATGGTATAAATAAGAAATTGGGCCCAGTGGCTAGAAATCACAGATTATGACATTATTTTCACATTTGAAACCATGTATACTTTTGGGGCATTATCAAATGTGGTCGCATTTTGTGAAGAAATACAAAAACCTTGTTTTTGTTTGCCTGAGTGAATGTCTATGGTCTGAAAGAAGACAGGAATGTTTCATCCTAGTACTGGAATTACCTGTGAACTTCAGTCAAAAATGCCATAATTGACTGTAATTAATCTTACTCACAAAGACTAAGTCACTGAATTGGCCAAAGAAGGTCCCAAGCCCTATAGCTTGAGTGCATGAAATCCAGACTTTCAACATGTATATGCTACCTTTCTTGCCTCTTGACATTAAGACATTCCCATACCACCTGTTTTTCCCCCTTAGATGAAGCACTTAGATTCGGTCTCTATTTTGAACTCGCAGATGTGATTAAGATGTCTCTAGTCTTTAATTATTCTTTGCCTTAGTTTTGGTTATTCTAAGGTGAGAGAGATAGAGGCGATGACCATAACTAGACATGTCAATTTTTTTCTAATATGTTTAGGTTTCTAGTTTGTAATATGTTTTCTAGTTTTAGTCCAACTTCTAGACTTTCCAACATTTGTGTAGTTTGACAAATTTTCTTTTTAAAGTACCCCCTGACATTAATACACAATATTTTCAAGTGTGCCATCTTTCCTGCCTCTTAATACATAGGGTATGTCTAGACTACAAGCCTCTTTCGAAAGAGAGCATCTAGACTACAGCCAGTACTTTCAGGCAGTCTGGATGCTCTCTTCGAAAAAGCACAATTTGCATTACATAGCATAGTTTGCATTACAAAAGCACAGTTTGCATTACATAGCCAGGCAGTCTGGATGCTCTCTTTCGAAAAAGCACAGTTTGCATTACATAGCACCTTTTTTCAAAAGAGCACTTTCGAAAAAAGGCGTTATTCCTCGTAAAATGAGGTTTTCCGTGGTCGAAAAAACTGCCGCGTTCTTTCAATTTACTTTCGAAAGAACGCGGCAGCAGTCTAGCTGCAGGGGAAGTTTTTTCGAAAAAAGGCCACTTTTTTTAAAAAAAACCTGTAGTCTAGACACACCCTAAGACATTTCTATAGCATATTACAAGCCTGTTTTACCCTGTCAAATGAAGCTGACTGATTGACTTTTTGACAGATGTTGTCACATACGTCTTCCCAGCAGATTATATATGTCCTATGAAAACCACCATGGAATGGATTTGCTTGTTTGAGTAATGTCTCTGAGGGTGCTGCACTCTAAGTGGTGGTGCATTCCAGTGATGTTGATCATAGATCTTCAATAATAGTACCTAGTCAGGATGCTCATGCATTGGTGCCTCACAGCAATGTCCAAATTCCTTTGGGGGTGTGCACTCCTAATACCTCAGTTCCCGCTCAAGTGTCCTTGGCTGAAGACTGTTAGAGAAGAAACAGGTGACCCAGGAGCAGATGAGGTAAACTTTGTTGCCCATGCATATTTACCCTAAACATTTAATACAACATTTTGAGTGGCAATAATTTAGTATTAGTTACACCCTTTTATTTATTTTAGTATGTTAATTTATATGTTTATTACTAATTTTTTAAAACCTGTAAAAATTGTATATTAATTTTTATACAATGAATATTAGCAGACAGGTGATGAATATTATTATACAAAATTTGTAATTAAATTAACACTTTTTATACTACAAACTTTTTTGAATCAGAAATTACATAGTAACCCTGAAAATATTTTTTACAGAGCAAGTGATAGTAAGTAAGAGACACAACAAAAAAAAGCAGCTATATGTTTGTTTATTTTTCTAGGCTGTAAGAACGAAGGGAAACAGCATATTTATACATCAAAAAAGATAATGCCTGTTTTGGCAGGACCCTAATCTGTCTTCAAAGACTACAGAAACAAAGGGTTGGGGGGAAACATGTTTAAAGGGCAATGTCTGTTCTGGCTAGACCCCTTTTCCATTGATGTATAATCATCCCAGACCCCTATTAATTTTTACATATCCCAACGAAGACAAAACTCACAGCAGTGCTGCACCTCTTCTCTAATTAAAACAAAATACTAGAATAAATTAAATAAAAATATATTCAACTTCTTTCCTTCATTAGGAAACCTAGTTGTTAGTGTTTAAAAAACAATAAATATATCTTTCCCCATTCCCAATCTCTTCCTTCAAGAGTAGCTCTACAACATGCCAAGCTCCCCTGGTTTTAAAAAAAGGGCCTTCTGCAAAGACTGCATGCTGTGTTTTGATGGACATTCCCTTGGCGTAAAATGCCTTGGGACACGCATTCCTGCCAAGTGCTTCCATTGCAATAACCTTAAAGCCAAGGCTTTTTGAAACCAGAACCCATGCCTAAAGAGGATATTTATTGAGAAATCTCTTCAACCTCCCTTGGATACAGGCACACGTAAACCCTCTCATTGAAACTCTCCTTCGTAGTCAGAAATGACCTAGATTTCCAGCCTCTGACGAGAAGAGGAAGAGAGCCTTGACCGTTCCTCATAGGAATCCCTGTAAAAAGTGAGCTGTTTACCAGTGATTCCAACATCCTCCTAAGGCAGCACTCGGGCCCACCCTGGCCCACTGTGCGCCAAGTGCTCAAGTCTCAAACATAAAGAGTTGAGACCTATCTCTATACAGGTCTTTTCGTTAACGTCATCCCCAACAAGCTCCTGAGAAACTGCGAGCACCAGCACCGTGACGACCATGCAGGCAACAACAACTACCCTGACTAACAGGGCCTGTCAGCTCCTGCTACTGTTAAACTCAAAGTGCCTAAATGTCTGACCCCTCCTTACAGATCTGCTGCAGAGCCACATCATTTGGTACCATCACAATTTCTGATGCATCTCAAGTGCCCCACTGCCAAAATCGCCTCTCCTTGGCACCAATGGCTTGGAATCACTCAGCCATCTCCCACAAAACACTTAATATTCTCTGACAGTTATGAGGGCGACAAGGAAGAGGCAAGCTTTTCACCACATTCATCAGGGAGGAAGGGGAGTTGTGTTCAGGTGACTCTATCTGGTGCGGGGTCATCCTCTATTTCCTCTTGTGCATCTTCTGGCCCCTTGTATGTGGATACAATAGGGGAGGTTAGTGGAGAACAAATCCTGCCAAGGGCATGAATTTCTCATTCTACCACTTTTCTCAACCCAACTCCCTGGTGGCTGAGGCGGGGTCAAACAACTCCAACACCAAATCCATACTACAGGACAGGAACTCCAAATGGCTCAACCTCCTGTGCAGCAAGGTTTATACCATCATCTGTTTTGCAATTCTGAATCTCCAACTTCCCATCAATTCTGATTTGACAGTTATGCCAGATTATTTGAATTTGCCTCTTCTATCCCAGAGGACCAGAGAGCAGATTTCAAAACAGTCCTCATAGAGGGACAGACAGTTAGTATCCAGGATAGCCCTGCAGGCATCACACACCCCATTTGCCCCATGTTAGAAACCAGAGTGTGCCTGCAGTTTCTAGGCCATGTGGTAGCCATCACCTCTGTGGTGTGCTGTGCCAGACTTAACACGAGGTGTCTGCAGGGAAGGCTGAGCTCTGTGTACAAATTGGACAAATTCAATCTCCATAGGAGGGTTAACTCTGGTGGACAAAAAGGGAGAACATATGTGCGGGCATCCTTAAAAGGGGACATTCCCAAACCCTTCCAGCAATGACACTCATGACAGATGCCTCCCTCATAGCGTGGGGAGCACACTTAGACTGCTACCCGCACAAGGCAGGTCGTCCTCAATGGACATACATCTACATATCAACCTTCTAGAACTCAGGGCAGTCAGATATGTTTTGCATCTTGACACATTCTAATCAACTGACAAGGGGGAGCACACTTCCACTCCATAGGCATAGAGACCATCAAATTATGGAACAGGTGAATCCAACTTTCCATAGACATCTTAGCCTCTTTCCTGCTAGAACCCTATTGCCGACATTCTCGGCAGGCACTCTTCACACGAACACAAATAAGAGCTCAGCCTTGTGATGGCACAACACTTTTTCATTCACAAAGATCTGTTCACTACAACACAGAACTGCAAATGCCAGTGATTCTGCTCCAGAGCAGGAATTGGAGATGTGTTCCTAAATCCATGGCATGAGACACTCATGTATGCCTATCCACCAATTCCACTCCTCCATAGAGTTATCTGCAAAATCAGATGACAAAGCCAAGGTCATACTGTTCACTGCTATATGACCCAAGATGTGGTATCCTTATCTGCTGTGAATGTCAATCTGCCCTCGAGTAACTCTTCTGAGGAAACTAGATCTTCTCTCCCAGTGCTACTGTGACATTTTTCATCCATAATTGGAGAAGCTTCATCTGACGGTGTGTGGTTCCAGGTGCACAAACTAACTGGTCAGAGCAAGTAAGACATGCATTATTGCACAGCAGATGAGACTCCACCTGCCATACCTACTTGTATAAATGAAATCAGTTTTCCACATGGTGTTCAGGGTAAAGTCTTACACCCTGCAATGATCCTTTCCCTGCTATCCTCAACTATCTTTTAAGCCTCAAGAATGATGGACTATTTATCAATTCATCTTAGAGCAATTAAGGCTTTTCATGATAAACTAGATGACCAGGATAGATTGGCAACATTTCCCAAATCAAGTAGTGTTTTGCATCAGAAGAATCAGTGATGTGGCTAGCATGCATGTGAGTGGAATGGAGGTACCTGCACATTACTGCAGGATGTGGAACAAGAGGGAGCAGACCGTTGTCAAATGGGATGAGGATGAGTAATCATCAGTTTTATACAATTTGCAAGTCTGAGGTACCAGAAGATGATGATGATGCGTTTCAGACTGTCGCCTTTCAGACTGTCCAAGTATTTGAAAGTTAAGTCCAAGTTTCACATAAGTAAATGTTCAAACTGTAGGTGAGAGTGGCAGCTGCAATCTGACAACCCTGATCTGTAATTGAGAGGCCTTGGTGGAATAGGTTTCTTGAAGCATTAAAACATTCATGATCAAATAGTTGGTTAGCTGCTAAAGAATATCATGATCCTATCTATATTCAGCTGTAAGATTGTCAGAATGCTGAAGGCCAACTGACAGGTTTGGTTGCCCCTGCCCCCGCCAACCCCGCTACTCTTAGGGAGGAGACCAATGTGAAAGCACGCATGCACACGTATACTTCTGAACGGTCACTATTTTGACAAAGTTTGTGTGCAATTATGACATCTTGCTTGAAATAGCCAGAAGAACCTTTGAGGATCTGAAGTTCTGCCTTTGAAACCTTGGCCAAATACTTTTTGAAGTGATATCTTCACTACATACACAAAACCCAATGGCGTCTTGTTTCCATCTTGCCAACCAGTTAACTCATTGACAGTTGAAGATCCTTCTGAACCATCAGCCAATCATTTTTGAAGTGTGCCCTATTCATTTGGGAGATAAAGTTTGACCACTCTTTGTTCTGTCAAAAAAAACACACTAAGAAGATGTGATAAAAATCCAGTCAAGAGTTGCATTCTTTCACAGGCTTGCTGTCAACTCATGTAGCATTAGCACTGCAAGCTTATGGACATCTGATGCCTAGATTACTGCATCCACCAAATACTATGCTGGAAGTATGGGTCTCATTACAGAGGTGGAAAGTAACTTTGTTACACTACTCATGTACATTTTTTTGATATTTGTACTTTACTCAAGAAATGTATTTTTGTGATACTTTGACTTTTACTCAAGTAGGGTTTTTTTTGAACATATTGTACTTTTTACTCCACTACAATTTCTGGAAGCGCCAAGCCAGCATTCTGATTTGCGAAAACAGCTACATATGCATGGGTGCCATTTAAGGGTAGCTAGTACCAAGTTTGAACCCCTGGATTTCATACTTGAGAAAGTATACCCGGGCTTCAAAGGCAGCTCTTAATTGCAATAGAGTTTGAGCACTTGAAGCTTTGCCTTTGGGGCAGGGAGTTTGTTATAAAAAAAGGAAAGCAGGTGATTAAGAATAATAAAAGACTGGGCATTCAAGTAATTACGGGATCCTAGCTCATCATGAAAACATTGCCAGGTACTTAAAAGCTGAGGGGAAGGAAAGAGTAGCAATGAGTGTTGTGCTGCTGGGATTTGCATTTGGACCAGTACTGTTAAACTTTTAAATGTTCTTGAAAAGGTGGCAAATAGTGAGGTGGCAAAGTTTGCAGATACTACAAAATATTACTTACTCAAAATAGTTAAGTCCAAAGCTGACTGCAAAGAGTTACAAAGGGATCTCACAACACTAGGTTGGGCAACACAACAGCAGATGGAATTCAGTCTTGATTAGTGCAAAGTATTGCACATGGAAAAGTATAATCCCAACTATACACACAAAAATGATGGGATCTAAAGTAGTTGTTACCATTCAAGAAAGAGATCTTGGAATCATTGTGGATAGTTCCCTGAAAACATCTGTTCAGTGTGCAGTGCAGTCTAAAAACTAAAAGGTTAACAGAATATTGGGAATCATTAGGAAAGGACTCGATAAGACAGAAAATATCATATTGCCTCTATATAAAGTCATGTATTGGATTTGGAAAAGGTACAGAAAGGACAACAGAAATGATTAGGGGTAAGAAACAGCTTCCATATGAGGAAAGATTAACAAGACTGGGACTTTTCAGCTTGGAAAATAAATGACTAAAGGATGGGGGGATAATATATACACACACACATACATATATGTACATACGCGTGTGCACACACATATGTACACCCACACAATGTGATTGTGTGTTACATTTATTTCAAAGTAGCAATACTTTTACTTAAGTAACTTTTTTGGGTACTTTTTCCACCACTATCTCGTTATGGATATTGGACTTAATGATCAACTCTGCCTTCATTACCGGTGAAAACTGGTCAATGCTAGTTTCCAATCATCTGCTTCTGGCTGGCTGTTTCCCTGGCAACTAGGTAAGACAGTCAGAGGGCCCTGCATCCAGCTGCTTTTAGGGCCTGTGGTGACATGCAAGGCAGGGAGCCTAGCTGAGGATTCTGCAGGGCTGCTGGCTGGGAGTCGCCCAACTCCCATACAGAGCCTGCTTCAGGCACCCCACATGTCTCTTTCCCCCAGCCCTCTCCTGCACTTCTACCCCATGTAACCCAAACCCTTTGCAAACCCTACTCCTGCACTGATACCATCTCCCAGACCTTGCACCTCAATACCCTACCCCATGTCAAAACACCATTATTCCCTAGGTTACAGCCTAAACCCCAGCACTCCCTCGTACTCCCCATTCACAATCCCCCCTTCACCCAAGCTCCCTGGCATACCTCATACAACCTCCTGCACTCCATTCTACTACCCCAAACTCCCTTCTTCCCCCAACCTCCATCCCAGACCTTGCACCTCCTCCATTAATATCATGGACGAATGTGGCCCTTACCAACTTATTGGAGTGGCAACCCATCAAAAATTATTGCCCACCCCTGGCCTAGCCTGTGTGAATCAGCTCTCACACATACTTCAAAACAGCCATAGGAACTGAGAGATTTTACATCATTATAGCAGGATACATTGTGGTCATGGATGGTTCAACTTACACCTTTACTGATGGGGAATACTTGTTTTCCCATCCTGCTTCTGCATAGTGTCATGACAAACAGCATGCCATCTGATCATGAATAGTCCTCTTAAATGGCTACATATCTTACCCAACATATAATTTAGTAGTTCTAAAAAATTTTTTCATTGACTACTTGAAAGTTGCCGAGGGTCTCCGCAGACCATTTCATGATCTTTCCAAATGTTGCTTGTATCATTAGCTAAGTATTGTAAAGCACTTTGGATAAAGCGATATATTAAAAAAAAACCTTAATAATTAATTTTTTGTTCTACAACTAAAAGCACACAACTTATTTTAATATTGGTAGGGGTCTCTCCCCCACCA
Organism: Rafetus swinhoei; assembly: GCA_019425775.1. NCBI lineage: Eukaryota > Metazoa > Chordata > Testudines > Trionychidae > Rafetus > Rafetus swinhoei. The sequence continues at coordinate 123,966,236 of CM033449.1, forward strand.
CAGCAGCCAGAGAGCTGAGGCTGAGAAAGAAGGCTGTCTCTCTCCAGTAGCTGTAGCCCTAGAGTGGAGAAAAGTTACCTTTTTCTCTGGCAACTGCAGTCCTGCACATCACAAGTTTTCCCCCAACCCCTCTTCCCTACTGCCCACCCATGTACTTCCTATTTTACCCAGCTCACCTATCTTCCTTCACCTTACATGTACAGATTCTCCAGGGTCTAAAGCACCTAATTAGTGGGGCCATGCCTGAACTGAAAGATGGGCAGCCCATCATTCTCTCATGTGTGGCCACCCACTCATGAAAATTAGAGGGAACTGTCTGTGGACCACCTGAATGGAGTCCATGGACCACAGTTTGAGAACTTTTGATCTAATTTATTGTTTGTGCCTCCAGACACCATACAACAAAAGAAGAGTCTATCCAAAGCTTTGATCTACTGCCAGAAAACAAGGAGACATAATTCATGTCAACTGAAACACAATTGAATGTACACATCTGGCCCTTGCATTCATGCTAAAAGATGAATCATTATCTGCTCTCTAATTACCAAAGCTAATGCAAGTCACTCTTCCTTACTAAACCTAGGGGGAAACTGCTTCATCTTAAGCCTGCTTAAGACCGTATTCCTGATGTCACACCATTCACCTAATTTCTATGGATATATAACAGAAATTTCACTTAAATTACTTACTTCTATTTACCAGTCGGTATGCAACCTATCCACCATTCACATCATCTCTGGTTTGTGTTTTAAATTAAGGCTTATGTTTTGCAGCCTTGATGATGTTGTTTCTGCCCACTAGCCAGGGAAAGATTATTGCCTCCTCAGTGTCAAGCAGGCATGTGATTTTCCAAGCCCTGAATAGCTAGATGCTATGTTACCACAGCACTTGTCTGTGCTTTACGTGTGTCCTATTTGCCATATGGGTATTTGTCAATAATCTCTGATCATCAGGGTAGAAATGTATCTCAGATGAAAACGTTTTTACTTCCATTTATATAAATGGAATCACACCAGAAATTTCATCATGGATAAATCTGACCTGTAAAACCAGACACCGGAATGGCATGTATTTGACTTTGGAAAGTAATAATGGACAAAATAAGTGCATGTGAACAGAACTAAAATACATGCCTCCAAGCTATTGGGGAAAGCAGTAAGGCTCTGCACCTGCCTCTCTTGATGCCAGCTTTGTCATTGACCTTAATACTGTGGACTAGGTCTGTGCCTTAATACTTTAAAGTGAATGTCCACCCGTGGGTCAGAGCAAAGACTTCATTACAACAGTCTTTAACCTAAAAATAAGCTTCAACTTCTCAGTGGTTATGGTTAAAGAGCATGAGGCAAATTCTGTTTATCTTACTCACTTGAGTAGTCCCATTAAGTTTAATACATAGATGACAAACTGGCGTGAGTAAGGCAAAGCAGCAATTTAGCCCATTGTTTGTCTGTACTTTTCTTTCCCAGTCTTTTATTGCTAGGGAATTTTTATATAGAAGGAGCTTCTTTGTTTAGCAGAATTCATCTGTTCCTGCTGTCTATGCCTCCTTTGAAATCTGGATCATATATAATGATGACACAAATCATATATTTATTCAGCACAATCAGAAGGAAATCTTAAGGAACAAAAACCCTATTCATGTCCATTTCCCAAATAATTCATGAAGCATCAGCAGCTCTTTAAGGGGGTTCCTTGTGAAACCATGAAGTTCTGCAATATTTGCATACTAAGTACTGGTTAAACTAATCTGGCACTCTCTGGTCCGGGAACATCTGTGGTCTGGCTTGACTTTAGTTTGCTGGATGTCCACTTATCATGGGGTATGTCTACACTAGCCACCCTAGTTCGAACTAGGGTGGCTAATGTAGTCATTCAAACTTGCAAATGAAGCCCGGGATTAAAATATCCCGGGCTTTATTTGCATGTTCCCGAGTGCCGCCATTTTTAAACGCCCGGTAGTTCGGACTCCCTGCCCGCGGCTACACGCGGCACGGGGTAGGTAGTTCGAACTAAAGCCCCTAATTCGGACTACCGTTACTCCTCCTGCAATGAGGAGCAACGGTAGTCCGATTAGGGCTTTAGTTCGAACTACCTGGCCGTGCCACGCGTGTAACGGCAGGAGTCCAAACTAACGGGCATTTAAAAATGGCGGTGCTGAACATGCAAATAAAGCCCGGGATATTTTAATCCCGGGCTTCATTTGCAAGTTCGAATGACTACATTAGCCACCCTAGTTCAAACTAGGGTGGCTAGTGTAGATATACCCCTGGTGTGGCCAAGTTTCCCATGGTCCCATAATGTTTGTTTACAGCCACCTGTCCTGGCTCTCAGTGTTCTGTGCTGTATTTTAACATCCCAGCAGGCAGTGAAAGTGTTGGTAATGCAGCTAGACAATACTGACTTCTTGTAGTCTGTCAAATTTTCTGGTTAAGCATCGGTCAGGTCCTGAGGTGCCAGACTAGAGGTTCAACCTCTATTTTATTGATGTCGCTACAAAAACAGTTTCTAATAATTACATTCTCAAGGGTATAAAAGTTAAATATTAAAATTCTTTATTACATAAAGTAATACATAGTGCTTATATGTAACAAGTCCCTTTCATATGAGGATCTCAGTTTTTTGTTTTAAGTTTTTTTAAACAAAAATTAAACCTCACTATGCTCCTATAATCATTTTACAGAGGAGTAAATTGAAGAACAAAAAACTGAAGTGGGTTGAAGTAACGCTTTGCAAGAATGGACGTAGAACTCATGTTTTGACTCCTATTCTCTTGTTCTAATGACTAGACACTAATGCCTACCCTCTCTGTCTCATGAGCCCAGTATATTGCTCTTTACTGCATTGTTTCGAGCAGTGTAGGAAACATTTTTCAAAATGAATAATTGAAATGAAATGAAATTTCAAAAAAAAAATAATTTTTTCCATCATGACTCAATAAAAATTGTATTAACAAATCCAAATTGGGTCAACTGAAATATTTTTTCCATTAATTTCAAAATATTTCATTTCAGATTTAATGAATGCAGCGTCTGTGATGGGTGTGTGTGGGATTTGTACTGGCTTTAAAGGCATATGCAAATTTGGAACATGTCTGTAAATGAAATCATTCAGCAGATATGCTTATTGGTACTTCAAAAAGGCTAAAAGTATTGCCCACTGAAATCCTACAATAAGTGAGAGAGTTTCATGGCTTAGAATGAAAGCATGTGGAAGCTAGCATTCATGATGAAGGCATAACAACTGCTTCTTATTAGTCATATGTTTGAGGAAAACAAAAGAGAAATATTTTTGTGTAACTGGTACATCATGTACTAAAAGAAAACATTTGTTAGAAGAAATGGTGTACAACCAAGAAAACACCTTACATTTTTACAAGAAGTTACCAAATAGCTTTTGTTGTTCTTATAAAGTTAGGGTGGGAAGAATAAAGACAAAAGTATGCAGCATTTCCATTCATGTATGCACCTTCAGGAACTTCTGACAAAAATGTCTTTTCATCACATCTTTATTCGCAAATAAAATGGCCTTCACAAATTATTGATCACTCATGAAGAAAACAAGATAGGACTAACTTTCACCCCTTGCAGAACTCTGATCACACTATTTAACCCCACTAAATTCTGCTCTACACAGTGTGCCAGCTCTAATTGATATACTCAGCTGAACAAATAAAATTTGTCACACCCATGCACCCCTTCTGATATCTATGGGATTACACAGGAGTAAGACAAGGTAGCCATAAAGCTAGAATTTAAAAATTAAAATAGACTAGCATCCATGGCCAACATGGAGAGAGTTTTATCTTGTGAGGTGTCCAGCTATTATTACTAATCTTGATGTGCACTGTCCACCATTAAACTCTATGCCATAAATGTCTCACCCATTATGGCGTCAAGTCATGATGGTGAACCAAGACACTGACGGAGAAGTATCTTGGGAGGGAATTAAACGTGTATGGGTTGCTAAAAACCAACCAACCAAACAAAAAACAAGTAGGCTGCACAATTTTTCCCTTAACTTACCTCTCCTCAGATATTGACCAGTGGAATAAAGTAATTGAGCAGCTGGGAACACCATGCCCAGAATTCATGAAGAAGCTACAACCCACAGTGCGAAACTACGTTGAAAACCGACCTAAGTATGCTGGTCTCACTTTCCCAAAACTTTTCCCAGATTCTCTCTTTCCAGCCGACTCAGAACACAACAAACTCAAAGGTATGTCCAAGGAGGGAGCATGGGACATGTATAAGCAAGTGTAATTCAAAAATGATTTTTTTCTCCAGTAAGTGAATTGATTTTTAATGTACTTTATACAGTAGGTCACAATTTTGTACGGGAAGCACTTTTAATTTCTGCATAGTTAGGCTCCATCCAAGTGTGTATTGGACACTGAGCTCTTTGATGTGAAGAAAATACAAAGTGTTTGAGATCTGCAAGTGGTGGGGTAAAGAAAAAGTAAAAATGTTTTAGCCAGTTGTTTTCATGAAAACATCTTGGAATTTATATTATCAGATCAGATTCAAGTGATGTAAGTACCAAGATATTTGCATTTTTTTATCAACTGAAGAGCTAGTTGTAAGTACGATTTTGAGGGAAATCGGGTGCTAGGGCAGACAGACCCTATATACATATATTGTCATTATTAATATGTCAAGCATGTCAGATGCATGGCTCTCATTCTGTTCAGCTGTGCACTATGATAGCAAGTTTGGACATCCTGAGTTCTTAATAATTTTATTCTGACATAATGGAGCCTACGGTGTTGTCTCTGAAGAGCTCAAAGTGGCATTAAATCTTCATTTGTTGTAAACAAAGACCTGTCAATGCAGCCCGAGCCCTGGCTCCAACAGTGAGGGTGTCTTTACTAAATAAAATAAAACTATGAATTCCACTAAGAAAAATTGCTCTTGATGTGGTTGCAGTTAAATATCTGCCTGTAAGTGATTTGAGGACTATGAAAAAGGAAGTAACTTGGTTTTGGTATGTGAAGCAGAATATGTTAATTACATCAGGGGGAGGGCTACAGATTTCCATTGCACAATATATACAATGGCAAATAATGCTTTTGTCATAAATTGAAGCCATGAGTAATTTGAACTGGACGTTGACCTTCAATAAGAAACCATGAGTAATGTGTATTGAATATAAAAAAGCTTTCCAGTTACAGCTTTGGAACCTTTTCTGATTTCCAGTGCGCCTCATTTTGAGCACATGGGTTCCTCTGGTAGTTTGCTGAAGTGACATATAATGTTTCTTTATCACCTGCAACTTGCATGTCATTTCATTACCCAGAATACTCTTCCAGTTAACAAGTGTTTCATATCAAAGCTGTTGTCTGAGATCTGAGAGCGAATCTGAGTAAATGCTTTTGGAAGTACTGAGTTCTGTTCTGTACTCCTCCTACAATGAAAATAAATAGAGGAGGGGGTGTCTTTCATTGCCTTTAAAGGTGATGCATAGAGAAACTGTGTTAACGTACTAACTCCTGGATAAAGAAAGCACACTTATTTAAGCACAGAATGAAGGTTTTTAAGATTATTTCTTGTTTGGTTCCTTCTCTTTTAAAAATATTCTAATTTTGTGTTCCAAATCCTCATGACTTTCAAAAAAGTATAATAAATAATGTTATCTAGTCAATTTGATGTCAATGTTTAGTAGTGTGTGTGTACTGGGGTACATAACATACATTTAGTAAAGAGATTGTGGTTTTTGTAGTTACTGATCTTTTTTGCTTTGTTTTATGTTTTTTAAGGTCCACTGCAAACGGTAGATAATGTAAAACAAGAAAGCATTTTTTATATTACATGTGAATACTATTAGTAGTTAGTGATCTGGTTAACCTGTTAAAGATTGCAATGAATTTATGGTACAAATTATTGATAGTGGGAAAAAACAATACCAGGACAAGCTAAAACAGGTTGCAGGTTGATTGGCAGCATATTTTCTATGAATCCAGAATACTGTAGGCTCTGATCCCCGATTAGAGGTTTTGGCTTGTACCTCATATAGACCATAATATGGTCCTAGAGGGTTTTTTTGTTGTTGTTGGATACTTGCCCAGTCAGATGTCAACATGAACTTCCACAAGATGATTATTCAAGTTCCTGTCAGAATGAATAGAGGGTTACTTTGCTTCCTTGACAGAATTTCATATTCCATTTGCCACTACCATCACCAACTAATTTTTATACAGGGAATCTGAATAGTAAATCCCATAGCAACTGCTACAGATGCATCCATTTAGGCCTTATGCTATAAACCAGCTAGTTATCACGGGAAGAGAATTCAGAGAGTGTTAATTTTTTGCTGAAAGTTCAACTGCCTTGTTCGACTGTGTGATGACATCATAGTGGACTTATTCCAACTTTCTTGACAAATAAGACTAAGTGTAATGGGCCGTATCCTTTGTCAGTGTAAATTGGGATAGCTCCATAGAAGTCAAACACAAGTGCAAATGCAGCTTATTTACACCAGCTGATGATATTGCCCACTGGTTTCAGCACTACTTGGATGAATGAGAGAATCAGGATTTGGACACAGGTTTAGACACCAGTCTTACCAATAAGTGCATTCTTATTGCTGCACAAGGAGTTTTTACTTTCTAGGACTTCCCTTGAAAAGGGTCAGTTTTATTTCAATTTCAACCCTCTTTATTTTTAAAATATTTTAAAATAACATTACAAGTTCCTCTTTAACTGGAAAACCACAATGTTTTATGTCAATGGAAAAACAAAACATTTTAACTATTTCAAAGCTTTTTCTCCACAGGAATTCTGAGTTGAAATTTGATCAAAACCAATCCTGTCCCACAAAAAAATTCATTTGGGGCTCATTTTGAGACTTATAGGCTGTGTCTACACTGGCATGATTTTCCAGAAATGCTTAAAACGGAACAGTTTTCCGTTATAAGTATTTCCGGAAAAAGAGCGTCTACATTGGCAGGATGCTTTTCCGAAAAGCCCTTTTTCCGAAAAGCGCCCGTGGCCAATGTAGACGCTGCTTTCGAAAAAGCCCCGATCGCCATTTTCGCGATCGGGCTTTTTTGGCGGAAAAGACTGCTGGGCTTGTCTACACTGGCCCTTTTCCGGAACAGTTTTCCGGAAAAGGACTTTGCCCGGGAGCAGCATAGTTTTTCCGGAAAAGCAGCTGATTTCTTACAGTAGATTGTCAGTGCTTTTCCGGAAATTCAAGGGGCCAGTGTAGACAGCTCACAGCTTATTCCGGAAAAGCGGCTGCTTTTCCGGAATAAGTGGCCCAGTGTAGACACAGCCATATAGTGTACATGTCTTGTCCTGGCTCTTTATTCATCTTCTGTGCAAATTTGGTATCATGCCATATAGAGGAGTAGCAGAAAGCTATACAAATGAAGAACCAATTCCCACATATAGTGAATTTGTATTGACACTGTTCCTCTGGTTTCATTGCTCTAGCCAGCCAAGCCAGGGACCTTTTGTCAAAGATGTTGGTGATTGACCCAGCCAAACGGATATCAGTGGATGAAGCCTTACAGCATCCATATATTAATGTGTGGTATGACCCTGCAGAAGTGGAGGCGGTGAGACATGAACATTTAATTTGCTTTCAACTTAATACAGTAAAATGAAAACATATTTTGTTTAAACCTGCCAGTCATGCCCTGTGGGCTGGACTTGGTCACCCTGGTCTGCACTCAGTACTCCTCAGCGGGCAAGCAGGGACTGGAAGGCATGGCATGGGGCTGGCAGGGTGCAGCAAGTGTGTGTGGGGGAGCTTCAAGGCCTGCACGCGGGGAAGGAGAGGGGACGAAGCAGTTGGGGGGTGCTTCAGGAGCCAAGCATGGTGGGGGGCAGAGGGCCTTCCCCATGCCCGATGCCTGCAGCACCTGCCTGCCCACTCTGCCCCAACAACCTCTCCTCATGTCTGGTCCCTGCAGTGCCGCCCCCCCCAAATGCTGCACCCTGCCAACCCCTCCCTGTGCCTGCCACAGTCCTTTTCCTCCCCATACCCAACCACTCCCACAGAACACCCAGCCCACTGCACCCTGCCAGCCCCACCCCATGCCTGCCCAATCCCTGCTACGCCCTATACCTGCCCAATTCCTCCCCAGCACAGCAGCCCAGCAGCTGGGGAAAGCTGGGCTGAGGCTGCAGCGCGCCACCACCCAGCTCTGCCCCCGGCTGCCAGGGAAGGCTGCAGCCATGGTGCACCAGGCCTGGCCAGGCCGAGCCCACAGCAGCCCCGGCCCTTCTCCTGGCTGCTGGGGAAGGCTAAGGCCACAGAGCGGCAGCCTCAGCTTGTCACGTGGCTGCTAGGGAGGGCTGGGCTGGGAGTTAGTGGGGCTTGACTCAAGGGATGGGGCTTGGGGGGGAAGGGCCTCCAGTGGATGCTGATGAGGTCATGACGTCATTCTGTTATCCTGCAGGACATTTTTTTATATATATAAAGACTTACTACTAAACATGTACCATATGGTGGTGAGGGGCAGAACTAAATAGACAGCAAAACTTAGCTCCCAACTCAGGAAAGCTCTTAAACCTTAGGGCCAATTGAAGTCAATTTTAAGTTAAACAGGTGCTTTCCTGATTTGGGGGCAGAGTTCACTGGTACCTAGTGTATCGTCTGAGACAGAATTTTCTGATCAAGTTATCTTGCTACAGGGACTTCACTCTCCCTTGTCCCTTTTGAAAGCAAAACACCTTTGAAGGCTTCAGCCTATGTAAGGTGCATGTAGCTGGGTTCACTGTGTATGTATATTCCCTGTACACGTTTGAAAATAAAAGAAAGCATTTTCTCTCAATGGATCAGAAAGTGGTTGTAATTCTAGTATCTAACCTGACCACTACACTTATCTAAGGAATACCTCTTTTCCTTCCTCTGTCTCATTCGTCCTGGAAACCTTTTTAATAGTTTGGGGGAAAAGAAGCCACAGTAAACTAGACCTGAAGAACGGAGAAGTTTTATTCACTCTTTATTAATGCTTCTTTCCCCACTTCTTGACCTTTGATTCCTCTTCCATTTAGAGCAGTGTCCCACCTGCACCATTTCTCCTGCCAGCCCAAATGAACATAGTCTTCTACAAGTAATTTGTCTGATCATACTGTTACGTGTAAAGTCAAGATGTGAGTTTAAATATCACCTCGCAACATTTCCATTGGAAATATAGTACAGTGTGGCTACAATAACGTGTTGCACTTCTAAGTATTTCTATAGAAAGAGAGAGAGAGAGAGAGAGGGTATGTCTATACTGCCACCCTAGTTCGAACTAGGGTGGCTAATGTAGGCATTCGAACTTGCAAATGAAGCCCGGGATTTAAATATCCCGGGCTTTATTTGCATGTTCCCGGGTGCCGCCATTTTTAAATGACCCGTAGTTTGAACTCCCTGCCTGCCGCTACATGCAGCACGGACTAGGTAGTTCAAATTAAAGCTCCTAATTCGAACTACCATTACTCCTCCTGCAATGAGTTGTTGAATTATCTATTATCCATTATTTGTTGAATTATCGATTATCCATTATTATCCATTTTTGACCATTTTTAAATTCAGAATAGCTTCCTTGCTTTTACGTATAGGAAATTCTAGTGCTTTTGTGATTCTTTAAAGACATGGAAGTTAATTCTGGATAAGCACCTGGAAGACTTGAGGGATTGCATAAACTTTTTTGCTCAGAATATCAGATTGGAAGTTTCAAAAGGCAATGATGTCTTGAGAGATTTCCAGTATTTTCTCATTTTGGTTGAGCCAGGAATGCTGTGAAAATAGCCTCTCTCAACAGCATTGCCACTTTGCTTTGGGATGAAGTCAGTAATCACAGCATTGTTTTATGCGGTGGCATGTAGCTGTGAAGTATATCAGAGGCAGAAGCACAGGGGGCAGATGTCACTGCAGGAGGGACAAACATTTGGAACCATTGAGAGTTTGATCCAGTGCCTATTATTCAGAGTTAATAGCAGATCTGAAATAAGGGAGAATGGTTGGAATATTTATTATATTTTGTGCATGTCATGTGTATCTAATACAAAAGGCCTGACAACTTGCAAGGGTGCCTTAGTTTACGGATCTCATTTACAGCAGAAAATTAAAACAGTGGCTTTATTTTTACTATTGACAGTATATTAAAGCTAAAATTTCCATCTGTTCATGCGGACATACCTGCAATGGCTAATTGTGAATCACTTAATTACTTTCCAGAGAGCATTTGTCTCAGTTGGTTATCACTTGCTTTTTGTTTCATCTCTTAAAAAGAGCAGTCGCTATCTGAATTGCATCTACATTGAGCATGGAGAGGAGGTTGTGATTTGTCAATATACTTACAGCAGATGCACTTTAGTTATCAGTTCTTTTGGTCACTTTCCTGTATGTCTTGCAGAAGAGTGTATTGAATCCAGTACATTATATGCCATTTTGACATCTAGTAATTTGGTGATGTTTCTAAGACATTAATTGTTGCTTCACTGAAAAAAAATGTTTACTTTTGCCTGAGCATCAATCCAATGTCTAGCTTTCTGCTTCTGGCCAAAAAACTGATGTCACAATGCCTTTTGGTTCATTTAAAAGAAAGATATTAGTATATGATTAGCTATGAAATTGTTTTTCCTGCTTAAAATGTTAATGACTTATTTCCTCTTAGTTGAAGCTATGGAAGAATCTTTGATACTCATTCCCACCTTGTCAACTGTGTTAGATGTTAATCATGACTTTTGGAATATCTTAACTATTTTGTTGGAGAATCTGTCTGTGGTTTTTTACGTGGCGCAGAGACTCAGTATACCATACATTAGTGTGTGTAAGAGTTGTTGGTTTCTATTTTTGACATGTTCTGTGGCCTTCCTGAAGAGTCTCTGTTGTGCTGTGTTGCTCTGTTTGAAATGCTGACTCTTGTAGTTTTTCATGATTGTGATACATGATGATGTACCAATCTTAAAGCAATGACATTGTGTCTCTGTATCCCATCTGACCGGATTTTTCCTGCATTATAGTTTCTGGCAGAGCTTTGTGGTATGAATAAGTAAACATTTTTCAACGTAGCATTTGCATATATGTGATTAAGTGGATACAGGAAGTGTTATCCTTCATTATACTCTTGTTGGGTCTTGTAACACCAGTGGTCTTGGGCCTAGTTAATACTAGTATGGGAGACCTCAAAAAAATATTCATTTGCTGGTGATTCATTAGCTTCGGGGGTAGCCAAGTTAGTCTGTACAGGATAAACTTAAAAAACAACAACTTTAAAGACTAACAAAACATGTAGATGGTATGTCTGTCCTTGAGTCAATCTGTATTGAACCAAAGCTGCAGAAGTAGTGCCAACTACTTCTAGTCAATCTTCCCAGGCCAATTTTTGCCAGAATAGATATTATAGATTCTAGTGCTCTGAACAACTTGCAAGTTAATAATTCCAGTCTGTGTACCTAAAAGCTCCCCTCCAATATTAATTGGACAAAGCAGTCTACACTTTCTTCCTAAACTATAGTGTTATTATTACCATATACTATGAAACAACTGCTCTGTGTTAGATGACTGGTGTATTTCATTAGGAATGATTTTTCAACAGCAGTGAGTCCAAAACAAAATTCTAGTTCTGAACCTCCTGAACATTGGAGGATGAGGCTGGAATCCAAATCCACATCTGCATCTACATTTTGTAGCTGATTCCTGTGTCTAGAATGAAGAGTAACAAAAACTTAGCTCCAAACGCAGTGGAAATGTGATCCAAACACAACAGCTGTAACTCTTTCTGTACTATCTATTGGCATAGTTTGCAAAGCTTGCGATAAAATTCCTTATATGAAAGACTCTGTGTCAGTTAAAGCTGACATTCACCGTTTTACTGAATGGATTTATATTGTCTCCTTTTGCAGTTAAGGTGTTGCTTTTTGTGACTATGTATCTTAACTGTGCCGAGAATCTGTTTCTACCAATGAAGCTAAGTAAGCAAATGAAACATATTACTGTCTTGAACAATATATTCAAGCAATTTAGACTCTTATATTTCTTTGTTAATTAATCGAGGACAGGATTAGAATTGGAATTATATGACAAATGGTTCTATTGCTACCACCCACTCCTCCAATTCCATAGTGTTTACAGGGGTATGCATTCCTTTGACACCCTTCTGCTGCAAGCAAAGCCTATGTTGGAATGATTGTTTCAAAATCCTGTGAAGAAAATTTCACTATCCGGATATCAGCCCTATGGTTGTGAGGATCATACTAGATAGTCCTGATAGGAATACAATGGTTGCCTGCTCACGATACTCCTAGAAACTCCTGGAGATATTGGTGAACAAGGAATCACATTTTCCTAGCTCATCCTGGGCTCTACAATAATTATCTTGCAAACCTTTATATGTGGGTGGGGAGGGAAAGCAATAGGATGAGTAGCAGGTTGGATTGGACCCAATTCTTAGTAGATCAACATCAGCTAATCTAGAAGGATGGTAATGCTACAGGACTTATGGATGAATGATAATGCTTAGGATTCAGGAAGGAATTAAAGCAGGGTGGGCAATAAGCCACCCCTGGGGGCAGTTCACTAGAGTTAGCCTGGTGGGCTGTCAGAAGCTATATTTACTGAGCATCTACAGGTACTGCCATTCGCAGCTCTTATTGTTTGCAGATCACTGTTCTCAGCCAATGGGAGTTGCAGGAAGTGGTAGCTCAGCCCACACCACTTCCCGCAGCTCCTAGTGGCTGGGAAGTGGGAACACTGAACTATGGCCAACGGGAGCTGTGAGTGGCTAGACCTGCAGATTCTCAGGTAAATCAAGGGTCTGGCAGCCCACTAAGAGCTAACCCTGGTGAACTGCATCCAGCTGGTGGGCTTCTTATTGTCCACCCTTGAATTAAAGGAACATCCCTTGCACCCATGGCCTCTTTTGTTGGACGTTTATTGTGGGAAAAATCCAGTCAGCTTATTTATCCATTGTCCCAACCAGTGCTTTTTTTGTGACAGTACCACCCGGAACGGCGTACCGTCACCTATTTTCCCAGCCCACAGAAAAGGAATGGAATTTCCCCCACGCGTACTGGCACCTATTTTCCTAGGGCAGTTCGGCTCCTGGCAGAAGCCTGCTCGGGACGTGTGGCATTTTTTTCCCGGCTCCCAGCACAGTGCTGTGGCTCTTAAAGGGTCTGCAACCACATTTCAGCCCCCCAGCACGGGTCTTTTTTTTTCTTAACAAGTTTTCCTTTTTTGGGGGGGAGGAAGGGGAGGTTGTTTGGTTTTTTTTACTCAACAGGTTTGCCCCAGAGTACCGGCACTGGACCCAACCAATTACAACCCCAACACCTGTGCAATGTGGGACATGGCAAATTTTGGGTGCTGGGTTGCTGGTCCTGGTCCTGGCTAATTCATCCCAGGTGTCTGCAACAAAGATCTGCTTTCTTAGTGAATGACAACTGTTGAATCATGAGAACTTGAGTGTGTGTTTGAGAGAGCTCGGTGATGACAGAATTATCTATTTTACCCAATCACAATTCTACACTACAGAGGCTAAGCAGCACAACCTGTATCTGATGGCATAGCTTGGTTATTAATCTCAGAGTTCCTCCCTGTTGGAGTCATTGCACCCTGGGTACCTGGCCCCTTTGATAATACGGATGGTTTTGACATACTGAAGGGGAGAGGGTCCCTGATGTGAAGAGAGTGCCGAAAAGTGCCACAGCAGAAAAGAGAGGAGAAAGAATGTCCCTGGAAGATATTCCTGTTGTTAGGGAGAGTGGCAAGAGGGTTCCATAATGAAGGGGGTGCATTTGGAGGAGGGAGAGCATGAAGAAGGATTTACTGGGAGAGGATGTTTGGGGTGAGAAAAAAGATGAAGGAGAAGGTTTCAACCATTAAAAAAGCCTCATTGAGGTGAAAGTACCAGGCAAGAGGAGTGGAGTAAGAGGGATTCTTCTTCCAGCGATTGCTCATGTCCATTCCGTGTGTGTGTGTGTGTGTGTGTGTGTGTGTGTGTGTGTGTGTGTGTGCGCGCGCGCGCGCGCGCCATGTACACAGCTCATTGGAAGGTTTTTCGCTCAGCGGTACCCATTGGGCTGGCAGAGGAGACCCTGCAGTGGCACCTGTGTATGCATGCATTATATATTCCTGTCAGCCCACCACTCCCTCAGTTCCTTCTTACCTCCCGTGACGATCATTGGGAACCTTCTTCTCACTTGCTCTGCAAGTGTGCTTAGTGGTACTACCATAGTTAGTTGTTTCTTAGTTCGAGTTTTCTTAGTTATAGTTAGTGTTATCATTGTTGCTGTTACTTGATAGGGGTTCATCTGTTGCGTCCCCCTTCCCCTTTCTCTATGGGGCATGCCCAGGCCCCAGGGGTTCAAGTCCTGTTTGGACTGCCTTAAGCCCATGCCCTGTGGGGACCCGCACGACATGTGTCCTCAAGTGCCTAGGCAAGGCTCATATTTCCGCAAACTGCAAGATCTGTCAGTTTTAAACCTCATACTCAGAGGGACAGAGATTCGGCACCTTAAGATCATGCTAATGGAGTCAGCGCTCCACCCAGCACCAGCCGCCGACTCAGTGCCTACATCCCACAGTGTATTGTACTGAGTGCTAGAGACTTCGGGCCCATCTAGCACATCTTGAGTGCTAAGACAAATGGCTGCCTGGTTCCAATCCCAGTCTCCAGTGCTGTAGAAGAAGCGGAGATCAGCTAGGGGTAGAACTTGGTTGCGGCACGTATCCAGAGTGCACCCTCAGTCAGGACACTTAACGCTTCGACCTCAGCTTTGAGGTCTGCAGCTCCAGGGCCCTTGCAGTGTCTGTGGAGCCTCATCCCAACCAGGATGAAGACCCGATTGAAGTGAACTGGCCTTCAACCCTGGACACCTTTGAGGCAACCAGGGAGTTGATTGAACTCGTCCTCCCCTGCCTCCCTGCTGGCACTGGCACACCGGAGGGACTCCTGTGTGCAGCCCCGCACCTACACGTCGGCCCCACCCAAGATGAGCCATTGGCGTCTCAAAGCAGTGCCGACTCTGGCACCATTGACACCAGCCCCTTCTTCCATGCCACATCCCCTGACACCAACCACTGCATCTACTGAAGGATCGGCACAGAGCACCTTAGTAGCATTAGCACCTCCTGCAGCACCAGGGCACTTGATGCCTGCTCTGCTGATCTGGCACGGTAGCAAGCCTGCAGCCAATGGTCAGGCACGCCTCTTGGCACCAGTTACTGGGCTCATAAATGGCTCCACTGTGGTAGGGCTTGGAATACTCCTTGGACTCAGATGCCAAATTGCTGCACTCCAGAGCCATAGTCTCCTGCTCCCAGCAAAGACCCTGCTCTCAGCAGCGTTCACACTACTACAGCACCACTGTGCAGTAACTCCAGCAGACATAGCCCCACCAGTGGCAGCAACCCCATGGCCCTTTTGGACCCTGCGTGTATACCATCAGTCCAAGAGGTTCTCCTCTTCTAACATTGGCTTCACTTACTCTGGGCCCTAGGTGCCTCCCTTTGCTACCCTGCTTCCTCACTCCCCACCCCTGGACCATGGGCACTCGGTCCATAGGTAGTCTCTCAGACCATCGTTGGAGGGAGTTGCAGACCCAAACCCTCAGGTGTTGCCTGAACAGTCAGTGGCCGCTCGGGACTCAGAGCACCCTTAGGAGCAGGAGGAGCAGTCTGCTCAGGAGTACTCTTCTTCCTCTCCTGATGAGGCCTTAGGGATATTATCCCCTTGAATGCCCTCTGTGAACTCCCAAACCCACCAGAATCTGCTTAAATGTTTAGCCCAGAGCCCGCGGATCCAGGTTGAGAGGGTCTCGGAGGACTCTGACCTGACACTGGATGTCCTGAATGTTGAGGCCCCATCCAGGTAGAGTGTGTAAGATCACAAAGACTCTGTGACAAACACCTGCCTCTCTCCCTATCCACAGGCATGTGGAGCAGAGTGACTTTGTCTCTCCAAGCTGGCCATGAGCATTTTCTTTCTCACCCACTCTGGATAGGTTCATGGTGCAGGCGTCCAGGCACCGGAAGCAGCAGGGTCAACCTGACCCTCTAAAAACAGGGAGGCCAAGAAGATGGACCTCCTGGGCTACAAGGCCTATGCCTCTGGCTGATTGCTGCTCAGAATCACCAGAGTCTATACATGTCATCAATTCCCCTTATAAATGAAGTTTATTTTGAGACATATTTCAGCTCATTCTATGGTGTTTCAACATATGTGCTTTAGATAGCTTTGCCTAATTATACACCCCTACTGCAGTACTCCCCGTATGAATTTTCCGTGCGAAACACTTTTTCACACATCAGCTGGTAAGAAGGGGCAGGGGAAGAAGAAGTGAAAAGGCCCGGCCTGGAAGGTCAAACCTCCCATGGCCGAGGCCGCCCTGCCTGCTGTGGCCCCAACATCTGCCGCGACTGCTGCTGCTCCCCCCACCAGCTCTGGAGGCATTCCATCCACGGCCCCCAGAGTGTACACCCAGGTGGCCACTGCCACCTCCCCACGTGCCACCGCATCTTCTGCCCCGATCGCCGCCTCCAGCTCCATCCCTGGTAGCCAAGGCCCCTTCCCCACCTTTACTAGGAAGCACAGCGTCTGCAGCCTCCTGGTCCCCGCCTCGCCCCACGTCAAAACATACGTGTGGGCATTGGTGAGAATGGTGAGGTCCTCAGCCAGGCTGGCAGCCTCCAAAATGTATGGGAAGACCTCAGCACTCATTCGTCTGGGGGGGGTCACCTTGTTCTCCCCTGCCCTACGGCCTGACGTGCTCGGGGTCGCTGAGATCATCCTGGGCTGCCTGCTGCACATCCGGACCCACATGGTGGGGCTGACATTGAATCTGGTCAACATCTACGCCCCGACCATGGGCCCGGACCAGATGATCTTTTGTCAGCAGGTGGCCACCTTCCTCAGCACCCTGAATCCTCGCGAGTGCTTGGTCCTGGGTGGGGACTTCAACACCATCCTTCAGGACCAGGATTGCTCAGGAGTTGAGAACTGCCAGGCCATGGCAGACATCCTCACAGATATTGTAGACCACCACTCCCTGGTAGATGTCTGGCATGACCACCATCTCCACCACCTTCACCTATGTCTGGGTGGAGGACGATTGGTCACACCACTCCCATTGGACTGCATACACTGCCCACTCCTCCAGCATTCAACCGGCCTCGTTCACAGACCACCATCTGGTGGCTGTGAAAGCCTCTCTCAGTCAGGAGAGGCTGGGGCTGGCCTATTGGCACTTTAACAATAGCCTGCTGGAGGACGTGGGCTTTGTGGCATCCTTCTGGGAATTCTGACAGGCCTGACGGGGACAATGGCCCACTTTTCCCTCAGCGCGGTGATGGTGGGACGTGGGGAAGATGTGTAGCTGGCTCTTCTGTCGTGACTACTCCCGGGGCTCCAGCTGGTGGAGGGATGCAGTGATAGAGCAGCTGGAGTGGGAGGTTTTGAAGCTTGAGAGGTGCCTGACATATGACCCCTGACTCTGGGCCCTCAAGGACCATCGGGCCTGGGGCACCTTTGTTTGATTCCGCTCCGTCTCCTTTGGGAGATGGATCATGGCTCCCGTTCCTTCTATGCCCCGGAGAAAAAAGAGGGGGGCCAAAAAGCACGTCACCTACCTTTTGGCAGAGGACAGCACCCCCCTCACGGATCCGGAGGTGATGCATGGAAGGGCCAGGGCCTTCTATGCCAGTTTATTCTCCCCAGATCCAAACGAAGCCGATGCCTTCAGGGTGCTCTGGACTGAACTCCCGACGGTCAGCGCGGGCGGCCAAGACCGGCTGGAGCTTCCTCTCACTCTGGACGAGATCTCAGAAGCCCTCTGTCTCATGCCCACCAACAAAACCCCGGGCATGGATGGACTGACCATGGAGTTCTACCATGTGTTCTGGGATGTCCTCAGCCCAGACGTTCTCACCATCTGGGCCAAGTCCTTGGAGAGTGGGGTCCTCCTTCTGTCATGCAGGCGAGCCATGCTCACCTAGCTGCCAAAGTAGGGAGACCTCCACGACTTTCAGAACTGGCATCCCATCTTGCTCCTCAGAATGGACTACAAAGTTGTAGCAAAAGCCATCTTACTGCGGTCTGTGCTGGTGGATGTGGCGCACCCCGACTAGACCCGGACCGCAGTATCTTCAACAATCTGTACTTGGCCCGGGATCTCTTGGAGCTTGGGTGTGGGGATGGTCTGTCGTTCACCCTCCTGTCTGTGGACCAGGAGAAGGCGTTAGACAGGGTGGACTATGGATATCTCCTGGACACTCTGCAGGCCTTTGGCTTTGTGCCTCATTTCATGGGTTTTCTCTTGGTGCTGTACGCCTCCACAGAATGTTTGGTCAGGCTCACCTGGGCCCTGACCAAGACGGTCAGCTTCAGGAGGGGAGTACATCGGGGGTGTCTGCTGTCGGGCCAGCTGTACGCTTCGGCGATCAAGCCTTCCTTTGTTTCCTCCGCTGGAGGTTGATGGGGTTGGTGATCTCAGAGCTAGAGCTGCGGCTGGTCCTGTCAGCGTACACCAATGACATGCTCCTCATGGGCAACCTAATGCAGGTGGAGGCCTGCCAAGCTGTGTACTTGGCAGCCTCCTCCACCCAGGTCAACTGGGTCAAGAGCTCTGGCCTGGTAGTTGGGGACAGGTGGCAGGCAGGCTCCCTCCCACCTGCACTTCAGCGGGTCCGCTGCTCTATCTGGGCATTTTTCTATCTGTCACTCATCCCTCCCTGCTGGAGAACTGGTAGGGTTTGGAGGCCAGGGTGTGTGAGTTGCTGCAGAGATGGACAGGACTGCTTCAGTGTTTCTCGCTGCAGGGGAGAGCACTGGTGCTGAATCAACTACTCCTGTCCATGCTCTGGCACCAGCTCAACACCGGAGGTCCTGGCCAGACTCCAGAGGACAGCCCTGGAGTTCTTCTGGCCAGGACTGCACTGGGTCTCTGCAGGGGTCCTGTGTTTCCCCCTGGAGGTGAAGGGTCAGGGTCTGGCCTGCATGCACAGCCATCCACCTCCAGCCTCTGCAGATACTCCTCTATAGTGCAGGTAGTCCGGCATGGAGTACTTTGGTGCATGCCTTCCTCCGCCACCTCCGAGGTCTCCGATATGACCGGCAGCTCTTTTTTATCTATCCAAGAGGTCTTCCGCGAGACCTCTCAGAGCTGCTGCAATTCTACCAGGAACTCCTCCAGACCTGGAAGCTGTTCTCAGAGACCAGGTCCATTGTGGCCACCGAGGGAGCAGATCTCCTCGCGGAGCCCCTGCTCCACAATCCAGCCTTGTGTGTGCAGGTGGCGGAATCTCACTTGGTGCGCCGGAGGTTGATCCTGGCAGAAACCACCAAGGGTCCTGGACTACATCAGAGGTGACTCGGTGGATCCCCGTGTGCTCACTCAGCACGTGGGACTTTCCACCCTTTGAACCCCCCAGTGCGTACTCCAGGAAGTGAAGGTGGCCTTGTCGCATCCCGCTCTCAATTTCCTGCAGCAAGAGGGTACGCCCCACTCCCCTCACCCCCCTCATACACACTGCAAACCCTCCGTCCCTTTTTCTCAGGCCACTGTTCCACGGGACCTCCCAGCCCTCCCAGCTCTGGACCCCAGTCAGCTGCAGGGTCTGCAGCTAGTCTGTTTTCAAACCACACCCCAAGACCATCTGTACACATTCATGCTCCACACATTGCATTTCCTCATTCTTGTGTCCCACCCTGACGCCAAATGGTGAGACTATTTAAGACCTGTTGAGGGTGAGGAACCCCGATGGGCCAGCGTGTATTCCACCTTAATCCCATGGCCCATCGGGGACATCAGTTGGCAGCTCCTTCATGGAGCCATGAGCATGGATGTGTACCTGGCGCAGTTTACCCCCATCCCAGATGCCTGCCCCTTCTGCAGCCTGAGGGAAAACCTAGCACATGCATATTCGGAATGTGCCAGCTTGCAGCCCCTTTTTCGGCTTTTCCAGAACCTCTTGTTGAGGTTCTGGCTGCACTTTTCTCCTCACCTTTTAATTTACGCACACCCCAGCCATGGCCCCACAAAGTCACGAGACCTCCTCGTCAACCTCCTTCTGGTCCTGGCAAAAGCCACCATATATAATACCAGGAGGGAGATGCTAGATGAGGGGGGTGCTTTACGACTGTGAGGCCTATTTCCATTCCTCCCTGGTCTCACACATCCAGGCAGAGTTCCTCTGGGTGGCATCCACTGGCTCCCTGGACAGCTTTGAGGAGCAGTGGGCGCTGTCCAGGGTTCTCTGTTCGGTTTCCCCATCTGGTTTTCTTGTTTTAAACTTTTGACCCACACACCCTGACCCTGTTTTTCATTATTTGCCCCTCGGAATCATTTGAACCCTGGGTACAGTCATCCCTCCTGCAAGGCTGGGAGGGAGGGGCTTTTAGAAGTGGAAGGGCCTGCCCACCCCCCTTGTGTTCAAATAGCAACTCACTACACCCTCTTAAAAGAAGTATGGCCCCTGGAGCAGCCATGCGCCACCATGCAGCTGAGCAGCCTAACCCCTGGAGGAGCCCTGCTCCCCTACATGGCCAAGCAGCCCCGGCCCCCGGACAGCCCCTGCCCCCAGAGCAGCTTCTGCCCCCAGAGCAGCCCTGGCCCCCAAAGCAGCCCCTCTCCTTCATGTGGGCTGGCCACCCCAGGAGCAGCTGCAGCACCCAAAGCAGCCACCCGCCATGAAGCCCTGCTGGATCTGGGGCTGGAACTGGGGCTGGGGTGAGGCTGCCCCAGCAGAGACATCCTCACTGTGGCCTAGCTCCCGCTGCAGCACACAGGGCAGCCACCCATCAGTTGGGCCGCATGGCTGCTGATGAGAAGGAACACCCTCCACCACTCATTCTTGTGCCGATAAAAAGAAACGCTCCCCCCCACACACACACATACCATGCCTGCTGGAAGGTCAGTGCTGCTGTGTGACTGCAAAGAAGGTGGCAGGTGTGTGTGGATTTTGTTACATGGAACTACGCTGTGCCACCGACCACGTATGTACTACTCAATATCGGCTCACATGCCACTTATGGCACACAGGCTCTACTTTGTCAACCCCTAATCTAGTGCTTATAAAACTTACAGGACCTCTGAACCCATGGCAAGGTGCTCTTTATTGCACCTTTCCTGGAAGGTCCCCTTTCTGGTGTCTCCTACTTCTGCTAGATGGGTGTATTAGCTCTAACCTCGGATCCTCCTTATGCTGTTTTCTTCAAGGATAAAGTTAGGCTTCACCCGCACCCAAGGTGGTCCAGGATGGGTACCTGTGCCATGAAGATAGAAGACAAGACCTGTCTTCATATCATAAGAACATGTTTTTGCCTGTGTTTTATTCCAAACCACATAAGTCAGGCACAGAACAGGCTCTACACACTTTAGATGTTAGATGTGCCTTAGCTTTTTATTTAGATAAGACAAAACCCCTCCGTAAGTCCCCCAACTGTTTGTTTCAATAGCTGATAGAAGGAAGGGTCTCTCCGTTTCGGCCCAATGTATCTCCTCCTGGATTACATCCTGCATCAGGACTTGTTATGAGATGGCCCATTTGCCAGCTCCCACCATCAATGCCCATTCCACTAGGGCACAGGCCTTGTCTTCTATCTTCATGGCACAGGTACCCATCCTGGACACATGTAGGTGGCCACCTGGTCTTCACTGCTTACTTTCATGAACCATTACACTATGGTGCAGCAGGCCAGGGATGATGCAGCTGTTGGCAAAGCCATCTTGCAGTCTCCAGCTGGTCTCTGACCCCACCTCTTTGGGTCTGGCTTAGGAATCACCTACATGGAATGGACAAGAGCAATCGAATAAATAAACAACAAATGGTCTGGTAGAACTTTATAGACTAATAAAACATGTAGATGGTATCAGGAGCTTTCGTGGGCACAGCCCACTTCTTCAGATGACCGGAGTTTTGAGTTTAGGATGTGCAGACCCAAAATAAATAGGAGCTGGGGGGGGGGGGGGGGGGAGGGAGAGGAAAAAAAGGAGGGGGTGGTAGACAGGGAGCATAGGGTATAGAAAATTCAGGAAGGTAGAGGGAATCAGTAAGTATCTGAAGATTGGGTAGTTAAAACAAAGCAGATAAGAATTGAAGTCATAGGAATCTACACAAAGAGCTGTTTGCACCTTCATTGACTGTTAGGTAGATAGTGTCCTAACCATCCTTCATCATGATTGAGTCCATTAGCATGAGAATTGAATTTGGGGATGAACTCTAATTCCAGTGCTTCTCTGTGTATCTGGCTAGTAGAACTGGTTTGTGACAAGACAGCCACTTGAAGATCTTTTAACCAGTGATTAGGAAGATTAAAGTGTTCCCCAATAGGTTTCTGTATGTTTCCTTTACGTATATCTTCTGAAAAAGTGGGCTGTGCCCACGAAAGCTCATGATACCATCTCCATGTTTTGTTAGTTTATTAAGTGCTACCAGACCATTTGTTGTTTTTTTCTGTACAGACTAACTCGGCTACCCCCTGAAGCTTCCGAATAAATAAAAATGGTTACTTACCATCTCAGAACTGTTGTTTTTCAAAATGTATTACTCATCTCCATTCCAATTCTCACCCACATCTCCTTCATCAGAGTGTTCCAGCAAGAAGGAACTGAGGGGGTGGCAGGTCAACAGAGGTACATATGCATGCATATGCAGGCGCCACTCTAGGGGACTCCCCTGCTGGCCTGACACTGAGGGAAAAACCTTGCAACAATCATAGAACCATAGAATACTAGAATTTGAAGGGACCTTGAGAGGTCATCCAATCCAGTCCCCTGTCCAGCATGCAACGCGCACACACCTACATGGAATGGACATGCGCAACACATCTCAAAGAACATCCATTACAAGATGGTAATAAACCATTTTTTTAACTGGGCTGGTTGGATTATAATTAAAACAACTTGCATGGCATCACCCATTTTGAATATTGAAAATTCACCTTTTTTTTCTTTAGAAAGGAAAATTTGGCAAAAAAGCTAGATCAGTGTGTGAGCCAAATTAATCACCTCACTAATTTTTGTGCCTTTCTTATGGCTGCTTGCTTTGTTTTTCTAGACCACTGAAGCAGAGTTGGGCAAAAATTTTCATCCCAAACATTTCTGGCAAAAAAATAAACAAACAAATGCTGATTTGGTGACACTGGACCTTCTAAACTAGGGTTGCCGGCCGGCCCGGGGCTTCCCGTTGGCCCTGTTGCTGCTGGAGTTCCGGGCCGGGGATCCCTCCCGGCTGCTTCTGGCCCTGCTGCCTGGGTTCCTGGCCAGGGCTGGAAATGCCTCCCAGCCAGCACTGGCCCTGCTGTCTCCAGGATTCCTGGTTGGGGCTAGGGGTTCCTCTCAGCCACTGCAGGGGCTCCGTGGCTTGGGATTCCCCACCCACCGCAGAACCAACTCCTGCCAGCCTAACGGGGGCTCCCTAGCACCCACGGGACGCCCAGCTGGCTTGTGGCTCCTCACCTCAGGGGCTCTCTTCTCCAGCAACATCCCTGGTCCTTCCTTCTGGATGTTGCCAGACCAGAGAGACCAGATCTGGGAGGTTCAACCTGTACAACCTCATTCCTGCCAGTGTTGATTATTTAAATAACATTGCAATGCAGTACAGCATGAGCTTCAGGATATTATTTCAACAGCAGGGGTACCTACGACCAGTGTGTGGGGAGGGAGGGGAGCGGGAGAGGAGAAGCAGCAGGAGTTCTTTAATAAATGCTGATGATCTCCAGGAATTTTCATCCCTTTAATGACCACGTATAAAAACAGTCAGAAACTCTTAGGCTACGTCTACACTGCAGGCTTTATGCGCATCTTGCGCAAAAACTTGCAGAGCGTCTACACTGCATGCGCGGTCTTGCACAAGTAAATTTACAGTAAAGCATGTCTGAAAACAGGGCTTCTTGCGCAAGAGTTATTCCTCTCCCCATGAGGAATAAGCCCTCTTGCACAAGAGCTCTTCCACAAGAAGACAGGCAACAGGGGTTTCTTGTGCAAGAAAGCCCTATGGCTAAAATGGCTATCAGAGCTTTCTTGTGCAGGAGAGCGTCCACACTGCCATGGATGCTCTTGCACAAAAGCACATCTCTTCCACAAAAGTACATGGCAGTGTGGACAAGCTCTTGTGGAAGACCTTTTGCACAAGAACTCTTGCACAAAACAGTTCTTGCGCAAAAAGCCTGCAGTGTAGATGTAGCCTTACTGTGTATTTAGTTTCTAATGTAAAGGAATAGGCTATTTACCCATCTTTGTTTCTACTCTACAGCCTCCTCCTCAGATATATGATAAACAGCTGGATGAAAGAGAGCACACAATTGAGGAATGGAAAGGTAATCCTGTTTTAAAGGTATATGGACCAAATGCAGCAGTATAAATAAGATGTAGCAGGATAAACCCAGAATAACTTCTTTGACACCAGAGAATTTAGCCCTATATTTACCTTTGTTGGTAAATATAGGAGGAGTTACACCTGTAGTGTCCAAAGGATTTAAAAGAACACCAATAGCAGTAAATTTGATCTAAGTACAAATTCTGTTTTACGGTAGGTCGCAGCCTGATGATGATATAGTTTCAAGAGTACCCTGTTATACAACAATTCAGGGCAGAAAGTTTAAAGGAATTCCATACTCATATGCAACCACATGGCATAGCTCGTTATGGGCCTAATTTTAGCTTTACTTATATTGAGTATTCCCTTCCTGTGTGAATAGACACGCTGATGTTGGGGGGGGGGGGGGGGGGGGGGGGGGGGGGGGACTTTCTGTGTGACAAGTACATGAGTAAAGATGCCACAAATAGCCTGTGTACATTTTAGTCCTTACTGCCTGATACACCAAATACTGTTCACTAAAGGGAATGAGGTCAGATTCTGATACTGATGGAAGTCAAGGGGACCATGCATGGATTAACATGTTAATTGATACAGGTAAAGTGTTAGAACCTGGTCCATGGTAAACAGCATTACAGTGACCATGCCAAACTTATTTCTGCATAATGCAACACTAAAACAGCTTAGCTAGTATACTTTCCTATATATGTCTAAAAAGTGTACACACAAAAAGTAAATGTGGATAGACCTGTTAAAGCTCAAGTAGCCAAAATGAAATTGTGGAATGCTGGTAGAATGCTTTTAATCTCCTCTCTAGTAGGAGAAAAGAGGACTGAGAAATAAAAAGGAAAAACAAATGGGAAATGCTTACACAGGTAGCAAGAAGGCATAGAAAAAATGTTGGTTTAATGCTTGTATTCTTTCATTCTTTCATTACAAATTTCATAATACATAATTACATAAAGGTTTAGCTTCATTCCCTGTTTGCATGTTTTAGAGACTGGCCTATTTGGCCTGTATTAAAGCATTATACTGCATTGAATAAATGGTTTAAAACTCCCCTAGCGTATTTGCTATAGATTTTGGTACAGAGAAAGAAAAGTTTTATGTTACCATAAAATAGGCTGAATAAAATGGAATCTGAGTTTAGTTACAATAGTCTAGTTCCTTTCACTGTTACATAAGGAATAGAGAGCATGCCAAAACTTCCTTAATAGGTCCAGCAGCAGGAACAAGGAGGGGAGGGGGGGATAATTGAGATGGGGGGCAGAAGTGAAAGAGTGACTGACTTAGAATTGTTTTCAAATATTATCCATAGCATTAGTTTGTCTCATGAGCATAAGAACTAGTTGCTTTCATTACTGTATCCATTGTTTCTCACAGAATTGATCTACAAAGAAGTCATGAATTCTGAAGAAAAGACTAAAAATGGAGTAGTAAAAGGACAGCCTTCACCTTCAGGTACTCAAGCCCAATGAATAACCTTAATGTGCTCTCCACAGCAGCAAAGAGAGTCTGCCATTATACTTCTGAAGAGGAAAATGTATTCTACAATTCAATGCTTATAATGTGTTGAATTTTTTTATTTGAACTCCAGTGCCTCTTTAATATTTAAAAATAGGATGTTTTGCATTCCCTGCAAGTTTCTAAATTACTTTGTGGATTTTGTCCCACTGAAATCATGTTCTTATCAGCATTAAACACTTCCCTGCTCCATTTAATCACAATAGTTATAAAGTGTTGAAATGAAGCAGGGGAATGGCTCGTATTTTCAGAACCACCAGGAAAAAAAGAATGTTGTTAATAACACATTTAGTTTCTATCTGTGGTGAGCTTTTGTCACTCTTCAGTTGTAAGATTACATTGTTAGATTAAACTCTGCTCCATGGATGTTGGGCCAGATTTTTTGTTGGAGTCATATTGTCTTGACCGGCAGTTTGAGTATGCCTGGGAACTGCCTGGCTGTGTTGCTGTGCTTCTCCACAAAGAGCATGCTAAGAGATGGCTGCAGATAGGCAGCTTAGTTTTCTCTAAGGAGTGTCATATGAGGAGCACTTTTTCCATCTTTTAATTATGCTAATCCTTTCTGGAAATATTGATAAAAAAAACTCTCTGCCTATGCATCAAGTGAACAAATTGAAACTTTCTGCCTATGCATCAAGTGAAGAAATTCAAACTCCTTGGGGTCATAAGTAGCTACACAGTTGTGCTCTAAATCATGCTGGAGTGGAATGACCTTTTCCCCTGACCCCTCCCTCCAGCCTGAGCTCCTTTGATTGTCTATTGGGCACATTTTAGGACAGGGGTGAGCAAAAGAGCTTCCACGGGTTGGATCCAGCTCACCAAGCAAATTGATCTGGCCCACAGAGGTCCTGCTACTCCCCCCTTCCCCCAGGCTAGTCAGGACCTTGGGCAAAGGTGGGCAGAAGGGCCTCTGTGGGCCGGATCCATCCTGCCAAATGGATGGATCTGGCCCACAGAGGTCCTGCTGCTTCCTTGCCCCCAAGGCCAATCAGGGCATAGAGATGGAGGAGCATGCTTAGAGACTTCACGTACTTCCCCAGCCTCAGACCAATCAGGGTCTGTGGGTGGGGAAGCATGGAAGTTTCCTTGCCCTGGTCCCTTCTTTCTGAGGCCCCGACCCCCTGGAGTGGCCTGTGGGCACTTAAAAATTTCTGAAGTGGCCCCCCTGCCCACCGCAATCAAAAAGTATCAACCACCCCTACTTTAGAATCAACCCCCTAGCAGTAGAAGTATCACACCAGAGATTATTTTATTTTTTGTTTGCTTTAGGGGATTCTAATCCCACTAGAACATAATGTATATATCCAGGACACTGGCATGAAGGTGGCCAGTTTTTATAGGTCACTTGCCACTTTCATCCCAGCAGTGTTCTCCTGCCATTAACACATGCAGCTAATTTGTGCCATGACTGGGACAGTGAATCACGAACTATACTCAGCTATCTGAGGGAACACAGCAGCGTTATTGCAGAATAATTGACGTTATTCAGAAATTACATAGTCCACGTCTACACAGCAAGTCATTATTTCAACATAACGACAAAATAATAGTGAGGTGGACGAATTCTTACTCCGAGTCCTATAGCCCTCATTTTGCAAAGGAGTAAGGGAAGTCGGAGAAAAATCCTCTTTCTTGGACTTCCTGCTGTGGAGTCAAAATAAGCTATTTTGACTTAAATGTTGCGTAGCCTATTTTACTTTAGCCCTGCTGTGTAGACGTGCCCTGAGTGCAGGACCAATTTTCACATAGTTCCAAGACTTAGAATCAGAGAATACTAGAACTGGAAGGGACCTCAATAGGTGATCAAGTCCAGTCCTTTCCACTCATGGCAGGATAGATTTTATCTAACCTGCTCTTGATAGTTCCAATGAGGAGCAGAGAGGTTATTTAACTCTGCATTTGGCACTTGACCAACAGTTATTGGAATATTGTGTCCAGTTCTAGACTCCACAATTCAAAAAGGATGTTGAGAAATTGGAGCAGGTTCAGAGATGAGCCATGCGAATGAGCCGAGGATAAAAATAGACGACTTCTAGTGATAAATGCAAGGAGCTGAATTAATTTAGTTTAACAAAGTAAAGGTTAAGGAATGACTTGATTAAGTTTCCCCAGGGGGAAAATTTAATAATGGGCTCCTCAATTTAGCAGAAAAAGGTACATACTGAAACAAAAGTTTCCATCTATTCAGTTTCTGTTGTTACATTGCTCAACTCTTAATGAGACTGTTTACCTGCCAAAGAAAATGGACGCTAATGATCTGATCCAAAAGGTTCTTTTGGTTGACCTCAATGGTCTTTGGATCAGACCTTAACAAGGCTCAGGTGACAAAGAGCAAATTTTTTTAGCTAATTTGAGACTGAGAAAGCCAATGATCTGATTTTGTTTATAATTTTGCTCTGCTTCCGTTCAAACCCACCTGCCTTGTCAGAACAAAATTTAAATATAATGTTCCGTAGCCTAGGAGCAATGTAATAATAAAATTGTATGGGGAAAACAGTAGATAAATTCAGTTCAATTCAGAAGACAAAGCAAGCTGTGTTTCAAAATGTTATTGTATCACTGTCACGGCTCACAGGTCGTGCCCACACTTGGCCCCTCGGCTCCTGGGCGGAACACCCCTCTCCAGTGCGGCAGCCCCTTCTCAGGGAGCCCACTCCACTCCAGCAGCAATGAGACAGCCCTTTCTCAGGAAGTCCACTCCAGTGCAGCGACCTCTCTTGGGGTGCCCACTCTCACCTGGGGGGTCTGTCCCTCTGCCTCCGGGCCTGCCTCTGCTGTGAGACCCTCGGGGGTCCACTCCCTCTGGACCTCCGGGGCCTCCACTCCCAGAAGGAATGTGCCACCGTTCTCTAGACCAGAGCAACTATCAGCCAGCACAAAACAGAAGGATTTATTGAGCTTTAAACACAGCAACGGATCTCTCAGGCCAGTAGGCCTGGGCCCTCAGCCCTCACGTCAGTCTCTTCTGCAGCCAGCTGAGCCTTGCCTGCTTTGCCCTCAGTTCCCCAAAAAACAGCCCCCAGTCTCCCAGCAGAGCCTCCAATATCACCAGCAACAGCCCCTCCCCAGTCCAGTCCATTGTCTTCTTCCCAGGTAAGAGGGTCGCCTGGCCCCTCTCTTCTCCGCCTCCTCTCCTCCGTCCAATGTTCTCCCCTCACTGGGATCAGCTGGGCCTGTTGCTGGGGTCCCTCTCTGCAGCCCATTGTCTGTCATCTGGCCAGAACTGGCTGTGTCCTCTAAGCAGGGTCTGGGTCACCAGGGTCCCAGACACCATGGCTCCAACTCTGGGCTGTTCTCTGAAACAACAAACTCCCCACCTTTGTCACATTAAACCAGTAACTTCTGGGCACTGAGTTCAACACCCCCCTTTGAACCCCCAAAACTCCCCACTTCCTCACAATCACTTCACAAAGTCCTCAGAATCAACTACTCAATTTTAATTCTTCAACCATCTTGAGCATTATGTGAGTGGGTAATTATCTATATGTAGGGCTATGTGTATGGAGGGTGGCTGGGGGAATATATGAAATTTATGACACACAGGCTTAAATTTGAAACTGACATGTTACACACAAGTGCGAAGCTGTGAGTTCAAGATTATCCTCAGAACATTAAAACCTTGCTTCCGCCCCACACAATCATTTATTGTGTGTATGTCATATTTGCTGCTAAATTCATTTTTTAAGAGTTCATTGACATTTTAAAATACATAATGGGATTGTTTTGTGTCCTGCCTCCTGTATCATTAGTATAATAGCAGGAGGAGCTAGTTTGTCTATACTCTAAAAATGTCTGACACCTCAGGATCTTGCAGGGGCAAGAAGCCAGTGTGGATCTTGGTGTTCCCAGACCTGCAAGGTCATATGATATCAAAGGTTAAAGTTAACTGTGAAGAAAACCTGGGAGGCAGAACTAATTTTAACCATCCTGAACCTTGGATAACATAAAGTTGAAGAGAAATAGTGTACATTTACTTGGCAAGTAAATAAAAAAAAACCCCAGTGATGTTACTGTTTGATGTTACAGGGGCTAAGATGGGATGTTACTTCCTACTGGAGACAGAATACAAGGACCGTGGTCAAAGTACTTGATAAAGACGTTCCACATATGGGTTTATCATAGGTATCATTGCCATCTAAGGATTGGAGTTACGCATGTATCTGTAGAGCTCTATGCATGTATCTAGAGATACGCCTAATTAGATAATTTTAGTAATCATTTTCCATAATACTTAACTTTTCATTTGGGAATCTCAAAATGCAAATTGATTTGGGAAGGTTAGGAAGTTCACTGTTACCCCATTTTACAGAGGAGGGAAATTGAAGTGGTTAAGTGCCTTCCTCAGGGTAACACAGCAGTTTAGTAGGAGAATGAAGGGCAGAATACAGTTCTGTTCTCTTTTTCTGTGCATTGAACCATATGTTCCTCCCTTTGGCAATATTGTTCAGGCTTAATTTCAGCAGACCACAAACCCATTGCCTGAATTGTTCATAGCTCTAAGAGGATAAATCACTGAATTCGCTTAAGAAATGCAATATGAATTTTATTCAGAACAGCCTCATGAGGTGCAGAGTTTCCCTTTAATATTTCTATATTTTAAAAGGTTAATGAAGACTAGAACTTGAGGGCCAGAATGGAAAATTTTATGGTCCAAATTTTACTGCCATTAAAGTCAATAGCTAAACGAGTTGGGCTTTGTGTGCCTGCTCATTAAAACTGGTGTGTTGTCTAATCCCTGTGCAACAAGAAATGCTTCATTTGTCATCAAGTTGCAAGGAATCTTTGGGGGGGTCCAGGTTTAATCACATTGGTGTTCATTTTCTTAGCACAGGTGCAGCAGTGAACAGCAGTGAAAGTCTCCCTCCATCCTCATCTGTCAATGACATCTCCTCCATGTCCACTGACCAAACCCTGGCATCTGATACCGACAGCAGCTTGGAAGCTTCTGCAGGACCTCTCGGTTGTTGCAGGTGACTAGCCGCCTGCCTGCGAAACCCAACGTTCTTCAGAAGATGAGGCACTTTAGGAGGAAAATAATAACAAGAATTAAAGTTGGAAAGGAAGAGAAATAAAATATAAAGATTTAAATGAATCAAAACCCTTTTCAACCTGCTTCTCCTACAGAGTTATGTAATGCAGCTAAGCTCAAGTGTATATTTAACTTATAGTTGCTCTGCTTTGGTCTTCTTCCAATGATGCATACTGAAAAAAAAAGATTTAAAGAAGCCTTTTTTTTTCATAAAATGTAAAATTTAATGGCTGCTAAACCAGCAATCTGCAATTGTCCTTTTTCCACACTGGCATGACAAGGTGTGCAGTAGCCACTCTATGTATGTGTGTGTATCTGATTTCACTATATTGCTTATCTACTTCTGTCAACTTAAACAGGTATATAGATACACACACATTTATCTCAGTACACTTACAGAACACACTAATGTGTAGGACAGTATGTGAGCTGAGTGTCTCTATACATTGTATAGAGACACGCAGTATGCACTCTAAAACTAATATGCCCATTTCATGTGAACTACATAACTAACATATTGCCAGTATATAATCTGTTCAGTTTGTTCATTAAGTTGTATATTCTACAAGAAGATTTGTAAAAACAAAAGTAGTAAGTAAAGCCTGAGCTCTCTCAGACCCTTGAAGATGTAGCACCCAAATTTAACTGAAATATATATTTTTAATAATACTGGTTTGTATGGAGGATGCACGGAATGGAGATTTAAAAGGAAAATGTGCATCGGTTGTGCATGCTTTGATTTTTTGAACAGATATGGGCTAGGACCAGGTTAAAAGGAAGCACACCAGTCTTTGGGAGGTGTTGGGGTCTGAGGAGTTGTCCTGAGAATACCTAATATCTCAGCCTGCAAGGACTTCAGAGACAAACTTTTCTTAGTAATAATACAGTGAGTTATTTTTCTTAGCTTATAGATAGCTTTATCATTGTTAATTACAATGTGTATGTGTGTTAGGGGCTAAAATATTAAGGGATAGGTTCAGCTATCAATACATTGTGCACAGTTTTTATGTATAATTTGACTAGATGCTTGGTAAGCCAGGACTGCAGATAAAAGATGTTTGCAGTCTGCACCCTTTCTCGTTAGTTGTTTCTGCAAAAGAGTTGAATTCCATTTACATAATTCCCTTTATGGGAATTACATTACTTGGACACCATTGATTCTAATGTTCCGTTCAGACTCCCCCACCCCGTGACAAATTGTCTGATTCTTGAAAAATGTTTCAACAACTGGGCTTAACATAGTAAACTGAATGGCCAAATATTCTCATACATAATATGCTTTGCCTTTATTTAACAGCCAGGAGCCAATCTGATAGTGTAACAATCAGGCAGCTTTTGCATATTTCTAAAGAAGCCAATATCAATTGGATTTTTGACAGATAATGCTACTTTTTGAACTTGCAGCAATGGGTCATGACAAGTCTTTTAGCAACACAATACACTTATTTAGGGCGAGGGAACAGTTTTTCCTCCTTAAAGAGTAATAAGAATTTTAGGCAAAATACAATTGTTGGAATTTAGCCAGGATTCAAGGGTTCATAGCTTTCCTCTTATCCGAATGTGCTGTGCCATCTGTAATGTATGCCTCATCCAAATGACAGGAGGAGTTAATTTAAATAGCTTATTCTCTTTAACTGTAATGTATGACAATTTTTTGGATCCACAAGTATTTGATTGGACAGTTGACAAAACTGCAATCCCCAGTCTGGGGAAAATAACTGCCTATCAACTGAGATTTTTGTCCAAAGTTAAAAGGAAAACAATACAGCTTCCACTCAAGTATGTAAAATAAATATGAAGAATCAATGTAATGTACTCTCAGAGTGAGTAGCTCTGAGTGGTTTTGAAATTATACTATAAAGTAATTTTTCCCCAGGTATGTTTTGGTGGCTTTATTTTCGTAACAGTATTTCATAGCCTGAAAACAATATTATGTAGGTGATTTTCTAAAAATTCAGTTACTGCAGTAGGTGTGAAAGCAATAAGTATAAAGAATAAATTACTACTGCAAAATAGATGTAGCAATATTCACTCTTAAAGCCATGAACCTTCTAACATGCAACATGACCTTAATCCAGCCTCAGATGAATGAATGCAAGTACCAGTGAAAGTATTTGAAAGGATTCACAATGCATTGTAAGTGTGTCAAAAGCAATAACACTGAGGACTCTTTAGCAATAACAGTATTTATCAGCTCGAAATTTTAATTAACATGTATTAACACTAGTAAAATATAGAAAATTAATCTCCATTTTATATACTCTTGGTGTGCAACATTTTAAGTTGTCTTCCCAGCCAAGAAAAGGATGAGCCTCTTGGAGTGAGAGACTATTAAATGAGTGCAACTCCAAACATGCTCTGCACTAGAAGATTTCGAAACAATTTCATTGCAGTGCCAGTAATCCCTATGAACATAACTATGCGAGCAATAGCTGGGAAATACTTTGCAGAGAACTGCTTAAAGTTTGTGGAAACTCTCCCAGATTTAATCTGTCAAAACTAGAACAACTACTTCTCTCGTGTGTGGTATCATTCATTTTTCATTGGGTAATGAAAAGGGGTGCAGTCACGATAAAGTATGTCCTAGTGTTATAGGAATTCCGGAGAGTAAGGCATTTGCAAAAATGATACACCGGTCAATGTGGCTTACACATATGCTCATAATTAAGCACACACATTTGCAGATAAAGGATGAATATACACAAGTGCTTTGTTGATTTGGGGGGTCTAAAGCAAAAATTATAACATTTCTTTTTTGTCCTTAAATGTGTCAGTCTTCCTTTTCTGCTCTTTGAAGTGTGCAATGCTCTCCACACTGGAGAAAGCTATCCAGAAATGAATACTAGACCTTGTGAAAGCTTTCTGAGCTGGAGTAATAACCCCTCATACGTAAGTAGGGCTCAGAAAGTTGGTGTTTTCAACTTGTAACCTAAAAGAATACACGTGACTGAGGATCTGTAAATACCTAGGGATAGATAAAAATCTTCATGCAGTTTCTAAAACTTCCAGGCATCTATGTTTCAAGCCTTTGCCTCATAAGTGCATTAGTGTAGCCAGCATGAAATGACGAATGCTAGTATTCTGTCTCTTGCCAGTGATATTTAAATCTACCTTTGTTTTTAATAATATTAAAGAATTAATACCTCACACTTA
Organism: Rafetus swinhoei; assembly: GCA_019425775.1. Taxonomy (NCBI): domain Eukaryota; kingdom Metazoa; phylum Chordata; order Testudines; family Trionychidae; genus Rafetus; species Rafetus swinhoei. Next base: position 124,000,194 of record CM033449.1, read on the forward strand.
AATGAAAACCTGTATCTTAAGCTCTCAAAGTGCTTTGCAGCTATACTGTACAGAATGATACATATTCTGGCTAAGGGGCTATTAAACTATGTACTGCTGAAAACGTCCATTATTAGCCTAATTCTCATTGACTGAAAATCCTACTAGGCACCTATCAGAAGCTTCAGATGTTTGATAGCTTTAAATATCTCCTCTTAATTGGTTTCCTTAAATCATAAAGGGTATGTCTACACTTGCCCCCTAGTTCGGACTAGGGAGGCAAATGAAGCATACCGAAGTTGCTAATGAAGCGTGGGATTTAAATATCCCGCGCTTGATTAGCATATTCGCAGCTGGGCGCCATTCTAAAATGCCGGTCGCCCGATTTAACTTGCCGCGTGTAGACGCGGTAGTCCGATCCAAAACCCTTCCCTCGAATTAACTGTTACTCCTCGTGCAATGATATTTAAATCCCACGCTTCATTAGCAACTTCAGTATGCTTCATTTGCCTCCCTAGTCCGAACTAGGGGGCAAGTGTAGACATACCCAGAATCACAGAATACTAGAACTGGAAGGGACCTTGAGAGATCAAGTCCAATCCCCTTCCCTCATGGCAGGACCAAGCACTGTCTTTATGATCCCTGATAGAGGTCTGTCTAACCTGCTTTTAAATATTTCCAGTGATGGAGATTCAACAACTTCCCTGGGCAATATATTCCAGCCTTGAATCAACCTGACAGGAAGATTTTCCTAATGTCCAACCTGAAACTCTCTTGGTGTAATTTAAGCCCATTGCGTCTTGTCCTATCAAGAGAGGCCAAGGAAACCTCCTTGTAACACCCTTTTAGATACTTGAAAACCGCTATCAAGTCCCCTCTCGGTCTTCTCTTTAGTAAGCTACACATGCCCATGATGATAGCCAAAGAGTAAGGAATAGAACCTACGTCTCTTGATTGCAAATAAACTCTAGTGGAAGGAAATTATTGAAGAACGTCTTCAAGGGGCTATTACATATTCAGGGGCACATTTCTATTTTTCTGAGTGGTATGGGAACCCTACAGGAATTACTGTGTATTAATGCTGATTTTTTTTCCTTGATTGAAGATGGAGGGTGAAATAAAAAGATTGTCATGAAGGTTTACCAATTGATATTGAGCTTAATTTTGCTCCTATAGAGCTGATGGCAGTTTGACAAGTGCTTACTTTTTAGGCTTGCTGTTTATGTAACACCTGCAATATATGACTGGTTAATCATTTCCCTTATAGAAAAAAATAATGAAGGTAATATAAAAAGATCACTAGCCTTTTAGAATTCAAATAGAAGTATAATTTTCTACTATAGGATTCTAAAGATTGAGTGAAGAATTCCACAGAAAAGCTTTCTCTAGATTTTTAGCATAATATCCACAAAGCCCCTACTGGTTTAATTCCATTCTGAAGAAACAGTCCATGAGGACTTCAATATGTAATAAGACAATTAAATAATTCAGAATAAGAAAATGATCTGCAACCATAGCAGTATGGGACCAACATAAGAAATAATTTTAGTTTATATGGGATGCCTCATGTAACCTGAAATTCAGTAGGTTACTATATCACAAAGGCTACGTCTACACTGGCGGCTTCTTGCGCAAAAGCACATGCCAGTGTAGACATGCTCTTGTGGAAGACTTTTTGCGCAAGAACTCTTCCGCAAAACAGTTCTTGCACAAGAAGCTGCCAGTGTAGATGTAGCCAAAGAGTTTAAGTAAAAATACACTTATGGTAGCTTAAGCTTGTTTATCAGAACTAGAACTTCCCTAATTCATTGACCTTTTTTTTCTTTGAAGGTCTTTTCTTAATGGAATAGATCTGTGACTCCAAGAAGTGGCTAGACCAAATGCTGTTGCAGTACCATTCTGATAATGTACACGCCAAGATGAGGCTCCCATCTGTTGTTTCCCCTTCAGACTGTTACCTGGTCCTCACTGAATAAACAAGACTTCAGTCAGTGCCCTATGAACAATTTTCCTAACATTGTCTCTTCAGTAAATGCAATCCAAGTTAATACGATTCAGTAGAGCTGATTGGAATTTTTCTAGCAACATTTTTTTATCCAAAAATACAGATTAATCAGAACACAAATTGTGAGAAAGTTGTTTTTTGAGAAATCATTCACTTTGAAGACTTTTGGAGGGAAGAAAAAGATTGGAAGTAGCCATAACATCCCATGTTTATCTGATCTGATTTTTATAATGAACAGTTTTTAATTTTCAAATTTTCAAAAAAATTATGTTAATTGGGGCACGACAAATTTTCAAAATTCTCATATTTCCTACCTACCCATATTCCTTAGTATTTCTGAGGCGAGGAACACAGAACCAAAGCTTGTTGGGGAAGATTTAGAGTTTTCTTAAATAGTCAAACACAATTCTGAGTTAGGTGTTTAGGGTTGTATTTTTCTGTGTGCACAATTGTGTGGCTCTTTAGGGTCTTGGTAACATAGTAACATTTGATCCAAAGTTAATGTGGAAAATGACCACGTACACTTTATCAAATCATACATCTTCAAGAATCTGATATTCGTCCTTGTTTGACTGTATATTATTTTTTCAAAGGGTTAACTTAGGGCAGGCTCAAGATGGCCCTTACATGAAAAAAACAAAACAAAAACAACCCACGTTCAACAGAGCTCACTATATTATGGCAGAATTGAAAAAAAAATGGTTTGGAAACTAAAATGAATGCCATCTTTATTGATGAGTTGGAAAATAGCGCTAGCCAGGCTTGTGAAGGACGCGCTGCACAGGGGGTGTATTTGAACAAGATAGCCTCTTTCAATTAAAAAAAAAAAAAGAAATAATTTTAGCCAGGAATTTAATTGTCATGTGGAAGAAGAGCTGAGAAAAGAAGCGCAGTGAGCTTCAACAGTCCGCTGTTTCCTAGCCTCCTTTCTTTACTCATTATTATGGAGATGAAAATATAAATCAACCTAAAGACACTCTCAAATTTGGTGTCTTTAAGGAGCAAAACAGAAGAGTGGGGTTTAGGTAATATTATGATTGTGAATCAGTAACAAACTATGGCTTTTTGTGATAATATAGTGATGTGATTAGACATTGGGACTTTGTCTACACTGTGAGTTTTTGCAGCAGAAAATATGCGAATGTGGGCCTCATTAGCATGAGTCGGGCTATCATTAGCATATTTTTTTGCCGTTTCTTTTTGTGCAACAGGTTTTTGCACAAAAAGAAGCAGTGTAACCACTTCCGTTTTGAGCAAGATCCTTATTCCAGATGTGGCCTCACTAATGCCGAATAAAGGGGCATACGCGCTTCTCAACATCTGCTGGCAATGCTTTTCATAATGCACCCTAATACGCTGTTAGCCTGCTTGGCTACAAGGGCACACGGTTGACTCTTATCCAGCTTCGCGTCCACTTTTATCCCAGGTCCTTTTCTGCTGCTTAGCCCCCCCTCTGTCCCCAGCTTGTAACACTGCTTGGGATTCTTTTGTCCCAAGTACTCTGCACGTGTCCTTGTTGAACCTCATCAGCTTTCTTTTGACTTCAAACAAACTCTGAATCCTAAATTTTAGTGGTCCTTGATCAGGCTCTGGCCATTGCTGTTGGAGATCTCATACTGCCCACTGCCGCGTATGGGAACACCTTTAGTCTGCTGTTGTCACTGTTAATTTCAGTTGTGTTAGCTAAATATACTACAAAATTGGTTATGGCAGATAATCTATATTGAACAGACGTTCCTGAAATGAGGCAACACTTTACCTGTCCGTTTTGTCCAAGGGCAGGGAGGTAAAATGCATCATCATTGTGATTAAGACCAGCAAGTGGGCTTTTTGTCTGGCAAAAGCTAGATTAAGTTTATTAGGCAGTTTAGGTAGTGGGATGGCTTCAGAAGTTTGATTGGCTCTATTAATTTTCAGGGGAATTTGTAAATGCTTGTGTGATGGCAAACTTAAGCCTGAGGGGGGGGTCCTGCAGCTTGAAGCTGTGGCCAAAAGCCACATTACAGCTCATGTCTTTTGGGGAGTGGAGTAGCGTCATACTATAGTTTAACGAGATACATTCACCAATGATGCATTTGCCAGTGATACTACAGTGTGGCTAAGACATTCCTCAAACCAATAAAAAAACCCACCTCCATTTCAGATAAATGAACTGTGCCTTCTCCAGAAGATAATCATGATTTTTCAATCATAAATGCTCTTCTGTAATCTCCTACAGCTTGAAGCCTGAATTGCTAAACTAGCATGTCTTCTGATTGTGAATGTTATTATGGTTTCTTGGTGTATGGTGCATTCTGAGCAAAAGTAGATGATTTATGTCATATTTTAAAATGGGTCTCTGGGAAGGATCAGTCATTGTTTGCCTCACTGATGCCTCTGTTGAATGCTCTCTCTTTCTCCATAGCTCAGCAGGATACATATACATATATTAATGGGACCAGTGAAAAAAGAGCTATTTGTCTGAATGCTTGTACCCAGAAGACAATCATGAGGCTTTTGTTAAGTCTCCTTATAGGGGACATCTGGCTATCAGCTCTGAAGCAACATACTGTGAATGTGGAACAAAGTACTTGAGCATCTAAAACTTTTCCAGTTCAGGAGAAGATTATGAAAGGAATTTCAAGATGGTAACAACTTCTAGTTCAGGCTAATGTGAGATCCAGGAAGAAAATGTATGATCTCCTTTTAATTCAAACTAATGTTTTTTGCATTGACATCATAGCCCTGTATATTTCCACTGCATTGCTGGCATAAATGCTATAAAGCTAATATGCCAGGAACAGTCACATCACTGTATGTATGAGAACAAGAACATGTTATTTTTTGCAGAAAAAAATCAAGCAGAATAGTAGTCCGCGTACTACATAGCACCATGCTGTCAGCACACAAGAGAAACTTAATACTTCATTCTGCAAAGTAAATTGAGATTATTTGGCAAGTCAATTTTTCTGTAAAACAGTGCCAAGTCAGTCAGCTCTTTGGTGAAGAACTCAAGCATATGCATTTCTCTTAAGTAGCAGTTATCTGCTAGTTTCATTATAGTATAAAGAACAGCGGACCTAGCCCACTCTTTCCCTTTCAATATCAGAATCCCTTTCCTGAAATGCAATCTGTATAATTGTTTACAGTAACTAGACATACACAGTGGCTGCGTCTAGATTGGCAAGATTTTGCACAAGTACTTTTAATAGAAAAGTTTTTCCGTTAAAAGTATTTACGCAAGAGAGGTCTATACTGGCATGTGCCTTTGCGCAAAAGATTTGCTTTTGCGCAAAAGCATCTGTGCCAGTGTAGACGCTTTCTTGTGCAAGAAAGCTCCGATGGCCATTTTAGCCATCGGGCTTTCTTCTTGCAAGAAATTAAGGTGGCTGTCTACACTGGCCTCTTGCGCAAGAATACTTGCACAAGAGGGCTTATCCCCTGAGCGGGGCGTCAAAGTATTTGCGCAAGAACCACTGATTTTGTACATTACAAAGTCAGCGTTCTTGCACAAATACTAGCGGCCAGTGTAGACAGGCGGCAAGATTTTGCGCAAAATCAGCCGCTTTTGCGCAAAATCATGCCAGTCTAGACACAGCTAGTGTGTGAATTACAATGAGCTCTGTCTTAAGCCATTGTCTAAAGATATGGCAAGTCAGTTGAAGTGGGGAAAGGGCAGTTTTGCACTCCTGGAATGGGTGAGACCGCCGGCAGGAGTGGAGCTAGGGCATCCAGTCTTCAGCTCTGCCCAGAGTGCATCACATGGGAGCCTGGTGGCAATATAAAGCGCTTGGGTCTCCAACTGCTGCCACTGCTACAGTAGCAGTGGCAACTGTTAGGACTCCTGGATCCTTTGGAATCAGCAAGCCCCGTGGCAATTTGCCCCATTTGCCCCCCGCCCACCTGCTGGCAGACCTGGTTAGAAAGTAGTGTTGAATTTCTCTTCCGTGACCTGCTTCTGTAATTCCTTGTGGCATTGTTTATGCATGTGAAAATTTGTGAAATACATGCCTGTTGTACAAACACACAGCAGTACATAAGGGCTGTGTCTAGACTGGCAAGTTTTTGCGAAAAAACTTGCCAGCTGTCTACACTGGCCACTTGAATTTGCGCAAGAGCACTGACTTTGTAATGTACAAAATCAGTGCTTCTTGCGCAAATACAATGACGCTCCCGTTTGGGCAAAAGCCCTCTTGCGCAAATATATTTGTGCAAGAGGGCCAGTGTAGACAGCTAAAAAGTGTTTTGCGCAAAAAAGCCCCGAGGGCGAAAATGGCAATCGGGGCTTTCTTGAGCAAAACGCGTCTAGATTAGCACGACGCTTTTCCGCAAAAAGTGCTTTGCGCCAAAAGCGTCCGTGCCAATCTAAACGCTCTTTCCACAAATGCTTTTAACGGAAAAACTTTTCCGTTAAAAGCATTTGCGGAAAATCATGCCAGGCTAGACGTAGCCAAGGTGTATGCAGACAGCAAGGGGATGGATAGCCTTAGGCCCAAAGTATTTGGGAAGGGTTTGGGAGGCTGCCTATTATGTATTGTCTTTTGTACAGACTTTTCTGTGCATAACATTAGCATGCTTTTTAAGCCACAATGAAAGGATATGGTTAGGCCTTATATAACCATAATTCCAGGGTATTATAATACACAAGGCATAGAGTCATTGTTTTTATTTTTCCAGGAATGCAATAGTCTCATTCATAATAACCCAAGTAGTGAACTTGCTCTATTACTATTGCTTAAATCCTCATGAGGGAAAATAATAGCCTTTAAAAAAAAATGTTGAAAGAAAATGAAGTAGGCTATATTGAGTGTCGAACACTAGTTTCAGCTAAACGGTGTGATTTACATAAATTAAAGAACCTTATTAGCATGCTGGACACCCAGTCAGAATAACTTTGTCATTATCAGCAATTTTGTAGCTGATGATGTTTCTTTTAGCATTGCATACTGATGGATGCACACCTGAGAGTCATGTCAGTAGCAAATGATTTCATTACCATTTTTGTTGTGTTAGCAGATATCAAATTAAATCAGAACAATGGGACAAAGCAACAAATTCCAATTGGAAATGGTCTTAATGCAGGAAAATGCTTGGAAAAAAAATTAAATGACTACTTGCACCCCAGACTGTAAGCAGGACTCTAAGTGGGATTGCACACCAAATATGCCACTGATGGACAGGATTTGGAGAGCCTGTGCCAGGAGATATGCTTTCCCTCACAATTCACACATAGTGCAAAACTGTAGGGATATGTCTACAGTACAAGGTTTTTGCGCAAAAAAAACAGCGGAGGATCCACACCTCAAGCGCATTTTTGCATACACACACAAAAAAAAATACAGTAAATCGACAGGCCAGAGGGCTTTTGCCGGTAGAGTTATTCCTCTCTCCACGAGGAATAACTCCTTTTTGCGCTACAGCTCTTGCGCAAAAAGGCATGTGTGGACAGGAGTTTCTTGTGCAAAAAGAACCTATCAGAAAAAGCACAGCTGCTTTGATGGCCATTCTGTTAATGGCAATCAGAGCTTTCTTGCGCAAGAGCGTCAATGCAGTGTGGATGCTCTCTTGCTCAAAAGCGCATCACTAGTGTGATGTGCTTTTGAGGTGTGGCCGTTCTTTTGCACAAGAAGTTTTTGCGGAAGATTTCTTGCGCAAAAAGCTTCTTGTGCAAAAACCCTGCACTGTAAACAAAGCCTAAGTGTCAAGCCTCTGCACTGGAGAGATGTGTGCACCATGGCACCTGTTTCTCCTTCCATAATCTGTGAGAGTGGTTTTTCTGCTATTACTCACTTGGATGCAAATCCCAATTACTTGGCTTTGGTAGTAGTGTTCAGACTTGGGCCCCTTACAAACACATAAATTTAGTGATGTTTTAGCTGTCTCATCCCTCACTGAGCAATACAAATGAAACAATTGTTTTCACATGGAATTTCACTGTCGCCTGTTGGTTAGGTGGCAGAATTCTACATTAGGTTTCTCATGATACCTATTTTAACCAGCTCCTAAGGCTTTTTTGCCCCTTAACAGGCTAAAACTCTCAAACCTGGAAAAGAAAATGCTATGCTTCAGATCTGCAGGATTTAAAGCAATGACTGAAAAGCAATTTTAACTAACAGGAGGGTGCTAAAGAATGGAATGTCCCTTTCACATCTGAGCCTAGAATGAAATCACTCCCACCCAAAACAACTGTAGCAGGAGCCATGTATATTGCCAAACAAAGTTTTCTGCCTTATCTCATGCATGGATGCCAGGTAGTTTAGAGTTAGGGATTTGTTGGAAAGTGAAGCTCCTATAGTAACTACAAGCATTGCTGCGGCATGGAACTGATGCCTCTAGTCTCACTTTATTAACAATGCTAACGTAAGCCCAACACTGCATTCCTCAGTGAGGCAAAAACTCCTGCTTTACATGTGGCAGGAATTTTGACCAAAGAAGCAGGGTGGCATTCGGGTTAGAATCTTATGAGATACAACAACTGAGGAGGAGGAAGAGGATGTTCAACTGCTAAGACTAAATGTGATTCCTTTATGTAAAATAAAAGGAAGCTGAAATTTTTGGTACTGTTTGTGACTGATTTTGTTCTGTTGTGAGACGGATGTGTGTGCACGGTTCCTTTGAAGTGTTGCAGTGTAAAAGTCTGACGGTCTTTTTTTCCATGCCCAAACTCCAGCTCCAAACAGCATCGGACTTTTCAGAAAAGTATAATCACTTCAGGAAATGACATACACGAGGCTCCAGTCCTGAACTAATTATAGAAGAAAAAAAGATACTCGAGATTTTTAAATTTACTGTGTGTGAATAAATACTCTCTGTGTGTGCCTGAAAATAAAAAGAACTCTTTGAAATCAGAAGCAGCGTGAATTGTTCAATAAATGCCTCGTGAGACCCCTGCATATGCAAGAGTGACAGTACTAGCCACAGTACAGCAGCACCTACATCAAGGTTGCTAGGTGCTGTATATTCGCATAATAAGAGACAGTTCCTACAAGAAAGAATTTAAAATCTAGATAAACAAGGCACAGAGCAGCAAAATGACTGTCTAAGGTGGCACAAATGGCAGTGACAGCGAAATGAATAGAGGCCCGGACGCCTGAGTCTCAGTTCTGTGCCTATTCACTGGAACCCATCACCTCTCAATATACATCAACATTCTATCCCACACGCACTGCCTAAGGGGGAACTCTGCTAAACAGCCAGGCTAGAGGCTTCTCTCCAGAGGAATAAGTAAAAAGTTTTCTTCTTGGCAGAATTCGTTTTGCCTTATTCAGTCTAGTAGTCCTAAAGTCATACACACTTGCAGGTAGTCTGAATCATAGTTGGCCCTGTTTTGCATCCAATGGAGCAGCTCTGGAATGTGTGCAGCGAAGAAGTGATCCTAAACATTTGAATAATCTTAGTCTTTTTTTAACTTTCTCGCTGGCAAAGATCCAAAAGTTGAATAATCTATTCACATAAAAACACAATTTACTAACAACATGAATTTGGCTTTTTAAAAGAGCTATGGCGTACAAACTAATTAAAAACTTGCTATTGTTAATGCATCAGAAGCAAAGAAATAATTGTTTCATCTACTAGTGTTGTCCTTTTCCACTTTGGCAACATGAACTTTTGCATGAATGGGGAAGTTACATTTAAGTCTTTAAACAGTGTTAAGGACTTAGGAGGACCCTCTGAACTGGACTGAATTTTGACTACTGGAGTCTAAACCAACACCTCTTTGTTTAGTTGAATTAATCAGCATTATTTCTGTCATCATCAACACTGCCAGCACAGGCCAATGTGAATTTCACTTGAGAAGGAATTACAGGAACCAGACCAGAGTTGATGTGGCAGTGTTAATCTTGTGACTAAAATTATGCAAACACAATAGCTATTGCTAGTTGGCTTTCTGATGATTTGTCAAATACAGCACTCCTTTAATAAGGGATTTTAAGTCAAATTTTCGGATGTCAGTACATAGAATCTTCAAGGGAAATGGGGAACCTCAAAATAACAGCAAAAGAATTTGGAATCAACCAGTACTATTCAGTAGTAGAAACATGATAAACCAGTTCAAATCCAGTCTGCCTGTAAATGGTCCTATAAATAGCTTTATCTGTTATTTACTGGAAACAGAACAAGACTAAAAAGACGGAATTAATAAAAAGAATAAAAAAAAGAATATTATTTATAAAGTGTTCAGAGTCTAAAGAGAAAAAAGTCCAAAACTTGTCAGATGTTAGTTATATTTTTATAAAATTATTTACACTTTTGTTTTTGGTCATCTGCAAGTTCATTGGCACAAACAACACAGCCACACAGTATCCTTTTGTTTTAATAGCTAACATTATATATATATATATATATCTTTAGCTCCAGAGAAAGAAGGGTAACAAAAATGATATACAAAATAAGCTGACAGTAACAATGCCAAAAATAGCTTATTATATTAAGTGCAAGGGAGAAAAGCCTTGATATAAAGCTTGATTGCAACAACATTTCAATTTACCAGTTTAAATAAAAGTCTTGCATTAAAATATTGTGTGAAATATGTCACTCGCTCTCTCTGTAAGGTGACTTTTTAAAAAAAAAATCTATACACACATTCAGTTGTAACACTTGACACTAGCATTATGAAGCTATTAAAAAAGTATGATGTGATAAGTACACACTGCAGTATGGTTGGTTAATGTCTGTAGCTTGTCTTCTTTCAAGGGTTTACAACATTTTGTTGAGTGCTAGCCTCAGTCAGGTGACCGGCCACCTGAAACAATATAATACCCCACCAGGCATTCCCAGAATGCCAGAGGCCTCGGTTAGAATGCTCACTGAATCCATATGGTGTTGCCTCTCTCTGGCCTGCGAGGCTCCACTGTTAGTTCTCCAAATGTAGAGAAAAACTGCTCCATCTCTTTTTGCAGCATGTCATTCCTCTTTTCTGCATCTTCTTTGGCCCGCTCTGCATTGCGCATTTTGATTTCTACCATTGTAAACTTCTTCCTCTCCTGGTCCAGCTCATCGTGCAGGGTCATCATTTCTGCTTCAAGGTTAAAGTTTCTCTGTTCCAAGCTGTAGCAATACAAGAACAGAAATGCCAGCCCTCACTGTATTACCCAGCCTCACGCACAGCAACAGGTTTTAATTTTACAAAGCACAGGCCAACTTCCTTTAAAAAGACAATTTTAAAGTAACTAGTTTCCTGTTGAATTGAACAAGGAATGGTAGAATCTTCATTTCTTGGCTTATTTATAATTGAAGAATACAAATCTCTGGCACTATAAATGGTAAGCAACAGCTCTGGATTTGCTAGGCTATGACCTAAATGGGCCTTTTCCAATGCACTGTCAGAACACTGATGACCGTGGTTCATGGATTGATCCCCTTTTTCTATTAGCAAATATTGGTTCCCTACATTGACCTATTGAAATAATCATCAAATCATAGGTGAGAAGGGGGTCACAAGGATCATCTTGTCTAACCCTCTGCCAAGTTGTAGGATTTTTTGTGTCTAAACCACCCAAGATAAATGACTCTTCTTGAAAACCTACAATGAAGGCGTTTTCATGACTTCCCTAGGCATTTTATTCCACTGTGCTACTGTTCTTACAGTTTGGAAGTTCTACCTGAATGTTACTCTAAATCTGCAATTCTGCTGTTTGAACCCATTGCCTCTTGTCCTGCCCTCTGTGACAAAAGGGAACAATTTTTCTCCATCTTTTTTTATACCAGCCTTTCAAGTATTTGAAGATCATTATCATGTACCCTCTCTTTAATTACCTCTCTTCCAAACTAAATATGTCTTTGCGTATATGCCATTTGATCATTTTTGTTGTGTGTTGCTGGTTTCTTTCCAGGTTCTCTACATCCCTTCCATACAGCAGTGATCAAAATTGAACACAATACTCCAATTGAGGCCTAACCAACACTGGGTAGATTGGTACTATTACTTCCTGTGACTTGTATGCCTCTCAATGCAACCCAAAAGCACATTTTCTATTTCTTTCTTGCTTTCTTTTTTGTTATTGTTGCTGTTTGCAACAGCATTGCATTGTGGACTCATGCTGAGTTTGTGATCCCACACAACTCCCAGATAGTGGTGCTGCCAAACCAGTTATCCCCCATTCTGTTGGTTTTTCTTCCCTAAGTGTAGCACCTTAAATCTGTCTTGTCTGAATTTCATTTTTTGTCTACAGCGTAGTTCTCCGGTTTAACAAGGTCCATTTGAATTTTAATTCTATCTTCTGAGGCAGTGGGTCCCAACCTTTTTGAGCATATGGACTCTTTTTCAATCTATTAAAATTTCACAGACCCCACTCCGTGGCTGAGAAAAAAAGAAAAGTAAGGATTGGGCCCATCGCTATAAGCCCAATCCTCACTTCTAAACTTTCCACGGACCCCCTGCAGTACCATCACCGACCACCAGGGGTCCACTGACCACAGCTTGGGAGCCACTGTTCTAAGGCAAGTGGTTTTCAAATTTTTTTTCTCATGACCCAGTTGAAGAAAATTGTTGATGCCTGAGACCCAATGTAATTTGACTAGCGTGTAGGCTCTGTGGAGGGGCTGAGGATGAGAACTCTGGGTTGTAGGAAAGGGTTCCGGCTTTGGGGAGTCAGGGGTGTGGCAGAATGTGCTTATCTTGAGTGGCTCCCACTCAGAGCAGTGAGGGTGCTAAGGCTCCTGGCAGTGTGTGGAGCCATGTGTACTCTTCCCTGCTCCTCCGTTGCCAGCCTCTTCTGGGCACAGCACAATCTGCAGTGTCAGAATGGGTAGGTAGTATCCTTAGTATCCCCACTGGTCACCTGATCACCCTGCAGCAACGAGACCCAGTGCCTGACATTCCACGACCCATTACTGTGTCGTGACCCATAGTTTGAAAACCACTGGTCTAAGGTGTCAACCTTCCCAAGTTGTGTGTAGTCTGCAGATTTGATCGGTATGTTCTCCATTTGAATATCCAGGTTAAAGATGCTAAATAACAGCAGACCCAGAACAGATTTCTGTGGAACCCTACTTAAGAGTGCCTTCACTCTGATATCAGTCCATTAATAATTCACAGTTGTTTAATCAGTTATGTATCCACTGCATTTCTCCATCCTCTTTATGAGAAAGTCCAAGCTGGCTTCATCCTCTGGATATTTGTGAGTTAAATTTTTTATATATTGCTCATTAGAGCTCATTAGCTTCCCTGGTACTGAAGTTAGCCTGACTGGTCTGCTGCTCCCCAGCACCTCCTCTCCCCCTTTTTAAAAAGATGTTAGCCCTTCATCAGTCTTCTGAGGCCTCTCAGTTTGCAAATATTATTGCCAGTGGGGTGAACAGCATAAGGCCTGCTGACTTGAATCCATTCAAATTAGACATAAGATTTCTGACATGTTTTTTACTTACCCTGCTCTACATCCCTTCCCCTTTGTCTATGATTACTCTGTTAGTCATCTGGTCATATGTTATTTTTTGAAGCTGCAGTTGATGGGGTTTGTTTTTGTTTTTAAAAAGTTACCATATTTGAGGGATCCAACACACAAATGGTATGATCTAATACAGAATAATGCATGTCAAACACTAACTGTGTTCTAGCATCATCAATATTATCAACACAGCTCAGAGAATTGTGATGTATTTTAGTTAAAGAACTGAACCTCCTCTTGCTTTCTGTGCACTGTACCTGCAGTCCAATGGAATCAGCAGCCATGGGGGGTATGCACACACCATCCTGTCTTTTGTAAGTGGCAGGGATGGGAACAGAAGCCACATCTCCTGGCTGCTTTTCTAGAGCTGTATCCACTAAACCACAGTGCAGAGGTCAGAACAATACTTTATTGCATGCCATGCTGTTACATGCCCTTATTAAGGGTAGGCATAATGTTTGGATATAAACATTCTTCAGTTTATGCACCTGGCTATTTTTTTTCCTCTAACCTATTATTTAATTTACTGTGTTGATGAAGCAGGACCATTAAAGATTTGGTAAATTGTTCTCCATTACAAAACAATTAGAAAGTTATTTTCCTAACATGACTCAGCTTCACCTACTTTAAGAGCTCTTGAACTGTATAGGAAAGTTTTGTGCAAGGTAGCAGTAAGGAAATACACTTGTTGGCTGATTTACAGATGCAGGGAAAATCCCATTTCTAACCATCTGATCTGAATTCTGATCGGAAGTTGCCTATTACAGTGATGTAAGGGGTGAAGATGAAATGCCAAACCCAGCCTGGTATGTGACTTGGGTGAATTTGAATCTTAACGATTTGCATATATATAACCAGTGGCACTCATGATCTAAAAATGCAGAAGGAGAAGTAGCAGGACTAAGCTAGATCAATACCTGTCCATCCTTAAAAGCTTCAGAGGGATAGCCAAGTTAGTCTTTTAACTGGAAAAGCTTAAAAAACAACAAATAGTCTAGCAGAACCTTAAAGACTAACAAAACATGTAGATGGTATCATGACCTTTCGTGGGTCAGATAAAAAGTGGGCTGTACCCACAAAAGCTCATGATACCATTTACATGTTTTGTTAGTCTTCAGGGTGTTGCTAGACCATTCATTGTTTTTTAAGTTTATCCATCCTTAATTTGCCTCTCCCTTATTATATGCCTGACTTCTGGGTTGCCTGTTGAGTTATATGATTCAGTGATATTCAGAACCTCAGAAGTAATGTGAAGCTGACAAGAATTATGTCAATTTCATGTCACTGCTGGATGAATCTATGAGCAGCAGAGGTAGCCATTGCTGGGGCTAATCACAAGGAAAAGGGCACAAAAGAGAATATAGCGCAGTAGTAGTGTGATGGAGACATCTTCCCTCCTTGGGACACATAGAGGTTAGAACAGCACACGTTATCTTCACAGCAGCTGTGACACAAAATCCTGTCTTTTGAAAGTGGCAGGGATGGGAACAGAAGCCACATCTCCTGGCTTCTTTTCTAGAGGTGTATCCAGCATGCATGGGGGTGGGAATGGAAAGACACTGCACTGTTTCTAAGCTTTCAGCAGCTAGAAGAAAATGAACATGTACAAGCTGGAGGCTGTAAAACATGGATCACATCTTTCCTAGAAGGAAGACCACCCTCGCAAGGCATTCCAGCACTCTCCTAGTTCCAGAAACAAAGAGGTGTGGCCCTTGAGTTGCAAAGGAAGGTGACATAGTAATCTTGTAAGACAGCAACATCTTTAAAAACTTTACATTTACCCAAATCCTATTACACTCATGAAGAAGTGAAACAAAAAAAGGTTTTCTGATTTGTTTGAAGCATTTGATTTCCAGTTACTATAGATATGCTAGAAGTGCCACAGCTATCATCACTAAGTCACAACCAGTTAAAGAGCGCCTTGTTTGCAGCTGTCATTCAATGGCAGGACACGCACATATGTTACATGAATAAAAGGTAATCATGTTATGCAAACACAATTAACCTAGAGTATGCATTGCTGCAAGATGTTATTAAATTAAATTTAATACGTTCATTAAGTATTGTTGAGCCTTTTCAATCTTAACATGAAAAAAATGCCGAATGGAGCTTCTCTAGGCATGGCCCCCTGTCATCCAAGTTTATGGCATAAACTGGTATCAGAATGAAATTCTCCCCACTATCTTAGTTGGGCACAACTGGCCCTGTTCACTGAAGAGATGTTTCCTCTGAAGCATTTAGGCTACGTCTAGACTACATCCCTCTGTTGGTAGAGGTATGTAAATGAAGCACTTCGAAAGTGCAAATGAAGCCGGGATTTAAATATCCCGCGCTTCATTTGCATTATCACGTAATGGCGCTCTTTCGAAAAAGCGCTATTTTGAAATTGAAACCGCAGTCTAGACGCGGTTCTTTCGAAAACAGGGCGCTTTTTCAAAAGACCCTGTAAACCTCTAGACTGCGGTTTCAATTTCGAAATAGTGCTTTTTCGGAAGAGCGCCATTACGTGATTATGCAAATGAAGCACGGGATATTTAAATCCCGGCTTCATTTGCACTTTCAAAGTGCTTCATTTACATCCCTCTGCTGACAGAGGGACGTAGTCTAGACACAGCCTTAGTGCACAATGATTTACTCCCATACATCAGCTATTTCCATACAACCCTCAAAAAGGTTAGAAGTTGATTTGGATGGGCACCCTGACATCTAAAGATCTTCCCAAACCTTTGTGTGAACTCTCCATACCTCTTGGATCAGCACATTTAGGCTGGGAATCGTATGGAAACAGATTCTTTAGTGAGATATCATGTGCTTATATTACTATGATAAACCAATTTGAAAACAGCTATTCTCATGCTATACCAATCCTTCTGCAGCTGAGCTTGACTTGGGAACATGAGGTGCCCATATATGCAAATACACATCATGGAAAGAAAGGGTCATGATTTTTTTTCCAATGTCGAACCAGGTTTGATTTGAATTAGGAGGAAAAGGTTCAGGTGGGCTCATATTTTATCCAAGTGGTTTCTCCATCCCTACTACCAATTTTTATGTTAAAATTCACTGGGGCCTGGGAGCATAAGACAATTACTCTGTCTCTCACTTATACAGTTAGTATGTATTACAGAGATATAACATCTTACCTCTTTATCCTTGTTTCATACTCCACCTTCTGTTTAGCCATCTCCTGCTTTAAGCTGGACACTAGGCTATGCAGAGCACTGTGACTGCTTGTGTTGTTTGCAACAAATGTTTCACTGTTATCGCTGCTGCTGGTGGCCCGGCTACTGTGTCCTCCCGTACTTCTTCGGTCAGTTTTGCTCTCACAGTCTCCTTGGTTGGAGAGATCTTCATGCAGTGGCCCATCAAGCACCAAGTCTTCAAAATTCCCCCCATAAAAGTCTTGCTCAGGGCAGGTGGTAGTAGACGATCGACATGAGTTGGAGTGTTCGGGTAGGGATATTTCACAAGAGGATGTGGACCAGGTTGCACTATCAATGCTCTGTTTATCATCTGAATTCACCATGGAGAACTGCTGGTGGACATTGTCATAGGTGGAGAGTCTGTTATGCTGGCCCAAGTCACTCACCAGTTCCTTTTGTTTACTGTCCCTCAATGTCACATACCCATTGGGCATCCAGCCCAGGTTTCGGCTGTTCAGGGAGTTGCTGTGCACGTCCGTGCTTGAAATGCCCATTCGCACACCTCCATTCTGCATGCTGTGCGTACCCATTTTAGTAACTGGCCCTTTCAGGGATGATGTTCTCCTGGCCTGCAGGGTACCATTTGGTAAGGTCTGGGTTTTCTCATGGCCCTCCACAGAGCTGCTGAAGGACCCATTAGTGACTATGCCACTGCCTTTATTAAAGGCTGGGTTTTTCTTCACCATGAGGGGTGGACTTCTTGTGACATCAAATTTGTGAATGCTGTTCCTTGGACTGTTTGACTTGCTCCCTGGCAGCATTGCAGGAGACCCATTGTCCATGCTGCCCCTCTGGAGAGGCTCAGGTGTGTCCCAAGAACAACTTCTCACTGCTGTCTCCTTGGTGTTATTGTTCTCTTTGTTCTGGAGCTGACCAATGATCATTTTCTTCTGGATCTCATTGTTATTATTGCATACCTCCTCCCCTGGCTGAAGGTCTGCATCCTTAGGAAATAGCTGTTCATGTTCACTTATCATCACTGACATCAGCTGCTGGACTACTGCAGTACCTGGAAAAAAGAAAATGATGTTTGCTGGTGCACCATTTTACCCACACTGCACTGGCTCTGGGGCACTGGCCAACATCTTGGGAGTAGAGTCAAAGCTTTGCCCATTACTGTTAGCAGCTGCTCACCCCTCTCTCCCTCCTGCAAAGAACTTGCTGTTGTGGGTAGTCAGTGCAGGGGAGGAAAAGAGCTACACCACAGCCAATAATCTTTTAAAGGAGATATTATCATGGGGAACTAAAACCAATATGCCAAGGTGGTATCTGCAATGGAAAAACCACTGGGATCACACAGGAGATTAAGAATAACAGGAAGATAAATGATGTAATTGTAACATGTGAGTTTAAGCTCAAACATCTTTGATAACTGTTTTCAAATCTGGAAAAGCACTAGCCAGTCTAATCCTAGGGACTGAAGAAGGAAAAGGTTTCTCAACCATTAACTTTTCAGCCTGTCAGAGCTGTGTGAGATTTTTAAATACAAAAACCTTTAACTACGCAGGCCTAATCTACTCTACACCCCCCTCCCCCCTCCACACACACACACCCACCACCGTTGCTCTAACCTATACAACTTCAGTTAGGCAAATAACGTAGCTGAAGTTGACATACCTATCACGGTGTTTTCCAAGCAGTAAGGTTGGCAGGCTGCTCTCCCATTGATTCTGGCTACTCTTCTCGGCCTCGTGGAGTACCAGAGTCAACAGGAGAGCACTCAGAGGTTGATTTATTACGTCTAAGCAGACACAATAAATTGACCACCGGTGAATTGATTGCTGCAGCGTTGATTCACCTCGTAGAGAAGACAAACTCTCAGAGACGAGACTGTGACTGACCAGTAAAGTGTATTATGCTTTCACACTATGTGGAACTGACTGCCAGTAACACATAAATCACAGCACTCCACTTCACTACATGTTATTATAACATTCCTTCTCTAGAAACTCATGGTGCACACACCACACAACTTCACTTTAATTTACAAAACTATCATTGACACTAGACTTGGGGAAATGAGATTTATCATGGCATCATATAGGTATTTTACAAAAGCCTATTAGGGAATATTAAGAGTCTACCAATAACAAGGTCAGGTTGCTTATAAACACCATTTTAAAGTCTCTCAGCATGTTTCAATGGCATGTTGAACTCTTTTAATCAATAATTTCCCAGTGGCCCAAATCATTCTACACAGGTTGCAATTGAATATTTGAGCTCCTCCCCCCCCAATTACATCTACTAAAAATTCAGTTTGCCACAGAGGCTTTTTTTGTTTTGTTTTGTCCATTTGCTTTGGGCTAGTAAAGATCTACATTGCTTATGTAACGACTTGAATTCTACCATAAGAAATAATGTGAAATAATGAGAGTCAGCTTCCTTTCAAAAACCTTTTTAGTCATGCACATATTATATCTCCATACAAATTTAATATATTTCTAGTATTTTTTGAGTAATCGAAAGATTAGATACAAAGTGAAAGTAGAAACTGAAAAAACTGCTGAAAGACAGCAATTGAAATGAAGGTAATTCTTTAAAGGAGGGTGTGGCTTTTTTACAGATTGTTGAGATGCCTCTTTGGCCCCAAACCTGGGTTCTCAACACCTTGAACCCTCTTTGCTCCGGGGATTGGTAGCATTACATTGAGGATTGCTGTTGAACAATTTTGCTCATTGTATTGGAGTCCAAAGGGCTGCAGAAGGTGACATGCTAAATTCTGTCGGAGGAGAGAAATTCTCAGAGACAGCAGAAAACAAATCAAAAGCCCAAAGAAAAATTCCATTCTTGCCTTCTGAAGAGGCAATCTACTAATGGCCTTTGTATCTTCTTGTTGGTTTCTGATAAATTTATGTACAATTTCCAGCTGGAAAAAATAAGCAGTTTCACCATAAAAAAGGCAAAAGCCCTCTGAGCAGAAAAAAGAGAGAAATTTAAATCGGAGGGGGGAAATTCTTAATATTCAAAGCTTTGTTCACCATAAAAAAATCTCAGAGGAGGAACCATGTTAGTCTTTAAACTAACTTTAAAAACAATGAGTAGTTCTGTGACATCTTAGGGTATGTTTACACTTGCACCCTCTTTTGAGAGAGGGATGCAAATGAAGACATTCGAAATTGCAAATGAAGCTGGGATTTAAATATCCTGAGCTTCATTTGCATATTCGCGTTATGGCGCTATTTCGAAATAACAGACGCTGTTAAGACGCGGTTATTTTGAGAGAAAACCTTTCTCTCGAAATAACCCTTATTCCTCATACAATGAGGTTTACCAGTTATTTTGAGAGAAGGGTTTTCTCTCGAAATAACCCCATCTTAACAGTGTCTGTTATTTCGAAATAGTACTATTCAAAATAGCGCCATAACGCAAATATGCAAATGAAGCATGGGATATTTAAATCCCGGCTTCATTTGCTATTTCAAATGTCTTCATTTGCATCCCTCTCTCGAAAGAGGGTGCAAGTGAAGACATACCCTTTGAGACTAATGAAAATATAAAGAAGCTTTCTTGGGCAAAACTCACTTCATCAGATGAACTGGTGTGGAAAGAACAGAAACCAAGAGATATATATATCAACAGCAGAAAAAGTACCTGTCAATTGTAGTACAGTAATTCCTCATTTAACACGGCAGATACGTTTCAGAAAATGATCATGCTAAGTGAAAACGTGTTATGCGGGGTCAATTTTCTCATTGAAAATAATGGAAAAGGTGGGGGTTGAGTTTGCGCTCACGGCTTCAGCCTGCACTTGTTAGCAGCTGGGACTGGGACATAAGGTTGGGGGAGAAAGGGGACTGGGTAATAGCAGGGAGGGGAGGTGTTTGACTCTGGGGAAGGAAAGGGGAGGACAGGGGAGGGGGCTTGCAGCTGGGTTTCCCCAGCTGGCTGGTTGCCGACAGCTGCGCGGGGCTTCCCCTGCCTCCTTGCAAAGTGGCTGAGGTTTGCCGCTTGCTGCGTTGTTCCCCCGGCGATCCCCTCTGGCCGGATGCCTCGCTCCCTCTCCTCCGCCTCCCGCTTGCAGCCGGGTTTCCCCAGCTGGCCGGTCGCTGGCAGCTGCGCGGGGCTTCCCCTGCCTCCTTGTGTCCGGAAAGAAGGGCTTACCGGGGAACGGAGAACCTCTGACGCTTTTGCAGGGAGGCAGGGGAAGCCCCGTGCAGCTGCCGGCGACCAGCCGGCTGGTCGGGGAAATTGTGTTATTGCGGGGACGGTCGTGTTGTTTGAAAAATGTTCCCTAAAAAAAAATCATGCTATTGCGAAAACGTGTTAAACGGGCACATGTTAAAGCGAGGAATTACTGTACCTATTTTAATTACACTAATTAATTGTGTTAGATGTGTCCCAATCAAAGCAAATCCAGCAGCCACACATCATATCTCAGATACACTCACCCAGGAACCTACCTCTGCAACAAACCCTGTTGCCAACTCTGTTCACACATCTATACAAGCAACACCATCACGGGACCTAACCATATAAGCCACAACGTCAGGGGCTCATACAACTGCACATCTTCTAATGTGATATATGCCATCAAGTGCCAGCAATGCCCCTCTGCCATGTATTTTGGCCAAACTGGGTAATCTCTCTGACAAAGGATAAATGGACACAAATCAGACATCAGAAATGGTAACAAACATAAACCTGTATGGCAGTGGTCTCCAACCTTTTTACACCCAAGATCACTTTTTAAATGACAGACCAAGCCAAGATCTACAGCCCCGCCCCTTCCTTGAAGCCCTGCCCTCTCTATCATAGAATCATAGAACCATAGAGCTGGAAGAGACCTCAGAAGGTCATCAAGTCCAGCCCCCTGCTCTAGGCAGGACCAATCCCAACTAAATCAACCCAGCCAGGGCTTGGTCAAGCCAAGACTTAAACACCTCTAGGGATGGAGACTCCACTACTTCCCTAGGTAACCGATTCCAGTGCTTCACCACCCTCCTAGTGAAATAGTTTTTCCTAATATCCAACCTGGACCTCTCCCACCACAACTTGAGACCATTGCTCCTTGTTCTGCCATCTGTCACTACTGAGAACAGCCTCTCTCCGTCCTCTTTGGAACCTCCCTTCAGGAAGTTGAAGGCTGCTATCAAATCCCCCCTCAATCTTCGCTTCTGCAGACTAAACAGACCCAACTCCCTCAGCCTCTCCTCATAGGTCAGATGCTCCAGCCCCCTAATCATTTTAGTTGCCCTCCGCTGGGCCCTCTCCAATGCTTCCACATCCTTTTTTGTAGTGGAGGGCCCAAAACTGGACGCAATACTCCAGATGTGGCCTCACCAGAGCCGAATAAAGGGGAATAATCACATCTCTGGATGTGCTGGCAATGCTCCTCTTATTGCAACCTAATATGCCATTAGCCTTCTTGGCTACAAGGGCACACTGTTGACTCATATCCAGCTTCTCGTCCACTGTAACCCCCAGGTCCTTTTCTGCACAACTACTACTTAGCTGGTTGGTCCCCAGCCTGTAAAAATGCTTGGGATTCTTCCGTCCCAAGTGCAGGACTCTGCACTTGTCTTTGTTGAACCTCATCGGATTTCTTGTGGCCCAATCCTCCAATTTGTCTAAGTCCCTCTGGACCCTATCCCTGCCCTCAAGCGTATCTACCTCTCCCCCTAGATAAGTGTCATCTGCAAACTTGCTGAGGGTGCAATCCATCCCCTCATCCAGGTCATTAATAAAGATATTGAACAAAACCAGTCCTAGAACCGAACTTTGGGGCACTCTGCTAGAAACTGACTGCCATCCTGACATGGAGCCATTGATCACTACCCTCTGGGCCCGGCCTTCTAGCCATCTTTCTATCCATCTTACCATCCATTTATCCAATCCACATTCCCTTAACTTGCTGGCAAGAATATTGTGGGAGACCGTATCAAAAGCCTTGCTAAAGTCGAGGTATATCACATCCACTGACATTCCCATGTCTACAGAGCCAGTTACCTCATCATAGAAGCTAATCAGATTGGTCAGGCACGACTTGCCTTTTGTGAATCCATGCTGACTATTCCTGATCACTTTCCTCTCTTCCAAGTGCCTTAAAATGGATTCTTTAAGGATCCCTTCCATGATTTTTCCAGTAACCGAGGTAAGAATGACCGGCCTATAGTTCCCTGGATCGTCCTTCTTCCCTTTTTTGAAGATGGGCACTACATTTGCCTTTTTCCAATCATCCGGGATCTCTCCCGATCTCCACGACTTTTCAAAGATAATGGCCAAATGCTCCTCAATGACATTTGCCAACTCCCTTAGTACCCTCGGATGCATTAAGTCCGGATCCATGGATTTGTGTACTTTTAGCTTTTCTAAATAGTTCCTAACCTGTTCTTTACCCACCAAGGGCTGTCCATCTTCATCCCATCTTGTGTCACTTAGCGCATTAGTCTGGGAGCTGACCTTGTCCGTGATATTTTGGCCTTGGAAAGGGTTCAGAAAAGGGCAACTAAAATGATTAGGGGTTTGGAACGGGTCCCATATGAGGAGAGGTTAAAGCGACTGGGACTTTTCAGTTTAGAAAAGAGGAGACTGAGGGGGGATATGATAGAGGTGTATAAAATCATGAGTGGTGTGGAGAGGGCCGATAAAGAAAAGTTATTTATTAGTTCCTAAATAGAAGAACTAGAGGACACCAAATGAAATTAATGGGTAGCAGGTTTAAAACTAATAAAAGAAAGTTCTTCTTCACACAGCGTGTAGTCAGCATGTGGAACTCCTTGCCAGAGGAGGCTGTGAAGGCTAGGACTATAACAGAGTTTAAAGAGAAGCTAGATAATTTCATGGAGGTTAGGTCCATAAGGCTATTAGCCAGGGGATAAAATGGTGTCCTTGGCCTCTGTTTGACAGAGGCTGGAGAGGATGGCAGGAGACAAAGCGCTTGATCATTGTCTTCGGTCCCCCTCTCTGGGGCACCTGGTGCTGGCCACTGTCGGCAGACAGGATACTGGGCTAGATGGACCTTTGGTCTGACCCGGTACGGCCGTTCTTATGTTCTTATGTTCTTATGTAATACAAAGGCAAAGAAAGCATTGAGTACTTCAGCTTTCCCCACATCATCTGTCACTACATTACCTCCTTCATCCAGTAGGGGTCCCCCACCCTCTCTGATCACCTTCTTCTTGTTAACATGCCTGTAGAAACCTTTCTTGTTATCCTTCACATCCTTTGCCAGTCGCAATTCCAATTGCGCTTTCTCCTTCCTGATAACCCCCCAGCATTCTCAAGCTATACATTTATACCCAGGGCTCGCCGAGCCGCGGCAACCCTGCTCGCCAGCCGCGCTGTCCGGCGTTCTGCGCATGTGCAGATCACCTGAACCTGGCTCTTCCAGGATGTAATCTACTCGCCACGGGTGAGTAGATTACATAGATTGTCGAGCCCTGTTTATACCTCTCCCTGGTCATTTGTCCAAGTTTCCATTTTTTATAAGCTTCCTTTTTGTGCTTAAGTTCACCAAGGATTTCCCCTGTAAGCCAATCCGGTCTCCTACCATGTTTGCCTCTCTTGCTACGCATCGGGATGGTTTCTTTCTGTGCATTGAATAAGGCTTCTTTAAAATACTGCCAGCTCTCCTGGACTCCTTTCCCTGTCATGTTAGCATCCCAGGGGATTCTGCCCATCAGGTGTCTGAGGGAGTCAAAATCTGCTTTTCTGAAGTCTAACGTGTGTATTTTACTACTCTCTTTCCTTCTTTTGGTCAGGATCCTGAAATCTACCATCTCATGATCACTGCTTCCCAGGTTGTCACCCATCTCTACTTCCCCTATTAGTTCCTCCCAGTTTGTGAGCAGCAAGTAAAGCTGTGCACGGCTCCTGGTTGGATCCTTCAGCACTTGTACCAAGAAGTTATCCCCAAAATTCTCCAATAACTTCCTGTGTACTGCCGTATTGGTCTCCTAACGGATGTCAGGGTGATTAAAGTCCCCCACAAGAACCAGGGCCTGCAATCTGGAAGCTTCTCTCAGTTGTCTGAAGAAAACCTCATCTACCTCATCCACCTGATTCGGTGGCCTGTAGTAGACATCAACCACCACATCACTGCTGTTTTTGAGTCCTGTATCTGCTTCTCCTTTACCTGGAGAACTCCCTCTCTAAACTCCCTGTTAGCACTCACCTGTTCGCAAGCTCCTTGGCCGCTTGCTCACTGCTTTATAAAGCCCTGGACTGCCTGAAAGTCCCTTCCCCTACGAAGGCTCAGCCAATCAGCAGAGGCTTCTACAATTCAAACTTTAATTAGAAGCCAACAGTTTCCACCTGCCAGTCATAGCACACACTCCGTGAAGGGGAAGGGGAGGGAGAAGGGGAAGGAGAGAGAAAAAAAAGCCTCACTCACAAACACAAGCTCAGCACACAGCAAGAAAGCCCCAAACACAACACACACACTGCAGACAGCCACTTTCCTCAAGAGTCCTGTATCTGCTTCTCCTTTACCTGGAGAACTCCCTCTCTGAACTCTCTGTTAGCACTCACCTGTTCTATTCTCTTCCCCTCCATCACTTGCTATCCCCAATCCTTATACTGCTGCTTTTTTCCCCAATTCCTCTGTAGGAAGGGGTTTTTCCAACATTTGACCTGTCTAGACTGGACCAAATGTCAGAAAACCCCCTTCTTTTGGAAGCCCCCTTATTCCTCATGGAAAGAAGAATATAGGGGTGACCGAAAGAGCATGTTTGCTCTTCCAATAAAAAAAAGCAGAAGAACAAATGCATCCCTGGATGCAGAAGAGTGTTTCTAGGATATCTCCGGAATCCTGAAAAACTCCTGCAGTCTAGCCGGACCCTCGCTGGGTTGAGGACAGGATGTGTAGGCTCTGGGGTGGGAATGAGGGATTTGGGTGTGGGAAGGGGTGAGAGGTGCAAGCTCTGGGAGGAAATCTGGATGCAGGAGGAGGTGGAGAAGGGGATGCTGGCTCGGGCAGGGGGGCTCCAGGCCGGGCAGTGTTGGGATACTAAGCAAGCCACAGGCTTGTGGAGATGAGGGTGCAGGAATTTGGGTTGGGGTATGTGAGGGGCTCAGGGCAGGGGGCTCCAGTGTATGATAGACTCAGATCTAGGGTCTGGGGGAAGGGGGAATGCAGGAGTGGTTGTGGCCAGATGGGGGCTTGACCCCAATTGGGGGTTTGTTGGCCAGGCTTCATTTTTAAATAAAATACTATGTCAAACACAAAAAGTTTCTGCATTGTCTTTATTTATGAGAAGGGCAGGGAACCTGTCTTGAGTCAGGGGGTCATTGACCCACAGAAAAATCAGTTGGGAGCAGGGGACATGGTACTGGGGAAGGGTGCTAGTGGATGCTGGGGCAGGGAACAGGGTGCCAGTGGGGGTAGGGTTCTGCGGCTGGGGGCAGGGTTCTGCGGCTGGGGGCAGGGGAGAGGGAACAGGGTGCCGGGAGGGCAGGGGACAAGTTTCTGCAGCAGGGGACAAGTTTTGGAGGCAGGGGAGAGGGAACAGGGTTTGGGGGCAGGGTGCCAGTGGGGGCAGGGAGTCCCTTACACCAGCCTCAGAGGGAAGCCTCCATTGCGCGCTCCCTCTGGGGCCGACACGCCCCCCCTCCCCCCCCGCGGAAGAAGGAAGCCCTCTCATGCACCTCCACCGGGCCTGACTCCCCGCCTCCTCCCCCGCCCCACAGAGCAGGGAAGCCTCTGTTGCATGCCCCCTCCGG
Source organism: Rafetus swinhoei (assembly GCA_019425775.1). Lineage (NCBI taxonomy): Eukaryota > Metazoa > Chordata > Testudines > Trionychidae > Rafetus > Rafetus swinhoei. The sequence continues at coordinate 124,026,407 of CM033449.1, forward strand.
GCCTGACTCCCCCCTCCCGCAGAGAAGGGAAGTCCCAGAGCGTGCCTCTGGGGACTTACCCGGTAAGTTCCCGGAATGCCAGGGAGCTGGGGCAAGGAAGCAGCTAGCGCATTTCCGGAACCCCTGGAAGTGACGCGCAGCTGTAGGACTTCCATCCACCCCGCGGGAAGCTGCCACTACCTCCATTGTTGCTCGAGGTAGGTAGTGGGGCTTCTTGGGGGTGGGGAGAAATGGGGGTCCCAGAATACCTCGCAATTGACTGGTCGATAGCGATCGACTGGTTGGTGACCACGGCTGTATGGGAACATTTTAACCTTCCTGACCACTGAGGAGTAACAGTAGTTCGAATTAGGATCTTTAATTCGAACTACCTAGTCCCTGCCGCGTGTAGCCGCAGGCACAGAGTTCGGACTAAGGGGGATTTTAAAATGGCGGTGCCCGGGAACATGCAAATGAAGCCTGGGATATTTAAATCCGGGGCTTCATTTGCAACTCCGCTTGCCCTCATTACCCTACCTAGCTCAAACTAACGAGCTAGTGTAGCCATACCCTAAGATGCCACAGAACTGCTCTTTGTTCATGATGATTTTTCTGCCTTGTTCATAGTAAAATGTTATCAGCTACACTTGGCATCCTTCCAGTCACATAGCTAGAATTGTCTTCTCTTGAAATAACTTACACAAAACATACACAGGACAGACCTTAATATCAGGAGCAGATGTTGTAAAAGTTTTCCCATGACTTAATTCTTGCAAGAACACTTGCAAGAATACGCAAGTTTTCTAGCATATAATGCTCCTTAGAGCTAGCCCAGTTGAACTCCTATCCACTGTACTTTGTAAGTTTTCCAGGGAAGTTTTCCAGGGAAGGAAATCATACTGTAAGGGCTCATCTAGACTACAGGGAACAGTCGAAAGAAGATATGCAAATTCTATGGGAATTTGCATATCTTCTTCTGATCGCACTTTCGAAAGCAACCCTCCCCCCTCCCTTTGTCGAAAAGCCACTTAAACTTCCTTTTTTGAGGAAAAGCAGCTTTTCGACGAAGGCGGCGATTCGCTGAAAAAGCCGCATCTTAATTACTTTCACTTTTGAAAGCTCTGCTTTCGAAAGTGCGATCGGAAGAAGATATGCAAATTCCCACGGAATTTGCATATCCTCTTTCGACTGTTCCGCGTAGTCTAGATACGCCCTAACAGGGCATACAGGCCCTTTAACCAGGGCAACACTGTTCTGTTACTTTTCAGCCCTAAACCTAGGATATTATGGGGGTTGATTCATCAAGAAAAGTCAAGACTGGGTCATGAGCACTACCATAATATAATATTTACCACTCATGCTGCTTAAATTCTACTCTGAAAAGTAACAGTAAAAATGGCTTTGTAGTATTACAGCAGAACCTGTGAAATGCTGTTGCTGACAATGGATTGCCAACGATACAAATAATAAAAACAGTGTGGCCCAGTGGAGAGAGTCCTGGAATGGGATTCATGAGACCTGGTTTATATTCCTTGCTGTGCTCTGTGTGCCCTCAGGCAGGTCTGTTGAGTAAGAAGATGCCACTGTATACAGGCAAAGTCAATGAACTACAAAGGAAATTTCAATTTCTTCTGAAGCGGCATGTTCAGCGAGGTAGTTACTTTAAGTTATTTCAGTGGAAAAAAAGTTGTGCCAACACATAAACAAGCAAAAGTAATTTTTGACAATGAACGATCCAAAATGTACTGCTGATGATTCCAAATAAGTTCTATATTCCTGATTTAAAGTTGTTTACAATATTCATTTATCTCACCCTCCATGATGGTCAGAGGATCTTCCAATTTTGGTCGCAGGATGTTGGGACCAAATACAGTAGCCAGGTTTTGCACACTCATTTTGTTTACACCTGCAAAAGACTGGACTTCATCCAGGAATCTGTAAAATAGAGGAGGGAGGAGTAAGCATCGAAATCGGAACAGGCAAAGGTAGATGCTGGTCTCTTGTTATAGTCTTTGTATGAAATTTCTTAGTTATTTTTTTAAAGGTCCTCACTCTAAAGCACTGTCCTCAGCTTGGAAAATAGGGCTGGCTGTAGTTGTGATGCTCTCTGGCAGCGCCGTTCCTAGGGCACGGCAAATCGGAGTGACCGCTCTGGGCCCTGCGCATTAGGGGCCTGGTAGGCTGGTGTTATTCCCTAGCCCCAGAAGTGACAGATTAGTCACTTCTGCCCTAGGCCCTGAATTCCCCCTGGAATGGCCCTGCTTCCTGGACCTCCCAGGGTTCTGAGGCACTTCAGAAGGGGAGGGCGCTGAGTTACTTCAGATCCTGGAACATACTCATAGTCTTGCTGATCCCCATTGTTAGGTCTGGGGAGGAATTTTCCTTCCCAGATCAGACTGGCCAAGACTGGGGGGTTTTGCCTTCCTCTGCAGCATGAGACATGGGCAGGGCAGACAACACTCTTCAACGGGCCCTGGGCAACAGGGGAGGGGTCTTTGGCTCTGGAGTCCCCAGAAGGGTCAGGGCCTCAGGCAGAAGTGGCAGGCAAGGACCAGCCAGGATTCAGCACCTCCTAGACCACACTGCGCCTACCTCAGCCAGCCCTCAGCACTACCCAGACTGTGCCATGTGGTGCTCTGGCGGCAATTTCAAGGGCTCTGACAACTGCCGCTACCATGGTAGCAGCCTGGAGCCCTTTTAAGTTGCTGGGCCCTGGGGCAATTGCCCTTTCTCCCCACTTCCCTTCCAGCCCTGAACACGAGTCAGTCACTTGCAGGTATAAACTAATGTAAATGGCGGAGTCTCTGAAACCAGGTCTTTAAACCAGGATTTGAGGACTCCCATAACTCAACCAGAGGTTAGGGGCCTATTTCAGGAGTGTGTGCGGTTTTGGGGACTGCAATGCGTAGGAGCTCAGATTATATCATCATGATGGTCCATTCTAAGTTTAAAGTCTGAGTCTACAAGAGAGCCTTATTTCTGCCTGCCTGGGGTCAGCTCCGTCACACCCTTGGATACTCACAACATAAGCACTCCCCTCCAGGCCTCACTCTCTCTTTACAGGTTAGTGACAGGCATACACGAACCCCTGAGTCCTCCAAGCATACTCCAATGGTATCTAGCCCTGCTCTACTGGACACTCACTGAATCACCAGGCCAGATATATTTGCATGCACCCCTTCTGGTATGTTACACATACACATCTCACAATGGTTACACCAGTGTGACACAGACTTTCGCAAGAGTCCATACATATAGTTCTTTAGCAAACTAGTACACAGATACCATACCCAGGGAACACCGGCAGCCCTTATGTATTTCTGTACCCTCTGCCAGTTGACTGAAAAAGACTGCTGGGTCATAACAGTACAATTAAATTCCATAATCTTGAGCTATCGGACTAGTCTCTAACTGAGCTCACACTCTACTCATCCCATGCTCATTAAATGTTTCAAAGGAAAGATTTCCTCTTCTAAAAATCACAAGCAGCTGCAGAGCCCCAGAGATGTATGACAGAGTGACTCCCCTGTAGAACACCTTAGAAAGTACACTACATCCTACTCAACTAGTTCCAAGTTTGTTATAAAATAATATATGGCCAAATTCTCTGTTTATAAAAGTGTTTAGCTGCAGACACATTGGTCTGAACACAGGATAACTCCATTGAAATGAGCAAAGCTCCTAGAGATTTACACCAGTGTAGCTGACTAATGCTTGGTTCACAAGGAGCCCTGGAACCAAGAGCTTGGTCTACACACTTTCTGTACTGAGCCCACAGTGTTCTTTGTGATGTGACTCTCCCCCTAATCCCACATGCAGCATTCCGTAGGCCAGTGTTTCTGAAAGTGTTCCATGAAACCACTTTGAGAAACACATTAACTGGCCACCCCGGTTTGTTTACTTACTGGCGCTGTGGCCACAGAGCCTTGTGGCTCCCATTGGCTCTATTTTGCTCTTTGCAGCCAAGCGGAGCCGCGGGAAGCAATGGCCTGGCCCACGCCACTTCCCACGGCTCCCCTTGGCTGAAAAGGATGAGATGGAGCCAATGGTGGTGCCAGTAAATAAACAAATGGGGGCAGCCAGTTAATGTGTTTCTCAAAGTGGTTTCGCGGAGCACTTTCAGAAACACGGCTGTAGGCCATGCCTGTAGAGTTTTACACTTGGATCTGTACCTACCAGTATTTGTAGAAAATTTATTTTCTAACATACCCAAGTTTTCTAGAATAATGCTCCTTAGAGCTAGCCCAGTTGAGCCCCTACCCATCGTACCTTGTAAGTTTTCCAGGGAAAGGAAGTGTTTGCATATCATACTGTATCAGGGCTTACAGGCCCTTTAACCAGGGCAACACTGTTCTGTTACTGTTCAGCCCTAAACCAAGGATATTCTGGGGGTTGTTTCAAGATTGTGAGGAAAATATTCAGAAAACCTGCTCTAGTAGTTAGGCCTCCCATTCTCCATGGGCAGCTACCCCAAGTAAACGGAAACTGGGAAATTTATCCTCTTATCCTCCCAATGCAATCCCACTATTTTCTGACAACGTTATATGAAGAGCTTAAAAAAGCTTAACTGATAAATACATTCTTGACACAATGTTCAAGGTCTTACCAAAATCCATAGATACTGTGATGCTGGCAGCCCAGTCGCCAGCTCATGCCAAGGTCTCCATGTCTCAACTGGACACTAATATACATATATCTAGAATCCATTGGTCTCACTTGCAGGTTAATATTGATAAAATAGATATTAGAAATGTTAAGACCCTATTGAATGCTTGTGAGTTACTGCATGCATTAAACTTATTTGATCTGTGTTCTAGCTATATATATTAGAGATTTGTGCATCTGTCTGTTCACAAACTTTGGGACCACAAAATTTGGTGTGCAGCTTCCTCTTTAGCCAAACTTAAAGCAAGATCAGGGTTTGGTTGTGCCAGGAAAATGGCAAGTTATGGGAATCAGAGTGTTTTTCATAACATGGAAAGGGAGAGGGCTGAGAGGAAGGACGTGATACTGCTCAGTCAACAGCAGAAGCAGCAAGTGCAGGGGACAGATATACAGCAGATAGACCACTGGAGGCTGCTGTACCACCAAGGGAGTGGCTATCTGGGGATGGGGATTGGCATCTGCCTGCCACCAGCCCAGGTAAATGGCCCTTCTATTCCAAACCCTTCCTTCCCGTCCCTCCCTTGAATCCTGCCCTCCGGCCCTGGGCCAGTCTAGGGAATGCAGGTTGGGGGAGCCTGCATGTCCGCCCTGAATCGGACCAGGCAATGCTGGGTAAGACTTTTAGTAGTGCAATATAATATCTGAGCAGTTGTACTGTGAGCCTCTGTGACTATAAGAATTGTCATACAGTAGTGGGATGTTAATTAGTGTGAAGAATTGTCCTCCCACAGAAAATGTTGTGCATCTCTTAATAGAGGCGACCCACTTATACCAGATGGGCTCTTACTGGATCTTACAACTGGAAACTCCCACATCTGGACTGAAAAACACAGAAAGGATTAAAGATTCTTACTGCCCTGTTCTCCTCCCTGTGAAGATGAGTTGAGTTGAGTTTTACAAGCGGCATCCTCCCATCAGCTGATTTTGTAACTCAGAGCACATGGCAGAAGGTGGATAATGATCTTGAACCAAAAGAACTAAGGATCTCTATGCTGCTTGGATTCTGAGGGAGAGGAACGAAGGTATTTCTACGTATAATCAAGAGATCTTATCAAGAGAGAACCATGCTTAGCTTAGGTTAGCCCTAAAAGAGAAATTAGAACTTGCTGATTACAGAAACATATTATTATCCTTTGAAACTTAAGACAGTAACTCATTCATAAGCCTATATTTGCTTGCTTTAACCCTTGCAAATAACTCTTTATTTTCCTTTTCCTATTGAAGAAATCTTTATATAGTTTACTATAGGATTGACTACAATCATTGTCTTTGGTGTGAGACCTAAAGCTCCCCCATACTTGGGATAAATGACTGGTCTTTTGGAGTTGGGAGTAACATGAATATTGCCTTGGGTCTTGGTATTATGGCCATCTATCCATAAGACATGTTCACCTGGGCAGAAAGAGAAACCTGGACACCCAGATCTGTAATTCTGCGTTAAGGCTGAACTGCCTGAGGAGTTTGCATTTAGTTGGTGACATCTAAGTTAGGAATTTACAACAAATTTTGGTTTTTGCTCTTATTTTTGAACAGTCTGACCTGAGATTAGTACTCATGATTTTACAACACCTTTGGAAGCTTCAGAGATATGAACATGTGGCAAACTACATCAGAACATTACTGATTATAAGCCTATATTTTATCCCACTGCCCTGTGCACACATACCAAATCTCCTGGGAGCCTTGTGCTTCTGGTGTTTTGACCTTTTTAACCCAGGGTTCCCAGAAGCTGGGTGAATCACCAAGGCCAACTGGAGCTTGAAAGTGGTCTGAAAATATAACCCTGCTTCTCCTTACAGAATTAGGTAGAAGGTGGTATTCTTTTATCCAGCTATATCTCCTTGCTTTTTGTGGTGGGTCTGGGCTGCTCATTAATCCCACTCATAGATTATCAAATTAGTAATTAGTAATGTGATAAACAAACTTGTGATTGTGTTAGGTAAAATGTACCAGTACTCTGACTCTCTTTGTTGAACTTCTTGTGTGATATATTCACCCAGACAGAAAGCAATGTCTACTAGGACACCAAAATAAGTACCTGTGTGATTATCTTTCAAGAGTACTTACCTACAGATATATTTCAGCAGATTGTAATTGACAGATGGCAGACTCTTCACTTGTTTCACTAATTCCTGCACCCCCTGTGTAAACAAAGAGAGGTTCATAGCCCTTAGCATTCAACAAATCAATAATAATGACACTATTGAGATTTTGGTATAAATAAATAGAAAATATTTATGGAAATGGAGTAAACACAGATGTTTTCTTAATAGCACCCAGATAAACTATGGTCACTAGCCTGGAATATCCATTTAAATTGGGCAAAGTAACATTTTGGCTGGCTCACAAGGCCTGCACTAGCACTAGTCAAATAAGATTCTTTCAGTTTGTCCCCTCACTAAAATTTAGAAGAGCAGAACAATGTGGAATTGGTTTCTGTGCCCACTGGAAATGGCCTAGTGCCTTTGGATGCTGTTTTAATTCAGCCTTTGGTGCTTTACCAGCCACTGTAGGGTGTTTGATTTCAGTCGACCAGCAAAAACAAATACAACTTAGGATGGGAAGATCATGCTACTGCAAATGTTTGCCCAGCAGATGCCAGAAAAGGCAATAAGACAAACAGCTATCTAGATGAACAGTAACATTTGTGATTCACACTGCAGAAGAGTCCAGCACAGAAGACTGAAAAACAAAACAAATGATATAACAATCAGATTGCTAAACCAGCATTACAACAGGATAAAAAATGGCTTATTATCTCTAGCGCTGATCACTCAACACAGCAAGGACCAAGGATGTTAAATATTGAGTAATTTACTAGCCAAGTAGTCGATGGAATTTCTATCGACTACTCGATAGGCACTTCCGCATTCCTCCTTTGAAATGTACAAAGGGCTCTTGTACATTTTAAAGGAGGAATGTGGAACTCCACATGTAGCCCAGGGCCAGCAGGAAGTTCTGCTGATTCCGGGCTGCACGCAGGTGCCAGCTTTGAAATGTACAAGAGTCCTCAGCGGGGATTCTTGTACATTTCAAAGGAGGAATGTGGAAGTGCCTATTGACTCGGTACGGGCTCCATGCAGCGCTGCCGCTTTGAAGTACCCCCTCCCCCCCCCGCTTTGCTGCCTCTATCTGATAGAGGAAGCAAGGGAGGGGATCAACTAGTCAACTCGACTATCTGATAAGCATTTGCTTATCAGATAGTTGACTAGTCCTTAACATCCTTAGCAAGAAGTAGCTTTAGGTTCACACACAGTGAAGTCATGTGATGTTCTCAGAGAAACTCTACACATGCAGATTATACGTAGTTCCTCCAAAATAGACTCATTTAATTAAAGAATGGAACACAGAGTAACTATTAGCTATGTGATGACCCATTGAGTAGAGGTTTCAAGTGGTTTTCCACTGAAGTTGGTGCTGAGTTTGGTATGATCAGAGAGGCATTCAAAAGTTAACAGTGGTGCTTATTCCAACCTCTAGGTGCCTGCCATAAATAACACAAAAATAAAGCTGAACAGCCAGAAGAACACACAGGTCTACCTCAATCCTTCTAGCCCTATTACAAAACCTCCTTCACACACATCTAACCCCCAAGTCCTCTATCTAATCCAACAGGGGATGGAAAGAATCAATTCTGTCTGGTAACTAAGAACAGGGAGGATGTCAACCGCTTTGCAGTAGGGATTAAAAATGTAGTAAGGTTTTGGAAAATTAGAGGGATGGTCTGAAATTAATGGAATAAAACTATCACTCTAAAGGAAAAGACTGAGATGTCATCATGTAGTAGCTACCAACAAGTACACAGAGGGATGTAAAAAGGAGGACACGGTCTCACCCATTACTTCAACAGAGTAAGATATATTGGCCTTAAATTACTGTAGGGAAAGCATAATAGGTCAAGTCCTTCATTCTATTACACCAGTTTCACACCAGTAGAACAGAGTTGGAAATCTGGCTCCACATCATTAAGAAACATAGACAACAGAGAAAGTTTCCAAGTTCAGTCTAGAGTAAATGAAGCCAGAGTTAATTTAAGACCAACTTGCCAAACATGTTTGAGTGACAATCAGCCCAAAGCAATTTTTTCAGAGTCTAAATCCCATTGACTTTTTATCTCCAGTTAATTTCCATTTAAGTTAATAGTTTTCTGTTGACTTCAACAAGAGTTGTGTAGGCCTAATAAGAGCAGTCCTGCTCCAATAGAAGATGATAACCTAGATGACCCAAGAGAAGTCTTTCAGACAAGATGGAACTCATTTAACACAACGCATGCCACTTCCAACCATAATTCAATGGTATGCAGTTTATATGGGTATAGAAGTATTTCTTTTATTTTCAGGTGCCTTTTTAGATTGCTGTGAGAACCACAGATTTCATTTAAAGATAACCTAAAAAGGAAACCATTTCTAGAGTGTAGTTATCAGTAGTTCACAGTTTAACAGGAAAGGCATATTGAGTTGGGGCCGATAAGGATTGGTCCTAGATTTGGTTCTGTTCAAGATCTTCATCAACGATTTAGAGAATGGTATAGAAAGTTCAGTTATAAAGTTTTCAGATAATACTAAGCTGGGAGTAATTGCAAGTACTTTGGAAGATAGAACTAAAATTCAAAATGATTAGGACAAACTAGAGAAATGGGAGGAGGGTGAGATTTCGAATGGACATTAGCAATACATTTCAAAGAACAACATTTACTAAAGGTAAGTAAGGAGGAGGGTTTGGAGATCAACATGCTGCTGTCTAGAATTGCTCTACCGAATGCCACAGTGTCTCTTGCTTGCTGGGTGATGGCGTAGTGCACTGCAAAGGTGTGGATGAAGTACCATGTCACTGTTCTGCAAATGTCCTGAATCTGCAAATGCCCAAAGAATGCCACTGAGGAAGCCTGTGCCCCCATGGACTAGTTCTCTAGGCCTGAACTGGACCTTGGCCAGGTTATAACAGATCCTGATGCAGGACATGATCTATGAGGAGAGACGCTGGGCCGAGATAGGCAGTCTCCTCATCCTTTGTGCTATCACAATAAAAAGTTGTGGCAATTTATGAAATGGCTTGGTGTGTTCAATGTAGAAGCCTGACATCCAGGGAATGAAGAGCCCACTCTTTAGAAGTAGCATGGGGTTTTGGGAAGAACACAGATAGGAAAATGTCCTGGTTAACACAGAAGTCGGAGACCACTTAGGCAGACAGGCCAGGTGGGAACGGAGTTGAACCTTGTCTTTTTAAAAAAACATGTCTGAGGGTTCACAGGTGAGAGCTCGAAGCTCTGAAACCCGAGGTTATGGCTATTAGGAAGATTACTTTCCAAGAGAGGTAGGAAAAGGGACAGATGGCCAGGGACTCAAAGGGGAGGCCCATGAGCCAGGAGAAGACTAGGTTGAGATCCCACTGAAGGACCGGTTGTTTAACCTTTTCAGCCTACTGTGTTAGCAAAGTGGGATCTTGTTTCCTACCTCCATGTGGAAAGCCAAAATGACAGCCAAGTGGACCTTGATGGATGAAAGAGTCAGTTGCTGAGGCTTCAGGTGAAAAGGTAGTCTAGACCAAGGGCATGGCTGCCTCATGAGGTTGAATACCCTGATGGAGAGACCAAAGTGAAAAGCTTTTCCACTTGGCTAAGTATATTGCCCTAGTGGAGGGTTTTCTGGTATCCAATGGGACCTTCCTAACCAATTAAGAACACTGAAACCCTAGTTGGTGTAGGGACTGAAGGTTGGGGTGCAGCAATCGGCCATTGTTCTGGGTGAGAAAGTCAGGACAGAGCAGGAGGGCTATAGGTGTACCCACTGAGAGGCTGAGCAGCATCATGAACCAAAGCTGCCGAGTCCATGAAGGCACTGTAAGGGTGATGTCCACCTTGTCTTGCTGAATTTTGAGGAAGATTCTATGTACTAGTGGGACGCAACGTGTACAGCAGGTGGTTGAACCATGTGAAATGCATTCACTTTGGAGTTGTAACTGAGGTTCTGAAAGGAGCAAAATGTATGACACTTCCTTCTGCCCCTTATCGCAAACAGGTTCGCGGGGGAATAGCCCCACTTCTGGAGATGGATGATATCTGTCCTGAGGGACCCCATGTGGGTGTTGAAGGAGCAGCTGAGGTGATTGGCCAAGATGATTGTTTGGGCCACCAGCAAATGGGATGCTGGTAGGTGGATACAATGCTTGATGCAAAAGTCCCATGGGTAGCTTTGAGATAAAGGGGAGGAGTGAGCACCAGCCTGTGTTTATGTACATAGTACATTGCAACTGTGTTGTCTGGAAATATGCATCCTTTATGTCAAGGGCGGTGTCCCAGTCTCCTGGATCTACGGAGGGAATGATGGTGGCCAGAGAGACTATGTGGAACCTGAACTTTATTATGAACATGTTCAGGTTTCCAAAATCCATGCCAGAGCCCTCCCTTGGCTTTCAGATAAGGAAATACTGGGAATAGAAACCCCTGTGAGGAGCAACAGTGCCTCCTGATTGAGGAGCTGCTTGTGAGGGGGGGAAGGTGAAGGATGAGAGGGGGAGGGCAGGATGAGAGGGGGAGGGCAGAAAACTGGAGGGAATATCTCACCCCTACCATGCTCTGGACCCAACAGTCCATTGTGATATGGGCTAAACATGGTAGAAGTGGGATAGGTTATTTCCAAAAGGAGGAGAGATCCAGGAAATGAACTGGTGCTCTGTCCTTGGGTGCACCTTCAAAAGTTCACTTTGGGGCCCAAGGGCAGTTTGGAATGGGCCTGGCCTTGGTCTGAGAAGGAGTGGGAAAGCCGCCTGTGGTGGTTATTCCTGCCCCAACTGTGAGAATGATATTGCCAAGGGGAACCTGGGAAGAAGCTAAGGTGGGGTTGCGGCCTAAGTGGTTGAGCTGAGATGCTGACATGTGAATGCCAAGTGACTTCGGCATCACTTGGTTTAGACTGTGCAGCCTAATGTCCGTCTTGTTGAAGAACAGACCTGCATACTCTGGATTTTGTACTGGACTTCCGGGGGAGACCAGACACTTGGAGCCATGAGTTGCATCTCATCATGATGGCTGTGGCCATAGTTCTAGTAGCTGAGTTGGCTGAGTCCAGCACCACTTGGAGGGAGGCACAGGCCACCGTTTTGCCCTTTTCCAGGACTGCAGCAAATTCCTGGTGCTAGTCTGCATGGAGCAGCTCCTGGAATTTGGTTAACAATCCTTGAGAGTTGTACACATACACTGTCCTTGACACTGGGCTCTGACCTCACTGGTCCAGGGTGTCCAGAACGGCCACTGTATGGGAACCTGCCAGTGCGGAGGTGAAGACACCTACAGTGTCACGGGAGCACTCTAATGGCGGGGCTGAGAATGGAACAGGAGTGGTACTGGCCACTACGGGAGATGAATGACTCAGCCTCTAACTCCAACGTGTACTTGGAGCTGGACCACAGAGGTGCAATACTTAACAGCGCTGGAGAATGGTGGTGAGGAGATGGAGAATGACACTGAAATGGGGTCAGCTTGCCTCAGTGTTGAATGGGAGGCCAGTGCTGGCATAAACCCCAGAGCTGGTGCTGGAATTGACTGTGCTTAGTTCTCAGTTTGAAACTCCTACAAATACTACACTTATCTGTAAGTGTCCTTCATCTAAGCACTTGAGGCAAACCATATGAGAGTCCCCTCTGGGCATAATCTTGCCATAGGAATTACAGTGCTTACCCCTTCCCATCTCCACCCCCTGCTGCATGCCCTGGGGGAAACACTACTGGAGAACAAAAAATGAACAATAGGCAGAGGGGACCCCCCCCCCCAAACAACTACTAACAACTAACTAAGCAGCTAACTACTACTTAACAATTAACAACTAACTAACTATATACAGAAAAAAATCATGTAAAAACAGCTAAGGTCATCTTGCAGAGCAAGAGAACCAGTGCTCCAATAACTGTCATTGGTGGCAAGAAGGAAAGGAGAGGTGTGGAGGGTTGGCAGAGCCCTATGTACCATGCCATGCAAGTGTCACTCCAGGGGGCTCCACAACCAACTTGCTGGGTACCACTGGGGGAAAAGCCTTCTAACACAGTGGCGCACCCCCTCCCATTAGAATGCATATGAGCAATCAGTAGAAGAAGTCATTCTTTTGCTCTACACCACGCTGATTAGGTCTCAACTGGAGCATTGTATTCAGTTCTGGGCACCACATTTCAGGAAAGATGTGGAAAAATTGGAAAAGTTAAAGAGGAAAGCAACAAATAGTGACTAAAGGTCCAGCAAACATGACTTGTGAGGAAAGATTGGTTTGGTTTGGAGAAGAGACAACTGGGTGGAGACGACATTATAACAGTTTTCAAGTACATATCAGGTTTACACAAGAGGGGAGAAAGATTGTTCTTCTTAACCTCTCAGTATAGGACAAAAAGCTTAAATTGCAGTTTAGGTTGGTCATTAGAAAAAAATGTGTATCATACTGTAACAAACTGATTAGGAAGGTTGTGCAATTTCCTTCATAGGTGTATTTAAGAACAGGTTAGACAAACAACTGCCAGGAATTGTCTAGTAACTATATCTAGTCCAACTTGGACCAAGGGATTGGGGTAGATTACCTCTCCATTACAGTACTACAGTTCTATGAGTCTACATAATTAGAAATATGTAATTATATGGTTCAAAAATGTGTATCTAATAAAAAATTAAAGCCGATGCAAAAACTAGAGAACAAGCCTCTGCTCCTGTATCAAAACCAAAGCAGATTAGAAAAAAAACACTATATGTATATATCACAATCAAACCAGAAAACTCACCGTTTCCTCTTCCTTACTGAGCAATTTGGCACAGGAAAGAAAATCCTCATATTTTGCATAGGGGATAACTGGTTCTGGAAGCTCTCTTAGATACAGTTTAAGCAGCGATGCTACGGTGTGCACATCCGTATTGCTGTGGGGATGGAATACAAATGATTACTGCTGAGATCTGACAAATGCTATACAGGGCTGATCATCTCTAGTCTATGGTTTAACTTTTTCAATACTTAATCATCAATGTCTCAGCCTTACATACATACAACTCCTGTATCTGGGTTTAGCTTCTTTATACTGCGAAGGTTTTATGGAAATACCTGCAACAAAGGCTCTCATAACTCTGATGATGATTTATTATTAAATACTTATTTAGTCTACAAAATAAACATTGCACTATGCACAGCATGGGTGCTGGGAAGATCATACCTTTTGTACAGTTACAAACATCCAACATAAAGAAAGCAAAATACCATCTATTCAGCTGACATTTAATTTTAACCTGACCAGAAATTAGGCAAAACATTTAAATACTAAGAATTATGTTCTCATAACAAGCAACAATTTTGCTCAGATTCTTGACATCTGCCTCTAACGTAATTGAATTTCACAATATCAATGCTCGTCAGGGTATCAATTTATATTAACATGTTCTGCACAAACCCATTTATTGCACACATTTAATAAAAGCTCCCTCTTCTCTCAACTGTATTTAAATCCCCAGGTGCACATCACTTTCCCAGTAGCTCCCCTGAATAATTATTACTGTGTATTTTAATAGCACCTTTCAATAGAGAACCATGATTTCTTTTGCTGTGCCAATGGTTTAAGCACTCCTCACCCTGTGAACTGGCATCAGAACCATTTTCTGAAAGACAAACTGAGACATAAAAATAAAGTGACTCAGGATCACAGAGAGACTGAGCACATTCTCAAGCCTCATTGTTAGCTCCCCAATCGATAGAAGGAACATAGGAATGTAGGTAAGCATTCCACAGTGCCTGGCGTCACCTTCAGCACTGTGTAACACGCAACTTAGTGCAAGACATTTTGGGAACATGAAAAACATCCCATCAGCCGCCTCTGCTTCCCATCAGCCCACCTGGGGCTTCTGGCTTACTTTCAAACTATGAAAGGGCAAACAGTCCTTGTTATGCCCTCCAGCATCTGCAGTGAGAAATCATGGATCCCAGACTTCTCTCCTATGCTGTGTTCAGTGTAGGACATCACGCATTGCAGCACAGCTTAGACTCAGAAGAAGAAAACTCGGATGTGGACAACAATGTGAGTGACACGGACAGCAGCAAAGTGGCATTACATTGGGTTGTCACAGAGCAACTGTGTAGAGTAAAGAGTCACTTTGGGGCTAGGGAAACCAACACTGAGTGGTGGGATTGCATTGTCATGAAGGTGTGGGCTGAAGAGCAGTAGCTACAGGATGTGTAAAGCAACCTTCCAGGATGTGTGTGCTGAGCTGGCCCATGACCTGAGGTGCAAGGATACCCTAATGAGAGCTGCTGTCTCGGTAGACAAGCATGTTGCCGTTACTTTTTGCAAGCTGCTGGTTCCCAATTGCTACCATTCAGTTGCAAATCAGTTTGGAGTGGAGAAGTCTACTGTTGGGGCAGCACTTCTGCAAGTGTGCAGGGCAATACATCACATTTTGCTGCATAGGACTGTGACTCTAGGAAATAGAATCATAGAATAATAGGGTTGGAAGAGACCTCACGAGGTCATCAAGGCCAGCCCCCCTGGCCCAAGGCAGGACCAATCCCAACTAAATCAACCCAGCGAGGGCTTTGTCAAGCGGAGACTTAAAAACCTCTAGGGATGGAGATTCCACCACCTCCCTAGGTAACCCATTCCAGTGCTTCACCACCCTTCTAGCGAAATAGTTTTTCCTCATATCCAACCTAGACCTCACCCACTGTAACTTGAGACCATTGCTCCTTCTTCTGCCATCTGTCACTACTGTGAACAGCCTCTCTCCATCCTCTTTGGATCCTCCCTTCAGGAAATTGAAGGCTGCTATCAAATCCCCCCTCACTCTTCTCTTCTGCAGACTAAACAAACCCAAATCCCTCAGTCTCTCCTCATAGGTCATGTGCTCCAGCCCCCTAATCATTTTGGTTGCCCTCTGCTGGAACCCCTCCAATGCGTCCACATCCTTTTATAGTGGGGGGCCCAGAATTGGACACAATACTCCAGATGTGGCCTCACCAGAGCCGAATAAAAGGGAATAATCACTTCTCTAGATCTGCTGGCAATGCTCCTCCTAATGCAACCTAATATTCCATTAGCCCTCTTGGTGACAAGGGCACACTGTTGACTCATATCCATACCCCAGGTCCTTTTCTGCTAAACTGCTACTTAGCCAGTCGGTCCCCAGCCTGTAACAATACTTGGGATTCTTGCACCCTAAGTGCAGGACTCTACACTTGTCCTTGTTGAACCTCGTCAGATTTCTTTTGGCCCAATCCTCTAATCTGTCCAGGTCACTCTGGACCCTATCCCTGCCCTCCAACGTATCTACCTCTCCTTCTATCTTAGTGTCATCTGCAAACTTGCTGAGGGTGCAATCCATCCCCTCATCCAGGTCATTAATAAAGATGTTGAACAAAACCGGTCCTAGAACGGATCCTTGGGGCACTCTGCTAGAAACCGATCGCCATCCTGACATTGAGCCACTGATCACAATCTGTTAGGCCCAACATTCTAGCCAGCTTTTTATCCATTTTATAGACCATATATCCAATCCATACTCCCTTAGCTTGCTGGCAAGAATATTGTGGGAGACTGTATCAAAAGCTTTGCTAAAGTCAAGGTATATCACATCCACTGACTTTCCCATGTCTACAGAGCCAGTTACCTCATCATAGAAGCTAATCAGATTGGTCAGGCATGACTTGCCCTTCGTGAATCCATGTTGAGTATTCCTGATCACTTTCCCCTCTTCCAAGTGCTTCAGAATGGATTCCTTGAGGATCCCCTCCATGATTTTTCCAGGGACTGAGGTAAGGCTGACTGGTCTGTAGTTCCCTGGATTGTCCTTCTTCCCTTTTTTAAAGATGGGAACTACATTTGCCTTTTTCCAATCATCTGGGATCTCTCCCGAGCTCCATGAGTTTTCAAAGATAATGGCCAAAGGTTCCTCAATGACATTTGCCAACTCCCTCAGTGCCCTCAGATGCATGAAATCCGGACCTATGAATTTGTGTATGTTTAGCTTTTCTAAATAGTTCCTAACTTGTTCTTTCGCCACCAAGGGCTCTCCACCTCCTTCCCAAACTGTATTGCCTAGTGCATTTGTCTGGGAGCTGACCTTGTCCGTGAAGACAGAGGCAAAGAAAGCATCGAGTACTTCAGCTTTTCCCACATCATCAGTCACTAGGTTACCTCCCTCATCCAGTAAGGGCCCCACACCCTCTCTGATCGTCCTCTTATTGCTAACATGCCTGTAGAAACCTTTCTTGTTATCCTTCACATCCCTTGCTAGCTGCAATTCCAATTGCGCTTTCGCCTTCCTGATAACTCCCCTGCATTCTCAAGTGATATATTTATACTCCTCCCTAGCCATCTGTCAATGTGGATGACATAGTGGCTGGCTTTGCAGAAATGGACTTTCCAAACTGTGGCAGGGTGATAAATGGGATACACATCCCCATTATAGCGCCACCCCATCTTGCCACAGAATACATCAGTTGTAATGGGTAGTTCTCGATGGCACTTCAGGCACTTGTGGATCACCAAGGGCATTTCAGAGACAAAAATGCAGGGGAGTCTGGAAAGATGTGTGATGCAGGCATCTTCAGGAACAATGGCCTGTACAGAAAACTGTAGGCTGAGACTTTCTTTCCAGACCAGAAAATTACAGTAAGGGATGTAGAAAAGCCCATCGTGATCCTAAGTGACCCGGCTTACCCCTTACAGTGCTGGCTCATGAAGCCTTATGCAGGTGTAACCCACACACCTAGTGTGGTTACTGAGTACTGCAAGTGGCACCTAGACCACTGCAACAGTTAAGATCAAGAGACCTCTACAGCACAGGCTGGGAGCCAGCTGGCTTTTAGCTCAGAGGGTAGAGGCTCCTAGAGTCAGCTCCCGAGGTCCTAGGTTCAAATCTGCCTTGGTGGTGGTTACACAGGCACCTAGACAGCAGTAAGAAGCAGGTGAACAACAGGCTAAGCTGATGCCACAGACTTGTTGAATGTGCCTTTGGCAGATTGAAAGGGAAATGGAGGTGTTTCTATGGCAGCTGGGCCATATGGAGGATCATATCCCCAGACCCTATCAGAGGGGGAGCCAGGAGGGCCATTTGGCCTGGGCTCAGGAGACAAAGAGGCCTCAAATTTTGACATTTTTTTTACCAAGTCATTTCCATTTATTATACACATTGTAGTTATAACAGAGACAATAAAAGAAGCTCTATACACTAGGGATGTTAAATTTAGTTTAATTAATTAATTGACTAGTCGATTAGTTGATAAATGAGGAAGCTGCAGTGGGCTTAGCAGTGGGGTTAGCTCCCAGCCCCTGGAGCTAACCCCACTGTGGCTCTGTCTTTTAAATGTATTAAGAGTTGGTAGGCTCTTAATACATTTAAAAGGCTGAAGTGCAGCAGGTGGAACTCAGCGCAAGCTGGAAGAGCTGATTCCCAGCTCGCGTTGGGTCCCACCCACTGTGTACCAGGCTTAAATGTAAAAAGGCTGGAGTGCAGCGGGGGCAAGGGGAGGGTTCAATGCGAGGCGGGAATCAGCTGTCCTGGCTCGCGCTGGGTCCCCCCCACTGACCTTCTGCTTTTTTAAATATATTAAGAGCTGGCAGGCTCTTAATACATTTAAAAAGCAGAGGTGCAGCATCTGGGACTGGGCGTAAGCCGGGAATCCACTGATTCCCGGCTTGCGCCCAGTCCCTGCTACCCCCCTGCCTTCCCTGCCTCCTGTGGAGATGGTGCTGGGAGGAACCAGCTTTAAGCCCCCCCAGCACTGGCTCCTACTCCCCCCTTGCTGCCTCTGATAGAGGTAGAGGTAAGCGACTAGTCGATAGAAGGGAGGTAAATGTAAGATAGAGGGGAGTTAAGTGACTAGGTGAGGGACTAGTTGACTATCCAATAAGCTTTTGCTTATCGGATAGTCAACTAGTCGCTTACATCCCTAATATACACCTGCAGAAAATTGATTTAAATCACTGTGGGACCTCAGGCCTTTGCCAATTTTTCGGTCACGTGCGAGTTTTCATCTGTGTGACTGGAGACTGAAGAAGCTTCTGTGATTAGTGATTCTGCGTTATGAAACGCTGTTTACAGTCTTGGCATAGTTTAGAGGTTTTGAAAGCCATAATTAATTCTGTTAGGGTCTGTCTAAACTACACCCCCTCTGTCAGCAGAGGGATGTAAATTAGATACATCAAAAGTGCAAATGAAGCCGGGATTTAAATATCCCATGCTTCATCTGCATAATGGCGTCCGCCACTTTTTTTCAAAACGGGGCTTTTTGGAAAAAACCCGGCAGTTTAGATGGGGCATTTTAGACAGAAATGCCCCATTTTGAAAGATCCTGTACTCCTCATTTTTTAGGTTTTTTGTTAGGTGCTGTAAGACTATTTGCTGTTTTTTTAAGTTTTTCAAAATACTATGTTACTCAAATACTATCATATGAGTCTAATCCTCAATCCTCAAATCTATTCCTATGTACAATGCGGAACACATGTGACCAGCAGCTACTGCACACCTCTCTGCTTACAAACCCAGTACACAGTGTGGTTCAGGTGCCCATGCTTCATACCCTGAAGCTCAAGACTCAGAGCAGTGCAGTTTTTCATCTCCTGTTTAGCAGGACCAGACGTCCCTGGATCAGAGAGTCCCAGCATGCTGCTGGGGAGACTGGGAGCCGGGAGTGATGTGTGGGGGGAGCCTGGCCCAATCTATAAGGCCACTAGAGGACCCACCCCACCACCCTAACTTTAGCTGGTGCCAGGTCCAGCTGTTGGCAAACTGGTGGTGGGTGCCTGGCTATTCCAGGAAAGGGCGGGACTCAAAAACACAGCCACAGGCTCCAGAATCTGATGCCTTATCCATTAGGTAGCAGGGAGCCTGGTGCGTGGCCCAGCTGGGCTGGAAGTGTAGGGGAGCCTGGTGCACGTGACCCATCTGGGCTGCCTGGGGAATCCGGGGAGCCCTGTGTGTATGGCTCAGCTGACCAGGTGGGGAGAGGACAGAGCCAGGTGGAGTGGCAGGGCAGGAGGTGGGGCTGGCAGCCGAGGGGCCAGAAATGACCTCCCCTGGTCTGGCAAAATCTCTCATCTGGGACCAGTCAGGTCCCCAGGGTGCTGGACCCAGGGATGTCCAACCTGTATACAAGAGGAGTTGACACTGGGTGGCCTCATAATAGAAGTAAGCCTTAGTGAGGACAAGCTAACCTGCATGCAAGGAACACAAGAAGCAAACTGGTAGTGGAAGACGATTTCTGTTTGCCTACTGCACCAAGCCAAGGAATAACAGGGAGAGCTAATTTGGGAGCAGAGGTCTGTTGACAGGCCTATTATTGGAGCTGTCAGTTGTCTGCTGAAAGGGAGCAGGGACCCTGAACTGATTGTATAATTGTCCCCTCATGGATTTTGCCTCAAGCCTGTCATCTTGTGTTCTCTCCCAAATACCTTTTTATGGTCCCCACAGGTGTGGCTTGGAAATTGAAACACAAGGTCAAAGTGCTTATTTGGTGCTCCAAACTGACAGACCTTCTAGAAATAAAATAAGATGCAAGACAAACAAATTACAAACAACACAAACAATACACTGCACAGCTTTCTCTTCCTGCCAACCGTGGAGTAAAGCTTGCAGTATTTTAAAAAGATGTTTACAGTTCTTGATATGAAGCAGAGTATTTTTCCTTGAAGACAAAGTACTTGGACAGACACACAGGAGGAATAAGCAGTAGGAAAAAAATTATCCATTGCTGTGATTATATCTCTTGTTATGCTACGTCTGCCAAGAGTTGTCCACATGGCAGAGCTATGTTGCAGAGATGCTTGTAATACACTGATAACCTTGGTTTTGCCAAGCAGGTACTCAGAGAGAAATTAAAAGCTAGGGTGTCTGTCAGTGAATACAATAAAATAATCCTTATGTTTTCAAGGTAACTACAAAAGGCTATTTCAACAGAGCAGTTTGGTTTTATGTCAGTTTGATTTTACTTAAACTCCAGTACACCACTTGCTTATTGCTACTAGATATAGGTCTAGGATGCGTCTACACTGCACTTAGAGCTCAAAATAACCTACGCAACTTGAGCTATGCAAATTGTGTAGCTTATTTTGAGTTAATTTCAAAATAGCATGATTTGAAATTTGGCGCTGTCTACACATCACTTATTTCTAAATAAATCGCTATTCTGAAATGTCCCTTACTGCTCATGGAATGAGGTTTACAGGGACGTCGGAATAGTGAACCTGTAATATTTGGAAATAATGGGTGCACTCAAAAGATGTGGAATAGCTATTTTGGGATACCGAAATAGTGCTGCAGTGTAGATGTAGCCTAAGAATGGAACTCCTGGCTGGTGATTTGAAATCTACATTTGAACTATGCAGTTTATGTCTAATTCTAGATTGAAGTAATTGCACATACCAGTTTGGTTCTAGTGTACCTGTGACATGTGTAGACTACTGTGGCATTATCAGTGTACCATCACTAGATGGTGCAATTGCTAAGTAATATACATTTTGAAAGTGTATAAAAGCCAAGCTTTCAGCTATGCTGGAACAATGCTTAAATGCTATACAGAAATCCTCAATGTATTCATAACTACAACACTTAACCATTACCAAAATAGTTTAATGACTAGGTGTTTGTGAGACAGTTTAAAATAAGCAGAAACTCCTTATCTTCAGCAACAACACTAACCTTTCTATTTTTTAAGGCAAAATACTAATAGATCTGAAAAAATATATTGAATAATGGGATTAAAAATTGAGAACATTTTATATCTCGAGTATTCACATTTTGCAATAAAGTACTAATTTTTCTTCCTTTGAGATTTTTTTTTCGAAGCAGATATGTACCTGGACTACAAAATTCAGATCCAAATTTTAAACCCTGCATTGTTTGGAGTGTTCTAATCCAAGATGGTTTTACTGATTTCAGAATTAGAAGACAGCTGTATAGAGAGCTCTTCCCAATAAAGCTTCTTGTGCAGGAAGCCTATAGTCTAGATGTAGCCTAAGGTAATATAAAAGGGCTATGTCTACACAGCCCCCGTTTTGTGCAAAAATATGAAAATGAGGCGAAGTGTGGAATATCACTGCACCTCATTTGCATAATTAATGAGGCGCTGTTTTTGCGCAAGAGCTGTTCTTCCGTGTTTTTTTCAGGAAGAACGGTTCTTGCGCAAGAGGGGGTTTTTGTGCAAAAGCCTCTTGTGCAAAAACAGAGCCTCATTAATTATGCAAATGAGGTGCAGCGATATTCCACACTTTGCCTAATTTGCATATTTTTTGCACAAAACGGGGGCAGTGTAGACATAGCCAAGCTGTTTTGTGCAGGCTTGATTAATATAACTACTGGAATAACCACCCGCTTTGGGGATTGACTACTGCATTTCTTGTAGTGCACTCTAATTGAGAGACACCTAGCATATTACACCAGGTGCCACCACTTTTCCCAAGTAGTGCCCTAAATACCAATTTTTTCCCCTCTTCCCCCCCCCCCCCACACACAAAGTTGGATAACTTTGATAGGAGATTGGGAGCTCATCACCTGAGCTGGTGGCTCACATAACACCTGTGCACCCAAGATAATTATAAAATATTTTCAGTGCCATTTCATTACCACAGCCAATGTAAATCCCCTATAGCCACAGTATATTGAGAGCTAGATGGATGGGCTGACAAGCGCACAAAGAACAGTTACTTGCCTCATAACTGTTGTTCTTTGAGATGTGCTGCTCATGTCCATTCCATGTAGGTATGTGCACACTGCATGCACGCATCGTCAGAAATTTTTCCCTTAGCAGTACCCGTTGAGCCAGCAGGGAAGCCCCCTGAAGTGGCGCCACTATATTGGCCAAAATATACCCCTGCTGGCCCTCCACCCGCTCGGTTCCTTCTTACCAGACCACTCCGAAGGGGAGGCGGGTGGGATATGGAATGGACATGAGCAACACATCTCGAAGAACAACAGTTATGAGGTAAGTAACCATTCTTTCTTCGAGAGAGATTGCTCATGTCCATTCCATGTAGGTGACTCCAAAGCAGAAACCACAGGAGGCAGGGTCAGAGTTCTACCCTTTTGCTGAATGGAGGACAGCCGTACCCAAGGCAGCATCCTCCCTTGCCTGATGTGTCAGTGTGTAGTGGTTGGCAAAAGTGTGGACAGAGGACCACGTGGCATTCCTGCAGATGTCCAGGATCGGGACCTGAGCCACAAAGGCTGCAGAGGAGGCATGAGCTCTAGTCGAGTGGGCCATGAGGGGAGGATCCAGAACCCCAGCCAGCCCGTAGTACTCCCTTATACAGGTGCACAAATGGCCTGATGCTTCCCGCACCAAGGCCAATGTGCTCTAAGTTGCTGGTGCCGGGTCAGATGCCAGTGCCGGTCACAAAGGTGCCTCCATAAGGATAATCTTCAGGCACGATTCTCTCTCTCTCACTTTGTGTATGGCTTGAAGGCCTTACAGATTTTACAAACCTCTGACAAATGGGCCTCGCCAAGGCACTTAAGACAGGCCCCGCAGGGCACAGGCCTCTGGCACTTCTCACAGGGCTTGAAGCATAGAGCAGAACCCTGGCAGGTCCTCAGAACAGGAGAACAACACTTAACAACTACTTAAGAACTGATAAGAACTGTAAACTGTGAGAACTTGAACAAAGAACAGTAACACTGAGTAACTGCTAAAGGA
Source organism: Rafetus swinhoei (assembly GCA_019425775.1). Lineage (NCBI taxonomy): Eukaryota > Metazoa > Chordata > Testudines > Trionychidae > Rafetus > Rafetus swinhoei. Next base: position 124,049,695 of record CM033449.1, read on the forward strand.
CCTTGCTGAACAAGAGCAGAAGCACGGTCCAAGGACTGTCATGGGCAGTAAGAAGGAACTGAGGAGGAACTGAGGGGGGTGGAGGGCCATCGGGGTATAGCACCACCACTCCAGGAGTCTCCCCCGTTGGTCCAACGGGTACAGCTAAAGGAAAAATTTTGTGACGGCGCATGCACGCTGCGCGCACACCTACATGGAATGGACATGAGCAATCACTCAAAGAAGATTTTAACTTTACTGTACAAGTTTTGTGGAATTCCCTAATTTCTTTGCCTCTCAATCACCCATTTCCCCAAAACACACAAGTATGCACAGATGTTAAATCTGGTTCTTTTACTGTTAACACATATTCATTGCCAAAAGTTTGCTTCCACCCATCTCAATATAAAGACGTTATTTGTTCAAACACACCAAATGCCTTCCTTTTCAATTACTTTGTACAGATTTAATATCTGTGTCATTAGCATCCTTGATGCAGTTGCTGTTTTGACAGCACTTTCCTTTGTGATATCACAGACATTGTGGAAGTGGCTGTCAAACCAATTACACAGCCTGGGGAGTCTCACCCTCTCTTCTATAAACAATAATTTATTGAAGCACAGCAAGTCACTATAAATGCATGCATAACCCTCACATTCACAGACACACACACAGTGCCTTTATGGAGCTTGAGTCAGCACTTCTGCAAATAAAGTCAACAAGCTACTAACCAACTTCCAGTATTGAAAAATAGCAGAGCAAGGTCACATCAGAGAAAAATCACTATTATGTCCATGGGCTCTAGGGACCACAATGACATATATACAGCATGCAAATATTATGGAGCTGTGAATTATAAGTCTGGAATTCCACTGAGGGGCTTTGGTAGTATTATAAACCATGAGAGCAGAGGTCACATGGTTTATATAGTCATCAGAACCCTGAGATGGAATTACAGCTCCAAAATTTAAAATGTTGCTGTTTTAAATAACAATGGACATAGAGTCCTGAATTGATGTCTGTCATTATGTCCCTATCCTTGTTTAGTAAGTTCTCCTCCTTCCCCTCTCAGTGGTTCACCTGCTGCTTCCATATGAAACTGCTTTCAGCAGTGGTGGAGTGGCTTTCTTTTACCATGCCAAGCACTGTCCATTCACAGAAGAATTAAACAAGGCATCTCAGAATGCAGAAAGTACCAATACAGCCTAAATGGCTGAAGGGTGCATTAATAAGGAATAACCAGAAGCACTGCCTTCCACATAAGGTCTGCCTCAAGAAACAAAGTATTACTAGACCCTATAGATGGGGAAAGTGAGATGTTAAGACTCCAGAATAATTTACTGATAAAACATTATGGAATGAGAAGTGCTGATTGGAATTTTTTTTGGAATATGGTAATTACACACAACTCAGTTAAAAAAGAATTAACCTAACCCAATAATTTATTTATTTTGATAAATAATTGATAAATAATAATTGAGAAACTAGATAGTCAAAGGTAAGGGAGCCAAAATCTGCTCTCAGATATGCCAATGTTAATGCAGACCAATACCACTGACTTCACTAATGTATTTAGGCCAAGAATTGCATAACTAATATTGAACACTCAACCATAATTCTATTCCCTTTTCCACACACTTTGAAACATAGTTTCTTTCTTTCTCTAGCTGTACGGTATAATGGTTGCCAAATTATAAGCATATTATTCTGATTCTTACCTGTAAAGTTTATAGACATACCTCTAGAACCAAATCCTTAAACTTTATTTTTGTGCCTGAACTACTTGTTCTTCTGCCCTTCTACCCATCTCTTCCTATCCCCTCCCATTCCCAATGACTCTGACTGGATTTTTAGTAAAAGCTACTCTCAATTCTCACTTTTTATTAGGTAGGGAAAATATATAATATAAGTCTGTTCCCTTTTTCTAATAGTTACAAGTGTGAGATGGCTCATTACCGTCAAAGACAATATTCATAACATCAGGCCTTGTGCCTGGTAGTAATGATCTGAAGGAAGTGGGTGCATACCAGCAGATTCCTATAAACAGCAAAGTAAAATAACTTCATCAAACTACTGGAGCTTGAGTTAATAGACACTTTACAGTGTTCATAAAATATATAAAATCCAAGCAAGTAAAATAATCATTGTTACCATTTGTTAGACTGGAAGGTCACAAATCTTACAAAGCCTGGGCAGTGATTTCTTTAAAATTAATCTTTTTTAAAGCTTTGATGTGGTAACAGAAGTCATCCTTTTGTGTGTGTGTGTGCGCGCACACGTGTGAAACTGTATTCATGGACATCTGAGATGTCAATTTTCATCTTAACATGAAATACACAATTCCCATATTCCTAAAAGATTACAATTTCACAATAACAAGTATCAACTACTCATTTGTACATGTTAAGGAGCAATTATGTTTCATGAGACATTTGATACAGGAACTCAACTAAAAAGACTCAAAACATTCTTTCGCTATCTGACAATTAAAACATACACTCCTCCAGCTAGACACCAATTAGCCTGATTTACTGACCCGAGCATTTGAGTTAGAAACTGTTCTCCTAATGAGACATAACATAATTGCCAAATCATGTCTATATGCCAAGCTCTATTTAGATGTTATTCCCACTAGCCAGTTACAAAGGGCTGGTTTTAGAAGGGACAAGAAAGTGACAGGAACTAGATTATCAGCCACTGGAGTTTGTAAAGAGCCGTGAACAAAGTTTGTAACCTTGGACACTGGAAGTTCTATGCTTTTTCAGAAATGTAAGGAAGGCCTTCAGTGTTTTGCAGAAGCCAGTTGTTTTAGCACCTGCTGAGTGAAATCTTAAATCTCCACTGCTTAGACCAAAGGAGCTCAGCTAAGGGACACTGGCACTTTAAACCAAACAAACAAAAAGGTAACTTAATCAACAGCAAGCAGAATATATACACATACTCCCCTCTTTTTTACTTTCGCTATGGGGCAAAAAGGAACCTTGAATCAATGGATGAAGTCACAGATTTTTCTTCTGGTTTATTAAAGGTGCTGCTCCCTTCAGGAGTCTCCACAGTTCTATGCAAAACCATTAGAAAGGAAATGAAGCCCTTTCATGGTGAATCTTGCTATTTTTAGACAAAGAAAATTTCTTACAAGTGGTTATATTTGAAGTATGTGGTTGTGGGTGGGGAGAAAAACAAACAAACAAACAAACAAAATCCCTCTTCCTCAATTAGCTACAAATTAAGATCAGTCTGGAGCCACATGGGCTATGTCTACACTCCAAAGAAAAGTCCGAAAAAGATATGTCAATTGCAAACCACAATTGGCGTATCTTTTTCCACTTTTTTTCCAAAAGAAGCTTTTCCGACATTTGGCCCATCTACATGGGAAGGTTTACAGGGTTTACAGGGAAGCTGTAAACAAGCTGTAAACAAGGTTTACAGGGAAGCTGACAAAATGTGTCTGCTTTTCTGACTTTTTTTCGGAAAAGTAGACGCATTCCTTGGACGCAGCAGAGCTTTTCCAGGATACCTTGGGTATCCCAGAAAAACTCTGTAGTCTAGACATACGCACTGTGGGGGTGCAGTGATAACTTCAGATGTCTAGCTTTCATGCACGCCAGAGCAGTGCCCTCCTTGCCACACTCAAAGATCTTCAGTCTCAGCTATTTTTACACCAGCCAGACAGGGCTGAAATTAGCTTCCTCTGAAGCCCCTAAAATATTTCAAGAGCCAAAAATAGTTACTCCTAGCTGCTAAAAAAATAGTTACTCCTAGCTGCTAAGAACTTACCTCTTCTCTAGGGGCCAGACCGTGAGCTCAGCAGTTCAGGTCTGCAAGGATTAATAGGAAGGCATTAGTTCAGTTTACAGAGCTTCAGGTGCCATCAGGTGTTACTGTGAGTTTCTGGATTTTGAATAAAACCCAAAATTCTCAGCACAAAGCACTAAGTTTCTTGTGCTCTCCACCTCACATCTAACAAAATTCCACAAATCTGGTCTCTAAGAACATAAGAACGGCCATACTCGGTCAGACCAATGGTCCATCTAGTCTGGTATCCTGTCTGCTGACAGTGGCCAATACCATATGAAACAATTTCATCAAATGGGGGCACCAAAGCCCAGTGGAGGACTGGGAGTTAGGATACTTGAGTTCTGTTCTTGGCTTTGCCACTGACCTTGAAGAAGCCACTTCATTACTCAGTGCTTCAAATTTCCCCAACCAGTATAATATAGCTCATGACACCCTTCCTTGAGAATCACACAGGTTTGCAAAATATTGCAAACTTATGCGATAGCCTTCAAAGTTCACAAAACCAAACATAAAACCAAGAAAATTTACTGGGGTAAGTCCTTCCCAGAAAAAAATCCTCTTCAGCTCTATACTTCACTTTTGAACATGTTGGCAACACATGTTGTGCACAAGGGTTCTAAGCAAAGGCACTGCAGCTCTATCTCCTAGAGTGTAGTGTGGAGTTTGCCAAACTGGAGAACAGAATCCAATTAGTGCAGGGGGGAAAGAGCATGGTGAAATTAGCTATTGTCTATTGTGACACTACTGAAAATGTGATCTTGCTAATATAGGTATAGCAACATCTACTTTTCTGAAAGTCATTCTTTACCATCTCCTGTAGTGGCCTCTAATGCAGGAGCAACTTGCTCAGATGTAGCAAGATTAGGCAATATCATGTTAGCTCAAGCTTCTCTTCTCTGCTCTTGTAGCGCTCAGTTCATCCTTTGAGCCACTAATAGTTGGCCCTGATACCAAACAGCCTTTGGGTAAGAAAGTAAGGGAGATAATCAGGGCTGTAACAAGGATGAGGCGAGTGAGGCACTTGCCTCGGGCACATAGGTGAGGAGGCATAGAAAAATAATATAGAAAATTAATTATTTTAAGACAGCTACTAAGGTATCTTCACTCGTGCCGCGCCCCTGCCTGCAGCGAGGACAATCAACATTGACCGCTCCTTACGGGCAGGTCAAATTTTGACCACTCAGGCAGGTCAAATTTTGAGAGAGAAGTAATTGTAAGAGGCTACAGTGACCTCTTACTGGAAGGCAGGATAAAGCAGGGTGATGGGCTCCAGTCATGCCCCCTCCCAGCCCACTCAGGTAGGTACAGGGAAGCCAACACCAGCTGCCCCAGGGATGGAGCTGAAGCAAGGCAGGATAAGGCAAACAGCCCCATTCTCTATACACTAGGGCTACGTCTTGACTGGCATGATTTTCTGGAAATGCTTTTAACGGAAAAGTTTTCCGTTAAAAGCATTTTCGGAAAAGAGTGTCTAGATTACACGACGCTTTTCCGCAAAAGCACTTTTGCGGAAAAGCGTCCGTGGCAAATCTAGACGCACTTTTGCGCAAAAAAGCCCCGATCGCCATTTTCGCGATCGGGGCTTTTTGGCGCAAAACAAATCTCAGATGTCTACACTGGCCCTTCTGCGCAAAAGGGACTTTTGCCCGAACAGGAGCAGCATAGTATTTCCGCAAAAAGCACTGATTTCTTACAGCAGGAAGTCAGTGCTTTTGCGGAAATTCAAGCGGCCAGTGTATACAGCTGGCCAGTTTTTCCAGAAAAGCGGCTGATTTTCCGGAAAAACTGGCCGGTCTAGACAGACACAGCCTAAGAATTCAACATGACACAAACTACTGAATTTTAAACTTCACTGAAGAGCTTGTTCATTGATGGAAATAGCTATGAAAATCTTCCTGCATTAATATTTATGTCTGTTTCAGTAACATTTCAAATACTTTTCCTTCCCTGAGAGATACTGACTTTCATATAATCACATAATAATTGCAATGAACAGTAGATGGAAAGAAATATAAAAAGAGAAATCCAATTTTGCTTTCTTTTAGAAAAAATTTACATACTGAAGAAAATCTGACATTATTTTTTTAACTGGTGGAGCAATCTCCAAGCCAATTTTACACAATAAATAACTGATCTTGAAAGATTTTGTGCACATAATTATAAATATATTTATTCAGCCATCAAGGCATATTCGTTTAAATCAAAGAAATTTAAATAATCAATTTTAATAATGATTTAAATCAGCAAACAGGCTAAATATCACTGTTTCATAATCATTAAAACATGCTGAGTTGCAACTAAATACAGCCTTTGCATCAAATTTGGTGTTTCTTCTTAATAAACTGAACAATATGCTATATCTGTGCACAAATATTTAAACAATTATATAATTTCACTTACATTGATTCAGATTTTTAGATTTTATTTTTTATTATATTAGAAAATGGTCACTGATGCATTTCTTATTTATTAAATTATTTGTTTACTTGTGCTTTGCATCAAGCTTTATTTGGATGGAAATACAAATTCAATTAAAAAGCATAAAACAGCATTTTAAAATTAGATAAAACTACCTTAAATGTGCTGGATACATATGATTTTTTTATTAAAGATGTTTTCCATTTAAAATTAACTGATTTATTAAACAACAGAAATAAGATATATATAGTTAGCTAACTGAACTGATTGCCCTTTAAGATTTTAGAAGTGGTAGATTTCATCCTCTCGTATCAATTTTTAAATCATAGATTGGAAGAGGAAAACTAGCTTTCCTAATTTTCCAGTTGTCAATGGTTTCTTAACTTTGAATGAACTAGTTATTGACTTGAAATGAAGAAAAGATTCTCTCTGCATGTGCAGAAAAATCTATTGTTACCAGAAGCTGGTTTAGCACTTCAGCAATCTCTGGTTCTAGATCAGGGGTTGGCACCCTTTTCAAACCAAAGAGCCAAACTACATAAAAATTCAGAACAAGTGGTTAACAAAGAGCTGTATAAGAATGCCCATTTGCATGACTGAAAATATACAACTTAATATTATTGATAATTGACATAATGATTAATAATAGCATAAATGAAACATTGTACTCACAGACTTTATTTAATGGGACTTCTGCTGCATCTTTTTGCACATTTCTTTGAAATTTACATCCTAAATGGTCAAATCCAGCTTCATGCACGCATTCAAGCTGTGTTATTATGTGAATATTATGGCAGGGGACTGGGGATATAGGTGTCTGGGTTGGGATGTATGAGGGGCTCAGGGCAGGGGATTTGGGTGTATAATGGACTCAGAACACAAGATTGGAGTGTGTGGGGGTGCAGGAATGTTATGACACTGCAGCCAGATGGGGGCTGGGATCCAACTGGGGGCTTGTTGACCAGGCTTCGTTTTTAAATACAATATTATGTCAAATAGTTTCAACAAAAGGTTTCAACATTTATGGCAGGAGCAGGGAACCTTTTTTGGGTCAAGGGTCACTGACGCACAGAAAAAAATCAGTTGGGGACCACACAAGTGAGAAGGGGAAAAAAAACTCCCCCCCCCACCTTCACTGATGTGGCCCCCAACTGAAACACCTCACTCCCCTGGTGCTCCACCTCCATGGTGGGGGGAGAGGCAGGAAGAACTGAGGGTCAAGGCCTGAGGCCAGATTTACTCTGAGGTTCCAGGTCTGATGGATTTTGGAGGGCCCTCAAGCTCTGGTGTGGGGCAAAAAATGCAGGGTTAAGTATCCCTATCCCATTCACAGGGCTGCCAGTGAATGGGATAGGGATGGGGTGCAGGAACTGGGCGGGAGGTGAGGTGTAGGAGGGGTGAGAGGTCTGGGTGGGAAGTAGGTTGCAGGAGCAGGTTGGGAGTAGGGTGCAGGGGCGGACTGGCCCGGCGGGATACCTAGAATTTCCCGGTGGGCCGTCGTCCGGTGGGCCGTTGTGTCCGCACGCCGTTGCCCCTCACTCTGAGCGGCTCCGTGTCCGTGCTGTATGCGGCACGCAGAGCCCGACCTACCACCTGCGCCATGTGCCGGACATGACACATGGAGCGGGGCTTGAGGGGCATACAGAGGTGACATCATGGGGAGGGCTGTTCTCAACCCATTTCCTGGGCCTATTTTGATTGTGAGTACACTCCTGGTAGGGTGTCTGGCTGGGGGGAGAGGGCAGGAGAATTGCAGTGTCTACACTGCAAGCTTCTTTCAGAATAAACTATTCCAGAAGATATCTTTTGGAAAAGCTTATTTTGAAATAAAGCATCTATACACAAAAAGCGCAATGAAATAGCAATATGCTATTTCGAAAGATAGCATCCACACAGATTGGACGCTATCTCGCATTGAAGGCCACCAGGAACCAGTTCAGGCAGGGCATTAAGTCAGCAGTTGTTTCTTGGAGCTGCTGCCTAAGGCTATCTGAGACATGTGCTTAAAGGGACCCCCCTGGACAGCTGTTTCTCAGGTTCTTCTGCTTACTTGCCTACCTCTCTGAGGGCTCATCGGGTGTGTCTAGACTACAGGGTTTTGTCGACAAAAGTGGACTTTTGTCGACAAAACTATACCTGTGTCTACACTGCCGCTGAGTTCTGTCGACATAACATCAACAGAACTCAGCAGTTTTGTCGACGGCTGTAAACCTCATTCTATGAGGAATAACACCTTTTGTCGACAGAGTTCTGTTGACAGAAGGCGTTATTTCATCTACACTGTCCTTTGCGTCTACACTGTCATGTCAACAAAGCGGCTTGCTTTGTCGACAGAACTGGCTGTAGTCTAGACGCTCTTTGTCGACAGAAGCCTGTAGTCTAGACAATGAGATGATGTGCAAAATTCCCCGGTCTCACTTTCGAAAGCAGAGCTTTTTTGAAAAGCCATGTAAACCTCATTTTTTGAGGAAAAGCGGCTTTTCGAAAAAGGGGGGGGATTCGCCTAAAAAGCCGTGTCCAAACTACTTTCACTTTCAAAAGCTCTGCTTTCAAAAGTGAGATCGGAAGTGCCTCTTTCGGCACTTCAGCATAGTCTAGATGAGCCCTGAGGGACAGCAAAGCTTTCCCACTGTGTGTGTTGGTTGTCCTGCTTTTGGACACCACAGCACTCCCTGCCATGGAGCCGGAGCTGCCTCTGGGCATGCGATGTCCCCAAACTGCTGTGCTGCAGTTTCTGCAGCAGTTTCTGCAGGCTGCCCTCCTGGCCCTGCAGAACACAACCCTGAGCTATTAGAGGAGACCTTCTGCATGTATGCGGAAGCACTGCTCTTGCAGCCGCACCCCACTGTGAAGCGATGCTTCTGGTGGCTGGACACCAGTTCTGACTGGTGGGACCAGCTCATCGTGGAGCAATGGGACGACCAGTAGTGGCTCCAGAACTTCCATATAAGGAAGAAGATGTTCCTGGAGCTCTGTGCCTGGCTCACCCCACCCTCACGTGATGGGACACCCAGATGCGACCCGCCATCCCCCCTGGAGAAGTGGGTCACCTTAGCTGTTTGAAAGCTCACCATGCCCAACAGTTACTGATCCATGAACAATCAGCTCAGCATGAGGAAGTCGACCGCCAGGGCCCTTGTCATGCAAATAAGGCACTCTCAGGCTGCAGTCCTGGGGAGGAGGGGGAGTACTGGAAAGGGGGACCCTAGGAAAAGGAGGGGTTGGGAGTACAGGGGATGGTGGGGGGGGAAGGTCCAGGACGATGCACAGTGGTGGAGAGAGACATAGACTGAACTGCTGCAGAAGGGACATAACATGTGTGCAACCGTCCAGGCTCTCCTGACCTACTTGGCTCCAGTCCCAGTCCCTGCTCCTTCTCCAGTCCCAGTTCCTGCTGTGGTGTGGCTCCTGGGGTGTTTGGGGGGGAGAAAGGGGAGGGCTCAGGGACCTCCCAAAGGCTCTGGCAACCCCTTTGATTCTCTGGGCCCCTGACCAACGGGCAGCGCAGTACATCAACCGATACTTTTCAATGGTCCTGCAGATCCTGGATGACCACCATGGCCCGTTTACAGACATCTTCATTGGCTAATCAGGGAAGGTGCACGACGCCCACGTTCTCTGCAACTCCAGCCTCTACCAGAAGCTGGAGGCTGGCACTTTCTTCCCCGAGCGCAACATCAGGGTCAGGGATGTGGACATGCTGCTGTGCATCGTGAGGGATGTGGCCTAACCCCTCATGCCATGGCTAATGAAGACCTACACTACAATCAGTACTTTTGAAAAAGCAAGCTGCTTTTTTGAAAGAGAGCACCGAGACAGACTGGATGCTCTTTTTCCAAAAAGCACAGTTTGCATAACATAGCGCCTTTTTTCAGAAGAGCACTTTCGAAAAAAGGCGTTATTCCTCATAAAACGAGGTTTTCTGTGGTCGAAAAAACTGCCACGTTCTTTCGATTTACTTTCGAAAGAATGTGGCAGCAGTCTATACGCAGGGGAAGTTTTTTTCGAAAAAAGGCCACTTTTTTTCGAAAAAACCCTGTAGTCTAGACACACCCAGAGTAGTGCAGGGGAGAAAGGGTATATCAACAACATGGTCTCTCCTTCCCCACAGTACAGGGCAATCCTGAATGCCTGCACAAGGGCTGGAGGGAGATGGGAACAGCAGAATTAAATTATTATTGATACTGCAGTAGCATCTAGGAGTCCCAACAAAAATAAGAGTCTCACTATATAAGCACTGTCCAAGCACAGAGTGAGAGGCAGTCCCTGGCCTGAACAACCCTCAGTCAAACCAGAAAAGATATAGGTTGGGAGGGAAAACAGAGATGTAGAGAAGAACCTTACCAAACATCACAGTGGTAGAGTCAGGAAAAGAACTCAATCTCTTAACTACCAGACCAGTCAGTGGTGTATCCCTGAGCCCACCACACTGCCCCCCAGAGTAAGGGAAAATAAGCAAGCAAACAAAACAAACATCTGAGGTAGGGGTGAATCACAAATACATAAACTTCTGAAGAAAAGGGGCAGTGCCAGAGAACTCTAGGTAACTAATGCCAATGTTTCTAGCTAGTTCCACTGTGGTCACTGTCTGCTTTACAGCAGCACCACATGAAACCTCTTCTCCATTTCTTTCTCTCAAGCTGAAACAGCAAGCTTCTTCTCAAGGCTCATTAGTGAGATGCAGGTGTTGTGAGAGAAACCCAAGAGAAATATTCATGCTGCTCAGCCCTCAACTCATTTGTTTTATAATAGATGAGCTCTGCATATCACTTGAAAACAGCACCTCTGTCCAGAATGTTAGACGCAGCATCTCCATGGGTTATTTAAAATACAATTTTCTTTTCAATCATTTGGCCTAGGGGCATAGGAAAATCTCATTCAAGATCATTTGTACCCCAATGTCAGTTCATCTGCATCTCTGGCGACATCATTACCAGAGATATCTTTACTCACATTTAGCTTAAAGGACAAAACAAAGGAAAAATGAATTCAAAGAAAGCTTAGCTACTGTAGTTTTCCCATTGCTTTTTAAAAACATGCCTTTCCCCATAGCATAGCTCTGCAATATCTTTCTAGTTAACAAACTAAAAAAATTGTGTGCCTTTATAGTCTGATGCAAGAATTCATCCCTCTAACAGCATCAGTTGCTGTAGTTCTAACCCTATCAAGCTCTTCTCCAGCCAAGCTTGCCCTGCAGTCCACTTTTCATTTAAAAAGTAATAAAGCTGACATGAAAGCAATAGCTTTTGTTCTTCCTGTGCACTACCACCTTCATGATCTGCAGAATAGATGGGAAAATGGCCTCACAACATTTGATCCTTGCAATATCACTCCAATGCCATATGATATATGGTTATTTTATGAGGGGATGAAAATATTTTCTAATGATCAGACACACACACCAGCTAAAATCTGACTCATTTTGGCTCAGGCACCAATAACAGTCAAAGATCCTGTAGAACAAGTGCAACTCCCCTCTCCCTCCAACACATCTATTCAACCCTCTCCTCTTTTAAGGAATTGGTAGTGGTGTTACCAAAGATCTAATCTGAATAGAATGAAAGTTCAACAGTCTATACATGGAATTTAGTTGGCATAGGAATCTAGATCACTCTCCCAGAGTTACAGTGGCTGGTACAAACCACTGGTTCTGTGTAATGTATCTCCTCTTCTACCAGATCTTACTACGAACACTCCTCCAGTTCCTAGAATAGAGGTCTCATGCTTTTAGCACTGCAGATCTCTGATTCAATCCCTCAGGGTGGGGTTCATTATCCTGGCAATAGTAAAAAATGACTGTGATACATGTTGCCATATTTACATTGTCATTTTCAGAGCAGAATTCTCTTTAAATCAAGCGCTTACGTTCAGAGATGGGTGAAGATGCCAATGAAAGGTAAAGAGCATCAAAGACTGAGAGAATGACACTGGCTCTTTTCTGGGTCCAAAAAGTTCCTATTTTATGGTTAAGTTTTGGATAATTAGCTGTCCATTTAGATACTAATCTGACCTGAACCCTCCAAACCATTTGAAGTTTGACCCTTAAAAGTGACTATAATTAAACCACTTCCATTTAAAAAAAATAAATGTCACACCAATCTTAATTTCTTCTACACCTTCCATCTACTTCAATAGCTAAAAGAACATACTGCAGCTAGTGATAAGACAACATTTTTCTTGATGCAACAGAATAAGAAAACCCACCACCAATCTATTCCTAGGGGTGATAAGGTTAAGCTGGTCTAGACATTTTTTATTAAGACTAACTGCTTATGATACACTTCCTAACTGGCATCAATATTAAGCTACTACTACTATTACTACTACTACAACAAAAAGAATGTCTCCAAAAACACACCGAGATCATATGCAGCAGTGAGAAATGAAGTAAACACTAGCCTGTTAATTGGAAATGTTAAGTCAGCAAAAGTTACAAAGGTTCAAACCACACTGGCTCAGGAAGGATTCGATGCCATTTATCTTACCGTACACTAAATCAGCAGTTCCCAACCGCCCAGTTCCTTCTGCCGTGGCTGTTGGGAAGGTGTGTCCTGCCCTGCCTCTCATCGAACCAGGGCAGGGGTGAGGTCTCCTCCCAGACACAGAAGAGTGGTTTGCTGCGCAGAGCCCGGCACGGCAGCCTTAGAGCAGCTGTGACCCAGGTAGCAGCACTCAGCTGGTGGCTGTGAGGCAGCGCAGGGTTAGGTGAGGGGGGCCGGGCAGGCACTGGGGGCTCCGGGCGTGGGGCTAGTGCTGGGGCGCTCTAAGGGGTGCAGGGCTGACACTGGAGGGCACTGGGGCATCTGGGGTGGGGAGCTGGCACTGGGGCTCTGAGGGCAGGGCTAGTATTGGGGGGACATGGGGGCAGGACTGGCACTAGGAAGCTCTGGGGATGAGGCTAATATTGGGAACTGGGGGCTGGTACTAGGGGGGCTCTGGGAGGTTGGATGCAGTGGGGCTCTGGATACAGGAGGCTGGCACTAGGGGGTCTGGTGGGAGGGCTCTAAGGGGCGGGGGACTGGCACTGAGACATTTGGGATGGGGGGCTGGCACTGGGGGAGTTCTGAGGGTGAGAGGCTGGCACTGAGGGGGGTTGGGTGCAGGGGACTCTGGGGTCAGTGGCTGGTGCTGGGGGGCTGGGGAGTACCCCAGCCCTGCCCCCCTCCAGAGCCACTGCAAACAGCTGGCTTCAGCTGCAGCAACCACCCACTGAAGCCAGCTGTTTGCGGTGGCTCTCGGGGTTGGGGCTTTTGGCAGACTGGTAACATTTTATTTGCATATTTGCATATTCATTATGCACAATTTTTTTAATGAGTTTGCTGGTCCGTGGTATAAAAATGGTTGGGAACCACTGCACTGGATTACTCAAGCTCTAGTCTAGACCTCCTAAGGTAGGGGCAATTTTGTGCACTTTACCTGTCAAATAATGGCTTCTCTCCACAGTCAAATGCATCCTGTAACTCTTTCACAAGGTTAGCCTGGCCTGGAAGTCGAAAAAGTCCTTCCTCCTTCAGCCCCCGCAGTCGAATAAAATCCACACATTGCTCCACCAACATCGGAGCCAGACGGTTCCCATATCTCTTCTCATACCGGACTGTGTCTTCCAGCTTCTGTCCAAAGATACCTATGCATAATAAGGAGAGACATGAATGGGTTGAGGGAAAGATAGCATTTGCATGGACAAATGGAGAGAAGTCTGTGTGCTAATGATTTGTACTACAACAAGCCCTCCTTACAGATTAGTCATATATAAGGGTAGTCAGCTCCTGAGTCTGGGCTAAAGAGCGCAATAATTTCACATCTTGCACCATTAATAAAACATTGCATCACTGTATTTACTTACCATAATGTTGCAAAAGACAACTGCAAAAATATCATGAACCATTGGTACGGGATATTATACCCAACGCTACCTTCAAATCCTCAGAGGAAAGCAACACAGGGACATAGAACTCTGTCACAAAAGCGATGAACTCAAGATATTACATATGTCTATCTTTTATCTCTGAGACAAGGCTAAGTGGCCTACACTTGGCCATTGAAACAGCTCTAATATCTCATCTAAGGGTAAAACTTTCAAAAGGGCCAGATTTTCATAGATAATAAACACCTGCAGCTCCTACTGACCTCAGCTGGAGCTGTTGGTACTCAGCTCTTCTGTTTTAGAACATACGTTATGAATACCCTCTGACTTCTATAATTCACTAAAATAGCACAATTACTTTTTTTTCTAGCAACGAGATGCGTACTGAAAAAGAGCAGGTGGTAATACAATATGCTAGACTGACAGCCCTTGAGACTAAAGCGTGGATTGATCCATAGGACAGGTAAGATGTGAAGAGCAACTGTGCAAACTTGCTCACTTCAAGCCTGATCTGGAGATGTAACTACCCTTTTCCTGTTAAAGTTTGGTGTCTAGCCAAATCCCAGCTGCCAGAAGTCCACAGGAACGATGCTATTTATTTATGTATTAAATAAAGTTCTGGTTTCCAGCTTGCTCCATATGGGGTAAGGATGTTAAGTAGCAGATACATGACTAATGACTTGATATAATTCGTATTGAGTACATGATTAGTCAATAAGAGGCCGCTGCAGCTCTGCAGTTTAAATTTAGTAGGAGCCAAGCGTGCAGGCAGCCTGGCTCCTACTACATTTAAACTGCAGAGACGCAGCGGAGGTATGTCCGGGATCTGGACTGAAGCAGTCCTGGCTCACACCAGGTCCAGAACGCTGAAGCTCTGCCTTTTAAATTTAGTAAGAACCTCTCAGCCTCCTACGGTTGCCAGGTGTCCGGTATTGACCCGGACAGTCCGGTATTTTCGCCTCTTGTCCGGTAAAAAAATTCAGAAAATACCAGACACCTACAATGTCCAGTATTTTCTGGGGTTTTTGCCCTGCCAGGAGGCGAAAATACTGGATACCTGGCAACCCTACGACACACTCAGCAACTGGGCCCAGCCCCCGGACTCCCCCCGGACCCCCTGCTTACCTGGTTCCGCAGGGAAGCTCCCTTCTGGCTTGACCAAGAAAACAAGATGGCCGCTGGCAAAAAGACTAAAGATCTGAGCAAGGGGAAGCAATGCCTTCCCTGGGTCTTAGTGCTCAGCCTCTCCTCTTCCTATCCTTATTCTGACTCTGCACGCACTTAAAGGGGCCATGCTGTTTTATTTTAGTTATTTATTTATTTGTTTGTTTGCTTAATAACTCTTGGGGTCCTGCCAGGAGGCAAAAATACCAGACACCTGGCAACCCTACACACACTCAGCAACCAGGTCCCCCCCCCCCCCCCCCCCCGCTTACCTGGTTCCACAGGGAAGCTGCCTTCTGGCTCCGATCAAGAAAACAAGATGGCCACCGGCAAAAAGCCTAAAGACTTTTCTTAAAGGGGGCCATGCTGTTTTTAATGCTATTTTTAATGCTGTGTTTTATTTTTCTTGCTTAATAACTCTCGGGGTCCTTTTTCTTTTTTGCTCAACAACTTTGGTCTCCCCCCCTTTTTTTTCCCCTGAACAGAATTTTTTCCCCGGGGTTTTTTTTGGGGGGTGGGGGTGGGGTTTGGTATTTTTGGTCAAACCATCTGGCAACCCTACAGCCTCCCCCACTCCCCACACTGCGGAGACAGTGCCAGGGGAAGCGGCTTTTAAGCCAGCTCTGGCTCTGGCTCCTGCTTCTCCTGTCCCTAGCTGCCTCTGACTAATCAACTACTTTTTTACATCCCTAATATGGGGAGGATTAAATATACTTGTAGTTTTTTGAGCTGACTGAGCTAAGGATTGCTACCTGGCAGTATAATGGAATTCCTCCACTCCCTCCCTGCTTCAGGCTGAGAGCTGTTGAACTGTCATCTCAAAGCCCACAGGAGAGTGAAGGATTCAACCCCATTCTGATCATGGAATTGTACCCAACAGCTTCAGATAGCTGCATGCAAACTGGATAATGAACAAATAATTTTCACAAGCTAAGGCAGAATTTGCGGTTAACACTGGGGATAATTTGGTCTGGCCAGAAAAAATACTGACCCAAAACCTTGAAACAAATCTGAATCTTTCTTAATTCAGCATGTCCATGGTACATGAGGGATGGGATGAGACTGGCAAGGAAATGGAAATTTCACAAGAAGCACAGTTTCCAACCTGGATTAAACAAGGAAAGTGTTGCAACAAAGCCCTATTCTTAAACAGCTATTACTCCCCCTTTTAGAAGCAGGCTGTAGGAGAACAAAGCATGGGCCTGGTGCCTGAACCAAAATAAGCAAGAGTTATACTATGAGTAACAGACAAGTCTTGTCAAAAGCAGCTGTTTGCTTGCAAGTCAGTGTCTCTCAGTACTAGAACTGCTAGCACTGCTAAAAGCACATGGAATATGTAAATACATTCCATCAGGACACTATAAGGAAACCCCAACTTAGTACACGGTAAAGTAGTTTGAAACAACAGGAGTGAATACATAACAACGGGTGGTTGCGAACAGGTGAGTGCTAACAGGGAGTTTAGAGAGGGAGTTCTCCAGGTAGAGGAGAAGCAGATACAGGACTCTTGAGGGAAGTGTGTGTTGTGTTTGGGGCTTTCTTGCTGTGTGCTGAGCTTGTGTTTGTGAGTGAGGGTTGGTGTGTGTTCTTTTTGTTTGTTTGTTTTTTCCCTGTGTTTGTGAGTGAGGCTTTTTTTCCACTTCCCTTTGCCCTCCCCTTCATGGAGTGTGTGCTGTGATTGGCTGGTGCTGTGATTGGCAGGTGGAAACTGTTGGCTTCTAATTAAAGTTTGAATTCTAGAAGCCTCTGCTGATTGGCTGAGACTTGGTAGGGGGAGGGACTTTCAGGCAGTCCAGGGCTTTATAAGGCTCTTTGGGCAAGTGACCAAGGAGCTTGCAAACAGGTGAGTGCTAACAGGGAGTTTAGAGAGGGAGTTGGGAAGGGGGTGAGGTTCTCTTGCCTTTCTTTTTAAATCCCTTCTCCAGGTCAGCAGGGATGGATGGTGATGGTTCTGCTGTTGTTACTTGCACGGAGTTGTGCCATGTTTGTCTTCCTCCCGGAAGAAAGATCAGATTTCATCTGCACAAAGTGCAAGCTGGTCGCCATTTTGGAAGAAAAAATTAGAGGGCTGGAGGCCCAAGTGTCGACCCTACGCTCGATCAGAGAGGATGAAGACTTCCTTGATAGAAGGCAGCGTTTAATCCTTCAAGCACAGCAGGAGGAAGAGCCGAGAGGGCAGTACGTGACCAGGAAGAGAACTGGCAGCATGTAACTTCTAGAAGGGGAAAAGGCCAGCATTGGAATCCCCAATGCTATAGAGGTAAGTCATTGCTTTCAGGCTCTCCACAGGCTCTGCGGTGCTGAATGCTTTGGAAGGGATCTCACAAGGAAGAAACCGAAGGGAACACCATCTACTGGAAGGCATGGAATGCGTAGTCCTAGGGATGGGGTTCACGGCCACCACCCCAAAAGAAAACGAGGGTGGTGGTGGTCGGGACTCCTCCTAAGAGGGACTGAGCCATCCTCTGCCGTCCGGACCTGGAATCTCGAGAGGTATGCTGCTTACCGAGCTCGCATTCAGGATGTGACTGAGAGGCTTACCAAACTGATCAAACCTTTGGATCGCTACCCCCTTCCTGCTTCTCCACGTGGGAACTCCAACGACACGGCCAAGAATGACCTTGAGCGGTTACTGAGGATTATGTAGCGCTGGGAAGAAGGATCCAAGAACTCGGAGCGCAAGTGGTGTTCTCGCCCATCCTCCCTGTTGAAGGGAAAGGACTGGGCAGGGATCGTCGAATTGAGGACGTAAATGTGTGGTTGCGCAGGTGGTGTCGCAGAGAGGGCTTTGGTTTCGACCATGGGACTCTGTTCCGGCACGAGGATTGTTAGGAAGAGATGGGATCCACCTAACCAAGAGAGGAAGGAGCATCTTTGTGGGCAGGCTTGCAAACCTAGTGAGGAGGGCTTTAAACTAGGTTCGGGGGACGGTGACCAAAACCTGAGGGGAGTGGGAAAGTCGGATACCGGGAAGAAATGCAGAGAGGAACGAGCAAGAAAGGAGGACCCCTGTTTCGAATGGAGAAGATAGGACCATCAACTGGTTACCTGAGGTGTTTGTACACTAATGCGAGAAGCCTGGGCAACAAACAGGAAGAACTGGAGGCCCTGGCCCAGTCCGCGAAATATGATTTAATTGGGATAACAGAGACTTGGTGGGATGACTCGCATGACTGGAGCGCTGTCATGGAAGGGTATAGACTGTTCAGGAAGAACAGGCAGGGGAGAAAAGGAGGAGGAGTTGCACTATATGTAAGAGAGCACTATGATTGCTCTGAACTGCAGTATAAAGAGGGAGAAAACCTGTTGAGAGTCTATGGGTTAAGTTTAAAGGAGCAAACAACAGCAGTGATGTTGTGGTTGGTGTCTGCTACAGGCCACCAAATCAGGTGGATGAGGTAGATGAGGCTTTCTTCGGACAACTGAGAGAAGCTTCCGGATCGCAGGCCCTGGTTCTCGTGGGGGACTTTAATCATCCTGGCATCTGTTGGGAAACCAATACGGCAGTACACAGGCAATCCAGGAAGTTTTTGGAGAATGTTGGGGATAACTTCTTGACACAAGCGCTGAAGGATCCGACCAGGGGCCGTGTGCAGCTTGACCTTCTGCTCACAAACAGGGAGGAACTAATGGGGAAGTGGAGGTAGGTGACAACCTGGGAAGCAGTGATCATGAGATGGTAGATTTCAGGATCCTGACCAAAGGAAGAAAAGAGAGTAGTAAAATACACACCTTGGACTTCAAAAAAGCAGATTTTGACTCCTCAGAGATCTGATGGGCAGAATCCTGGGATGCTAACATGAAGGGGAAAGGAGTCCAGGACAGCTGGCAGTATTTTAAAGAAACCTTATTGAAGGCACAGAAAGAAACCATCCTGACGCAAAGCAAGAGAGGCAAACATGGTAGGAGACCGGATTGGCTTACGGGGGAAATCCTTGGTGAACTTAAGCACAAAAAGGAAGCTTACAAAAAGTGGAAACTTGGACAAATGACTAGGGAGAGGTTTAAATGTATAGCTCGAGAATGCCGGGGGGTTATCAGGAGGGCGAAAGCGCAAATGGAATTGCGACTGGCTAAAGATGTGAAGGATAACAAGAAAGGTTTCTACAGGCATGTTAACAAGAAGAAGGTGATCAGAGAGGATGTGCGGCCCCTACTGGATGAAGGAGGTAACCTAGTGACAGATGATGTGGGGAAAGCTGAAGTACTCAATGCTTTCTTTGCCTCTGTATTCACGGACAAGGTCGGCTCCTGGACTTCTGCGCTAAGTGACTCAAGATGGGATGAAGATGGACAGCCCATGGTGGGTAAAGAACAGGTTAGGAACTATTTAGAAAAGCTAAACGTACACAAATCCATGGGTCTGGACTTAATGCATCCGAGGGTACTGAGGGGAGTTGGCAAATGTCATTGAGTAGCCTTTGGCCATTATCTTTGAAAAGTCGTGGAGATCGGGAGAAATCCTGGATGATTGGAAAAAAGGCAAATGTAGTGCCCATCTTCAAAAAAGGGAAGAAGGACGATCCAGGGAACTATAGGCCGGTCGGTCTTACCTCGGTTCCTGGAAAAATCATGGAAGGGATCCTTAAGGAATCTATTTTGAGGCACTTGGAAGAGAGGAAAGTGATTAGGAATAGTCAGCATGGATTAACAAAGGGCAAGTCGTGCCTGACCAATCTGATCAGCTTGTATGAATGAGGTAACTGGCTCTGTGGACGTGGGAAAGTCAGTGGATGTGATATACCTTGACTTTAGCAAGGCTTTTGATACGGTCTCCCACAATATTCTTGCCAGCAAGTTAAGGGAATGCGATTGGATAAATGGACAGTAAGATGGATAGAAAATGGCTAGAAGGCCGGGCCCAGCGGTAGTGATCAACGGATCGATTTCAGGTTGGCGGTCGGTTTCTAGCGGAGTGCCCCAAGGTTCGGTTCTAGGACCGGTTTTGTTCAATATCTTTATTAATGACCTGGATGAGGGGATGGATTGCACCTCAGCAAGTTTTGGATGACACTAAGCTAGGGGAGAGGTAGATACGCTTGAGGGCAGAGATAGGGTCCAGAGTGACTTAGACAAATTGGAGGATTGGGCCAAAAGAAATCTGATGAAGTTCAACAAGGACAAGTGCAGAGTCCTGCACTTGGGACGGAAGAATCCCAAGCACAGTTACAAGCTGGGGACCAACCAGTTAAGTAGTAGTTCTGCAGAAAAGGACCTGGGGGTTACAGTGGATGAGAAGCTGGATATGAGTCAACAGTGTGCCCTTGTAGCCAAGAAGGCTAATGGCATATCAGGTTGCATTAAGAGGAGCATTGCCAGGAGATCCAGAGATGTCATTATTCCCCTTTATTCAGCTCTGGTGAGGCCACATCTGGAGTATTGTGTCCAGTTCTGGGCCCCCCACTACAAAAAGGATGTGGACGCATTGGAGAGGGTCCAGCGGAGGGCAACCAAAATGATTAGGGGGCTGGAGCATATGACTTATGAGGAGAGGCTGAGGGAGTTGGGTCTGTTTAGTCTGCAGAAGCGAAGATTGAGGGGGGATTTGATAGCAGCCTTCAACTTCCTGAAGGGAGGTTCCAAAGAGGATGGAGAGAGGCTGTTCTCAGTAGTGACAGATGGCAGAACAAGGAGCAATGCTCTCAAGTTGTGGTGGGAGAGGTCCAGGTTGGATATTAGGAAAAACTATTTCACTAGGAGGGTAGTGAAGCACTGGAATGGGTTACCTAGGGAAGTAGTGGAATCTCCATCCCTGGAGGTGTTTAAGTCTCGGCTTGACCAAGCCCTGGCTGGGTTGATTTAGTTGGGATTGGTCCTGCCTAGAGCAGGGGGTTGGACTTGATGACCTTCTGAGGTCTCTTCCAGCTCTATGGTTCTATGATTCTATGGTAAATAGGAATGCTTTGAAGGAAAGTACAAGGGGAGGTACCAAATGTGTCATTAATGTGTAAGATGATACACTGTTTATTTCTGTCTATAAATGTTGGGGTACACCAACTTAACTTTTGGCCTGGCCTAGGGGACCATAGTGAAATGCATATTATTGACTGAGCCTGTCCATTGTCATGGGTACAAATGCACAGGGGCTCAGAGGCTGGCAGGCTACCGACTACTCGGGTGCCTTCATATTTTATCTGAGTCTGTGGTCTTTGGGGGCTCTTGTGAAGTCTATTACGTCAGCTACCTGTGCAGTGCTGGCATGATATACTGAAGGAGCATATGAAAATGCATGCAGCTGAATGTTTATCAGTTTATATCAGTGAATCCTGAATTTACTACATTGCTGTCCTGAACTACTACACTGCCTATTGTTGAAAATAGGAACTCGCTATTAGTAACTCAGATAAAACTGGAAAATGTTTTGCTTTGCCTAAAATTAACTAATCTATTTTTCCATATCAGCCTTGTAAAGCTTTCTGCACTGTTTTAGCTGTCTCTAACCAAGGCCTACCCTGAAAAAGCTATTCTATGAGCAGACTCTCAGAGTTCCACCTGCACCAATAGCTCTTAACATTTGATGGCATTAAACAGAAGAGTCAACACTTCCGAAGTTAAATTAATCAGAGTAAAATGTGGATGACAATTATAAGTACAACTCATGCCCATTGAAAACACAATTAATATGAATAAGCTCTATATCATTAACTGCACTATTTTCTCACTCCTCTAATGTTCATCTGATTAATGTTCACATTCTAGGTCTGCTTACATCTGCACAGAAAAGAGACAAGTTCTCAAAGCCATTAAACTGCTTATAGTTTCAGATTTGCTCTGACACCATTGTCAAAACACATAATTTCAGTTTAATAAATGTATTGGGTTTCTCCCTCCCCCCCCCAATGGCATAGGCTTTCAAATTTGAATTGAATGAGGGTTTTTGAGGCACCGAGGAAAATGTTTCTACACCTTAATAGACTGTGGATAGGCTGCCATACAATAGTATATTGAAAACAGCTGGCTGCATAGAGCATTAAGTTGCCCATAATCAGCTTTGAACTAATATCACTGAGTACAAACAGAGAACTAACAGTAAATATGAGAGATTTAAAATTGTGACTGGTGGGGAGAAAGTGAATAAAGAAGTGTTATTTACACAATCACATAACATAAAATATAAGGTATCATCCAATGAAATTAATAGGCAGAAGGTTTAAAAACAAATAAAAGGAAATGCTTCTTCATACAATGCACAGTCAACCTATGGAACTCATTGCTAGAGGATGTTGTCAACAGGAATGTGAATGGTTAACCAGTAAGCATCACCTGGTAAGGGTGATTCTTACTGGTTATTGTTAACTGGTGGGGCCCGAAGCAGACCCCATTTGTGGCGGGGCTGGCCCTGCGTGCTGCGGGCAGGAGCGCTCCAGAATGGCAAGGGTGGTCCAGCCCTGCCAGAGCAGCCCCCATCTGCAGTGGATTGGGCTCAGCTGGAGCAGCACACAATGGGTGGCGGTGCTCCAGCCTGGCCAAAGCACCCCCTATCCATGGCAGACTTGACCAGGCGCACTGCAGGCAGAGATGCTCCTGCCAGACTGTCCACTTGCAGGGGGCCCAGCCTGGCCAGAGCAGTGCGCCATGGGCAGGGCACTCTAGTTTCGCTGGAGCAGCTCCCACCTGTGGCGGTGGCGGGGTGTGTATGTGTGTGTGTGTGGGGGGGGCGCTTCAACCTGCTCACCCCCCATTTAAGTGGCTAACTGGCAAACATCACATTCAACCAGTTATCTGATTAAATGGGATTCTACATCCCTAAGTGTGAAGGCCAAAACTATAATGAGGTTCAAAAATGAACTAAGTAATATGGACGTAAAATTCTGTTTAATATGTTAAACTATATGTTTGACTGGTTAACTGGCCTGCCACGTTGCACCACGGGTGGGAGACTTCTCTGGCCAGGCCAGGAGCCAGTTAACCAGTTACCCTGGTAAGCATGCCAGTAAGCAATGCTTACTGGGTAACCGGTTAACAGGTTAGCCCTTTACATTCTAATAGGTAAGTGCATGGAGGATAGGTCCAAGAATGTCTATTAGCCAAGATGGTCAAGGATGCAATGACAAGGGATGGATTACCAGTGATTACCTGTTCTGTTCATTCCCCCTGAAGCACTTGGCATTGGCCACAGTTGATAAACCTAATATCATGTTTATCAACTGTGGTCTGATCCAGTTTGGCTGTTCTTATGTTCTTAAGTTATTTTCTGCAATATTTAAATCTATGGGCCAGAATTTCAGAACCCTTTTTGGGCATAATTTAATGCACAGGTACAAGGTTTGCATATCCAATTGAAGCATATTTCTGAACTAACAATCTATCAACTAGACCAATGTAACTAGTTATTTGCATATACAATTATAGTGAAGGCCTGATCCAAACCCCAGTGAAATTAATGTTTTTGTTTCCATTGACTTCAACGGATGGATTTGAATAAGGTCCTAACAATGTATATAGTAAAAACTTGAAAAACAACAGACTAGTAACACCTTAAAGACTAACAAAACATGTAGATGGTAACATGAGCTTTCGTGGGTACAACCCACTTAGAATAATAGAATCCTACGGCTGAAAGAGACCTCAGGAGGTCATTGAGTCCAGCCCCCTGCCCAAAGCGGGACCAATCCCAACTAAATCACCCCAGCCAGGCCTTTGTCAAGCTGAGACTTAAAAACCTCTAAGGATGGAGATTCCACCACCTCCCTAGCTAACCCCTTCCAGTGCTTCACCACCCTCCTAGTGAAATAGTTTTTCCTAATATCCAACCTAGACCTCCCCCACTGTAACTTGAGACCATTGCTCCTTGTTCTGCCATCTGTCACTATTGAGAACAGCCTCTCTCCATTCTCTTTGGAACCCCCCTATAGGAATTTGAAGGCTGCTTTTAAATCCCCCCTCACTCTTCTCTTCTGCAGACTAAACAAATCCAAATCCCTCAGCCTCTCCTCATAGGTCATGTGCTCCATCCCCTTAATCATTTTGGTTGCCCTCTGCTGGACCCTCTCCAATGCATCCACATCCTTTCTATAATGTAGGGATGCGTCCAGAACTGGACTCAATACTCCAGATGTAGCTTCACCAGAGCTGAACAAAGGGGAATAATCATTTCTCTAGATCTGCTGGCAATGTTCCTCCTACTGCAACCTAATATTCCATTCGCCTTCTTGACTACAAGGGCACACGGTTGATCCATATCCAGCTTCTCATCCACTGTAATCCCCAGGTCCTTTTCTGCTGAACTGCTACTTAGCTACTTAGCCTGTAACAATGCTTGGGATTCTTCCATCCCAAGTGCGGGACTCTACACTTGTCCTTGTTGAACTTCATCAGATTTCTTTTGGCCCAATCCTCTAATCTGTTTAGGTCACTCTGGACCCTATCCCTACCCTCCAATGTATCTACCTCTCCCCCTAGCTTAGTGTCATCCACAAACTTGCTGAGGGTGCAATCCATCCCCTCATCTAGGTCATTAATAAAGATGTTGAACAAAACCGGCTCTAGAACCGATCCTTGGGGCACTCCGCTAGAAACCACTACTCGTTGGGCCCGACAGTCTAGCCAGCTTTCAAAGATAATGGCCAAAGGCTCTTCAATGACATTTGCCAACTCCCTCAGTGCGCTCGGATGCATTAAATCCAGACCCATGGATTTGTGTATATCTAGCTTTTCTAAATAGTTCTTAACCTGTTCTTTCTCCACCAAGGGCTGCCCACCGCCTTCCCACACTTTGTTGTCTAGTGCAGTATTCTGGGAGCTGACCTTGTCTGTGAAGAACGAGGCAAAGAAAGCATTGAGTACTTCAGCTTTTCCCCCATCATATGTTACTAGGTTACCTCCCTCATACAGTAAGGGCCCCACACTCTCTCTTATTTCTAACTTGCCTGTAGAAAACTTTCTTGTTACCCTTCACATCCCTTGTTAGCTGCAATTCCAATTGTTCTTTTGCCTTGATGATTACTCCCCTGCATTCTCGAGCAATATATTTATACACTTTCCTAGTCATCTGTCCAGGTTTCCACTTCTCATAAACTTCCTTTTTGTATTTAAGCTCACCAAGGATTTCCCCAGTAAGCCAACCTGGTTGCCTACCATATTTGCTTTTCTTACTGTGCATCAGGACTGTTTCTTTCTATGCCTTCAATAAGGCTTCTTTAAAATACTGCCAGCTCTCCTGGACTCCTTTCCCCTTCATGTTAGCATCCCAGGGGATCCTGCCCATCAGTTCTCTGAGGGAGTCTGAAGTCCAGGGTGTGTATTTTGCTACTCTCCTTTCTTCCTTTGGTCAGGATCCTGAAATCTACCATGTCATGATCACTGCTTCCCAGGTTGCCACCCACATCTACTTATCCTACTAATTCCTCCCTGTTTGTGAGCAGCAGGTCAAGCTGCACATGGCCCCTGGTCGGTTCCTTCAGCACTTGTCCTAGGAAGTTATCCCCAATATTCTCCAAGTGAATGGAGCATTAGAAGTCCAGATCCAAAAATAAATAGGGTATGGGGAAAGGAAGGGGAAAAACAGTGAATTAGAGTGTTCAAGTTACATGAATCTGATAGAGAAGGTGCAAATTGTTTTTAATCATGTTTAGTTGGTTAAGTCATTAGGATGTGGAAGGTAGTGTGCTAGCCAGGTAATGTCTTTATTTATACCTTTTTGATGGTTCCCAAATTTGTAAATGAAATATACAGTGTTCCGAAAATCTGACCCATAGACTTCCACGATGATTTATTTTGGAAATTACCTTGTGTATGTAAAACACAGTTCAACTGGCACAAGTGCAAATGAGCAACAAGCACTCCAGCTACATCATTCAATCCCCTGCCCATAAACTCAAGTTTTCAGAACAGAACAGAAGAGTTGTTGTTTCAAAAAATATAGAAAAACCGAAACAGCTGAAAATGTCTTTCTCAACGAGAAGCCTGTGGTAGCACTAAGTAAAAAAAAGTCAACTGTCTGCAATGTAATCTGTTAATCCTTTTCTCAAATTCTGAACATTCCTTGAATAGTTATGAGGGGACAGACAGCAAAGGAGAACTAGCTTACAGCAACCAGCACAGAATATGCATGTACAAAGACACGTATATCCTTTCTCACCTTCAATGAATTGGAAGTACCATATCTAGTGCTGTTTCCTCCTTTAGGGGTTTATCCTGTTCACCTCTGCCTGGGTGGGCACAACCCCAAGAACAATGGAGTCACCGAGTTACTGCCACACAGAACAGCAGCGTACCCATGCTAGGAATGATTGGCACATGTTGCAGGCCATGCTGTGTGGGAATTTATTAGTAGGCTAGGAAGGAAACAGATGGGAGCCGAGTCATGGGACCTACAAACTACGAGGAAACAAGGGCCAGATCAAGTTGCATGTAGCAACTTGCAGCCTCAACTTCATCCAACTGGCGAGAGGGGGCTACATGTTGCTGCAAGTTGGGTGAAGAGAGGATTCCAGCCATATTCACCTCTTAACTTATAGCAGAATTGGGGATGAGAGTTTGATCCTTTATTTCCATGCACCTACTCAGAGTGATTCATAAAACCAGTACAATAATGGCAGTATGCTGTTTCTCAGAGTCCCTAAGACAAAATTTCTTTTCACTCATCAAAGAGTTAATTTTTTTTTGGTGCTGTGATTCCTATTCTGTGTCAGCTTCTACTCAGAAATTTTTCCCTCTTCCCTATCTGCAAATACATTTTGCAAGCCTGACTTACCTCCATGATTGCCATGCTTTAATCAGTAGGATTACATGCAGTGTAGAATTAAAACGGTTTTAATAATTTATTTGCAGCAGGTGGAAAATGGGAGTACAAGCTGCAGTGGAATAGGATGAAACAAAGCAGGGCAATGACATGCAACAGCATAATGCGTGTGTGGAAATCTGACATCACTGGATCCATGTATTTGGATACCTGGAGTGAATGAGTAAATTTTCTCATTCCCTCCTTTGACAAAGGAATAAGTGTTTACCAGACCTATTCTTCCAATTCTGCAATCTAACTCTGGGTGTCTCAGGTTCAACTCCCCCAACTCTGTTATTATTAGTTGAGAGTTACTCTGATGCACCACAAAACGAATTCTTTCTGCCTCACTCCATCAGACTGTTCAATGGTCTGTTATACATAAAGGACAATGCTGCACTTAGAACTACAAATGAACAAGGAAATTAATAAATCATTTGTGGAATGTCAGCATCCTTATTGTTTCAAGCCCTTTGTTTTGCACTTCTCATTGGTGCTGAATACATGGCCCCCTCGACCCTCAGAATAAAAGGCTCTAACAGCAAAGCACAACACAGAGACGAGCTGTACATACCTTTGCGAAAACTAAAACACCGCTTAATTCTCCTATAGGTAGTTTTAGGAATGAAAGGAGCGGATGCTATGGCTCCTGAGGTGCGGACCCCACCATTTCTATCTTCAGGCATCATAAAGGCCAGAGACCCAGTAGCAAGTCAAAGCTCTCCTTTAGAAGATGCATCCATATGAAAGACTCTGACTGTTCATGTTGATTGATTGATCAGGGTTTCTTAATGGTGTGTTTTCTTATAAAGTTGGATCTTCTAAGTCTCCATAGCGGAGGTATTTTTGTTTTCTTTTTGTTACCTTCCCTGCTTTGATTCTGCTTTAGAAAGGATTTCCTTCTGTTTTTTTATTTCCTTCTCTTTTTTCTTTTATTTCCTATGGTCAGACAACTGGCTACAATGCAATGTCACAACAAAACAATTTCAGACAAAAGATGCACCTTCTATTCAAATGGAAGTGTCTGTAGAAGAGAGGGTATATGCGGGGTGGGGGGAGCTCTTCCTGTCAGCTGGACCAGAGGGTAGAGTTGCAAGGGCTCAAATTCCCCTGGAAAAGGTCAGCACATCATGATGCACAAGGGGGCAAAAGAAAACAAAGACAGAAAGGCCCCTGAAAAATTCTCCAAGATGCTCCTTGCCAGCTCCTTTTATCTCCACAAACAGGGAACAAAAATAATGGCACCTTTGCCCGATAGATTCTCTGTCCATAATGGATTCTTTTCAAAGTGCCTTCCTCCGTAACCGCCTTTCCTTCTAATGTTCTTGTGGGCTTCTTAGTTGTTTTGTTACCTTCCAACTAACCAGAAGCTCTTGCAGGAGAGAGGCATCAGATGCAGCGGCGTTGGCCGAAAAATCCTCGGGCTCTGCTGAAGAATACAAGCTTCCACAGAGACGCTTTGCTCATTTCCTCCCTTCACTACTATTCTCACTGGAGGTGTTACAAATGAGCTGCTGTTGCTGCTGCTGCCTTCTGCTCCAGCCAGTCACATGCAGCAGGTGCAGGCAAAACAATGTAAAGGAGGGAACTGCTGCAACCTTGATTTTTTTTTTGACTTTGAGTTGACTTCAAGCCACTGTCACGTGTGCCAGCTTAATAGGCAGTAAGCCTTAGCTCTTCTGGCTTTCAAAAGGCTCCAGCCCTTTCTCTGCCTTACCCCCGCACCCCCGCCCCACACAAACACACTCTACATTAAAACTGTTCTTTATGCTTCCCTTTCACCCCTTTCCTTCACTTTCCTTCTGTTTTTAAGCTCTGCAGAGATCAGACTACCTTTCTTTACAAAAATTGCCTTTTTAATCTAATCAAGAAAGGAATTTCATGTGCAAACAAGCATTAGAAGTAGCTGTTTTTTACAATTTGTTTATTTTAAAGAATGTTCTCAGTATTCTTCCTGCTCTTTTGGTTCAAAAACAATCTTGTATAGAGCACTTTGCCAGTCCCCCTTCCTAGTACCAGTTAACAAATTACCATTTAATGATCTGGTTTATTATTTGTGGATCTGCTTGTTCCATGGCTGGGATACCATTTCAATAACCAGTCAGTCCCTAAATATTAGTGGTTTAACAGGACTCATGCTCACATATGCAGACAGCTGTGGAATACATGTAAAACTAAGAACATTGTGAGGATTCTATATAAAACCAATATGTTTTGCATCACACTAACACAATTTGGTAAGGCAGGATTCCCATGATTCACTATATCATAAACTTTAGGCAGCAGGAGTAAAATGGTTGTTTTACTTTTGATTAATTGGTTGGCTGAGTTAATTTGTTTCCTGTAAATGATTACTTTTTTGTTACTGGTTGATTGATGAGATGTGATTATAAGTATAACCAACTTTTAGAAGACCTGCTGCTTTTGGGTAGGATTTTTAAAAGATGTTGCTTAATCTAACTAAATAACATAGTTATAAACTCCAAGGGCTCAGACTTTGAGCCAGAGTCTCCCTAAACGTCAGTCACTTAAGTCAATGTTGATTTAACCAGCTGAGAATTTGGTTACTTAAATTTATTTTCTCTGTGAAGTGTTAGGCTTACCTATGGAATTAGATAACAAGTCCATTAATAATGATGATCATGTTAATAATAAGGACCCTTTTTCAGCATAGTTAATCCATTTTAGGTTGGTTAATCTGTTTCTGGTTGGCATAGTTTATATACAATAAAACCTGCACTATTCGGAACTTAAGCATCCGGGAAACTATAGAAACCAGCAAAAAGCCGGGGGGGGGGGGGAGTGGAAGGAGAAGGAAACTGGCCCTTTAAGTGCTGGGACGCTCCTCAGACGAGCGTGCAGCAAGTACCTAGGGGAAGGGCGAACGGCAGCTGGAAGCAAGGAGCAAGTGTCTTGGCTCCCCCCGCGGCTCCTGGCACCTCCGGCAGGCCAGCCCCCCGTGGCTCCCACCCCTCCCGGCAGGCCGCCCCTGCCATCTCTGCCTCCCAGCTTCCATTCCCCCTCACCAGGCTGCATCCCGCACCCCCTCCCCCCCGCAGCTCGTGGCCCCCTAGCAGGCCACATCCTGGCCCCCACACAGCTCCCATGCCCCCCCCTTCCTGTAGGCCCCGCACGACTCCAGCCCTTCCCCCTCAGATAACCAGAATTTTTAGGTTACCGGCATGCCCTAATCCCTGGGCGTGCCGGATAACACAGGTTTTACTGTAGAAAAAAGGAGGGAAATATAAGTGTTGAGCTACATATTGTCACAAAACAGAGAACTGATAAGGATTTTTGGAATTCCAAAAGTCATAGTTCAAATGAGAATCAATAAAATAATAGGCACAATTCTCAGAGATCCCTAGGCACTAGGGCACTGCCTGACACTGCCCATGTCTATGGGTCTTTGTGTCGCAAACAGAATTCTCTCAGGAAGGTTTCTCAGAATGAAAATACTAGTCAGAGTGTGTCCTTACAGAATAGCCAACACGTTGGTTGTGAGAGAACAGACCTTGGTTTTGGGGACTCAAGTTTAATGGAGACAATTTTCAAAGCTTCAAAAGTTTTCAGGAAATAGAACTGTTGTTTTCCGGCCAGGACTACTCACAATCACTTTCCTCACATAGCCCAGAGATTTGCCCAGTACGGTGAGACTCATTTTAATGTTAACATATTCGCTCAAGAAGCCCAACATGAAAATAACATTTACAAAAAGCTTACGTTGAATTAAAACAATTCAGCTAATAATGACTTCAAACAAACAATAATTCAACAATCATAGCCTTCTACCATGCCCAAGCCTTAATTGGTATTATGCAAAACAAACAAGCCTCATGTTCAACTCTGCATTTATACCAATAGGTGGCACTAAACCTTATTACATTTATCACAATACCATGCCAGCTTCTGGAATGAATGCAGTGGTTTCCATATGTAAATCTAGTCTCACCAAAGTGCATCTGACATCCTAAATGGAAGGAGGGTCTTGTGCTTAAGGTGCCAGACTTGGATGCAGGACATCAACATTCTATTTCTAGCTCTGTCATGCATCTCATGTATAAACCTGGATAAATCAGTCAATTTCATTTGGCTTCAGTCCCCCCTCTGTACAATGGAGATATTTCCCCACCTTATAAGGGAGTTGTGGGGATAAACGGGGGATAACAAGGCCTGTCTGTTACTCATAGTATAACTCTTTCTTACTTTGGTTTAGGTCTCAGGCCTTAGACCAGGACCATGCTTCAGGGTATGTCTACACTACAGCACTATTTCAAATTAACTTAATTCAAAATAGTTAATTCGAGTTAAGCTAATTCGAAATAACGCATCTATACACAAAAACTATTTTGAAATAGTGTTTTGCTATTTCAAAATAGTGCGTCCACACTGAGTGGACCCTGAACCGAAGTTCAGGCTGGCCGGAACCAGTGCTGGCAGGAGGACTTGAGTGTGTGGGGCTGCTGCCTGAGGCTAACTGAGCTCCGTGCTTAAAGGGACCCTACCACCACCCCAGACAGACAGTTCTCAGGGTTCCCCGCTTGCTTGTCTACCTCGATGAGGGACAGCAAAGCAGTCCTGTCTTGGAGTGCCCTGAGTGCCCGCACTCGGGACAACACACCACTCGGCCACATGGAGCCAGAGCTGCCCCTGGGCATGCCAGTGTGTCTCGTGGGGTCAGTGCCATCAGCCCAGCTGCACTTGCTGCAGGCTGCCATCCGGGGGGGTCCATCGGAGGGCAGTCAGGATCCAGGAGGCCCTGAGGGAAAGCGTCCTCCACGAGGAGCCCTCAGAGCCTCCCTGGTCCTCCCCACCGGGGGCTCGTGCCCCATTCCTCCCTCACGTCCTTCCACTTACCCCTCCCTAGCTCCCCTTCCTGATGTCAAATAAAAGACACGTATGTTCAAAAATAGAAACTGGGTTTATTGAACAAAACTGGGAGGGGGGGATGAGCCTCTGGGGAGACTGGGAAAAGGAGGTGGGAGAGGGGAAGAGAGAGGGTGGGAGAGGGGAAGGGGAAACCTGGGAGGAGGGAGCTGGAAGGGGGAAGCAAAGGGAAGAAGTGGGAGGGAAAGCTCAGGGCTCAGGTTTGGGGGTCTTGCTGGACCAACCTGACTTTCATGCAAACTTGCTCCTGGGTTTGCATGTGGCCTTTGGTGGCCAGGCTGGCAGCTATCCTACCATAGATGGCCGTGTTCCTCCATCTAGGGCTGAGATCATGGAAGTTGGGGGCATCCCCCCAAACCTGAATAAGGTCCATGATCTCCACCCTGGACCAGGAAGGCGCCCACCTTCTCCAGCCCCTGTCAGGCTCCTGGGCGCTGGAAGACTGCTCCTGGGGAGCGGTGGAGGGCTGGCTGCCAGTGGCTTGCTGGCTCATGTTTTGGGGCCACTGGATCAGGGGCCCCGGTGGCCACTGCTGGCTCTGGGCTGGCAGGCTTGGAGCTGGCACAGGCACTATGGCCAGGATCTATCCCTTTAATGGCTCCGGGGCTGGGGGAGAGGAAAGTAAGTTTTCCTGGTTGTGTCCAGAGTGGCAACCAGGGCTCCCTGGGAAGGGCTGGAGGCACCCTATTTTGAATTAAGTGTCTACACAGCACTTAATTCGAAATAGCTATTTCGAATTAGGTGTTATTCCTTGTAGAATGAGGTTTACCTAATTTGAAATAAGGACATTATCAGTCAGCTGCAACTTTCAGGCATTGTGAGACCACCAATGCCAAGTTTTTGTGACAGGTACAAACTCTAATTGAATTGGAAACCAAGTTGCCCCAAGATTTCCTCTATCTTACCTCATGTGAAACAGCTTCTTCAATCACCAGTGATTAAAAATAGTTGGCCAGCTGCTGAGAAAGTGTGTCCATGATTGTGCTGGGTGGTGATGAATACACTGTATTTTCCAATATGTTTTTTTTTTAACCCTCTCCCTTACCTAAAAAAAAAGTCTCATAAAATGTGTGGTCACTTTTTCTCAGGAGCCCTCTTGGCTTAACAATATTGCTGCCTGGTTAAGAGACAGAACTGAGGATCTGGCAATCTGGGTTCTATCTTCATCCTCTGTTATCATGGGTAAGACTATTCAGTATTCTGTGCCTCAGTTCTTTCCATCAATAAAAAAGGGGTGACAATATGTCCCTACTTCATAAAGAGACTATTAAACATACCTGGTTAATATCTCTAAAATGTGTTGAAATCTCTCTGAAATGTGGAGGGTAGGATAGTATCAAAAAACTTATTTATAGTATGAATACAAGTGACCAGAGTTCCTCTAAACTGCAGGGCAGCACAGCTTCACAGGTGATTAATCAGCCCCGCCCGGTCAGTCCGCTCTGTGTTCCCAGCCCTGAGCCTCTGAAGGGCAGGGCTGATTAATCACCTGTGAAGTTCCGCTGCCCCGCAGCTTAGAAGGACCACTGCATGTAACCCTGAGGAGTTATTTCAGTCTGTTGTACTCCCCAGGTAACAAACTGCCCATGAAGGACTGACTTCAACAAATCAATTTTTCCTGAGACCTCTATCATGATGGAAAACACAAAAGGAAAGTGGTTGGCCCAACTATTTTGAAGCATCTGACTCACCCACCGTCATTGCTTCTTCACTGGGACCTAACTCTACAACAAAAGAAGCCATATGTATTTTTTTCCCGAGACTTTTAAATTTTCTCTCCTGGACTCACCTCCTCCAAAAGGTGCCCATATAACTCTGCGAATCGATTTCACCCAGTCCTCCATGTCATTCTGTGTGCTGGCCATAAGAAGGTATGTTTCATGATTAGCTGTCATCCGCTCTCGGTCTCCTCCTGCAAGAGAAGACAATTGCATATAAATTCTTTACCCTCTAGCCCAGCCAAACTGACCACTGGAAGCTGCAACAATAGGTAAGGTGCCTGTTTTTTGTTTCAGCAGGCCTAGAACCCAAGACTGTGTTGTGCTTAGATCTCTGACAGTCCCTCACTGCCATCAAAGAAGACAAATGAGGCAGCACCTCACTGATTGTTGATGGTCGAGCCCCACAGGAAGTCTTATGAGGACACCAAAGGCCTGAGGTACCTGACTGGTTTGTAACCATTCCTTAAGCAACGAACTGACCCAGGTGGATTATCTGAACAACCGTGCAGGGTCCTTGTTGATGCTGCATTGGATCTGGCTCTTTGTCTGTTTCTTACGATCTGCATCTAATCCTGTTCCTGGTTTCTGCTCTGTTCCTGTCCTGTTTCTAGTTCCTGCCACATTCCTACCCCTATTCCAAGTTCCTGCCTTGTCCATACTCCATGCCTGCTCCTTGCTTCATTTCTGGTTCCTACTCCCATCCTCATTCCTGACCACTGGCTCCAACTCTGAGTCTTGACTCATCTCCTGGCTCCAACTCTGGCTCTGACTATTAGGCAAGACTATGCTTCCTAATCCATGGTATGAAGTAAGCAGACACAGATACCATGCTCTCGTTATGAAAGGCTTGAATATTTATCATCAGTCAATAGTGTGAAAAGAAAGCATTGAGTGTATATTCACTATCTGAAAAAGAAAAGCTAATACGTTTGAAAAAGAAAACTAGAGGACAAATGTCATCTCTAAACAAAAATGCACCTTTACTGCTGTGAGAAATCTTGCACCTGCACTAATCTGTAATTTGATGCAGTTACTGGAGATTTTGCAGAGATTTTTAAACACCAAGACTAGAAGTAAATTATATAAAAGCACAGACAACCACTCAATTTTTAATTCCAGGAATTAAAGATGTCATATTTGTAACAACAATATATAAGGTAAACAAGGGGTGTCAATAATAAATAAGGTAAACAACAATACATAAGGTAAAAAGTGAGGTGCAGGTATGCTAGTAGCCAGTGGTCTATTGATGCACATCACTGATTTCGAAGGTTGCATTGGTATTCAGATGTAGAGGGAACACACGTGTGGGGGTAGCTTCAGGCATGCCCATAAGCTGGGCCCATCAATAGGAGGAAGTGCGGATCCAGACCTCAACTTCACTGAAGTTCAGCTTTTTCAGATCTCAGGTTTTGGTTCAATCTCTCCTCTACATCCCTATTCTAATAAAAGGAATGAAGAGCTAACACATGACTTAGGGATATTAAATATCGGTTAATTGAATAGTCAATTAACCTCATTCATTTTTATTGGTTAGTTGACTATTCTATAGTCCCCGGGCAGCCCCTGGAGCATGGACTGGCTTTCTGAGTGTCCTGTAAAAGGCCCTTCTCTTCTGGAATCTGTAACAACAATAGGCTTCTTTCTTACTAGACATTTCTATAGGGTCCTGATTTCAGCTGTGGCTTCCAGGCAAAATTAATATAAATAAATAATAGTCTGTGATTTGCACTCTGTCTAGTACATGAGAGTATATATAGCCAAATTAAACGCAAGTGAATGCAGAGGCTAGATTTCCTTTAAGATTCCTGGATAAAGGTAAAACCCACTCAAGCTTCACTCTCAGGATAAGTCTATACTGCAGGGTTTTTATGCAAGAAGTCTTTTCCGGAAGAGTTCTTGTGCAAAAACTTCTTGTGCAAAAGTGCGTCCACACTCCAAAGCTCCTTGCTTCAAAAGCGATGCACTTTTGTGCAAGAGAGCGTCCACACTGCACGGACACTCTTGAGCAAGAAGCCCTCTTCCCTACTGCCAAAAACAGGAGCCAATCTTTTTATTTTGGGTCTAATGCAAAAGTTCATAAAGTATGTCCTCAATTTGCCCTTCCCAGGGGATTTGGACAAGACGGAAGACATCTTTCAAGAACAGTTCCATCATTCAAGAGGCAGCAAATCTCACTGCATCCCATGGTCCATGCCATTTAATACAGCAGTACATAGACAATCAAGGAAGTTTTTGGAGAATGTTGGGGACAACTTCATAGTACAAGTGCTGATGGAACCAACCAGGGGCCATACACACCTTGAACAACTGCTCACAAACAGGGAGGAATTAGTAGGGGAAGTAGATGTGGATAGCAAACTGGGCAGCAGTGATCATGAGATGGTAATTTCCGGATCCTGACAAAAGGAAGAAAGAACAGTAGCAAAATACAGATGCTGGACTTCATAAAAGCAGACTTGGCTTCCTCAGGGAACAGATGAGCAGGATTACTTGGGATGCTAACACGAGGGGGGAAAGAATCCAGAGGAGTTGACTGTATTTTAAAGAAGCCTTATTGACAGTGGAGCAAGCTAAGGAAGTATGGGTTGGATAAATGATCTGTAAGATGGATAGAAAGCTGGCTAGACTGTTGGGCCCAAGGGGTAGTGATCAATGGCTCGATGTCAGGTTGGCAGTCGGTTTCTAGTGGAGTGCCCCATAGATTGGTTCTAGGGCCGGTTTTGTTCAACATTTTTATTAATTACCTGGATGAGTGGATAGATTGCACCCTCAGCAAGTTTGTGGATGACACTAAGCTAGGGGGAGAGGTAGATACGCTGGAGGGCAGGGATAAGGTCGAAAGTGACCTAAACAGATTAAAGGATTGGGCCAAAAGAAATCTGAGACTGATGAGGTTCAACAAGGACAAGTGTAGAGTCCTGCACTTGGTATGGAAGAATCCCAAGCATTGTTACAGGCTGGGGACCACATGGCTAAGTAGCAGTTCAGCAGAAAAGGACCTGGGGATTACAGTGGATGAGAAGCTGGATATGAATCAACCGTGTGCCCCTTGTAGCCAAGAAGGCTAATGGAATAATAGGTTGCATTAGGAGGAGCATTGTCAGCAGGTCTAGAGAAGTGATTATTCCCCTTTATTCGGATCTTGTGAGGCCACATCTGGAGTATTGAGTCCAGTTCTGGGCCACCCACTATAGAAAGGATGTGGATGCATTGGAGAGGGTGCAGTGGAGGGCAACCAAAATGATTAGGGGGCTGGAGCATATGACCTATGAGGAAAGACTGAGGGATTTGGGTTTGTTTAGTCTTCAGAAGAGTGAGGGGGGATTTGATTGCAGCCTTCAACTTCCTGAAGGGAGGTTCCAAAGAGGATGGAGAGAGGCTGTTCTCAGTAGTGATGGATGGCAGCACAAGGAGCAATGGTCTCAAGGTACAGTGGGGGAGGTCTAGGTTAGATATTAGGAAAAAGCTATTTCACTAGGAGGCTGATGAAGCACTGGAATGGGTTACCTAGGGAGGTGGTGGAATCTCCATCCCTAGAGGTTTTTAAGTCAAAGCTCTGGCTGGGTTGATTTAGTTGGGATTGGTCCTGCTTTGGGCAGGGGGCTGGACCTGATGACCCCCTGCGGTCTTTTCCCGCTCCATGGTTCTATGATTCTAGGAACAAACCATTCCGATGTACAGTAAAAAAAGCAAATATGGTAGGCGACCAGCTTGGCCTAAGAGTGAACTATAAGGTGAGCCTGTTGTGTATCTGCTGCATAGTGGGTGCTTAATAGCATAACTGTGGCCTTCTACATAACATTGTTTTTGGACAGATCTTCCTTTATATTAAGAGATTAAGTTTTATGCTACACATTTTTATCTCCTGTGATGTCTGTCCTTCACTTTTTATTACAGCGGATGCAGCCATGCTTCCCTGGCTCCTTCAGCTGTTTGGCTAGCACAGATTTGAAAGCAAAAATATATTAGGGATGACATGTTCAAGAAGCAAATGCAATCCACCCACTTGGACAGGGAAAGATTAAGTGAGTGGAGGAAAACGCTGCTGCAGAAGATGCAACATGAAGTGAAGAAAGGAGAACGAAGCAGAAAGTCTTGATGATCATGGCAGAGGTGATGATGTGCATGGTTGACTTCCAGGACAGCCAGCTGTATAGGCACCCCCTCCAACCCATGCAGACTTTGATTCCCTCCTCGCTATGTTCTATAGCATTCTCTCCAAAGGGCCAGAGAACACAGGAGTTGTGGGAGGGAGGGCAACCTCACATTCAACCCCTAGTGATGCACCCCAAAGCAAAAGGCTGTCCTTCTCAAACCTGTAATTGCTGCACAGGAGGATTGTAATATGTTGCTTTCCCTTTTCTCCCCCTCCCGCCCTTAACTCCTTTTCTGTCCCTGCTTTCTTTTGTTCCTTATATAAAAACACATGATTTATCAGAAACAGTATCTTTATTGCTTGTGTTGCATAGGAAGTGGGGTTACAGGGTTTACACTTACAGCAGGGGGCACCTTGTTAAGAGTAACACCCACGACTGGAATATCATTGGCCATTGACAAAGCTGCTTTTCATAGCCTCTCTGATTTGCAGTGCCCCCAATGTGCTCTCCTTATTGCCCTGGCATCTGGTTGCTCATAATTAGTGGCTAGGTGCTCTGCTTCGAAACCGCCCACCCTCACATAAAACTTTCCCCCTTACCTTCACAGATAGTGTGGAACACACCGCAGGGCTACCACAACAATGAGAAAGTTGCTTTATCTAAGATTGAACCTAGTCAATAAATGTCCAAAAGCACATTCTACTACCATTTTGCACTTGCTCAGGCTGTAGTTGAACTGTTTCTATGGTCCTTTAAGAGTCATGGGAGCAGAGTCTCCAAGAATAACAATTGGCATTTAAATGCTGGTATTGGTAATTTATTGGTTTGGGAAGAAAGTTCCAGCTTGCAGCTTTCTGAAGAGACAGGAGTTCCTAAAGATGCATGACAATCCCAAGCTGATGTTGGTGAAATAGCCCTTGTGATTCTCCAGCACCTGTAACACTGTCAAAAAGTACCCTTTGTAGTTTATGTACTCTTTGGCAAGATGGTCAAGTGCCAAGATCGGGATGTGCCTGATCTATTGCCCCACCACAGTGAGGGAATCCCATCACGGCAAAGCCCTCCACTATGTCCCACATGTTTTCCAGAGTCACTATCCTTCATAGCAGACGGGTATTGATTGCCTTGGCCACTTAGATCACAGAAGCCCCACTGTAGATTTACCCACTTCAAATTGATTCCCAACTGATTGGAAGCTGTCTGGCATTGCTAGCTTTCACCAGGCTATTGCCACTCGCTTCTCCACTGTAGGACTGGAGAAAGCAATTTGAAAACTTCCATGAAAGTGGTCTTATGCATGCAAAAGTTTTGCAGTGACTGCTGATCATCCCACAGCTGCATAACTATGTGGTCCCACCAGTCTGTGATTGTCTTACAGCACCAGAACTGGTGTTCCACTGTGTCAATAGGATCAAATGCTGCCAGCATCTGCCAATCGCTCATCTCAAGTGCTTCACAGAACAATATATTCATGATTCTTCCTCATTCCAGCAGGCCCTGGTTACTCTCTGGACATACTGTAGCATAAGGTGCCAGATGGTTAATCTGATTGCCATAGTAGTATGTTACTGGTGAACAGGTTCCATGCTTACCCTGCTATGGTGTGTGCACAGATAACCGGGGGGAAAAGAGTGTGAAATATTGCCTGACATTGCTTTCAAGAAGGGAGGGAGGAGAGGAGAGGAGAGGAGTGTGTTATGGGTCACTGACAGGTACCCAGAACTACCCGCTGCACTGTTTTGGTCCCATTGGGTGCGGGAACCATAATCCAGAATACAAAGGGGCAGCAGGAACTATGGAATAGCTACTCACAGTGAATCACTGTCAAAATCGACCGTAGTCGCCCTACTACACTGAATTCTTTTGCGCAGTAGAGACATGAACCCCTCTAAATCGCCAGGCCCCAAGGCAGCTGTCCCCTTTGCCCCCTTCTGGTGGCAGGCTGGAGAGCCCTTCTTAGCACCAGCACAGAGCAGAGGTGATGCTTATATGACCTCCACAGCACTGATTTCACACTGATGTCTACATTAGTTTAAGCACAACAACTTGACATGCTACACTGTTTAGATACTAATAAAAACCAGTGTATCCATTATTGTGTCTGTTCACTGGGTGTTGATACTGCCGACTAAGGTTGTCATCTGTACTACAAATAAGCATATTGAGAGAGTTCCATTTACAACAGGGGATCTCATCAACGCTATGAATGGTGGAACATGGAAATTGTCAGACTGTATCAAGCCCGAGGTCCATTTGTCATGGATGCTGTCTTTGACAGTGTTACTTCAGAAGAAGGTGTAAGAACCTTCTCAGCAGGCAAATGTTGGATAATCTGTTCCCAACATTAGATCTCATCTTGATCTCTAATACTTAAGATTGGCTTAACTCCTATAGTATTAATTATCCCAGCTGCACGAAAGACAAAAGTCTAAATTAAAGGTCTTTCTTTAGAGCCATTCAGATGTGCCTCAGATGACCATGGCTAAAATAACAGAGAGACAGCTGCTCCAAACTTATGGTGGTTTTGAGTTACTTGAGTGACAGCAAAAGGCATGTGCTTGCAATAGAATTTTAAAAGTGTTTGGAGACAGAGGACTGAGACTCAAGGTTTTCACAGAAGTTGTGATTAAGCTGTTTGGTTTTTCTGGAGCTGTTAATTCTCTGGCTACTACTTTTGCTGTTTTACCCATCTTTGATCCAAGCAATATCAGGAATTATGTAGCTATTGTAAATTAAGGAAGACTGCAAAAACTGTCCTGAGTTTGCATCCACTCACTTTCCTCTCACCAAAGAATCAACCCACCCTGGAAGTCCAAACCTTTCTTGTGGACTCCGAGGTTGGAACAAATGAAAACCACAAGTAAAATTTCAATGTATAGAGCTATGAATTCACAGAAGCCTTGGCACAGCTGCTGAGATTGATCTTATTTATTTTTTCATTACTTCTTCTCACAAGAAACACACCTGTTCAGTTTAATACCTGTGTAGTCACAGTAGTTTTAATTTTCCCTGACACTTCCCTTTATCTCTACACTTGTAGTGCCTACAGCACATCTTTTCTAAGCACATTATATTTTAAATATTTTTACAAGTAGGTTTCTGTAGTTGTCTTTCAGCAATGTCTCACCAGGAAGCAAATTCCCATGATGTGAAAAAGTGGTGAAAGGAAGGCAGAAAATTATTGATAAAAGAAAAAAATAGTCCTAAGGAGGTGACAATGGATTATAGAAGCTGGGAGAATCTGAGGGGGGAGGAGGGGTAACTGGAAAGAATTGGAGAACATGAGATAGCATTGGAATTTGAGAAAAAAAATCAGGGGCATCAAAGAGGGAAGGGAAAAAGAACAACAGAAAAGGAAGCTGCCTGTAGTAATTAAGGGCTCAATCCTGCAAAATGTCAAGCCACTCCTAGAGGTGCTAAGCATCTTTATCGCACAGGCTGTGTCTAAACTACATCCCTTTTCTTGAAAAAGACACTTTGACATTGCAAATGAAGCCAGGTTTTAAATTTCCTGTGCTTCATTTGCATAATGGCAGCTGCGGCTTTTTTTTCGAAAAGGGGTTTTTTTTTTGAAAGAAAAACCGCCGTTGAGATGGGGATCTATCGAAAATAAAACCCTTTTTCGAAAGATCCTGTACTCCTCAAATCTCTGTTCTAGTTCTATCATTAGGACAGCAGGGGAGAAACAGGTTGAACCAGTCTGACAGCTCACACCTGGAGGTCATGCAGACTACTGATTTGGAGTCCTGCCCTCCTCACAGTTGACTTCACAGAGGTCTGGCAGAGGAAGCCTTGTCCATCCAAGATTCGTTACACTGACAGTTTCTCTCTTTGAACTGAGTTAAACACAGTCTGACTTTTCTGCATTCCCCCAATAACTACAAGCAATGCTGGTCATATCTTACAATTCCTGCATTTAGTGTTAACACAGTTTGAGACTAAGGATGTTAACAAACTAGTAATTTACTAGTTGAGTAGTCGAAGGAATTTCCATTGACTACTCAACTAGGCCTCCTGTGGGGCTCTTGTACATTTCAAAGGAGGAATGCGGAACTCTGCGTGCAGCCCGGGGCCAGCGGGAAGTCCCGCTGACTCCGGGCTCCACGAGGGCGTTTACCCTTTGAAATGCACAAGAGCCCCCAAGTGGAAGCACCTGCGTGGAGCCCAGAGTCAGTGGGACTTCCCACTGGCCCCGGGCTGCATGCAGTATCCCAGCTTTGAAATGTACAAGAGTCCCCTGCTGACCCCGGGCTCCATGCTGCGCTGCCGCTTTGAAATGCCACGTGGAGCCCGGGGTCAGCTGGAGACTCCCCCAGTTGACTCCGGGCTCTGCAATCTTTCAAATGCCATGCTGGAATCCAGGATCAGCTGGGAAGTCCCCAGCTGATCCCGAGCTCTGCTCAGCATTTCAAAGCGGCAGCGCCACACAGAGTCCATGATCAGCTGGGGACTCCCCAGCTGACTCCGGGTTCCGCAGAAATGCCACAGGGTATCCGGGGTAAGCTAGGGAGTCCCCAGCTGACCTCTGCGGGCGCTGCCGCTTTGAAACGCCGCAGCGGTGTTTCAAAGGGGCAGTGCTGCACAGCTGATTCCGGGCTCTGTGTGGCGCTGCCCCTTTGAAATGCCGAGGCAGCGTTTCAAAGGGGCAGTGCCGCACAGAGCCTGGGATCAGCTGTGCAGTGCTGCCCCTTTGAAATGCTGCCACTTTGAAGTACCATCTCTGCCCCCCACACCTTTGCTGCTTCAATCTGATAGAGGCAAGTAAGGTGCGGGGGGGATCAACTAGTTGCCTCAACTATCTGATAAGCATTTGCTTATCGGATAGTCAACTAGTCCTTAACATCCTTATTTGTGACCCCACGATAGCCAAATTGGTTACAATGGGCAAAACACCATTCTAAGGGTATGTCTACACTACATGGCTCCGTCGACGGAGCCATGTAGATGAGCTTTGTAGACATAGCAAAATGAAGCAGCGATTTAAATAATTGCTGCTTCATTTACATCAAAATGGCTGCCACGCTGTGCCGATCAGCTGTTTGGCGGCACAGCGCGGTAGTCTGGACGCTCGGCAGTCGACATCAAAAGCCTTTGTCAACTGCCCCGGTAAACCTCATCCCATGAGGCACAACAGGGCGGTCGACAAAGGCATTTGATGTCGACCGCCGAGCGTCCAGACTACCGCGCTGTGCCGCCAAACAGCTGATCGGCACAGTGCAGCAGTCATTTTGATGTAAATGAAGCAGCAATTATTTAAATCGCTGCTTCATTTTGCTATGTCTACAAAGCTCATCTACATGGCTCCGTCGATGGAGCCATGTAGTGTAGACATACCCTAACTGTTGAATATCTAGAAGGCCTAAGCAAACTGAGTGAACTCTATCTACATAACCACACCCAAGAGTTCTTTCCCATTCCAGCTGGCTTTAATGGAAGTATTGATTCAGACCCTGTTTACATTAAAAAAAAAATTCAAATACTGCAAGGTTTGTACAGATTGGACCTCCATGGCCCGGCACCCTCAGGACCTGACTGATCCTGGATGAGGGATTTTGCTGGACCAGGGAAGGTCATTTCTGGCCCCTCAGCTGCCGGCCCCACCCCTGCCCTGCTGCCCCACCAGGCTTCCTGGCAGCCCAGCTGGGTCACATGCCGGGCTTCCAGGCCCCATCTGCTGCCCCCCTACATGAGTTTCCTGGCTCCCCCTGTAGCCCACCTGAGCTGTGTGCCAGCTCCCGGTGCCTACCCAGTCCAGCTGAGCCATGTGCCAGCTCCTGGTGACCACCACTCCATAGCCCAGCTGTGTCACGCACCCACTCCTGCCCTCCTCCCCTCTTGCAGCCCAAATGGGCTATGCACTGGCTCCTGCCTCCCTCACCCACACAGTACAGCTGAACAGTGCACCAGCTCACCCCTCCCCCACAACCCTACTGAGCCACTCACTGGCTCCTGCCTCCCTCCTTTGCAGCAAAATTGAGCTGCGCACTGGCTCCTGGCTCCCCCCTCACAGCCCAACTGGACTGTGCGTTGGCTCCCAGGCCCCCACCTCCCGCTGCAGCACGCTGGGACTGTCTGATTCTGGGACATCCGCGGTCATGCCGGACCATGGATGTTGCCAAACCAGAGAATCCTGGATTTTAGAAGTGTAACCTGTACTAAAACGAGAGTTGTCAATGCTGCAGCAAATATAATAGTCTGCAGCCCAGGGAGACAGACAGTGTGTGAATGTTAAGTTGCTAAAATGAAGGCCTGGAGTAGTAGAAAAAAGCCCACAAAGAGCAGTGGTGGACTACTAAGCATGAAATGCACTAATAGGGGCCTAGGAGCTAACAAAATGGGGAAAAGTAAAGATCACTCAATTCTCATGTCTTGCTACTGTACGTACAGCTTACATTTTCACTGCAATATTCACCTAATTTTGCATACTTCCTTTCCCTTTAAATGGAACAGATTGTGATTTGTGGTGAACTCTGGTAACTATACCATCTTGTGCTGTGACAGTGTCTGATCTGATAAACCACAGAGGATCAGACCAACTTCAAGTCTGGGATGGGAGACTGCAAAGGAGAACCTATGTGGCCTACACCACTTCCCACAGCTCCCCTTCGCTGAAAATGGCAAACTGGGGCCAATGGGAGCCACAAGGCTCCATGGCCACAGCGCCGGTTAGTAAATACACCAGCACAGCCAGGTAGCAGGTTTCTCAAAGTGGCTTCGCAGACCACTTTGAAAAACACTGAATTAGAGCTAAATAACAGCACAGGGAGTGCAAGAGAGGTTCAGCCTGTAAAGTATTCCATGAATTCTGCTTCTTTCTGTTATTCATGATTTGCCATACAATTTTCACCAATTATTCTTGATCTGGAACTCATTCACTGAAGTTTACTGAAAGTAATCTGCTTATCAATATTGACCAGTTCTGATTGGACCCATAGGTTCCCGATTAGAAGAGCATAACTCTTAGGAACAGCAGAACTTGTGATTTGTGTCTC
This sequence comes from Rafetus swinhoei, assembly GCA_019425775.1. Taxonomy (NCBI): domain Eukaryota; kingdom Metazoa; phylum Chordata; order Testudines; family Trionychidae; genus Rafetus; species Rafetus swinhoei. The sequence goes on from CM033449.1 coordinate 124,094,337, forward strand.
TTAAATTTTCCTGTCTGAATATTCTGCAATTCTCACATAGAATGTGATTTTTCCTCTATGGGCCTGATTCATCCTTGTGTTATTCCAATTTTAAGTCAGCAGTAAATCAGGTGTTTTCCATTCCCTCTAAAAAAAAAAAAAAAAAAAAAAAAAGCATTTATGGATCTTTAGACAAAAGCTGAGGTGTTTGTGACTCTCCCCTTTTAAGGGAAGAATCAGAAATTCTGCTCTTTGGCAGCCACCTCAGTTTTCAGGTTAAGCTACCTTACCTCTACACCCATAAATCTGTAAATGTTCCTCGATAAAAAAGGAAAACCAGGAACTTCCTATTAACACTTCTATATTTATAGTTGCAAGGTGGGGGAAGAGACAAGAAAGAAGATATCAAGAATCTGAGGTGTATTTTGTGACCACATTACGCAAATAGTGGTAGGCATCTTTGAATTCTGTTCAATAGAGAAATCTAGCTAGAGAGAGCCAGATGCTATAAAACTGGGGTGGGGAACCTAAGAACCAGGGGCCAGATGCAGCCCCTGGGTTACCTGGATCTGGCCCCTGAGACCTGGGGCCTCCCCCAGCCCATGGGAGCCCGTGCTGGCATTCCAGCCCCCCTGCAGCCTCCCTGTAGCCCGAATGATTTTTTTGTGGGCCAGTGGCCTCTGACCCAAAAAAGGTTCCCCACCCCTGCTATAAAACATCAATAATTATTGTCTTACCAGTGCTGTAGATTCTGAATGCAATATTTGCAATGGGGCTTTGGACAGTCTGTTACTTTGAATTCCATTTATCTGAATTACCTGTAAATCCTTGATATGCAGGGGATTGAGCATCACTAACACCTCTGTCAGCAGAACACTGGTTTCAACAGTCACAGTTTTTAAAACAATTTACTATTTTACCCGGTCACTGGTGTCAGTTACACATTTTCTTTGGATACAGCACTAATAAACCTTATAGAACAAAGGTAATTTTAAAAATACTGTTACCATGGTAAAGGCACTGATCTTTAAACACCGTGCACACTCACTATGACAAATGTTTAGTATTCAGATTCATAGCATCCAAGCTGTTGTTCTGTAGTAGAAATCCTGAACAGCAGTCCTCTGCATTAGAGATGGTGTAAATTCACGTGAGTATGGGCTTTGATCCACAAAGTAGTCTAGCATTAGTGCCTACATGACAAAAGATAAGTGCCTACATGACAAAAGTTTGTTCCCTACTGTGCATTGCACTCCATCACAATTTGCCATTCACAGCCTGCTTGAGAAATAGCCCAGTACTCTAAACAGGAGAAGGAATTGCAAGCATAAATGAAGCTATGAAGTGTCTGCCATTAGACCCCTCACATTAAGGTATAATTCAGGAATCGTTTGGAAATGGATCTGTAACACATGGGCTGTGTCTAGACTGGCATGATTTTCCGCAAATGCTTTTAACGGAAAAGTTTTTCCGTTAAAGAGAAAAAGCGTCTAGATTGGCACGGGCGCTTTGCGCAAAAGCACTTTTTGCGGAAAAGCGTCGTGCCAATCTAGACGTGGTTTTTATAAGTAAGCCCGATCGCCGTTTTAGCCATCGGGGCTTTTTGCGCAAAACACTTTTAGCTGTCTACACTGGCCCTCTTGCGCAAATACATTTGCGCAAAAGGACTTTTGCCCGAATGGGAGCGTCAAAGTATTTGCGCAGGAAGCACTGATTTCTTACATTAGAATGTCAGTGCTTTTGCCCAAATTCAAGTGGCCAGTGTAGACGGCTGGCAAGTTTTTGCGCAAAAGCGGCCGCTTTTGTGCAAAAACTTGCCAGTCTAGGCACAACCCATGGTGAATAACCTGTGATTGTAGTCTCCTACTAAGATACAACGGCTACAGCTTCAGCCCTGAATCCCCATAATGAATTATAGAAATGATAATGATAATGATAATAATAAGGCTTTATTATAAGGCAGTACAGCCACATATCAAGATGCTTATGGTACTGCATAACCAATTATAAAAAGCCATCAACAATGGATAGATAAATTCAGAACTAGTAGGGCCAAACCCTAGCAAACGTTCTTCAGCAGCAGTACTCACAGTTTTAGAGGAAATATTTATTCAGCATGAGAAAAGAGATATAAACCCAAATCATCCCTTATGCATATCCAATCACACCTTCCATGAAGGAGACTGGAAAATCTTAGGTTCCCTTTGTGGAATTTACTCCATGTTGTTCAGCCATATAAGTGTTTCCTCGAAGCCCATAGATTTACCCATGTCCCATAAAAATCTTGGAGATTCATTGTACATTTCCTGTGTTTCAATGGCCCTCCACACTGTTTTTAGCCTACACAGCAGCACGCCACAAAGGTGGGACTTTCATATTCCGTCTTCTCCGCACAGCCAGCGATCCATGGATTTTTATGGCCCCTTTACTTGAAAAGGAACAGTTAGGCCCATTGCTTTTATGTAAATAAAGCATTACTAAGGCTCCTATGGCTCCATCTTATGAACAGATTTTCAAAAATGATAAGCAGCTGAAGCACCCATTGATTTGTGTTACAAGGAACCTGTGAAAATCAGTGCCACAGTGCTGGATGCTTGTTTATCTTTTCAAATGGCCTAGCTTGCTTTTCTCTCTCTCTCCCTCCCCCTTTCTTTCTAGTTTATCCTTTTGGTCTGTCAGATTCTCTTCCAAATTACTTTCACTTACCATACACTGTCATCATCCTCCCTCTATTTCTCCCTCACACACACAAACACTATTCTGCTACCTGTTCTGTATAGATTTTTCCTTGTATTCCTCCTGTTCAGTGAGACCTTGCTATTGTCACTACACTCAACTCGGTCCATTCTCTTTCTCTCTCCTAGTGTTATTCCCAAACACAGAAGGTTCCTCTTCCAACTCTCCACATCACTTCTACTTAAAGGGACAAGACCCAAACTATTGTACTACTATTTTGATAGCAGCATACTTTAGAAGGCTCTCACTCCTTACATCCCTCATTATAGGTCTATATTTAACAAGTTCATAGGGCAACGGCACATATCATTGCTTTTCTCGTTAACCAGTGTCAAACACAGTTCAGAGGTACTCCTGTTTGTCACTTGGAAAAATTCTTGCAGGGAGGCTGAAAACTTTCACTAGTGTTGTGAAAAGGTTTGCAATGTTTAACCTGGCCCAATGTATTGAATTTCACAATTCTGTTGTTCTACTAGTGTGCTTTTCAGCTATTTTCAGAACATTTTATCAAGTTTTCTGTCCTCTAGTGAGCCACTGTTCCTACAGAAGAATCTCTCCTGACTATTGTTCAAACTTGGAAGCAGCCAAAAAGTTTTGACCTGGACAATGATCCTCCAAAAGCCATTTAACTTGCTCTGCCTTTAAAGGCGGGAGAGAAATCTGATTGAGTTCACTAGTCCACACATACCTACCATCTTAAAAGGAGGCCTGGGAGAAGCTGTGATCTCTGCCCAAAGAGAGACTACAGATGATCGAGTGGGCTCTGTGTTGTCAAAGAGACCTTCAGACCTTATTGTGCTGGTAAACAGACACACACAGTTACAAAAAACCTTTTTTATTTGTATTCTGTGTTCATCACAGCAATATAACTTGCATTGCAGTCAAGTGCAAGAACTAATTTGAAATGGATTATCCTAAAATGTCAGCTCTTCAGTGCATGTTTGTATTCTATTTCAGTTGGTGGAAAGCAAACCCCTGAAGACGTATGGTAAGAAAATGTCCATAGTCTAAGGAAAACCTTTTAAAGTGTGAATTTGGACAAGGAAACTAGGGTGAGTTGTCAATATCCATTCATATTCAGTCAGCTAATTTGGGAAGTGAAGATACTAAAGAAGTTACAAGATAGCTGAGTTTGCCCCAGAGGACTTTTCAGATCTGCAGACATTCAAGGAGTTTATAATCATTTCAACTGTCAACTCATTAAGCTATCTGAGCTTCATTAATATGAAATACTGAGCCTTCAGCCGATAACAATCTCCATGGTAAGTTGAAAGACTAGACATAATTTTGTCTACACAATGCAGAAGAACAACAGCAATAAAAACTGACTGAATCTAGACACCTTTAAACAGCTAGATTCTGATGCTGGCTTCTTAGAAAGCAGCCAGAAGAAATAATAATGCAAAACACTTTTTGATTAAGGGCTTATTTCTTTGTATAACTAAGCTGTCAAATTACTGCTGCTAGCTATAATTGCATCTAGTCCTTTTAATTGTTTCTGCTTTTCTGTGCTGGTGTCTCCACTGTAATTCCCATATTGACAAGCAGATACTTAAAAAAACCCAACCCTGACAGTTAAAATGGTGGTGCAAAGAGTATTAATATGCTGTACTTTATTTTAAAAAGTCACAGAAAGGTACTATTTTTAAAACTTTTGATAGACAAGATAAACTTTCTTTTAAACAACCTTCAGAGGAAAAACAAGTCAGTTCATTTCATCTACTGATCTTCCACCCCGAAGTGGATTCACACTCTTAAATGTAGGTGTTGAACAGCATTTCCAAACTTTATGTACAACTGAAACACTGTGCATTGAGTGGGGTCCAAATATACTGAGGGGAATTTGTAGGAGCAGCTAACCGCTTCAGTTCATAACTGATTTAAAATATGCTAATAAATAGTTTTGTCTTACATGTGCACATCTTTCATCACAAAGAATGATATCGTTTTTCAAACATAACAAACACATACTGTGCACAGGCATCATTCCAGTCACCATAGAAATACAACAGTGGTTTAATAATGCAAAGGCACTTTAAACAACAGTTTATGATAGAAAGTGAAGAAATTACACAGAATATAATTACTCATTTAAAATCTGGCTGGTACACCAGAATTAAAAGTCTTGGCTCTTTTAAAAAATAACATGAGATCTTCAGTAACCAGGTCAGGAGGCCTATTTAACAACTCAGCCAAAATCAGTCTTCTCCTTAAAAACAGCAACTTAACACAGCATGGCTGTGTCTACATTGGCACCCTTTTTCGGAAAAGGGATGCTAATGAGACACAGCGCAATTGCAAATCCGCGGGGGATTTAAATATCCCCGCGGTATTTGCATAACTGCCGCTTTTTCCGGCTCGGGCTTTGCCGGCAAAGCGCCAGTCTAGACGGGATCTTGCGGAAAATAAACCCTTTTCCGCAAGATCTCTTATGCCTTTCAAGTAGGCATAAGAGATCTTGCGGAAAAGGGTTATTTTCCGCAAGATCCGCCTAGACTGGCGCTTTTTGCCGGCAAAGCCCGAGCCGGAAAAAGCGCAGCCATGTAAATGCAAATACCGCGGGGGATATTTAAATCCCCCGAGGATTTGCAATTGCGACTGGTCTCATTAGCATCCCTTTTCCGAAAAAGGGTGCCAATGTAGACACAGCCCATGTTAGTACCATGCTGGGTATTTGTTCTACCCTGAATCAGAAGGAAGACTGCCATAAAATGGATTACCAGCATCCTTGTCTGGCCACAGTAAGATATTCTTGGAGGTTTCTGTTTCAAGTGCCGATTTGTCCTGGATCCTGAGAGCAGAGAAAATCTGGCCATAGTCCATTATTATTACCAGTTATTCACAGAGCACCCAGTGTTCTGCAAATGGATCACAACACAAGTACTAGGGAAGCTGCATTGGTTACGATTCCCTTAACATATGGATATTGGTAGTTTGAGTGGCTGAAAATTACTCTCCAGTGCTAGGACAAATATTGAAATTTGTGGGTTTAGAGTAAAGAATGTGCCTTTGTTTGGTATTTTCAGTGTAATACCTGATTCTCATCAAGCTTGATACTTCAGAGATAACAGTAGTGCCCTTTTCAGACTTCTCAGGTCGTTGCCATGACTCTCAATAAAAAGGAATCTGCCACAGGGCCAACTGTGGGGAAGAAACTGATGTGTAAGGGTAAGTCTACACTAGAGTTTACCCACCCCCCACCCACCTATGGAGTCTCAGGGCCTGAGGCTGCTGGTCAAAGCTCAGCGTGGAGCCTGGGCTCGGAGACATCCTTCCAATGCCAGGTTTGTTTCCCTGCACTTTCTTGCTTAGACCAGCACTCAAAGGCACTAACATCTCAGCTCTCACCTATTTAATAGTGAAAACGATTCGTAGGGTTATGGCTACGGCACACAGATACAGTGATACCCAAGCCTGGAAATCCTGGACAACCCATCATCTCAAGCACTGGCACACTTACAACAGGATTATCTGGCTATATTGACTCTCTTCTCAGACCCTATGCTGCCAGCACTCCTAGCTATCTTTGAGACACCACCCACTTCCTTAGGAAACTACAGAACATCAATAATCTTCCTGAAAACACCATCCTGGCCACTATGGACGTAGAAGCTCTTTACACCAACATTCCAGATGAAGACGGATTACAGGCTCAGCTCTGCGACTTTGTCCTCACCCCCAACGACTTCCAATTTGGAGAAAATTTGTATCTTCAAGTCAGCAACACAGTCATGGGCACCTTCATAGTCCCACAATATCATAGAATCATAGAGCTGGAAGAGAACTCAGGAGGTCATCAGCCCCCTGCCCAAGGCAGGACCAATATTCCAACATCTTTATGACTGACCTTGAACGTTTCCTCAGCTCTCGCCCTCTAGCACCCTTACTCTACTTACATTACATTGATGATGACATCATCATATGGACCCATGGGAAAGAGACACAGAATCACAGAATCATAGAGCTGGAAGAGACCTCAGGAGGTCATCAAGTCCAGCCCCCTGCCCAAGGCAGGACCAATCTCAACTATTGAATATTTCACAGGGATTTCAACAACTTCCACCGCACCATCAACCTCGCCCGGATCAGTCCAATGAGAGAGATCCACTTCCTTGACACTACAGTACAATTACATGACAGACACATTTCGACCACCTTTTACTGGAAACCTACCATCCACTACACTTACCTTCATGCTTCTAGCTTCCATCCAAGACATATTTCTCATTCTATTGTTTACAACCAAGCCCTAAGATACAACTGGATTTGCTCCAATCCCACAGACAGAGACAAACACCTACAGGATCTATAGAGACCATTCTTAAAATTGAAATACGCACCCGGAGAAGTGAAAAAACAGATCGTCAGAGCCGGAAGAATACCCAGACATGAACTACTTCAAGACAGGCCCAAAAGAGAAAATAACAGAATTCCACTTGTCATCACCTACAGCACACAACTTAAATCCCTCCAACACATTATCAACAATCTACAACCTATCCTGGAAAATTACCCCTCACTCTCACAGGCTTTGGGCTACAGGCCAATCCTTACCTACAGACAACCCCCTAGCCTCAAACAAATTCTTTCCAGCAACCACGCAGCACACCATCATCATACTCACCCAGGCAATTTAATTGTCCTATTCAGAATGCTTCTATTTTAAATGGATAAATACCATTCATTTGTTTTGGCAACTGCAGTATGGGGACCAATATGCTTGTCTTTCTAACTTGTATCTGTATTTTACTTATTTTTATTTGACACAAAAAGTACTATATAAAATCTAGGTACTTACTACAACAATAATAATGTTAGAAGGCAAGTAAAGTGTTTAAAAAATGGGCTGCCACACTTCTGCAGCATCACTGCATGGAGGAAGGAGCATATGGATATGGGGATGAGACTAAAAACTAGGATCACAGTATAGAAGAAAAACATATCAGTGATTAAACACAGTCTCCATACCAGTTAGAAGGCTCCTGTACAAAAAGAAATAGTGGCTATCTTAGTCTCATTATGAAATTTAATGACTGATTTGAAACACTTAAGCTCAGACTTCTGAAAGTCATTGCTTTATTTCTGACAGAGAGAGGGGAGTGACACTCTCCTTTGCACAATTGCGCACACATTACTCTTAAAACAGAAGAAAAGACTAGAAGGAAATTCTTACTGTATGACTATTTCCAAATGTGTTTAACGATAGTGTGTATTATGGAAAATCCTGGTATAGAGCCTTCTCTCTTGCAAGGGGAAATCCCATTAAGTTTTTAATTGAAGAAATCAAACAATCATGCACTCCTCACACTGCCTCTATGAAGTATGAGATGCCAAATAACAATACACTTGATCATTTAGGCTGCAGTTAGAGAATCAAAGAACTATTTTACTAGGAGTGGGCTGAAGCACTAGAATGGTTACCCTAGAATTTTTTAAGTCCGAGCTTGACAAAACCTTGGCTGCGATGGTTTAGTTGGGGTTGATCCTGCTTTGGGCAGGGGGTTGGACTCAATGACCTCTTGAGGTCTCTTCCAGCCCTATGATTCCATGATTCTAATGAGGTCATGCATCTTTGTAACAATATTTGCTCTTTTGAATAGAAGCATGTTTGCTGTTTCCTATATCTTTCCACGCTATATATTTCACCAAAACTAGTTTAATCAAAGAGACAGCTCTACTAATGACTTCTGAGCAAATTATTTGCAACTCCTTACCCCGGAGAATTTGGATTGATATACTTATTTTAAGTATTTTTTGTTGTTGTTATAGAAACACATCAAGTAGAGAAGAACTCAGTGTTTTCTCTTTGCAAAAGTTGTTTTCAAGAGTTTGAACTGCTTAAAGTTCTGGTTCAAAAAATCTAAACTCACCTCAGCCAAAAACATGAACTATCATCTGGCTTGGGGTAAAAAAAAATCAATTAAGCCAAAAAGTTCCTTAGAATTTTCAAGCAAACCATAATAGGTTCACTACAGCTGTAGAATAGCATGGTGACCTTTGAACAGGCAAATATTAATTTCCATTATATAATCTACATCAAAGGCCTGCAATTTCAGTCATCTTCTCCCTCTAGCATACACACACATGCACACACACACACTCTCTTTCTTTTTGCATGTTCACTAACATTTCCATATGTCCCTAAAAGCAGCTGCCGCTCCATAGATCAGTGCCAATCTGCGAACCACTGGCTGCCGGGCCATGGGGCCTGCTGACTGCTGGAGTTGAAGCTGGCTGTTCGCGGCAGCTCTTGGGGATGTGGCTGGGGTACACCCCGGCCCCTTAAGCTGCCACACAGGAGCCAGATTCCAGGGTGCTGCAGTCTCACCCTCCCGACTTGCCCCCCGCCCTCCACAGTTGGAGCACCAGTGCTGGCTTCCTGTTGCGGGGGGTGAGGAAGGGGTGGAGAGAAAGCCCCAAGTCTTGCTCCATGATCTGGCTCGCAGGGAAGAAGTGCTGCCCCACCCGCCCCGCCCGCCCGGGCTGGGGGAAAAGCAGCATACGGGCAGCACTTCTTCCCCAGAAACCAGGTAGCGGAGCAAGGCTCTGGGCTTTCTCTCCCCACCTCGCAGCGGGAAGCCAGTGTTGGTGCTCCGACTGTGGGGGTGGGGAGTTCCTGATGTCACTGGAGTCTGAAGGTCCCTACTCAAGCTGCTTATGCAGCTGCTTCACCAGGTGGGGTTTGAAGAGTTTCTGATCATCTTAACTCCCTAGTCTGCACCCAAGTTCCTTGTATGTCAAATTGGGGGTAACAGCACTTCTTCCTGGGTGTGGCGTGAAGACAGGCAGACTGGAGAAGATGTAAGGACCTAACAGGGCACAAGGGTTTGCAAGTACAGACAAGATAGCTAGGTAACCAGAGAAGCAGGAAACTGGTGCAACCAGAAAGGCACCGGAGTGCCATGACAGCTGTACAAGTGTCCCTGCTATGCTCCTCCACCCCAAGACAAACCTGGGGATTACAGTAGTTGGTATGGGGGCAGGGGGGGAGAGACAGACAACCCATGTACCTTTGGGTACATATTTTAAAGCCATGATTTACAACCATTAACCTTTTTCAACCGTCACCCCACTCCTGGGCCAGACATCACCCACTGTCACCTCTACCGGGGAAACTGAAGCACGAAGGGATGGGGGCAATGGGTGATTTTGGGCATCCACTTGAAGGCACCTGATTTTCAGACACCCTACCCCCAGCCTGTTCCTGCATCCTCCCTTGCTCTTGCACCTTCCCCTCTGGCCAGACACCCTACCTCCCAGCCTGCTTCTGCACCTTTCTTCTCATCCAGACCTCACCCCCTCCTGCACCCCACCTCCCGCCCATATCCTGCACCCCAATTCTTCTTGCTTGCTGCCCTGTCCCACATACTGAACTCCCAATTTTTGTCCCAACCCCAGAGCCTAGGGGAGGTCCACAAAATCCACTAACCCTGGAACCCAGAAAAGTAAATATGGACTATGGGAAACCCTGAACCTCAGTCCTCCCTGTCCCTCCTCCTTCCCCAGTGTGGGTGGAGTGCCAGTGTCTCAGTTGGGGGAGGGGGGAGGTTGGGGATTTTTGGAGAGTTGGGTTTGAGGGTTGGTTTTTTTTTTTTTTTTGCTTCTCACTTGTGTGGTCTCCAACTGATTTTTCTGTGGGTCAGTGGCCCCTGCCCCAAAAAACGTTCCCAATCCCTGCCATAAATAAAGACATGTGAACCTTTTGTGTTGGACATAAATTAATATTTTACTTTATTTAAAATGAAGTTTGATAAACTAACATGAGAAGGTTAGTCTGTTTAATAATTTAAATTAATATTTCCTTTCTTACTGGTTGAATTAAAGCATTCTCCCTAGCTGCAGCACTACCAAAATGGCTCGGGTGTAATTATGTAATTAACGGTGAGTTTCCATTAGCAACTGGGGGTCCATGGAAAAGTCTTCATTGAGCCAGGTGAGCCATGGGCCAAAAAGTTTGAAACCACTGGCATAAGGTGTTGGGTGATAATGGACAGAGAGGCGATGTGGTAGGCACACTGGCAACACAGAGCTGGAGAAGCGGGGTGCAGGTGGGAGGGAAGTGCAGGGGTTGAAGATAGTATTGTGCAGTGCCTGGGTGAAGGTGACAAAATGCTGGGGTTGGGGCATAGTGTAGGATTTAGAGTGCAGAAGAGTCAGGAGTTATTGGCAAAGGGGACACAGGATGGGGATCGAGGGGTGGTGGAGCCCATGGCAACCAAAGGAAATGGGGGGGGCACCAGGTCTGGAGTAGGGAAGAGCAGGGGTGCCAACATACAAGTTCACCCAGGGTGCCCTTTTCCCTAAGGTCAGGCCTGGCTAGAGTACATATTTTGGCAGATGGGCATCATTTTACTTGCATATTTGTATATTCATTATTTGCATGATGAATATGCAAGTATGCAAATAAAGTGTTACCCATCCACCAAACGTTTGTGAATGGGTTTGCAGGTATGCAGCTTAAAAAAGATTGGGAACCACTGCCTTAAAGAGAGTAATTGTGACACAAACATGCATGTTAGCACTAGATCCATATACCAGGTTAAATGATTTGTATACATATTGCACCAATAGGAGGAAATATTCTCAAAATATCAACAGTTTTATCAGATGTTTACACCAACTACAAGCATAAGTATATTTTTGTGCATATGTAAATTGATGATGAACCTCCAGATAGTGACCTTGCTGAAAATGTATCCCCAAATATCTGCTATTTGATTTTTCATTAAGAAGCATCAATAAATGAATAGAATAAATAAGATCAATTGGAGAACAGTTTTGTGAGAGAACTATTTTTCTTCTTAATTTTTGTTCTACATATCTTTCTATTTATGCAAGTTAGAGCCATAACAGCCATTATTCCAGAAAAACAATACTAGCGTCCACACTGCAATTGCGTTATTTCGAAAGAAATTCGAAATAACGGATGGATTTTCCCGACACTGGTAAACATCATTCCACAAAGAATAAGGCCTCTTCCAAAAAAGATTTTTTGGAAGAGGGTATGCGTGAACATGGAATAGGGAGTTTAGGCAAAAAAAAAGAGGCTTCCAGGAAATCCCACAGGTGCCCTGCTGTCCACATTCATTGGAACTCTTAAAGATGAAGGCACAGGGGACAGGTCTTGTGGCAGGAAGCCAGCCCTCAGAGCCTCCAGCCACAGCACAGCTACCAGTGTCTGACATCTGGGCACCATGTCCCAGCCATAAGCCCCTTAAGAGCCCTCTGCCTGTCCCAGGGAATATGCACAGGGCTCCCAGAGCCTGCAAGGGGCCGCAAGAGGCATGCGCCATCCTGGTCTGGGGTGAAGATCCTGGCCCTCCTGGAGATGTGGGACGATGAAGATAACCTCCAGGATCTCTGCTTCAGATGGCGCAATGCAGATATATATGGCTGGATGGCTGAGAGCCTGGCCACAAAAGGCCACACCAGGACCCTGTCCAGAATAAAGTTAAGGAGTTCCAGCAGGCTTACCCAAGGGCGAGGGAGCACAGCTCATGATCTGGGGTGCTGCAAATGGCACACGTACATGCCTGCACGCTCAAGGCAGCACTTGCTCCCAGGCACAGCACTGCAAGGTGTAGGTGTGTGTGTGTGACGCTCTCCAGATGGGCAGGGCTTGAACCCACAACCATTGCCCTAACCCAATGGAAGCCCGGGCAGCTCAAGACCCCACTCCTGGCCATTGGATCCCAGTGTGACCAGCAGTGTAGACATACCCTAGGATGAAACAAAAGTTACATGCATCCTGGAGAGTGCCACTTGAGCCTTGAGCCTTCATCTTTGGTTTGCTCCTTTTTTAAAAAAGTCTACTGATGAAAGAAGCAATCATTCAGTGACAAAATTGATCAGTGACTACCTGAAAAACACCGGCAGAGTATTGACTCACAATCAGCAAATATTCACTAGCACTGAAGAGACAACAGCTCCCCTGCACACAATCATTAACTCTCATGGACAGAACAGAGCCTTACCCAGAAGAAAGGTTACTTGGGCTACAATTTCCAAAGGGCCCAAGTGAAATACATGGCCATCTCCAATTGACTGTCAATGGATGTTAGGCACTTCACTCTCAAACGCCTTTGAAATTTTCATCCCTAGTCCATCAATAACATAACTGCAGTTTAAATCATCCCAAGATGCAGAACACATCTATGTAGATCCAGCAAGTTAACTTGGGTTTTTAATGTGTAATATTAAGCATCTTACAGGAAAGTGAATAATTTCACAAGAAGAAAACTTTTTAATGATGTTAAATATGATTCTCAAGCAATTACTCTGTAAAGCTAGATAATTAAATGGGGAATGAGATTCTTTCTACAGAATGTTTAAACAGCCCTACTGAAGTTTACAGAGGATCACACTTCTGCAAAGAGTTTAACCATTCAATAGAAATGTTATCATTCACCATTCTTGTTATTCATATTGTAGTAGCACCCACAGGCCTCAATAAAAAAAGCTGCCAACCATAGAGATGAGCTCAGTACAATCAGGGAGCAAGACAAGGTCCTGGCCCTGAGAAGGTTAGATGCTAGAAGGTTTTATCGTAAGGGCAGAAATGGAAATGCTGAAAGATCATTTACTATAGTTAAACATTTGCCAAGCAGTAAAACAAAGTTTGCTACTGATCCATCCTATCATAAGTATGAGGGGTGTGGTGGGGAAGAGTGGTCGCCCACTAACCCCGAGGCGGAGGAGCCCCTCCCTGAGCTTTGGTGGGCAGCACCTGGCCTTAGCGATCCACCTGACCAGAAACCAGGAGGCAGGGCTGGGGATATAAAAGGCCTGTAGAGAGGCCAGTGAGGGTCTAGCGACCAAAGGAGCCAGAAGTCTCCCCTGTGCACCCAAAGGAGGAGCTGAACCCAGGGGAAGCCAAGGACTGGCCTGGGCTGCCGGGCCCACAATTGCGTGGCTGCTGGGAAGGACTGCTTACTGGGCCAGAGGTTCCCGAGTGACAGAGCCCAGAGGACTTGCACTGGATCCAGGTACAGCGTGAGTGGGAGTGTGGAAAGAGCCCAGGGATAACTGACCACCATTTTGCTGGGCCAGAGTCAGGTCAGTGTGTTGCGGTGCAGATCCCTGCTGACTCAGCAGCAGACTGCTCTGCTGCTACCAGGGCCCTGGGCTGGGACGCAGTGGAGCGGGTGGACCTGTGTTCCCCCTGCCACCCCACTCTTGGGTGGCAGTCTCCCCTCTTGGCTGTTACTGAACAGCAGCCTGAACCTTCCGCACCCCGGCCTGAGCAAAGGGATCCAGCTGGGTGTGCATATAGGGTTGCCAGGTGTCCGGTATTGACCTGGACAGTCCGGTATTTTCGCCTCCTGTCCAGTAAAAAAATTCAAAAAATACCAGACACCTAAAATGTCCGGTATTTTCTGATTTTTTTTTTCCCTGCCAGGAGGCAAAAATACTGGACACCTGGCAACCCTAGCACCCGGCCTCCCCTCCCCCCGTACCCCGACACTCCCCCACCCCCCGTACCCAATGCTTACCTGGTTCCGCAGGGAAGCTAAGTTCTGGCTTGAACAAGAACACAAAATGGCCACCGGCAAAAAGCCTAAAGACTAAGGGGAAGCAATGCTTTCCCTGGGTCTTAGTGCTCAACCGCTCCTCTGTTCCTATCCCCATTCTAACTCTGCACTCACTCTGAAAGGGGCCATGCTGTTTTAATGCTGTTTTATTATTTAAATTTTTTGTTTTTGTTTAATAAGTCTCAGAGTCCTTTTTTTTCCTCAGCAACTTTGGTCTCCCCCCCCGCTTTTTTTTCCTCAACAGAATTTTTTCCCTGGTGGTTTTTTTTTGGGGGGGGGGGGGCAGTGTTCGGTATTCTTGGTTCAACCATCTGGCAACCCTATGTGCATATTAAGACTGTTTGTTTGTCGCTCCACCCCGAACCAAGGCTTGGCGCTCTGATCTGTTTATTTGCTGGCCGCTCTGCCTTGAGCAAGGGCTTGTGCTCTGGACTGTTTATTTGCCTGCTGACTGCTATCTGAGACTGTGGACTGCCCCAGCGCTGAAAAGCCACAGCTAATTCCCTGAAAAGGACTGTGCTGGGTGTAGTGGGGCAGAGTGGCCATGCACTGACCCCAAGGGGGAGGAGCCCCTCCCTGAGCCCTACAGGGCTACAGGGGAAACAGTGAGATTTCAGATAGCACTACGAATGATGGCAAATGATATTTTTGAATGGTCACGCCTGCACCTCCAAAATCATTTGTCACAGTATTAGTGATGTGGCCAGAACTGAGAAGTACAAGAAACTTCGTAAGAGAGCTGGTTCTTGACAGATTTCCATCATGATGCTAGAACTAAGAGGCTGGGACAAGTTTCAGATAAGCAGGCAAAGTGTTTGATGCTTGGCCAAACCAAACCTTGGAACCTTTTGAAGTACACCTGACTGCTCTCAGCAGGAGGGTAAACCTGGAGAGCATGGCACTCTGAACCAAAGTGAGGAATGTGCAGGTATGGGAACACTTGAGAATTGGACAGAAAACTAAGTCTGAAACAATAACTAACAATAGACTCCTTTTCTACTTTCTTTGACTGCCTAACAGTTACTCAGTAAAGTCCCCCCAGTCATATTAAAGGGTTCAGTCACCTCCTCCACATTATTAGTATTCCTGCCTCTCACTCCTACTCATGCTTCCCTGAATTGTGCTCCTGATCTGTCAGACAATGAAAAGTCCCATCCACTCCACACCCACCATTCTCTCCTCCCAATGGTCCATTCTGAAACCGTCATAGTCCCTCCTTCAGTGCTGCTGACAGGGAATGGCAAAGGAGATAGTTGCCCTGCTGGAGCCCTGTGTTGTGAACTCCAGGCAGCTCTAAGGGCTGGGGGGAGGGGCAGGGGGGCATGCTCCAGGTGGCACTGAGGGTTGGCTGAGCCCAGCCCTGCCCCTTTTGCATGAAGCCCCACTGCTTCTGGGAGCACAGAGTCCCCCTCTCCTGCACTGCCCAGGGGCCTGGAGTGGCTGTTGGCTCCCCTGGCCCTGTTTTAATTTTTTTATCCAAACAAAATGCTCAGTCTAACATAGTTTTAAACATTCATACAGAATGTAAACAAACACCCATACAAAACATATGGCTTCATACTTCCTTGGCCTTACACGCATATGAATCCCAACCACATCCAAGATGAACTCCTACATTCACCTAGCTGAGGAGACCCTGCCTCTTCATCTCTGCTGGGCATGCTCCAGCTGGAGGCCAGGTATAAAGGCTGTAGAGCAGTTCAGTCTGGGCTGACTGCTGATGGAGAAGGAAGGCCTCAACATCTCCTGAAGAGAAACCACCAGTATGCCAGGACACCGATGTCCCAGCCTGGGACACTGCTGAGATGGGAGACCCAGATAGCACAACACTAGAGATTCAGGTAGGATGTAGCACAAGGGAATTTTGTGGAGAATGATAGCCTTACCAGAACGCCTTGGCGTGTTTTGGTGGGATTCAGCACTGGTGAGAACACATCTGGAGTATTGAATTGCATCCAGTTCTGGGCCCCCCCACTATAGAAACGATGTGGACGCATTGGAGAGGGTCCAGCGGAGGGCGACCAAAATGATTAGGGGGCTGGAGCACATGACGTATGAGGAGAGGCTGAGGGACTTGCGCTTATTTAGTCTGCAGAAGAGAAAAGTGAAGGGGATTTCCTAGCAGTCTTCAACTCCCTGAAGGGAGGTTCCAAAGAGGGCAGAGAGGCTGTTCTCAGTGGTGACAGATGCCAGAACAAGAAGCTATGGTCTCAAGTCACAGTAGGGGGGGTCTAGGTTGGATATTAGGAAAAAGCTATTTCACTAGCAGGGTGGTGAAGTACTGGAATGGGTTACCTAGGGAGGTGGTGGAATCTCCATCCCTAGAGGTTTTTAAGTCCCAGCTTGACAAAGCTCTGGCTGGTATGATTTAGTTGGGGTTGGTCCTGCTTTGGGCAGGGGACTGGACTCAATGACTCCTGAGGTCTTTTCCAGCCCTAGGATTTTATGATTCTATGATCCCTACCACCAACAGGGCCCTGGGTTGGGACCTGGTGGAGAGGATGAGTTGGGTCCCCCTACCTCACCACCACCACCCCTCAAGGTGGTGAACCTGCATACCATGTCACTGACTATGGCTGCTAGGCCACACCACCCTGCAAGAGGATGGCACCGTTATTGACTCTGCCAACTAAGCCATACTGCCCTGCAAGAGGAGGGTGGTGTTACTGACCCTGGCTCCTAGGGCACAAGGCCCTGGAAGAACAGGGCTTTGCTATTGATTCCAACTGTCCAGTCAGGTTGTCTGGGTAGTTAAACTATGGACAAAGACTTAGACAAACAAGTCACATGGGACTGAACCCTAGCCACGAGACCTTAGAGCATGTGGCCTGCCTGTAGAGAGGGATGGGCCTACCAACCCCACAACATGGTGGGAGACATCAAATGGCACAGTTAGACATTGTTTTATAGATAGCTTTTATTTATTGTATGGACATTGTTCCATCTTTCAAAAATGCTTCATTTTGTTAATTTTGTGGTAGTGTGGGGAAAGTAAATAAGCAAATGTTATCTACTCCTTCCTGTAACAAAAGAACCATGGGTCACCAAATTAAATCAAGAGGCAGCAAATTTAAAACAAGCAAAAGAAAATATTTCTTCACACAACACACAATCAGTGGAACTCCCTGCCAGAGGATATTGTGAAGGCCAAGACATTAATGGGCTTTCACAATATCAAAAGAGAGACAAATTCATGGAAGATAGGTCCCATCAATGGCTATTAGCCAGGATGGGTAGAGATGCTGTCCCTAGTTTCTGTTTGTCAGTGCTGGGAATGGGCAACATGGGATGGATCATTTGATGAGTACCTATCTCTCCATTCCCTTTGGGGTGCCTGGCATTGGCCACTGTCAGAAGACAGGACACTGTCAGAAGGCTAGATGGACCTTTGGTCTGACCGAGTATGGCCATTCTTATGTATTTCTGTTTGGAGCACTGTGGAAAGCAGCAAAGGAGTTTGCTCTCTGCCTTAAATTCTCTAACTAGAGTACATTCTGGGAGCAGAGCTGTTCTGTAAGCAAGCACTAGACGCTGGTGTTTTGGCTGAGATTCCTGAAAGAGGGAACTGCCTGCACATACTGTCTGACCATTTCTAATCAAGGGCCAGTGTATATAGTATAAAAATAACAAATTACACTAAGAAAACACAATCTCTGCATCACTCCTCCAGTGGGGAGAAGCCAGCGGGAGCCCCCACCTCCTGCCCTGAGCCCCCAACCTTTCCCTCACCTCCTAAACCCCTGCCCTGACTCCTGTACCCTCAACCCCTACAATAAGCTCCTCCTCAGCACCCCCTCCCATCTCTGACTTCTGCACCCACCACATCCCTATCACCTAGCTCTGAGCTCCTCCTCACCCCCAACCCTGATTCAGGCACCCCCTTCCCCTCAACCCCGTCCTCTGAAGGATCCAAGCAATGTCAGGTAATTCTTCTAGTTATTATATATAAAAAGCAGTCTCCTGGCTGGAGATAGGAAAATTAGCAGGATTCAGGAGAAGAGGTTAATTCAGATCTACTGTGAAAATGTAATGCTGGTTTCCCACCAATAATCAGATTCAGACTAAGTGCATTACTGCATTAAACTCAATTTGACCATGTAGACCTAATTGTCATTCTGGCACTGGAATGTATTAAACAACTCATATGAACTGAATGAAATAAAATAATAACTGCTTCTCTCACTTTAGCGTTCCTAATTAAATTTCAGTCTCTTTTCTAAAATCAGCCTTTGATCAGCTAAGTCAGAAGCTAAACTTTGAAAGCTATTCTTCTCTCAGTGTCTGTGTCACAGAAATTAATACTAGGCTAACCATCGGAAGCAGGGAATATAAATTTCTATTGGCTACACTAAATGTGAGCTCACATATTAGGACACAGACATGTACATGCCAGTAGAAAAGATGAGCACGTTGAGGAAGGAAGTAGGTTAGTAGCTCAGCAACACTCATTGTGGTAGTTGGAAAGTAACAGTAACATATTTACAGATTAATCCCTTATGTTGTTCCATTGAAATCAGTGGGTGAATCTGACAGGAACTGTGTGACGCCGCGGCCCCTATTTTTATGGAACTGTGGTTTGAATATGCATAACTTGAATATGTTTTATGCAAAAAGGGACAAGTTACCTATCATTCAAGAGCTTGTAGTCCCATGAATGTGCATATATTATTTGTGTGCATGTATCTTTCTTAAATGTGAAGTTAGAAATATACAGTGTAAACCTGTTTTAGTCTAGATCATCTAGTGAAAGACATTAGTGGTTCTCAAGGAACTTAGTGGCCTGGTACCCAAGACAATGATCTATGAACAGTCTTATTTCTCCTGTAAACCTTATCTGTGGTAGATCCTACAAAGACATGTGACCATCCCCTTGGTGCCGGAAACCAGCTTGAATTTGGCATTTTTCCACAGAATGGGACAAAGATTTCCCACCCTACTTGCTGGCCTGGGGAAATTTTATTTATGGAATGGAAAACAAACAATGATTGTCTTCAGCTGACTTCACAGACTGTTCCCCATTACAAGAGGAGACATAAAGAGACCTGGAAACCAAGAACTCTAATGAGATAGGGAAGAAGCAGCTGGACCCAGGGCAGAAAAAAAAAAAAAAAGCTCTGGCCTGAAAGACTTTATCTGAAATAAGGACTAAGGTAAGAAATTATGATTTGTAACAATTTCTTTTAGTGTATATGGCTTACATGTTTTGTTTATTTTAGCTTAGTAACTCACTTTGATGTGCCTGTCATCACTTGCAACCACTTAAATACTACTTTTTATACTTAAAATCACTTTTGTTTATTGGCAAATCCAGTGTGCATAATAGTTACCAGGGTGAAGGGGGAACAACAGCAGTGTATACCTCTCATTTCATTCATAAAGGGAGCGAACTTTATGAGCTTTCTCTGTGTAAAATTCATACAGAGTAAGATGGATTTATTTGGTTAGTCTCACTGGGGGCTGTGATCCTGGGTCTTTTCAAGTCCCTGTAACTGAGCTCTCCCAGAAATGAGCTGTTATCAGTGTCTGTGTTTCTCTGCTGTTGGCTGTTACCCCAACTCTGTGCCTTTACTGTGGATCAACTTATGTTGGATGGAGACAGGCCTTAACGGGCATGGGGAAAACAGATGACATACTATGAGATACAAAGATTTTGGTACCTTGAAGAGCTGGTGACTGGTATCCTAAAAATATCTCAAGTGACAGATAAAGATTAAGTAAAAGCCACTGAAATTAACACTTGGTCTTGTTTTTCCCTCAACTCTTCTTGCTAAACTGTGAGAGTACAGAGGAGATAAAAAAAAAGTTTGGAAAAAAAATGACCTAGAAGGAAAGGTTAAAAAAATGGGCATGTTTATTCTTGAGAAAAACAGAGTAACTAGGAACCTGATAATAAATAATCTTCAAATATGTTAAGGGTGATTACAAATAACAGGGTGAACAATTGTTCTCCATGTCCACTGAAGGTTAGAGAAGTAGTAATTGGCATAATCTGCAGCCAGGACTGCTAAAAGTACAGGAGTATTGTGTGCAGTTCCGGGTGCCACATTTCAGATAAGACACAGACAAATTCAAAAAAGTCCAGAGAAGAGCAACAAAAATGATTATAGGTCTAGAAAACATGACTTATGAACTGGGTTTGTTTAAGCTGGAAAAGAGAAAACTGAGAGGGGATATCATAACACTTTTCAAGTACCTAAAAGGTTGTTACAAGAAGAAAGGAGATGGTAGAACAAGAAGCAATGGACTTAAGTTTCAGCAAGTAGGTTTAGGTTGAACATCAAGAAAAACTTCCTAACAGCCAGCTTGGTTAACCACTGGAATAAATTGCCTAGGGAGGCTGTGGAATCTCCATCATTGGAGATTTTTAAGAGCAGTTTATAGAAACAGCTGCCAGAGATGCTCTAGGTAGTGTCTGTTCCTGCTATGAGTGCAGGGGACTGGACTTGATGACCTCCTGAGGTCCCTTCCAGTACTCTGATTCTATAATTCTATGTTTCACTAAAAAAGAGAGATAATTAACAATACAATTTATACTGGGCCAAACTTTAAATTTTGACAAAAATCTAAGTTATTATTGTGAATCATACATGAAGCAAAAAATTTAACTTTCAGATATCTGTGTCCACGTTGATCAAATACATAGAGTATGAATCTCTTCTGAACAAAACTACTGATGAAAATAAACCAAATTGATTCTTGTGTGGGAACAAGATAAAATAATAAGTGATATGAAAAAGTTGAACGAATCCATGACTAAAACGAGGACCTGATTTTCTACTCACATATGCCAAAGAACATCAACTGCAACTCCACTGATGTAAACCTATTATATTTGTGCAAATAAATGAATGGAAAATGAGGTATGAGATCAGTGAGAAAATACAACAATTGGCTAATGTAATTGTCAAATTCTCGGTAGAGGCTTTCAAAAATGAAGAAGTTATTTAGGGAAAAATCCTGCTCCCCCTACATGAATGAGATTCTTGAAATAATATTTTCCATGAAAAATTATTCCCTTAGGGTACGTCTACACTAGCCCCCTATATCGATCTAGGGAGGCTAATGAGGGCGACCGGAATTGCAAATCAAGCCCGGGATTTAAATATCCCGTGCTTGATTTGCATGTTCCTAACCGATCGCCATTTTAGAAATTGACTAGCCGAGTAACTGCCGCATCTACACGCAGCAGTGAAACGGGATTCAGATTTAAAGCCCTTAATTTGAATTAGCTGGTAAACCTCATTGCAGGAGGAATACCAGCTAATTGAGTTAGGGCTTTAAATCGAATCTGTTTCACTGCCGCGTAGACGCGAGCAGTTACCGGCTAGTCAATTTCTAAAATGGTGACCGGCCAGGAACATGCTAATGAAGCGCGGGATATTTAAATTCCGGGCTTGATTTGCAATTCCGGTCGCCCTCATTAGCCTCCCTAGATCAATCTAGGGGGCTAGTGTAGACGTACCCTTAGAGAATATCAAGTGTGAAGGACTACACAGAACTGGAAATGATGAGGTTTGAAGCTCTATCATGGATGACATTTACTTATTTGAAGTTCTACAAACTCATCCAGTAGCCATGCCCCCACATGACCCTGCCATAAGAATGTTTCTTTAGGGTTGGGAAATTAATATGCAGTGAGGCATCTAACCAGGTATGCACTATTTGGAAGAACAGTAAGGTCAGTGCTTTCTTTGAACCATATCCTTGGAAATTGCCTATCTCAGCAGAGCCTGATGGCCTCAGGTTAATTATTTTCCAGGAGAATTCTCCTTCCTTGTTTGAAGCCCTGTGCAAGGAGCTGACTCAGCTTACACTGCAAAGTAAACTGTAGCCTTCTGTTTAAGGATTGCTGGATTACAGCATTGTAAAATGAAGCAGACCTGTTCAGGCCCCTTTAAATTCAGTATAGTAAATAAGTATTTAATTTAGACACACAGTGATAAGTTTTTGGACATATTATATCACTTGTTTTATCTACTATACTGCAACAGTTAAGTTGTTGAATGTCATTAAAAAGGTTGATTCACATACGTAGAAAAGAACATAAGGAAACAAGCAGAGAGGAGCTTAGCAATATGAATTAATTTGCTAGCAGGTAAGTCTATTCAAACAATCATTTTCTCCCCAATTTTCCTATTTACTTCATTATAAATACCCAAAAAACTTTTCCCATTTTTAAATACATCACATTGGTCTTATTTTTCCTATATTCATTCTCAGTTGCAATGATAAATCATTTGAGAAACTCTGGTACCCTGACAACTTAATTTCAATTTCATGAATACTCCACCCTTCCCAGAATAAAATAGACACACACCGGCACATAAAATAACTCCCATAGTGCACAAAACCTCTTAAATCCTCAGTGCATCCTTCCCCAGGTGCCTAGCTAAAAACAGCATGACATAAAGATGCACATATTGTAAGCCATGGTACACCAGGTGAGGAGAAAACAATCCAAAACAGAGAATGCCCCCACCATATCCAAGAGGCTCCAGACTTGAATGCCTCCCCTGAACTGCAATGCAACAGAATAGTGCAGGAAGAAAAGCAGTTTTTGGGGCAGCTACTGACCAAACCACATGTAGCTTTATGGCTTAATGCCAACCTGGAATTCCAGCCAGAAACTTTTAAGTTGCCACTACAGATTCAAGAGTACTCTTGTATTTCTCATGTGAAACTCCACTTAATAATCAGGTTATGGCAATGTGCTACACTCTCAGTTATGAGCAGTCCCAGGAGAAGCTTCATGGAGAGCACATTAAGGCAATCCATTCCCAAGGTGACAAAGGACCAGGTAAATATGCCAAGTTCTGCTTTGGAGGTAAAAGTGACTAGCTATTTTCCCCAAGCATAGTTGCTACCTACCCAGGTTTTACCATGACATCAGTGCACTTCCAGTAAAAATGGACATCACCCTCCCTCAGCTTGCCTCAGAATTGTGACTTTTGCTTAGCTCACCATCTGTTTTCCCCATGCCCATTAAGGCCTGCCTCCATCTAACATAAATTGAACCAGAGGCAGCTAGTCCTCACTCAGTCCCCAGGATTACATAGACACTAGCTCAAACAATTCACTGGTTGTTTACATAATCCTGGTTGTTTTAGGAGACAACTGTGACATCAGCATGATGCATGATTTGAAGCCTGTGACTTCTTGCTAACTCCCCAACTGCCTCAGAAGAACCCTGAACAAAAGTTGTGATAATAAAACAATACTGTACCACACTGGAGAGAATATCCCTACAACCACCTTTGGATTATCTCAGAGATAGGAATGAGTCACTCAGGATGACTTCACCATCTCTGCTAGGATGTACAGACAAAATTTAAGTGCTTATCATATCAAACATTGCTCACTGATCTAAACATTGCATCACTCAATCTTCATCCATGAGATCAGAGGCTACTGAATGCATTCAGAAGTGAACACTTAACTCTTCACACACCAGAGCTGATACTTATTGAGATGAAACAAGACTGTTCATACCTCTAGCAGTCAAATGCAGAACGGTCAATTCAAAGGCCACAAAGTGGCTGTGCACAGTTTTGAGGAAAAAAATCCTCTAGCCCAAACTAAGCAGTTTATATGAATAGAGTAATTGAATAGCTGTCTATTGTTACTATACTGTACATCCTAGTCACTTTAAGATGGATTACTTGTGCACATGCAATGACAACAGACCCCAGTCATCTGCAGACAGACTGGAATCCGGGACCAGTAGAATCTGGGGCTACATCTAGACTGCATCCCTCTGTCGACAGAGGGATGCAAATCAAGCACGTGGAAATTGCTAATGAAGCCAGGATTTAAATATCCGGCACCTCATTAGCATAAACATGGCCGCCGCTTTTTTTCGACACGGAGTTTTTTCAAAAAAACCTGTCAGTCTAGACGCGGATCTGTCGAAAATAAAGCTTTTTTTGACAGATCCTGTATTCCTCAAAAAATGAGGTTTACAGGATCTGTCGAAAAAGGCTTTAGTTTCGACAGATCCGCGTCTAGACTGCCCTTTTTTTTTCACAAAAACTCTGTGTCGAAAAAAAGCGGTGGCCATATTTATGCTAATGAGGTGTGGGGTATTTAAATCCCGTATTCATTAGCAATTTCAACGTGCTTGATTTGCATCCCTCTGTCAACAGAGGGATGCAGTCTAGACTTAGCCTGAGACTCTACTGCAGCTGACTTTTGCCTGGGGCTGGCCCAGGGAGGGGGGGAAGGATGGAAGAGCGCAGGCCACCTGCTGACTTCTCCCTGGGGCCAGCACAGAGCTGGGGTGGGGGCGCACAAGCCACCCACCAGCTGCTCTCATGGTCCAGCCCAGGGTGGCAGGGGCTGTGCTGCTGGCTAGTGACTGCTCTTTGGGGCACTTGCTGCCCCCATGTTGTATTCATGCATATACTGTCCCCCTGAACTTGCTGTCCTCCTATGGACATGTCTGAGTATAACTGTCCCTGTTATCACCCTCTCCCTTTCCACTTGATACGAAACAACCACATTCCACACACATCCTATTATCCTGATACGACCAAACCCTGACCTTGCTTTAAGATATGATAAGAGGAAGCTGCAAATTTGGTGGTCCTAGCTCTTACCATTTAGGAGGAGTTCTTGAATAAACAGATTCACATTTCTAAAATATATAGTAAGATGAAATGATAAATACGGGCAAAACCCAGAAGGCCCCCAAAGACATTGAAGAATGGTGTATGCCAGGCTGGATTAAAACCAGTGCCTATGGTCCCAGCAATTTGAGTCATGGAACCACATTATAAATGCAGGTTCCGTTTTCTTTTAAATGAAAAAAGTAAGTTTCTCACCCTGGTGGTTACAAAGAACAGCTTGAAACAGTGGACCATGCGTAGAGCACCTGAAACAATCACTCAGAAGAGTGAATTGCCCCTTGCATCTCAATGGGGTGGTAATGCAAAGACTCACTGTTCTTAGAGGCTTTTCCAAGACCATCAGAGCAGAGAAATATTTGTGTTTCATAAGGAGAGAAGTGGAGAAGACCCAGCCTTCCTGTAGAGATGTACTGTGCTGTGGGGGTGATTGGGAGGCTTTCCACGTGATCACCCCTACCTCTCTGCGGAACTGGCCTACTGATGGGGGAGAGGGGCAGTTGCATTGGGGCCCAGCAATTCAAAGGGACCCAGGACTCTCCTCTGCCGCCACTGCTACTACAGCAATGGTGGTTGCCAGAGAGGGGCCCGCGGAAGCTGTCAGCTCCCCTCCTGGGGAATAAAAGGGAAATTGATGATAGTACCTCCCCAGCTCCTTAGAGGGTTGGGGGAAAGGGTGTCCGATGCTGCTTTCCTTGCCTTTCTGGGAGATAAAGGCTTCCCTGTCACACACACCCTCCTCAGAAACATAAGAGTTTTACCAACATCTCCTGAATGAACCACTGAACTGGCTCAATTTGACCCCTGTTCATCCACTGTTCCCAGAGAGACTGTGGCTACCGTCTTTTAGCATATATAACCTGCGGGTTATACACATTTTTTACAAACCCCGCCCGCCCCGCCCCCCCCACGCAGGGTATACATGTCCACAGGATATACAAGTTTATTTTTACTCGCCTGTTCTGCGGTCTCCGTTCCCCCCGCCCGGAGGAGGGTGGGTTGCACCTGGCTGTGGCTACGGCTACGCAGAGCCTGGGCACAAGTGTGGCTCCCCTCCCTGGCCGCTGCGCTCTACATTTCCCCCGCCCGGGAGGAGGGTGGGTTGCGCCTGGCTGCGGCTGCGCGGAGCCTGGGCGCGAGTGCGGCTCCCCTTCTGCAGGCCGGCCAGCTCACCTGTGCTGCGCTCTACGTTCCCCCCACTGGCAGCAGGTGTGTGCAATTACCTTAAAGTAGCGTATATAACCCATGAGTTATACACGTCCGCAGGTTATCTAAAACTTTTTTTACTCATTCAGGAAAAACCGCAGGTTATGCACGGGTGCGGGTTATACACGAGTGCAGGTTATATACGCTAATTTATGGAACTTCCCTGCTGGGAACAGGAAAGGAAAGATATATTAACTCAATATGACACAGGATATGCTAATAAGCAGCACTGCCTGTAGCAGCAGAACTGAGAACACAACTGACCTCTCTAAAAACTGGGGTTACTTAAGTTTCTGATCTAATGCCCACACATGAACTTTCAGTATGTGATCCTTGGTTTCTTTAAAGACTTATATTCGCAAAAAGAATCAAAAGGGAAAGAAAAGCAGACAGAACTATCAGCAGCCAACCGGGTCTCCTTGAACCAATGCAAACAATTGCACTGACCTTGGAAGCAGTCAAAACAAAGCTACATCTTATGTAGTTCCCAGAACAGGTATCCGATTAATCAGAAAGACACTAAAAATTTCAAGATAGAAATATTACTCATAGGAAAATCTTGACTGCACACAGAAAAATCTTGACTGCTCATTAGCAGCTTCTTGCACTTCATTTGCATATTCTCTGCCTGAGGCTTTTTGTGCAAAAGGTTTTTGTGCAAAAACTAGCAGTGTAGACGGATCCGTTTTGTGCAAAAAAACCCTTTTGCGCAAGATCTGTATACCTCCTTTTTTGAGGCATAAAGATCTTGTGCAATGGGGGGGGGCAGGTTGCGCAAAACAGATCCATCTACACTGCTTGTTCTGCGCAAAAAGCATCAGAAAAGAATATGCAAATGAAGTGCGAGAAGTTGCTAATGAGTGCTTCATTTGCATTGCCTCTTCCGCAAAAAAGAGGCAGTGTAGATGTAGCCTCAGAGGAGAGGACCAAATCTGAGCTTTTCAGATATAGCTAGGCAATTATTTTTGCCAGAAAGGCACGGAACATTTTTCTTTTCCAAGTATAGCATTGTAATCTGTGTAGCAACAATCAGGATCTATTACTTTACTACATCATAATTATGCCATTCTATGGAAATAATATAAAACCATGTTACATTTCCATTCCTCCAACTGTCTCTTTTTTGATTTTTTAAATAAAATTATCCTTCTGAATTTAGTTACGGAGACTATGCTTATGACTAGAAGACCTCTAACGCATATTCTTCAGTCATTTAACACAGTACTCTTCCACTGACATGAACAGAAGTTCTATGTACAAATGGAGGATCTTTGTACAACACACATGCAGAAAGTACAGAAGAAATTTACAATATGAAATGGATACGAGACTTTTGCCCACTAATTTATGGGTACTTGATACAGTGGGTTTTTGACACTGAAAGCTTTACATTTCCAAAGATTTAAACACCTGTTTAATGAAAAATGTATAATCAATCAGCTCTGTAAATACTTTACCATGAGTGATCTTCCATAAGGTTACTGTTCTGCATGGGTAGTCAATGGTGTTAGTCCGGATATACGCAGATGTAGCAAAGCAAACTTAATTCCAGTGGAGTCACTGCACATAGGGTTGCTAGATGGTTTAACCAAAAATACCAAACCCCCCTCCTCCCCTCCAAAAAAAAAAAAAAACCTGGAGAAAAAATTCTGTTGAGGGGGAAAAAAAAAAGGGGGGGGGGGACCAAAGTTGTTGAACAACAACAACAACAACAAAAGGACTCCTAGAGTTAAGCAAAAAAAAAAAAATTGTTTTTTAAATAAAACAGCATTAAAACACCATGGCCCCTTTCAGTGCGTGCAGAGACAGAATAGGGAGAGGAACAGGGGAGCGGTTGAGCACTAAGACCCAGGGGAAGGCATTGTTTCCCCTTGGCCTGTAGGCTTTTTGCCGGAGGCCATTTTGTTTTCTTGATCAAGCCAGAACGCAGCTTCCCTGTGGAACCAGGTAAACAGGGGTCGGGGGCTGGGGGTGTTGGGGTCCGGGGAAGCCGGGGCTGGGCCCAGTTGCCGAGTGTGTCGTAGGGTTGCCAGGTGTCTGGTTTTTTCACCTCCTGGCAGGGAAAAAAAACAGAAAATTTACCAGACATTTTAGGTGTCCGGTATTTTCTGATTTTTTTTACTGAACAGGAGGTGAAAATACCGGACTGTCCGGGTCCATACCGGACACCTGGCAACTCTAACTGCACATATATACTGGCATAACATGAGGGTAGAATTTGACATATTGTTGTAAAGAGCTAGATATTATTGTCAATATGACAACTTAGCAGGTCAGTATTCAGCAAATGACTATTCTAAATCCTAAATAAAAAAGTACATTAACAGCACATTACAACTATTGAAAAAGGAAAACTTTTTAATAGCTGAATAATTTGCTTAGAGTTAAACAAAAAATAAAATCTACCTCTAGTTATAAAGTAAACTGAAATCCAAAGGATTATATTTTCTCATACTTGCTCTGAAAGAATTCCACTCTAATGAAGTTATAAAGATGTACAGCTGGTGAAAATGAGAAGAGAATCAAGTTGAGAGACTCTGTATTTTCCCCTAGACTGTTTGTAGAAGTAGAGTTTGAAGTTTTTCAGCTTTGTTATCTGCTGTGAACTTCATTAAAGCCTCAGGATCTAGCTTCAACAGGAAGGCTGGAGCTATTGAAACAAAAATAGAGCTAAGCACTATTGTTTTTACCCACTGCCTCTTCCTGGGATCAGGATGGACAGCCAATCACCCACATAAAGAACAGAATGTGGAGTGCCAGTTATCAGGAGTAATCATAACTTCATAAAAGGGAACAAACCCTCAAGTATCAGCTACACAAAGATAAGCATCTCACTTTTTCAGCATTACAAATAAAATGGTAGGGATTAGATGCTATTGTTCCCTGAAGGACACATTCGAGGACTGTCTGACTGCAGCTTCAGTACGGTGGCTTCACAGACATCTCTTTACTCTTAGCCAAATAGATCCCGCAGAAGAACAAATAGCTTTGAATTACTCTAAGACTGAAAAATAGGAGTGTTAGGGGTGAGAAGAGGAAGCAATTGCAAACACATTGTATCCCAATGCTCATAAATGAAATGCTCGGCACCAACAGCAAGACTTAAATAAAAACAGATCCAGGGAGACATGTATTTAACCAATAATACATCTGGGTTGCTGGGGGTTTCATGGAACTTAATGACTGGCTGAGGTCTATCACTGATGGCTCTGAAATACTGTGCACTGAGGGAGCTGTGATTAGGGAGAAATTAGGGGAGAAGATTTTTTTTTAATGGATGCTGCAGCTTTATTTATCGCATACAAGTCTTAGATTCAAACCCAGCTACTTCTACACTGAGCGTGGAAGCGCCCCAGACCATAACAATGGGGATGTTCCATTCCACAAGGACAGGAAGCAGAAAGCCAAGGGGCAATACAGGGGATGCACACAACAGAAGGGAGAGAGGGAATATAGGCAACTTCCCCGAGGCCCAGTGATTGTGCCCAAAACTTAGCCACCACCATTGCTGCAATAGACCCTTTCAATTACAACCGCAGCCCCGCACAGCACACTCTGGGCACCGCTGACAGCTGTCTGGAGAAGCTAACCCCAGCCCTTATTTGGGAGTCCTCATTTCACACGCACTCCACCCCCTCTCCTAACTTTGATTGTGATACGTGGACCTACACACGTTTGCAAGTTGTAACCGATTGCCAGTACCTCTGATGAATAAACTCTTCAACAATCTCACAGACCAATCACGGCAACCCCAGGAGCAGGCTTTAAATGCGTGTTCCTCGCTATGTGTTGCATTGGAGGGGGCAGGTGCAGCCTGGAAGGAACTATAACAGAGGTTTATTTCAGTGACCCTCATTTTCAAAGTGCTCCCTCAAAACCTCCTTGAAGTTAACATTAGCTCTATGAGCTCCTCTGACAGCTCTAGTGTCTGGCTGTTCAAACTCTGCAGCCAAGCGCTCTGCCTCAGTGCTCTTCCCATGAACAAACAATTCCCCCTTAGATTTACACAAATAATGCAGAGTGCAACACGTGGCAATAATCATGGTAATATTGTTCTCGGTGAGAACAATATTAACCTGCTATAGAGACACCTCCATCTCACCTTCAATCCCCCAAAGGCAAATTCGACCACCATATGGCACCTGCTCAGCCTGTTGTTAAAATGTTCTTTACTGCTGCCCAGGTGCCTCATGAGGATTTCATGAGTCAGGGCTGCAAGGGATAAGTCAGGTCTCCCAGGATCACAATGGACATTTCCATATCCCCCACTATAATCTTGTGGTCTGGAATGAAAGTCCCTTCCTGCAGCTTTCTGCACAGGCCAGTGTTCCCGAAGATGCATGCATCATGAACCTTTCCAGAACACCTTGCATTGATGTCTGAAATGCTTACGGTGATTCACAAGCACCCGCAGCACCACTGAGACTTATTTCTTCCTAGTGATGTGCTTGGTGGCAAGGTGGGCTAGTGCTGAAATCAAAATATGTGTGCCATCTATTCACACCCCCCCCACACACACACAGTTGGGAAGTCCCATGTCCGCAAAGCCAACTGCCATGTCATGTGCATTTTTGAGTCTCCATAGCAGAATGCGATGTATTGCCCTGCACACTTGCAGCAGTTCAGGTCCAGGTCCAACAGTAGACTTCTCTACTCCACACTGATTTGCAGCTGAACAGTAGCAATTAGGAGTCACCAGCTTCCACACAGCAATTGCCACATGCTTCTCAACCGAGCGGGCAGCTCTAATTCTGGTGCCCTTGCACTGCAGTTTGGGGCTAGCACACAGCTCCAGGAAGGTTGCTCTATGCATCCTAACATTGTGTAGGTCTTCATAAGACACCTGCACAATGATGTAATCTCATCAATCAGTGCTGGTTTTCTTAGCCCACAAACACCAATCTACCCGTTATAGTTGCTCTGTGACTGTCAAATGCAGTGACAGGTTGCCACTGTCCATATCATGCACACTGTCGGGCTCTTCTGGGTCTTCTTTCTCTGTCAGTCATTTCAAGAAGATGTCCACTGCCATGTGGGAGGTCCTCACCACAGCTAAAGCATGTAAGAGAAGTTCAGGATCCATTCTTTCTCGCTGCACATTCAGATTGCACAGCAGAGAATTGCAGTTGGGAAAAAAAGGTGTGAAAGAATGCCAGAAGCCCCTGAACAAAGTGGTGACTCATGGGAAGTTTTGCATGGTCCCAAGAGTCCTCTTGCCCTGGATTCTGTTGTCCCACAACACCTCATGACAGATGGTGTCACAGGCACTGTGGAATACACACCCACAGTTCATTGCTCCCAGTATTGATGGAAGAGCTAACAATGTGGACACAATGGCTACATCAAGACTGCACGCCTTTTTCGACAGAGGCTTTGTCGACAGATACTGTCGATAAAGCCTCTGTCGAAAAAGAGCGTCTAGATCAGTATTGTCAAAAAAGCAAGCCGCTTTTTTGAAAGAGAGTCTAGATGCTCTCTTTCAAAAAAGCACAGTTTCCATGCAATAGCGCCTTTTTTCGAAAGAGTACTTTCAAAAAAAGGCCTTATTCCTCGTAAAATGAGGTTTACCACTGTCGACAAAACTGCCGCGTTCTGTCGACTTACTGTCAACAGAACGCGGTGGTAGTGTAGATGCAGGTACAGTTTTGTCGACAAAAGCCAACTTTTGTCAAAAAAAACCCTGTAGTCTAGACACACCCAATGTGTCTACACAGGGAGCAAGAGTAAACATGCTTTGGCAACTATTTTTGGCAACTTCTGCATAAAAACATGATTTTTTCTTGACAAAACTGAGTATTGTGGACATACTCTTAGCATCTATAATATATTAGTTGTCTGAAAAGATGTAAGGTTATCAACTTACATGAATATCCATCAACAGTAAGAGGTACAACTTTATTGTATGTCTCCAAATCTTGGTAGGAGATCTCCTCCACCCCCCGGTAATTTAAAGCAATTTGGACCAAATTCATCTCAGAATTAACTCCAGTGATTTCAACAGACTTCCAGTGAAAACATGAATTTTAGCTCAATATCTTATCTAGGACATCACTCTTTTTACTGATTATCATGTACAAAAAGCAACACATACTTCTAGTTCAATCCTTCCTCTTTAGCATATCCCCTGGTGTACACAGCATGAAATTGCACAGAAAACCAGTGCCTAATTCTAACATAACCCACTGTAAATCAGGAATAATTCCCGTGAAGTCAGAGGAGTTGCACAATGGTCAACTCATGTATCAGTATGTTTATACTACCTACAATTGAAAATGTGACTTTTGCTCTAATCTAACTTGTATAATAGCAAGAGACAACCCACACCTTAAAGAGCTCACAATCTGAATAGACAATGCGAACTAATGGCAGGATGGGAAATAAAGGCACAGATAGGGGGATGTGACTTGCACAAGGTCACACAAAAGGGCAGTGACAGACTTGGGAATACTTTTTAGGTCTTACTTCAGTGTCCTATCTCCTACACCACTTTGTCTCTTGTGTCAATTGGAAATATTCTACATTACCTTGTGCTGTTGCATCGTGTTACTATGGAAAGTGGTTGCATGGCAGTGATGATTGAAGCAAGTGTTTTGGGATCTTTCTGGGTGAAAGGGACTATAAAAGTCAATTTTCTGGAAAATGAATTTTAATTACAATCAGTACAGTGGCTCTGTTACTGTAATGACAACTTACTGTACTGAATAATTCTCCATTTACAATTTCCACTGTCGGCAGATAGGATACTGGGCTAGATGGACCTTTGGTCTGACCCATTAAGGCCTCATGTTCCAGACTAAAAATATTTAAAAAGCAGCAGCGACAGACGAATTTTGTGAGATATATTTTAAGTATTCTTGTATTCAGTGTCATGTATTCTCTTAGCGTGTCTATTTTTTAAAAAGCTACTTGTCAACATGTTGCCATCAGTTCAGGTGGGTTTTTTTACAACAAAATATTTTATTTGCAAATTCTTAGAGACTAAATGGATTAAAAAGTAGCCATACAACTGTCTAACAAGCAGCTATTTAAAGATTTTCTGATTGTGTATGCCATTTCTATTACAATCACCGCTGGAATTTTACAGGTCATATACCACATGACTTTATAATTGCTTGGTCATGTGTGGTGACCAGAGCTATATAGTTGTGTGAACCCAAAGACAGTGGAATCCAGTGGGAATGTCTATGGTGAAAAGATTAAACCAGGTGGAAAGGAAACCACAATGATCAGATGTGACGTACTATGGCTCTTGTAAATAAACTATAGCGGCATTCACAAATCTTACTGTAAGCAAGTTCATCACATCACTTGTAATGCTCCTTATGACGTTTATGACTTTTCAGCACAGATGTCAGATCTGAGATCTTTTGTTTTTTTGACAGGACTAAAAAACAATCCTTTTTTATTTCAATTACTTTACAAATAAAAGCATTTATGAGATTCGCAGAAGTCTCAGGGTTTTGTTTTTTCCAGGTTAAAAAAAAGATATTTCAGGATGTTCCATAAGTTAAAAAGTAAAAAAAATTACGAACATCTAACTCCTACTTGATTATAATTAATTGAACCATTTTCCCTGGCCACAAACTGTTCACTAAATTAAGATTTTCACATTAGGGGGCTAGATTCTGACCTAACACCACTTTTAAAATGGTGTCAGACCATTGATTTGTGGGCATTACTCCTGATTTACAATAATAAGCTATTAAAATAGCTTTGTATTTATATAACATCATTTTAAAGTGATGTTTATGTTACCAAAACTAGATAGATCTGGAACCAAATTTCTCTGAGGTTAGGGATTTGCAATGTCTCTACCTCTTATTAGATCATAAAACAAACAAAGCAGACATCCACCACTGAGTATTGAGGGTTTGTCCCTACTTACAGTAGCAAAGTGTTTAATCTTTGATTACATTGATGACTTACCAATCAAAAAGGCTCATTACATAGTGAATCTCTTACTGGAAATTTGGAACTGAATGTTGTAAAAGCTAAATCCTCTATTCTGCCAATCAGTGTAAGCACAAAAGAGGAAATAGAGTTAGATTTCAATGTATTAAAATCACAAGCAACTTGCAGCTTCCGCTGCCAATATATTAAAGAGAAAACTCATTGATAGTAGAGATGCTTCACAAACTCCTAAAGACCATTATTTTCTGAAGAATTCTCACCAATAAAATAACCTGCAGCTTGTGATATGGGTATGACAGTGGGTCAGGTAATTTTTCATTATAATAACTTCAAGACGGCTGTGTTGTTCCAACTATAAAGACAGCACTAATAGTCTCAGATCTGCATGTCTTCACTTGTATGTATGAATTAATGCACATGCTCTTTAATGCAATATTCACTGGTTTATATGTAGTTCCAAGCCATCAATCTATAAAAAGCACATGTGAAATATAACTTCACGGGCACTTAAAAGTTGGGGGGGCACAAATGTCTTTCGATGTTAAATAATTAATAAAGATACCTTTGATGTTTATTAATATAATCACACTATTAAATTCAACTATACAGCATGCAGTTTAAGGCTCCAAATTATTCTGTTATGTCTGCAAAATCCCCCCTCCGTGCCCACTTTGTGCAATGGAATTGTACTAACTGTATTCATTACGCTGCACTCACATAAACTGAGCATGATTTGCCCCCATGGCTGTAAAGTGGCTCTGTGTGTAGCCTCTGTACAGGATATATTTGTGTACTGAAGCAAAAGTCACGGAGGAAAGAGAGAACATATCATTTTCTCTGGCTTCCTTGTAAATTCTCGAACAGAAATCATATTGAACCATTCAGTTTTGGTATTTGCAGTTTCTATCAGCCACTTAACATATAATGCATATATATCCCTTATGGTGCACCTCTGCTACAGCTCCTCTTCCTGCAGTGGTGCTCTGGGTCTACAAGCCACAACAGAGTCCCAGCTATTACACTGTAGTACTCCAAATCAACCTAACCTTACATCACAAGCCAAAAATAACACCACAATAAATTCTAAAAATTGTGTGAGACTCCTTCCAAGTACAATTCAAATTCACGAGCATGGTTTTCTTGTTGGTTAAACTGTCACCACAGAGCTGGGAGATTATCTATCCTTCCAACCTTCCAACTGAGGTTTACCTGTTAGCTTTTTGGTGGTGGTTCATGCTGTCCAGCTTCAACAGTCACAAACTAAAGTTAGAGAAGTTAGAAATCTTTGAGTCTTACCAATATTAGTTACAGATTCTATTCATTTCTTATTATGGATTCTACTCAAATCTATCAAACACCTGAAAAAACTAACAAGCAAAAATCCTTGCTAAGATGAAAATATACTTTCCTATCAATGAGAAGATTATAAGCATTTGAAAAATTCTTTAACTCCTTTCCTTTAGTAATTTAAACTTCCCACTATTGATACAGTCAATGTATTTGTTAAAATTAGCCTGCTTTAATTTACAAAACTTTAGTTTTGAGTAGTCAGTTTGCACAAAAAAATAATAATTGCATAGTTTGACATTTCCAGATATATGAGAGAGAGAGAGAGAGCGATCATAGGCATGCAGAAAAAATGTGCCACGGACCTCTCTACTGGCTTTCTTCAAGTTCAGCTCTGGTTTCGTCAGTGTAAGATGAGAGACCAGTCACCGCACACAACTCCAAAACTGCCCCCTTAGCAATGTTTATAGGGCTGGACTTGACAGAAATTGATTGCAGGATAAAAATCACACCCAGGAGACCCCTAATAACAAAAGGCTCAACAATGAGGAGTCTAGTGCTTTAAAGACAGACTTTGAACTGCTTTCCTATATTTCACTGTCATTGTGTGTTTAAAGGACAGATCAGCCAACACCTTTTATTCACAGCCTTTCAGATGACTTCTGTCTCTCACAATGACCTAGTTGCACTGACTAAAGTTCTGTAAGTCATTCCAAGGAGCTATGGTTAAAATGTATAAAATACCTACACCTACCTAAAAGTGCTCCAAGACTGCAATGATAGTAATGTACAGTTTTATTTGTAAATCAGGTAGAGAGGTTTTTTACAATATGTGATTTTTAAACTGATAATTATTAATGTTTTCAAACAGCTCTGAGATCTTTGTCTGAAAGTTGCTGACCTTTGGACCCTCCCCCCCATCCCAATTCTAGTTATCCTAATGGCACAGTGTGTGGACCACTTGTTTTAATTCTTTCTAAATATTCTTAGCTTTCTGTGAATTAATGTATAATTTGTGTTGGAATTGGTTAATAAAGCAAAGAGCTGCCATGGCAATAGGTTCTACAGAAATTAAATAAACAAATATATACACACACACATTATTGCTATGGAAAGACGTTTTTATGCATAACACAATTTAATAAATACCATCTCACCAACATGTCTGCCTTCCTAATGAGATTATGTGCGTAAGAATTTTATATTTTACTCTTAAGAGGTACAGACACTTGTGAAGGGTGAAACTCAAAAGGCTTATAAGTTTAGATGTGTCCCATCAGATGGAAACACTTTGGAAAGGAAGATGAAGTTCTTGCAATTAAGACATGCCACGTTTCACCACGAAAGACATCAAAATGCTTTTCAAACGTTGCAATATGATTAGACCAATAAATATGAATAATTCCAGAACACTGAAGTGCGACCATCTTTGGAGTGAAATGCAGTCACTAAGTATCAGTGTGCAGCTGTATCACAAAGCAATTTAGGTTAAGAATGGTATCCATGTCTGGTTGAAGCTAGAAAGCCAATGGCACAATGTAGCTTCCACAAGTGGGATTTGGTCAGAAAGCCAGCATTAATACCCTTACTTTTTCGTCTCTCCGTAAAGATAGCACTTCTAACATTACAGTGCTTTCTAACACCATAAGAGAAATACTGAATCATAAACAGCAGAGGAGGCAGAGTGCCATCTATGAAGTCAGAAATGTGCTTGGTTTTCCTTAGTCATATTCCTTTCAAGGTTGTAGATTGTCTAAGACTGGGATGACAAGATAAGAAATCCATTCTTAGCATTCACAAAAGGACACTCATATATGCCACGATTGTGATTATTATTATTATGGAGATGAGGCATGGGGAAGTACTAGAACTCTACCTAATTCAGACACAACTTGCTTGGGAAATATTGTCTGTTCAAATTGCTGATCATCACCAATATATTTTATTAAACTGGAAAACTCTTTTATTCATTTTTTGGTTGTTGCTGTTGGGGAGATGGTGACTCAGACAAAGGCAGCATGGTATCACACTGACACATCTGCAGCAATTTGGACCACTGAGCATCAAGTGAGATGAAATCACACAACCAGAAACATGGTAACCATCCAAGTGGAGTTTTTTCATTAAAAATGGCCCTGACCCAAAGCGCTGTATCTGATCCCCCTTTCTTCCTTCCTAGAGCTTCAGTAGGATGTGGATCCGAATCAGCGTTTTGCTCTTTGGGCCCATGCTATTTTATTAACCTCTATGTGTATAATATTTTCAATTATAACAATCTGATCTTGTATGTGTCAGTTACATTTTAGCTTTTAACTCTCATAGTAACAACTTTTGATAACGTTGGCTCACAAGCCAGCCATTACAAAAGTCATGTATTGGGCTCCCTTTCACAGGAGGCCAATATAACTGTGGAAGGATAAGCAAGTTATGAAAAGGTAGGGGCTCCTAATACAGAAACAGGTTCAAGAAACAACCCTCCAAAACAACTCATTGGTTAAATTTAGCAAAGTGCAAACTTATTTTTTTCTCTCCATCTGTCATCTGGTTTATGTAAGGGAGGAAATTATTTGTAAAGCAGAAGACTACTGTGCTTGTGTTTTCGCAAACTCTAGTATCAGACACATAGCAAAAAAGTAACAGGCTCGTGAAATTAGGCTGAAAGAAAAAGGTGGAAAGAAAAACACTGAGGATAGGTCTACACAGTAACATTATTTCAAAATAACTAGCGTCTACACAGAAGGCCATCCGTGTCTACACAGCAGGCAGTTATTTTGAAATAATGTCAAAATACTGTGAAGCTGGATGACTTCTTATTCTGACTCCTGTAACCATCGTGTGAGGAGTAAGGGAAGTTGGAGGAAGAGTACTCTATTTCAAAATAAGTGCTGTGTAGATGCTCAAAATTTTTAATTAAGCTATTTTGAAATAAGCTACACAATTGACATTGATCAAGTTGCGTAGCTTATTTCAAGTTAAACCCTGCTATGTTGATGTACGCTAAGTATCATAAAAATCTCTGCCACACAATGCCTACAAAAATTATATTAGGGGAATGGCTTTGAAAGTACACATACTGCTATCTACTATTACCCATGTATCTGTCACACACACAACTACATAGCTGGCAAAGTGAGACAGGAATAGGTGAAATGGTTTGACAGACGGGAACAGCTCTAGGAAACAGAATCTGTTTTATGAATTGTGAAATTTAACAATACTAACGATTTGCTCCAAATGAACTAAAACATGAAATTTACATTAAAGATAAGTCTGTTATTCTCACCCACCTTTACTAAGGTATCTAACACTAGAAGATTTATCTGGCATTGTTCACACCTCAGTTAAGTTTTGTTTTGTTTTTTAAAATAAAATGAAAATGTACATGAAAACTATTTAAATGCACATGATTCATTTAAACCATTGCTCTAGGGTGGGTTTGGGGATGAGGGGTCAATATGAAGGCTGTCCTCGGGACAGAGGACAATCTAAGCCCTCTCTCACTGCAGCAGCTTGAGGCCAGGTGAGAAGCGCCTCTCCCAGCCTTCTGCATCTCCAGCAGGCAAGCTAAGGGAGGGGTGCATGTCCCCGAGCTGGCACAGGTCCAGGTTTATCTGCCCCCTACACTCCCCAGTCAGAGTGAGGAAAGCAGCAATCTCTGCATTTTCCTTTCACTCCTTGACTAAGGGAAACAGCCAGCAATGTTCCCATATGGATAGAATCTCTCAAAATATATAGGGGATAGTGCAAAATTGTTCCCCTCTGACATGCACTGGACACATCAGAAAATAATTTGATCTTTATAACTATACCTATAACAATGTCTTTTCTTGCTCTGATTTAAATGTATCTAATTTCATCTAATTCCCAGCACTGGGAAACATGGGTGATGCAGCAGTTTAAAACACTGAATAAATGATCAAGAGCCACAACAATGTACCATAGATTACAGCAACATTTTTAGCAACTTTATATTCCACTTTTCTCTTTTACAATAATTAAGGCAACCGTACAAAATTCAGTTTTAGGCCTGGTTTGTAGTAAAATATTAGGTCTGTTGAACTACATCAGTCAGGGAAGTGAAAAATCCACACCTCTGAGTGGCATAGTTAAAGTAACCTAATTCTCCATGTAGACAGTACTAGGTCTACAGAAGAATTCTTCCTTTGACTTATCTACCATCTTCCAGAGAGGCTGGTTACATATGCCAATGGGAGAACTGCTCCCGTCAGTGTAGGTACAGTTTACACTTAAGAGTTACTGATGCACAGATGTGCTGGTGTAGAGTTTTAAGCATAGCAAGCTATTAGTCACACACTATTTTTCCACAGGTGATACTCTTTATAATATTCCAGTCTTTCATCTTAATATTTCCCCAAAGTTCTTCACGGGAAGTTAAGGCTAACCCTTTAAAGCAGAGTTTCACAGTGTGAGACTTTTTTCATAAACGTCTCTTCAGGGAAATAAGGAAAGGATTTTAAAGCTATCAAGGGGATGAATAGCAATAACAATCTGGTCTGAATTCTATCTGATAATTCCTGTCTTTATTTCAACAAAGTCAGACCACATAATACACTTATTCCACTTTGAGCACAGTAAGCAATGCCAGTCAATATTAATTAAGCACATAGAAACACTAGCATGACAACCAGACTGCTCTCACAACCTTTAAAACAAAGAGTTCATTTTGTTATTCCAGGTTTTCCAAAAATAACTTCTCATCTTGGGTAAATTTAGTATTTCAAGCTGAAAGCAGAGGGGGTCTCTAAGTACCTTATTAAAATGTTTTTCTTATTAAAAAGAACCAAACTTTTTTTTTTCAGAAATATAAGTAGGGATGCAGCCGTGAGGCAAACACATGCCCAATTGCCTCCTCATAGACAATGGAAAGTTTTCATGGGTTGGTAGATTTTACTCTGTGCAACTTACTTTTGTAAAAGATTAATCCCTTAAGTGTTTAGGGGAGGCAGACATCAAGCTCCTGTACATAATGTCGCATACAGTTCAGAGCTTTTATAGCCAATTGTGGAAAGGTCAGGAGAGTCCATCAAGTTAGCATTTCTGCAGGGAAAACACAAATGAACAACAACTCATGTGTAAGATCCTCCCTTCAGAATCCAGTGGAGTGGGACAAAAGAGCCTGATCTTAGAGAAAAACCAGTAAAACAATCAATCTTTATGCAAGTGGGTCTTCAGTGTTTCCATACTGTGACTCCATATTATAGAACAACAAACTTTTTTGACCTTCTCTTCCAACTAGTCATTAAGAAAAGTGGGTAATGAAAAGATGCTTAATACAATAGTTAGGGTCCTTGGAGAGATGAAGAGGGAAAATACAGTTTGAGAGGGGTGTTATACTAATGCAGGAGCCATATGCTCAGTCTCAGATCTGTTAATAAGATATTTTTGAACCACCTCCATTACCTAACTATGCTTGAACTGATGCAGAAAAAGAAATCTCACTGCTAGCAAAATCAGCAAGCAGAAAAAGACAATCACATTACAAAAAATAAAAGGTGATCTTAAATATGAAGTAGAGATCAGCCCTGACATAAAGACATTTATTTAGCTGAATTTGACCTTGTGTGTCTATCAGATGACGTGTGTCTAGGATGATAGCTTCCAAGGGATTAGTTTAGACTGAAGCCCCAGATCTGAAGATCTAAGGATGGAGCAGACTGGCACCATCAATTCAAACACTGCTCTGCTACTGACATGGGGATGATCCT
Source organism: Rafetus swinhoei (assembly GCA_019425775.1). Lineage (NCBI taxonomy): Eukaryota > Metazoa > Chordata > Testudines > Trionychidae > Rafetus > Rafetus swinhoei. The sequence goes on from CM033449.1 coordinate 124,135,335, forward strand.
ACACTGCTGGAAAAGTGTGGGGCTGACATGCAATGTAGAGATAATAACAATGCTGAAGGGATGGCAGGCAGGTGTCAGATGCTAAAGCAGGAGAGGGCAATAACCCAGGCACGTATCCGTCTATGCCACTTCCCACAGCTCCGTCATGAATGGCAAACCAGGTGGCCGGGAGTGACAAGCGGACGTACCTGTGGAGGTGCAGGTAGAAAGAGCGAGCTGCCCATCAGCAACTAACCCATGGTGAACTGTATCCAACCCATGAGCCAGTTATTGCCCACTGCAGTTCTAAAGCCTCCTTGCCAAATGGTCTAGTGTGGCCCAATTTTAGTGCAAAGTGGGAAGCAACTAAGCCACTATCTACGCAAAGCAGCTACCCAAGGCATATTCCACATTAGATTCTGACAAGGTAAAAACATTAAAATCCCAGCTAATGATCGGTCACTTACAATTCATTGTCACTATCTAGCCTCAGGAGCTCTGGTTACTTCTATCTTCAACTTTGCTTTTTCAGATAAAGCTTCCTACAATGTGAAGCAAACATGTGACCATCTTTGGGTACCACCTCTGTGTGTAGAGCAGTGGTCACCAACCAGTAGATCGGGATCTACCAGTGGATCTTGGAGCCGCTGACAGGTGATCCTGACTGGTTTGGCCGGGAAGCTATCAAGTGCTGGCACTTCAGTTGTCCCTCCACCTAGGCTACGTCTAGACTACATGGCTCTGTTGACGGAGCCATGTAAAATAGTTTATTCAGCATAGTCAATTTAAATAATCCCCGCTTCATTAAAATAAAAATGGCCACCACGCTGTGCCACCAATCAACTGATCCAGCACAGCGCAGCACTCTAGATGCGGTACGGTCGACAAAGGAAGCCTTTGTGTTGGCTGTCTGGTCACTCCCAGGGTGGGCAGAGCTCAAGCCCACCACCCTGTGCTCCATCATGTAAGCCACTCCACCTCTTTACTTTCAGGGCACCCCTTGTCCTGCCTTCCTAATGCAGGAGCCAGCTCCATCCCTTGGGCAACTGGTGGTGGCTGCCTGGCGACTGCCTGAATGGGAGTCACGGGGTGCTTGAGTCTACCACCCTGTTCTGCAGATGCTGATGCCCTATCCCACCCCAGCTCCCTATGGTCATCCCTTATCCTGAGTTAGCTGTCTGGTTGCTCCCAGGGTGGGACTTGAGCCCACCACACTGCACTCCCCAGGCAAATACCCTATTCTGTAGGCCACTCCACAACCTATCCCCTGCCTCCTTACTTTCAGAGGGTCCTTTATCCTGTGTTGGCTGTCTGGTCACTCTCAGGGGGCACTGTCCACACATCAACATTATTTCAGGATACCAGAGGTACCCTGAAATTAGCTCCCCCGTGTCTTCACAAGCCACCTGTTATTTTGAAATGTTTTTCAAAGTAATAGGTATGCTATTTCAACATCCTGGTAACCCTCATTCTACAAGGGTTGTCTTGAAATAACAGTTTATTTTGAAAGCTGGTGCTGTGTAGACAGCACCAAATATTTTCAAATTAGCACGCAATTTGGGCATCTTATTTTGAGTTTAGAGTGCAGCAAAGATATGGCCAGCACTTAAGCTGCAGGGGGGGAAGAAGGGGGAGGAAATAGGACTCAACCTCACCACCCTGTGTTACCCAGGCAAGTGCCCTAGCCACCAGTCCACTACATAGCACAGCCCACTGCTCTATTTTCAGGGTGTCCATTATCCTGCCTTCCTAATGCAGAAGCCAGCTCCATCCCTGGGGCAACTGGTGGTGGCTGCCTGAGTGGGAGAAGGGGGGTATTTGAGTCCACCACCCTGTTCTCCAGATGCTGATGCCCTATCCCCTAGGCCACCCCAGAACCCACACCACCTTCCTACCTTCAGGGCGTCCCCTCTAACACTCTGAACCTCTTTGCCCAAGACTAGCGCCTGCACCCCAACCCCCTACCCCAGCCTGGTGAAAGTGAATGAGATTCAGGGGAAGGGGGATGGAGTGATCAGGGTGAGGCCTTGGAAAAGGGGTGGAGCAGGGGCGGGGCTCAGAAAAGGGGTGGGGGGAGGAAGCCGGGCAAGGGTATTTGGGTTTGAGGTAGATCTTACATTGCACTTAAACTGAAAAAGTGATCTTGTGCTTAAAAAGGTTGGAGACCATTGGTGTAGAGGATATAAATGCAACCATTCCTTTCAGGGTATTATCTAATCAGTGATCTTTCTGTAATGACCTGAGAAGCAAGCTGTTCAATTTTTCTCCTGGGATAGAAAGGTTACGAACGGAAATATAAAACTATGACAAAGAGGTGTCACATATAAACCTTTCAGTATTTCATAACTCATCTTCTGAGAGACCATCACTGTGAATCCCAGCTCCTTTCTTGCATTATATCACTAGCTTTATTCTCCAAGCAGTTTTTCAAAATGCCCCTAAGTACCACCATAAATCATTTTTCCCAACATATATTTTTCATCAACCTTGTCTTCTAATTCAATGACTGCAGCTCATTCCTTTTAAACCTGAGCATCCTGCTCTGTTTCTGCTGCATTAAAATACCTTCCATAGATAGCTCATGTTTATACCCCCGCCCAGTTTTTATAATGTATTTAACACCCCGCTAAACAGTTTTACAATTTTTCATCCATTTGTATCTTCTATCTGGCAATAGCATTTAAAATTAAATCCAATTTTGGAAGCTCTCTTCAAGAAAAGCTTGATTTTTGTCCTGTCCAATTTCTTGCTTTTTAAAGGAATTGTGGAATTTGAATACTGGTTCAATGAATGTTGCTAACTAGTCTTCTGAAAAACATCACAATGTCTCTGTGCCACTGGATGCCGTGCAACTGAAATTGACTGCAGCCCATCTGCTCATTCATTTTTGCTGATTCAGCTGAGCTAGATCACACCCACAGTAACAAATCTCAAATAATAACTAATACAACTTATTTAAAGGAAAGCTGTTTCTTCTCCAATTAGTTTTTTATATTCATTGTTTTAAACTGTCTGAATAATAAAAGAGAACTATTCTACCCTTTTCTCGATAACGTTTTTTCTCTCCACTTTGGGTGGATATGGCATAATACCTCTGTGTTCTGCCTTACCACCATTGTAAAATCAAATAGTATTTGCATTTATCCCTCAAGGACTTTGCAAGTATGGGCAAACATTGTGCCTATTTTCACAGACATAACAGTGAGGTGTAGAAAGGTTATGTGCTATTTCGGGATACCAGAGATATACTGAAATAACTATTCTGCGTCTTTTGAGTGTGCCCGTTATTTCAAAAAATAACAGGGTCGCTATTCCAACATCCCTTTAAACCTCATTCCATGAGGAGTAAAGGACGTTTCAGAATAGTGCTTTATTTCAAAATAAGTGCTGGGTAGACAGCACCAAATTTCAAAGTAAGCTATTTCAAATAACATTGAAATAAGGTACACAATCTGCATAGCTCAAATTATGTATCTTATTTTGATCTATGGTGCAGTGGAGCTGCACCTTCAATGTGCTCATTGCAACATAATGTAGTGGGTCTTTGCCTAGCTGGATAAGCTTTGTTCCCCTTCTTTTGCAACTGGAAATAGATGAAAACCACCTGGCTTTGATGAAAACTACACTGGCCGTTTGAATTTGCACAAGAACACTGACAATCTAATGTATGATTGTCAGTGTTCTTGTGCAAATACTATGCTGCTCCCGTTCGGGAAAAAGCCCTCTTGCGCAAATGTATTTGCGCAAGAGGGCCAGTGTAGACAGCTCAGGACTGTTTTGTGCAAAAAGCCCGATGGCGAAAATGGCGCTCAGGGCTTTCTTATAAACAGCGTCTAGATTAGGCACGGACGCTTTTCCGCAAAAGTGCTTTTGCGCAAAAGCGTCCGTGCCAATCTAGACGCTTTTTCGCAAATGCTTTTAACGGAAAAACTTTTCCATTAAAAGCATTTGAGGAAAATCATGCCAGTCTAGACGTAGCCCCTGAGTGCCCATCATTAACATTTTACAGATTAGTTGCACTCTATGATATACTTTAGAGTCTCTGAAGGTCCCACAGATGTTGTTTACCTAATAAAAGGACACAACCCCCTTTCAGAGAAGGTAGGATGTGCCCATTTTTATCTTGACACTAAAATAGAGAATGGTAAATCTCTCCTCATCCAGAATCCCAGAGTTTGGTTTCAGCCCAAGCCCAAATGTTTACACAGAAATTTTACTGCCGACCAGCCCAAGCCCCACAAGCCTGAGTCAATTACCCAAGACAGCCATGGGTGTTTAATGCTATGTAGACATCTTTCATTTGACCTGTTTTCCTCCAGCCTTTCCAGTCCAGAGCACAAAGAAAACATAAAATCTCAGACTGGGGGGAGGGAACCATGATCATCTACAGTCTTTATTTCACACCCTGAGCTATTGAAAACATGAGGGGATGCAATATTTTGAGTTTATAATAATGTCAAATGGTGAAACAGACCTTTAAATGTTATTGTATTTAAATGTCCATAATGGAACAAAAATCGTAGAGACCCTAAAAATAAGTATTTTTAAACAATGCACTCTGTTATCTTCAAGTAGCAAAGGGGTAGCCATGCTAGTCTATATCTGCAAAAACAATGAGGAGTCCTTAGAGACTAACAGATGTATTTGGGCATAAGCTTTCGTGGGCAGAAACCCACTTTTCATGTCCAGTGTGAGAAGAAAATCCAGATTTCAAGGACCATATGGAAACATAAAACTGGTAAGGATTTGATTTTGGAAAGAGAACTAGTTATAGTTCCCAGAAGAGGAGGGACTGCTTGAAAATTTGAAAGTGGAAAGCAGCTTGGATGAAAGTGATCATGGAATCATAGAGTTCATGATACTAAGGAATGGTAGAATGGAGAACAGCAAAACAGGCAGGCTAAGTCTACACTGGCGGCTTCCTGCGCAAGAACAGCTGTTCTTGCGCAAAAACTTGCCAGGTGTCTACACTGCACGCGCGTTCATGTGTAAGTAAATTTACAGTACAGTGTCAGAAAACAGGGCTTCTTCCGGAAGAGTTATTCCTCTCCCCACGAGGAATAAGCCCTCTTGTGCAAGAGCTCTTGCGCAAGAGGGCAGTGTAGACAGGCAACATGAATTTCTTGTGCAAGAAATCCCTATGGCTAAAATGGCCATCAGAGCTTTCTTGCGCAAAAGAGCATCCACATGCCATAGACGCTCTTGCGCAAAAGCACATCTCTTGCGCAAAAGCACATGTCAGTGTAGATGCGCTCTTGTGGAAGACTTTTTGTGCAAGAACTCTTCCACAAAACAGTTCTTGCGCAAGAAGCTGCCAGTGTAGACGTAGCCTCCATGTTTTTCCTCTTAGTCTTGCTTCCCATGGGACCTTACCTACCAGCTCTCTGAGTTTACTAAAATCTGCCTTTTTTGAAATCCATTGTCTCTATTTTGCTGCCTTATTTCTATAAAACGGGAAATAAGAACAACCCAGGAAACTACAGACCAGTCAGTTTAACTTCTGTGCCAGGAAAGATAATGAAGCAGGTAATTAAGGAATTCATCTGCAAATATCAGGAAGATAATAAGGTGATAGGTAACAGACAGCATGGATTTCTAAAGAACAACAGTGCCTTTTTGTGCAAAAACCCCGTCTCTTGCACAAGAGCCATTCTTCCTGAAAAAACGAGGCTCTTGTGCAAGAGGGGTTTTTTTGCGCAAAAAGGCGCTGTGTAGATGGTTGTTCTTTAGAAATCTTAATTAATTATGCAAATGAAGCACAGCAATATGCTAACTTGTGCTTCATTTGCATAGGCTTTCGAGGAAGAGGGAAGCTGTGTAGACGTAGCCAAAGAGTAGTTATTAACAGTTCACAATTATGCTGGAAGGGCATAACAAGTGGGGTTCTGCAGGGGTCTGTTTTGGGACCGGTTCTGTTCAATATCTTCATCAACAATTTAGATGATGGCATGGAGAGTATGCTTATTAAGTTTGCAGATGATACCAAGCTGGGAGTGATTGCAACTGCTTTGGAGGATAGGGTCATAATTCAAAATGATCTGGATAAACTGGAGAAATGGTCTGAGGTAAACAGGATGAAGTTTAATAAGGACAAATGCAAAGTACTCCACTTAGGGGGAAACAATCCATTTCACACATTCAGAGTGGGAAGTGACTGTCTAGGAGAGAATACTGCTGAAAGGGATCTAGGGGTCAGAGTGGACCACAAGCTAAATATGAGTGAAGAATGTGACACTGTTGCAAAAAAACCCCAAACATGATTCTGGGATGCATTAACAAGAGTATTGTGAGCAACACACGAGAAATCATTCTTCCACTATACTCTGCTCTGATTAGGCCTCAGTTGGAGTATTTTGTCCAGTTCTGGGCACCACATTTCAAGAAAGATGTGGAGAAATTGGAGAAGGTCCAGAAACGAGCAACAACGATTAAAAGTCTAGAAAACATGAGCCATAGCTCAGGAAGGCTAAAGGAATTGGGCTTCTTTAGTTTCGATAGGAGAAGACTGAGAGGGGACATGATAGCTGTTTTCAGGTATCTGAAAGGGTGTTACAGGGAGGAGGCGAGAAAATTGTTCTCCTTGACCTCTGAGGATAGGACAAGAAGGAATGGGCTTAAACTGCAACAAGGGAGGTTAAGGTTGGACATTAAGAAAAACTTCCTAATGGTCAGGGTGATTAAACACTGGAATAAATTGCTTAGGGAGGTTGTAGAATCCTTATCACGGAAGATATTTAAGACCAGGTTAGACAGACAACTATCAGGAATAATATAGATAGTGCTTGATCCTGCCATGCAGGCAGGGGACTGGACTTGCTGACCTCTTGAGGTTCCTTCCAGTTCTAGTGTTCCATGATTCCATGAAGAGATGAATCTATACCCAAACCCCATCCCTGAATATCCCCAAACTTTGGGATGGGTCAAATCAGGAAACAAACTTTGTGTTTTGGCCTATGGTCTCACAATACATCCACAATAGAGCCAGGAATAGAACCCTGGAATCCTGCGTCCCATACCTGTATCCTAACCACTGAGATAATATTTCAATCAAATAATGGTACATTTATTTCCACAGTCTCTCCAACAGATGTCTCCCACTTCCACAGAAATTGAGCCATAGACTGACATAGCAGATGTGAAGCATTTCAGCTCCACTCTACACTGAGCTGTGTTGGGCTTTGGTGACTACTCTACCAGTGACTTCCAATGGTGAATCTTACACCAGACTATGTATTGCCAAGAGGCAAAGTTTCAAACAGACACAACTTACTCCTACATATTTTGGAAATCAACACTGTATGAGTTTATAAAAGAGAGAAGTAAAGGAGGAGCGGTTCATAAGATCTGTCTTGCTTTGTATTGAGTTCACATCCACCCCAACTGACACCACCGAAAGGAAGAAATGAGTCTGTAATCTCTGGATGGGATTTTGCATTGCTGCCATTAGTTGCAAAACTGCCATTTGCTTCAGTGCGAGTAGAACTGGGCCCAAGGACTGGGTGTTTGGCTTGACCATATGCTACTTATTGCAATATTGAGTTCTGAAGAGATTAACCGTGTATTCTACTTAATTAAATGTGATAACAATATTTACTGTAAATAGTGCTCACGTAATATTTTGGAGAAAAGCATGGCACATATATTAACTAAATAAGCCTTTAAGCAGTGGGTAAATGTGAGTATCCCCATGTTACAGACAAGGAAAAAGACACAAAAAAGAAACAGTGACCTGCCAAGAACATGCAGAAGTCAATGACAGACCCAGGATCCCAGGTGCTCCTGGTTCCCAGACCTGCACTCAAGCGACCACACAATTAAACTAGAGTCTATAAGTATGTTTGCTAGCTGTATGTAGCCAGGCTTGCCCTAGGACAGGGATGCCTGGCTGCACCCCCAGAAGGGCTATGTCCTGCAGCGGGCAGCATACCATAGAGAATGACAGTGACTAGCAGTTGTCCTATTTTAGCAATGTTATTTGAAATTGCATTTCTCAGCCATGGCACTTGACATTATTAAAGATCCTCAAAATTTGCTGTTCCACAAAACTTAATATCTGGGCATTCATTTCTTGCCACCCTCTCATCAATTTTAGTTAACAGTACAATGACCCATTATGTACTGTTAGTGGATACTCAATAGCATTTAATTTTTTGGCAAACTCTGATTAGAAAAGGTTACAAATTCCCGTGCAAGGGCCAGGACTAAAATGCAGTAAGAACACTGTTCTGTTTTTCTAGGCTTTTTTCCAGTACTACATGAAGGACCCTTTTACACACTAAAAGGGGGCAAGAGGATAAATTCATAGCCCTTAGCAAAATGTATGGGCTTCTTACTTTGACAGGGCTTGTTGGCACAATATGCAGTGCAGCACTTAAATATTATCTGTAGCATGTAAACTCCAACATGAATACACCTGAATGAGAGAAATACAGTTCCACTTCCTTCTTTGCGGGATGTTGGGGGGGAAAACAAAACTTGCATTCATAGATTCAGAGATGATAATGCTAAATATTTTTGTAAGAAATTCCATCTGTGAAGAACAAAATATTTAGCCCATTCTGGAGATGAGACAAAGAAAGGCAGTTTTCTGTTTTACTGTTTAAAAAGTTGCTGCTTACAGCACTTTGGTAATTCTGTTCTAAAACATACAGGAGAATATGAAGTAGAAACTAAGAAAATGTGCAGAGATTATGATTTGATCCTTTATATCATTCACTAAACAACTGTGTATATTCCCAGATCCAGTAGTACTGTCTTAAACTTATTTTGAAGACTTATTGTGTTACCTTCATATCTATCCAATTGCAAGCAATTGTTTTCTCCTTCCCCCAGGAAACTAGCAAGATTTATTGATTGCTTAAAAGGTGCATCTTAATACAACATCTTATGTGAACTAGGGATGTGAAAGTGTAACTGTGTTCACGGTTAACCAGTGAGCCTGGGCTCATTGGTTAACATTCATAGTTACATGCAGGCTCCTGGTATGCACTGGGAGCCAGCTTAAAAGCCAGCTCCTGGCACACACTGGCTTCTGGTGAGCCGCCTGATGCTCCGCACAACTACCTGTGTATCAGAGACAGCAGCGTGGGGGGCAGGCGTGAACCAGTGCAAGCGGGGAGTGCTCCCCATGCACACTGGCTCCTGGGGAGCAGCCTGCTGCCCTGCTCTGCTGACTCTGATACAGAGGCAGCAGCATGGGGGGAGCAGGCGGGAGCCGGTACACGTGGGGAGTCGGCTTAAATGCCAGCTCCTGATATGCATCCGCTCCCAGGGTGCCGCCTCCTGCCATGTGTATAACCATGTAACTGCTGAAATTTTTATTGGTTACGTGGTTACTTAATTACACGCATTTTAATATCCCTACTGTGAACTTTTAAAGGAAGTAAGAGAAGTCTAATCCATTTGGATATAAAGTGCAACATACTGTGCCAACTCACAAGGGTTGCTTTCATTGTCCAGCATGCACGCAGCCTACAAGTATATACACCATGGAATCATAGAATCATAGAGCTGGAAGAGACCTCAGGAGGTCATCAAGTACAGCCCCCTGCCCAAGGCAGGACCAATCCCACCCATCAAGTTAAAAGATACCCAATATGCATCCCCATTCCCATGACTTTGACCAGGAAGAAAGAAATATGGAAGTAGGAGATTTGGGAGATAACTGCCAAGATTCCCATCCAATTTCCTGCAGTTTAGAAAATTAAGGCATTTCCAGCTGATGAGATCATGCAGTAAGAATTCTTCAAAGGCTTATATTAGAATAGTGTACAAATAGTAACAGAAAATAATGTCCATCAAAATGAAAATGATTCAAAAGTATAAATGTGTTTCTTATTAGATGTCCATATTTTACATATTCCACACTTGCAGAGATATGATATGTGATATGTATGTGCTGAAAACTGTGGCCCTTATTTCCCCACTCCTTCCCCACCTTCTTTGTAAGTTCCTTCTATTTTTGATACTTTAAAATTTTCCTTCTGTGATCATACTGACATTTTCACTGTTCTTTACATTGAATGGACCTGAAATCAATCTCTGAATGGAGGTAATAGCAGAGACATAGTATTTCAAATAAAATACCTGTTACTTCTTCACCCTAACACTACCCAACATTTTAGATGAGGTACAATGATGCAGTTGTCTACTGTGCTTATAAACCAGCACTCTTTTTTGGTTTACATTATGGAACAATTTCTATAGTAGTGCTTATAGCCATTAAACCAAACTGTAAACTAGTGATGTAAAATTCGGATTAATTGGCTAATAAAATAGTCGATGCAATTTGCACTGACTATTCGATTAGTCGATAAGAGCATCTCCACCTTTGAAGTGTAGCAATAGCCCTGGCTGTTGGTACACTTCAAAGGTGTTGCTACACTTCAAAGGCAAAAGCGCCGCAGGGAGCACGGGACCAGCGGGGAACTCAAGCAGTACCACACTGGCCCCGTGCTCCCCGCGGCATTTCAAAGTGGCAGTTCTGCATGGAGCCCAGGGTTAGCTGGGGACTGGAATCCATGCAATGCTGCCGCTTTGAAATGCCACGGGGAGCCCGGCATCAGGCTCCATGTGGTGTTTCAAAGTGGCAACGCCGCATGGAGCCCAGGGTCAGTGGGGAGTCCCTTGCTGGCCCCAGGCTGCATGGAGAGCTTCAAAGCGGCAGACCCTGGGCTCCATGCGGTGCTGTCGCTTTGAAATGCTGTGTGCAGCCTGGACCAGCTGGGCCTTTCTGATAGAAGCAGCAAGGCGGGGGAAGTGACTAGTTGACTAGCGTGTCAACTATCCGATAAGTATTTGCTTATCAGATAGTCAACTAGTCGTTCATAGCCCTACTGTAAACTCTCTATACAATGAAAACCACTTCAAACCAGGTGATGCTGCAGCTCCCTTTCAACCCCCACCCCGATCCTTAATTTGAATACCTATTTATACATCCCTCTTTCAGATAAACTGGAAAGGTATCATAAGCACCTACATTTACAACAGCTAAATGAAGATGCAAACTGAACGGATAAGAACTACAGTAAAAGGTGTCATTATGACTCATCAGGGCCCATGTTGATGGATTAGCCAGTGTTTGAATGAACAATGGTACGTTTGGCTATCAGATCTAAAGAGAACCCGGCTTTCTGTTTGTTTGATTGTAATGCTTTACTTATTGTAAGACCACTAAGGTAAAAATTAACATTTTGAGTCTGGCTCATTCCAGTTTAGCAGGGAAGGGAAGCTGCAGTAGGCCTTTTCTAGGCCTTTTCAATTGTGTCTCCTCTTTATTAAGCTTATTTACTCAATTTCATCTAGCTATTTTCTCTATGCTCCCTGGACTATTTGGACACACAGTGCTGTAACTAAGAGGACATGAAAATGTTATTTTTTACATATAGTATCTTTACATTCCAAGTTGTATAATGTACTGAAATAAAAATCATTCCTCACTATGACATAGGTTTCTTACTCAAAGGACAGGAATGTTGATAGATTGATAACCAAATGTATTCCCTTGCTTATGTGCACGTCTTGTAATGTATAGTATTTTGTTAATGGCTTCAGCCACCGGGTCATTGGGCCTCATATTGCACAATTTTTAAAGGAAACCTGTCATGCACATCTCAGTAAAGAAGCATAAATTTGTTTTGCAAAGAATGACAAATGATCCAGCTGAGGGACTGATTCAGTGGATGAGGGTAACCAGCATGATTTGTTTGGAGTCTTGTGCTATATGGCACAGATAGAGGGCTAATTTCCTCCTCTGCTATGTACAACAGTGAGTACCGTTGGCTTTAAGGGGGACTGTACATATGCAGCATGCAAAGAATAGAGCCTTTAATGCAGGGGTGGGGAACCTTTTTTGGGTCAGGGGTAGGGTTGCCAGATGGTTTCAACAAAAATACCGGACACACTTGACATTACATCACAATCTACATTACATCTTATTTAGAAAATACCAGACATTTATATTTTCTCATTTATATTTTCTCAATTTGTTTTCCAAACAGAAAGCTCAAATACTGGACTGCCGGTGACCCACAGAAAATCAGTCGAAGGCCGCATCCAAGTGAGAAGCAAAAAACATAAAATAAAATAAAAAATTAAGGCAAACCCTCACTGATGTGTCCCCTATCTGAGAAGAAAGACACTCCCCACAATCCCCTCATACACCAGAACCTAGTGAAGCCCAGGCTAGAAGATTCTGTGTGTTCCAGTCATGCAGTAGGCATGGGCTTCCTAATGCTGGGAGCCTCCCACTTTAATTATAACTCAGGCACACTACTCTTGACAGTCATCATCTTACTCTTATTTATTGATTATAATCCGTTTATTAAACAAATACCAATGGAAAAATCTCTGCTCAGAATATGGGTACTATAAGGGTATATCTAGACTACATCCCTCAAAAAACGAGGTTTACAGGATCTTCCAAAAAAGGGTTTTATTTTCGAAAGATCCCCGTCTAAACTGCTGATTTTCTATCGAAAAGCCCTGTTTTGAAAAAAAACACGGCCGCCATTATGCAAATGAAGCATGGGAAATTTAAATCCCAGCTTCATTTTCAATTTCGCAGTGCCTCATTTACATCCCTTTTTCAAGAAAAGGGATGTAGTCTAGACATGCCCTAATTGTGAAGAGAGGGCATCCAGTAGAAACAATATGCTAGATGATTGCTTCATTTACAGCAGCAGATTCTGCATTAAAAGTAAAAACAAATTAATTTTGCACTAAAACTGGCATTTGATTTCTGTCTCGGCCTCCCTGGGATTTGAATCTCTACACAATTAAAGTATGTAAAGATTTACTCTGAATCCATGAAAGGCTGTTTACAGGCTTCTAGCTCCATCATAAACATCCTATTTTAATTCAATATAGGCTTTTTGTGATGTCAAGTACAAAACCACAAGATGACATTAGGTATTTAAAACATTACATACTTTAGTTTATCACATTCCACCTTGGGTTGTTGGATCTTCTACTACCCATTTACTAAAGGGGAATCAATAGAAGAACAGAGTTTGTTATAATCCTGATTTTTTCTTCTTTGTTCTATAGTAACTATTAATGTGAAAGTGAATATAAGATGTTGGCATTTGTTTGCTTTTAAAACTCGCTGACCTGCCTACTTGAAATCCTGAGAGTGAAATTCTCTCCGTATAGAGCACGAGCACTGCAGGGCAAGCTTCCCCACACACCACTGCCAATTATCTCTAGCTCTTCTTTAGGAGGGCTTACCTCACTGGGCAAGAACTTTGTCTTCATGCACAGTCAGCCCTTTTGAGTTGGAACAATAGGAGCTTTTGGGCACAGAGCACTTTTGAAAGCCTGGCCCGCTAGAGATCAGTGACAGTACATCTGTCATTACACAGACGATGTGATTACTATCATCACCATATTAGTTGTGGTTACTTTTATGAAGCAACATGTCGCTACGACACCTAAGGAAGAACCGAAGTGTTAAAGAACAATGGTATAGTCAAGAAATGAAAAGCCATAGTGTACACATTGTTATGTATACTTATACCTACACTGGCTTTAGATTTTGTAGGTTAGCAGCCCTTAATTGTGATAATCCCATATCCCATCCAGATTAAATTGTCACATGTTGGTCTGCTCAGTTAATTAAACCCTTTCCTCTTCCTGGTTAATGGCAGAAATAGTATCAGAACAGATGTTTGTAAAACAATAGAGCAGCAGGAACACTCTAAGGGTATGTCTACACATCAAAGTTAATTCAAAATAACAGCCTTTATTTCAAATTAACTTCACTAGCATCTACACAGCCAAACCGCTATTTCGAAATACATTCGAAATAGTGGAGCACTTATTTCGAATTTGATAAACCTCGTTCTACGAGAAATAACGCCAAATTCGAAATAGCTAATTCGAAATAAGTGCTGTGTAGACACTTATTTCGAAATAAGGGGCCTCCAGCCTTCCCAGGGTGCCCTGGTGGCCACTCCAGCCTCAAACAAGAACACTTCTCTCCCTCCCCCACTCCCCAGAGCCCTTAAAAGGGTTGACTCTGACCACAGTGCCTGTGCCAGCTCCAAGCCTGCCGGCCTGGAGCCAGCAGTCACTGCCCCGACCCAGCGGCCCCAAAACATGAGCAGCCACTGGCAGCCAGCCCTCCGCCGCTCCCTAGGAGCAGTCTGCCAGCTCCCAGGAGCCTGCCAGGGCCTGGCGAAGGCGGGCGCCTTCCTGGTCCAGGGTGGAGATCAGGGTGGACCTTACTTAGGTTTGGGGGAGATGCCCCCAACGTCCATGATCGCCGCACTAGATGGAGGAACATGGCCGTCTATGGCAGGATAGCTGCCAGCCTGGCCACCAAAGGCCACATGCGAACCCAGGAGCAGGTTTGCATGAAAATCAAGTTGGTCCGGCAAGACCCCCAACCCTGAGCCCTGAGCTTCCCCTCCCCCTTCTTACCCTTGCTTACCCCTTCCACCTTCCTCCTCCCAGGTTTCCCCCTCCCCTCTCTCACCCTCTTTCCTCCCCTCTCCCACCTCCTTTCTCCAGTCTCACCAGTTTCATCCCCCCCCCCCCCAGTTTTGTTAAATAAAGAGAGTTTGTGTTCATGAAAATACATGTATTTTATCTGACATCAGGAAGGGGGGCTGGGAGGGTAAGTGGAACGATGTGGGGGAGGAATGAAGCACAAGACCCCAGTGGGGCAGACCAGGGAGGCTCTTAGTGCTCCTCAGGGTGGAAGATCTCCCACAGGGCCTCCTGGATACTGACAGCCCCCCTATGGACCTCTTGGATGGCAGCCTGCAGAAAGTGCAGCCAGGCTCGCATCAATGCGTTCACGAGAAGCACCAGAGTGCCCAGGGGCCGCTCCAGCTCCATGCTGCAGAGTGCTATGGTGTCCCGAGTGAGGGCAACCAGAGCACGCAGAGACACAAATGCTTTGCTGTCCCTCATCGAGGTAGGCAAGCAAGCAAGCAGGGAAAGCTGAGAACCGGCTGCCCGGGGTGGGGGTCCCTTTAAGCACAAGCCTCAGATAGCCTCAGGCAGCAGCCACACAAATAAACTCCTGACCTGATGCCCTACTGGACCTGGTTCCGACTGGCCTTCAATGCAATTCAGTGTCCACTCAGTGTGGATGCGCTAATTCAAAATAGCAAAACGCTATTTCGAAATGCATTTTGTGTGTAGATGTGTTATTTCAAAATAAGCTATTTTGAATTAACTATTTCGAAATAAGATATAGTTTTTATTTCGAAATAAAAGATATTTCGAAATAACACTGTAGTGTAGACATACCCTAACCTCTCTGCCTCTTTGAAGGTCTACTCTGTTTACATTCTCACTAGCCTCATGTCAAGCCTGGTAAACATTATCTTTCCTTTGGCTACTTTATAAAATAGGAAAGTTTCTTGGTCAAATTCATTTACTTTTTAAAAGCAGAGCATGGTTACAGGTGGTCTTTTTAAGATGTGGGGGGTGGAGGAACCCACTTTATTATGAAAAGCATGCCAGGATTAAAATGCACCTTTGTCCTGTGAGTTTTCGTACAGTATCAGTACAGAATTCCTACTAAAACAGCAGCCAAAGATTAATAGAAAAGAAATGGGGTGGGGAGAGGGATAAGTTTGGCTAAGAAAAAAAAGGATAGATGCAAACTGTAGTTCATCTCTTCTCCCAGATCTTTTTGATGTGTGAAAATTTTGCTCTTTTGTCAGTCTTGTGGTGGTTACGTAGTCCCTGCATTTCACTGGGATAGAAGTTCAGATGTCATAAGAGAAACTATTTCTATATTTCTGAGCTGACTGAAACCAGGAGGGGCTGGAAATCACATAAATAAAGCTGCTCTTGCCATACCACCACCTAGCTTTCGTATAGTAGCTTTTGTTCATAGATCTCCAAATGCTTTACAAAGAAGGTATCATTTTCCCCATTTTACAGATGGGCAAACGTGGCCTCAGAGGTGGTAAGGCCACATCTGGAGTATTGCATCCAATTCTCTACATCTTAATGGAGTACTCACTCTCTACTGACCCACTCTCTACCTGCTTGTGAGCATATCATATTCTCTTCCCATTCATAAGAATCACATAATATTGCCATGGCATCTACAGCAATTGCATCCATGGAAAAGCAGTATTAGGAAAGTATTTTAGCTACCTTCCAGTGTAATTTACTGACTCAAATTGAGAAGAGGCAAAAGCAAATGAGCCACAGGCTCTCTACAGACCACAGTGCGAAAAGATCCATGTGCTTCACCCTCACTGCCAGCACGACAAAGAGGCATGCTGTGTGGAACATCAACTTGCAGGAAAGGTTGAAATCAACATGACTGGGGAGAGATATGATTTGACTGAGTGTACTAAGCACCATCATACATCAAAATGGTAAATCAATGTCCACAAAGCTGAACAGAAAAGCTACCAACTACTGCTCTCACCAGACAGCTGTTTTCCTGTCCTTCTGCAGCCATCTCCAAAAGGGGTGGTGAGGAACGACAACTTTAATGCTTCCCCCTTACAATTTCTGTGAAGGAAAAAAGCCTGTAGCTCTCTCTGTCAAATAAAGGAATGAAATAGTCACAGGCCACTAGCTGAGACACTCTCTTTTCTCAAAGCAGCAGGAGACTCCAAACAGAGTATGCACACTCTGTGTAAGGTCCCCATTTAGTCTTTTCTAGGGTTTGCATTGATACTCCTAGAGGTCCTGCAGTGAAAAGCCATATGCTCCTAACCCCAATTCCCTCTGGCCTATGGAAACACACGATTCCTTTTATATCCTGGATTAGAACTAAGGGCATTCAGCTGCCTATGTGAGACAGCAGGTAGAACTTTGTATGTTCATGTAGGATCCTACCATTGGATACCAATGGAGCCAACAAAAAAGCTCTGATTTAAATAGCAAATTCCCAGAAGCTTTCATCCTGGGTTAAAAGAAGTAGGGAAATAGGGTTGCCAGATGATTTCAACAAAATTACCAGACATACTTGACATTACATCACAATCTACATTACATATTATTTAGAAAATACTGGACATTTATGTTTTCTCATTTATATTTTCTCAATTTGTTCCCCAAACAGAAAGCTCAAATACTGGACTGTCCGGTTCAAAACTGGACACCTGGCAACACTATAGGGAAAACAAGGAATGGGAGAGGGAAGGAGCTAAGATCCATTGGAAGCAGAGAGAACTGCCACTAGGAGCAGCATCAAATGTGGATGAACTTTCGATACACATCTCTATTTTGGAAGTTCATCTGAACTAAATGCCTGAATCTTATCAGGGTTATAACATTATAACTAACCCTAACTCTTAAAGTTAAGGTGAATTTCTATGCAGTTCACATAACCAAGTTTGGGTGATCAATTAAGACTTTTCATACAGATTGTGCCTTTAGTTACTGAAAATGCCATCTTATCGACTTATTATACCTAGCAATTACTACCCCTTCCCCTTAAATTACCTACTTACCCAGAAAAGCAAAACAGCTGGTAACAATGTTATGCCACTGTACATGACATAGTCATTCAATCAACTAGCTTCCCAGGAATAATATTTGCTGAGCAAGAAGGTGACATTGTACTCAATCTATGTGTGTATTTATCTAGCATATTATAACAAACTATTACCTTTTTGATGTGGTCAAACTGAACTTTTCATTTCAGAGTTTATTATCAATCAATGGTACTGTGTCTTTATAGCCTCAGGAAGTACATTCCCCAAGATTAAGATAGGCAAAAACCACATTTTACTTGAAACTGCTTTGTAAGAAAGACAAAGAGGCACACAAGAGTGCTGTGCAGTAAATCATGCAGTGGAGTAGCACAAAAGGCTTGTTAAAAAAACAGTTGGCGTTATCAAGTTGCAGAGTGAGTATCATGATAATAAATCCTACAAAAAAGTTGGTTTGAAGGAAAGTTACCCAAACCTTCCAAAAACTGATGAGTGAGTTTCCCTACATTGGGGGTCCTGAGCAAAACCTATTGGGGCTTAAACTCCTTTCATGATAGCAACGTTTTGGTTATAAAACGTCTTTCATCTGAGGAGCTCAAAAATCTTTGTAAAACTGAATTAATGCCACCACATTTTGCCACCGGGAAAACTAAGGCACTGATAAACTTTAAGGTGCTTCATGTCCTTACACTCCTACCATTTCTCTTTTTCGTTTCAATGCACATGCTGGACCATTGTATTGCCCTGTCTTAACTGGTGTCTGATGTGCCCCAGCCCACACCACCAGAGAAAACAGACAAACACTACGTATTCACAGAAGCTGAATGTAGCAGGGAAAAAGTCTCTTGAGCCTAAGGCAGGATTTCAAAAGGATGGAATCCTGGCAGGCACAAATTCACAGAAGGGTGGGGTAAGATGAAAACCTAGGAGGAGGTAAATTGCCCAGAATACAACTTAGATAAGGTTCCTGGTTATTCTCAGTTTGATTTAAGGGATGGACTATAACCTAAACATCATAGGCGTGCGCAGCACATTTCATTATCATTAGGGTGTGCACCCAAAGAATTTTTTTAAAATGCACTTTGACCCCCCCCATTAGCCACACCCCTGACCCGTTAACCACGCCCTGGCCCCCATTAGCCACGCCCCTGGAGGTAACCCTCTCTGGGCAAGATGGGCACATGACCAAAAGTAAAAAGTGTTATGTGACCCCCGACCCAAGGACTTTTCCCACCATCCTCCTACCAATAGGGATTAGTTTGGCCCCCACCAACCCCCATGCAACTATCCTGCAATTGCATTAATCCAATGTGTGTGACATTAATGCGGGGGTGGAGAGGCTGGGGGTGGGGAAGTGTTCCCTCTAAGAGTTTCCTCCCATGAGCAGAATGAATTTTGTGTTGTGCACCAGTACTGAATTCATGTGGCTTGTTTGGATGTGCCATTGTGGCACCCAAGTTATTAATAAATATCTACCTTTCCCCTCTGCTGCCATGTCTCCTCCCCTTGCTCCATCAACTCCCCTGGTGCCTGCTGCCCACCAACCCCTCACCCTCCTCTGCTGTCCTGACTCCTGCCCTTCTCACTGCCCTCAGCCTTCCTGAGACCTGCCCCTTCTCTCCCCTCTGTGCCCACTCCTCCAGTAGCCCCACTCTGATCATGTGAGCTACGCCTCCTCATCCCTTCGTCTAACACCTCCCTCGCCTCTCTCCTCTGGTGCTGGTCCCTCCCCTGCAGGTGTCTGCCCTTCTGCTTCACCCCCAGAATCTCCTGGCACCTGCACCTTCCCTTACCCTGCACCCTCCTGGTGCCTCCCCCTTCCCACACTGCCCCTGCCCCTTTGCCCTTTTTCCTGATGCCCATCCCCTCACCACCCTCTGCCCCCATTCCCCTCATGCCCCTGTGCCCTCACACATGACTTGCTCCAACCCCACCTTCCTCATGCCTACCCCTTCTGTCAAGCCTTCTCCCAGCACCTCCCCCTCCAATCCCCAATTCCCTTCCCCTCTCCTCTCCCAGCATCACCCTGTCTCCCCTCCCACTGACACCGCCCCTCCTGCCCTTTTCCTCATTGTCTCCACTTCCCTCCTAGCATGTGTCTCCTCTACCCTGTCCCTTTGGTGCCTTCCCTTTCTTCCCCTCTCCCCTCCCCCTCCGTACAAGCCCCTTCCACCCTTCCCTTTCTTCCTCCTCCACCCTCCCCACCACAAAAGCCCTTCCTCTCCCACCCCTTCCTCTTATTCCTCCCCCTTCCTTACCTTTCAGCTTCTGCCTTACAGCTTGCAGGGCTGGAGTCAGAGCCAGCCCAAGCTGCAGGGCCGGGGAGGGGCACCCCGGGCGCCGTATGGTGCTGCAGGGCCGGGCGGGGGCGCCCCCGGGGCACCACGCGGTGCTACCGGGCTGGGCGGGGCGCCCCCAGGACGCTGTGCCGTGCTGCCGGGCCAGGCGTGGGCGCTCAAAGGCGCCGCGCGGTGCTGCCGTGCTGGGCGGGGGTGTTCCCGGGCGCCTCAGGGGCGCCGCGCCGTGCTGCCGGGCCGCGCCGTGCTGCCGGGCCGGGTGGGGCCCAGGGTGCAAAAATGGCTCGGGCTAGCCGGCCCGAGACATTAGGGTGTGCCTGGGCACAACCGGCACACCCCGTGCGCACGCCTATGCTAAACATGATATCATGCATCAGAATGTAGTAAAACTCAAAATGTGTTCAAAATGTGTAGTAAAACTCAAAATGTGCTTCTTTCCAGATAGAGCATCCCTCTCCTGAAGAATGACCAATAAAACAAAAACAAAAAACCCATCCCAACAATGCTTAAATTTCTCTTAAACAGCTAGCAAACACGATTCTTTCATTTTAAAGAGATATATTGAATCCAGCGGTATTACAGATTCAGGAAAAAAGAATCTTCACAATTGCTTATTTTCCACTTGCTCCTGTAAGGTTCCCACTTGAAAGCAATGAACATTGCTTGAGATAGATGAATGGATTAGAGACCTTTGTCAAGCAATTAGGAATACATTTTCCCTTCTATCTCAATGTGATTTTTATTGGCATTCAAGTCAGCTGGATAATTTAAAATAGTACCCATCAGTGGTTAACACAATATCCACAGTTCTGGCTTTGGTCTATGTTTGTTGTTTATAAGAGTCTTCTAAAGCTACTATTATTTGCTGAGAAGATGAGATTCTTTTAGACACAAGCCTGATTCTCCCACTTAATTTGTCATGTTTTGCAAACACAGTTATTTGAGCATACTGTTCCTCTCTTAGTGGAGAAATTACTCTGTCTGGGAAACAATTACACAGCAATATTTTGGAGTCATGTATGGAATATATAATTTACTCCTAGGGGAATTCTGTACAAAAATGTAAATTATCTGCACAGTATTTTACAATTCTGCAATATTCTGCTAATTTTATTTGTGAAAATAAAACTATGTAATAATGAAAGTTTCTATTATTTTAGTAATTTATTTCAAAATACTTGTCAGCAGGTATATCTGTAACAACACAGACATACAAAAAATTCCCCCAGGAGTACAAAGTTAACAAAACTCCCATGACAACTCAGTTCCTGTTTCTCTGCCCCTCCTCAGCCCAGCCAGGGGGCAGCCACACAAAATCCCTCCCTCCAGAGCCCAGTCACAGCCTTTCCCCCAGCCAATACACCTGAACCCCTTCCCCCAGTGCCCAGCCTCAGGTGACTCCCCTTTGCCCAGATATTCATTCAAATAATTTCTTCATCACATCCAGTGGAGGAAAGATTTCCAAGAGAAATTTCAGAAAATATAGGTTGACGTTTCAGAGAAAAGCATTGGAATACTGAGGATTCTTCTGTTATTGTGAATGCTACTTTGGTTAACAGAGAGAATCAGCAAATCTCAGAAGCAATTGCTAATTTCTAAAGTATTTAAGATCAGTTTCCCTCGAAATACTTTTTCCCGTTGATGCGACAAGAAAAGACAGCAATCTCAAGCTTGGCTTGGGAAAGGCCATAAAACAATGGAGTGCTCTGGTTTGTGGCCAAATGATTTACCCACCGTATTGGACCATTTAGCTTTATGTATATTAACTAGACGCTGCGAGCTGTGTGTGAAATAAATCAGAGTAAAATGGAGTTATAAAATAAACCATTCAAGACCAAATTCCTTTTTATTATAAACATCTCAGATTACTAAAAGTATATTTAACTATCCAGTTTACTTTGTTACCGTTTGTATCACCTATTGATTTTTTGCATTTTTTGAAGCTTAGACAATGAAAATCATTCTCTTTTTGATAGATGAATTTGGAAGTTCTGAGTGTTGTTTGGATTCCATGCACTGTAGAGAAGAACTTATTAGTTTTAAAACAGTCATTTCCATAAGATTTTTTTAAACAGAAATATTTCTACTAGAAAAAGTAGCTTTTACAGAAGCTACATTGTGCTTGTATTTTAGTTAACAATGTCCCCTTTAAGAAAAATAATAAGATTGTCATTGGCAGTATTTCCTCCAATAGATATGGTATTGGCCTTTATGATGGGTAACAAACATATCATGCAAGAAGTGGGATAACATGCAAACTATTTGAGGATGCAGCTTCAAAAGTTATAGGATTAATTTTCTTGGTGGGTGTAAGTTTTTCTATAACTTTAGTTTCAAGATTCAGCAGTTCTGTCTCTCCAGTAATCGTAAGAGTGACATAGCAGCAAACAGTGGGGACAGCCAGATTTGTAACAGCTGTAAATTTGGGCACAGAAACAAATTGCATATCTTGTGGTGATGAAGAGTTTAAAATATGGTGCCCATAAAAGTCTTGTTCTAATTAATTCTGCATCAACTAAGGGAGATTGCATTTTACATGGAGCATACAGCAAACTACAGATTTTGGGGGAGAAAAAAAATCCAGTTTGAGGAGATGACTGCATACAGGAGGCACTGAATTATTTACAGCACTGGATTCAAGACTCAGCTGTAATATGTAGTACAAACTGCTCAATATAGCCCATAATCAAAGTAGGAAATAAATACTGGACAGCATTTTAACTGTTTAGTGTGTATGGTCACTGTTATTTGAGCCACAAAAAGTTGTGCTTAATGATGAAGGGTTCACCAAGGGACAGATTCAAGAAGATTCATTTCAATAGCAAAGAAAGTAAACCTGGTCACTTAGCACCTCATTATGATCTCTGCTTATTGTTTTGTACACTGCAAGACCACCACACCCAACAACACTTTTTCTCTCTCTTTACATCTTTGATCAATAATAGATTTATCAGCAGAAGGGATATCCCTGCATGACACAATCAGTACCATAAATTAGCATATATAACCCGCACTCGTGTATAACCCACACCTGTGCATAACCCGCGTTTTTTCCTGAATGAGTAAAAAAAGTTTTAGATAACCCACGGACGTGTATAACCCATGGGCTATATACGCTACTTTAAGGTAATTGCACATACCTGCTGCCAGCAGGGGGAACACAGAGCACAGCACAGGTGAGCTGGCCGGCCTGCAGGAGGGGAGCCGCACTCACGCCCAGGCTCCGCGCAGCCGCAGCCAGGTGCAACCCACCCTCCTCCGGGTGGGGGGAACGGAGACCGCAGTGCAGGCTAGTAAAAATAAACTTGTATACCTCACGGACATGTTTATCCCGCAGGGGGGAGGGGTTTGTAAAAACATGTATAACCCGCAGGTTATATACGCTAAAAGATGGTAATTGACATTGTAGAGTGTATTGGGTATACAAAATCCCATCTTCCAGATTGGTTTGATAACAATCTTAAAAGTACTGAAACTCCTTGATGTCAAGCAACGGGCACATGGTGCGCTCTTAGCCAACCTGCTCTGAGTCAAAAAGGTCAGATGCAGGGAAGTCTGTAGTATGCGCTTGTGCAAATTCTGCCAAATTCAAAATATGTCGTTTGATCACAAAGCAGAGGATCTACAGCCCCCCTGCTCTAAAGGTTCCTATGTATGGTCATACCCAACCTGCCTTCACACTGCTAACAAGTGCTGATGGTGAATATTTCATCACAGATCACAGTGCCCTCCTCCAATGGTGGTGTGAACATTTTAGAAAGCATCATTCACCTATTGTACTGATGAGTTGCTGGATAATGTCCATAAGCCTGCCAATCCACCCACCAGAGTGGAGATGTTGAAGACTGCTGAAGTAATAAAAAATAAACCCCCTGGTCCTGATGCCATTCCAGGTGATATTTTCAAAAACAGAGGAAATCTTCTCCTTTGTATTCTTTGTATTCTTTGGGCTCTTTGTATTCTTCTTACATGTCTGGCTTCAAGAAATTATACTGCAACAACCAAAAGATGCCGATATTGTCACTATGTATACACGTAAAGGTGCATAAAGTGACTATGGTGACTCCCGCGGTATTCCTTTGCTCTCTGTGACCTGCAAGATTCTTGCAGGGATTCTCTTGAACTGACTCTTGACACAAATCACTTGAAAATACTCTGAGTCACAATGCAGCTCCCATACTCAGTGAAGCATTGTTGTCATGATTTTCGTCATTCAACATTTACAGGAAAAATGTCACAAACAGCACCAACCTTTGTGTTGTGACCCTAGTTATGTCAAAATAATGTTGCTTTGTAGCATACCTTAGGTGTGTGTTAGTGATATTCCAGTTGTCACTGAAGATGTTGGAAACTTTAGTAACCTGAAACTACACTGTGACCAGAAAGAGAAATATCCCACAAGGGAAAACAATCTTTCTAAACATATTCAGTACTGAGCATTGTATGTCTCTAAGGATTCACCTCTTTGGCCAAAATTCTGTCAGGGGTAGGGGGACTGAGTCAACACTCACTCTCAGCACAAACTCTACATTTGCAGCAATGATGTTTCCTACGAGAAAGTAACAGAGGGAGGAGACAGTAGCAAAGGAAAAAGCTGTTCTCTGTGGCATTCCCAGTACAAACTGAAGTTAATTCTTTCATAGCATTATCCTATACACACCATCACTCTCAGCAAGGGAAAAGGGTGGCACAGACATTTCCAATTAATGTAACTGGTTGTATTGGTATGTGGTACAAATCCCATTGATACTCAAATTCACTCCTTTTAATCTTCCTCTGGAGATGTATCTTTGAACTAGAGAATGCCTCATTTTGAAATTCCATGCACCAGAAAAGAATTTTCACTTGTTTGAACAGAATAACAGAATAGTCTACATAGCACTGCGGAACAAAAAGCTCTTGGTACACAATGACATTTTAGAACTTAATTAAAAAGTGTCAGGGCTTCCTAATAAGCATCAATATTAATTCCCCACAGCAACTCACTGGATAGCTGCAGGGATAATTTGGTTGATATCCCCCAACAACACACAACAATGAGACTTGACAAAGCTGCAAATCAAACTATTGTCAGTCAAGTTGACAGAGCTGGGATTCTAAAGATATTCTGTGGGTGTGGCAAAAGTTTACTAAGAAGAAAAAAATTCAGAACATGCTTTCCTACATAAATACATAAGTTTTCTATTACTCCATGCAAGCAAAACTGCAAGAAAGGTGGAGTTTGACCGGTTGGTAAATCAGAGAATTAACCGTTTATGGGTGTTACATGCACATGCTACTCATTGGTATTGAATGCTGACTCTACACAATGTGTGTGCCAGAGTAGCTATTAATTAGCATCCCTACAACAGAATACAAATAAAGGGTTGCACCTTGACACACTGTATACTTCATAATAGAGGAACCTTTATATTTCAAATTCAGCAAATGGGAATTTGGGAACAGAATATATGAAATGAAAAAAGGTCAGCTATGCAGGGAAGGAAATGATGGTGATAGGGGGAAGGAACTGGAGAGCAAAGAAGGACAAATTACAGGAATATGTAAATGAAAGGACTAGCAAAATGGAGGAATGGCATGATCATACCAATATGGCATAGAAAGCCCAAAGCTATGTTATTACTATTTAAAATACATCTAACAAGACACTCAAGCTATTGAAGAGCTGATATCTGCACCGTCCAATGCTTCCCCATTGATTACAGTGACATATTCATTACTAAGACTGAAATAAATGTTTTGCTAAGAATATGACTATTACGTATAGCACAAGCTATACAAAAGGCATTGTTATTTTTCTCCCTGTTGAACCTTCCATCTGAGTAGATCTCATACAGATAACTTGACTATTGATAGTAGAAAGTATTTACATTATCAGTGCATATCCAGATATCTCTTCAGATTTTTTTTAAAGTCCATCCTAGTTTTCATTGCTGTAATCAAAATATTTCTCATTTTTGTATATGATAACTGTGGATCTACTGCTGTAAAGTTTTGAGTGCCTTAACCACTCAAGTCCATGGGAGGTGCTCAGACATTGGATATTGGGGCCTACATTTGCATACTTGAAAGTTACACAACTTCTTGGTTTTTGTTATATGTGGAACATATGAAAGGAGGTAGTTTTAAAGATTTTACTTCAGATCACATTACCCAACTCCCAGACTGTTCTGTTTGATTCTCATCAGAAGCAACAGCCTAGAGCAATGGAAACTGTGGGAATTAGCTGGAGTGCATGAAAATACCATTTAAAGTACTTCAGGGTACAGTCCCCTCAGACAATGTAAATTTTTTTCATATGGACTCCTGTTACCAACCAAGCTCGGACACAGAAAACATTCAGAATGTTCTTTTTAACTATTACTGAAATTGTGCAGCAGTCCTCCTGTGTGCAAATAATAGCTCTCAAATGGAAAGAGAAAGTCAGGATAGGATGGGAGACTTATTTAGCAAATAAAAGAGAAGGTGCTGAGTGGCATAGTTGCAGATGGACTTACATTGCATTCCCAAACATTTGGAGGTGTAGGAAAAATAACCAAGGCCTTAATTCCTGGAAAGTGCTCAAGGGTCACAAAGATCACTGTATTCCTTACAGTACAAAAATAGTCTCAAAATAAGCCCAACAGACCTGAATGTAAAGAAAGTTAAATACAGTTTCAGCGAATACAGTTTTGTACCACTTACATTTGTCATTTGTTTTATCCTCTGGAGATCAAATGCTTGGAAAGGGGCAGTGAAACATTTTAATGATAGGGTTTGAAGTGAAATACATTTCTTTTTCTCACTTTACGATAGCTAACTGCTGCCAGGGCACACATTATCTCCCCTGCACTGAAACTATATAGCTAAAGATTATCAACCACAGTTTCTGGACTAAAAGTTAATATAGATAGCCCCACAGTCTCCACAGAAAATTAAATGTTAAAACACAAGCATTTATGCATGTCATCTAAATGTGTCCACGAAAAGCTGCGGCTCTATCCTTATTATTCCACATCTGGGAAATAAGAAATTCTGCTTTCTATTCAGACTTTGAAGGATACCACTCTTGCCCCCACTCGTAATTAGATGAATGACCTCAGAGGATGCTCTCTTAAGTTGGCCTTCCATTATCATAACCTCAGACCTTGCTTTGCTTCCACCATTCTTTCAACAAATCTGTATTGTTTAAGACTACAGATTGGACTTCCCTGGTCTGGCACCCTGAGGACCTAACCAGTCCCAAATGAGGGAATTTGCTGGATCAGGGGAGGCCCCCTGCCACTGGCCTCCCAGGATACTGCCCCTCCCTTTGGCTGGCTCCGCTCCAGCCCCACTGCCGCTGGGCTCCAGCTCTGCTGCTACAGGACTTGGGCTCGGCAAGCTGCTGCCAGCCGGCTGGGGCTCTCTGGGGACGGAACTTCCCAGCCACCACGGCCCCACTTCTGCCCCGCCCAGATGAGGCTTCTTGGGGATGGGGCTCTGCAGCTTCCCTGCTTCTGTCCCACATGGTTCTTCCCGGGGACTAGGCTCCACAGCTGCCCCACTACAGCCACGCCTGGCCGGGGCTTCCTGGGGATAGGACTCACCAGCTGCTGATGGCACCGCTGCTGCTGCTGCACCCCATCAGGTCTCTCCCCTGGGATGGAGCTCCACGGCGGCCTGGATGCTGTTATGCCAGGACAGAGCTCTGCAGAGATGGGGCTCACTGGTCCCACTGCTGCCCTGCCTGATCGGAGCTCTCCGGGGAAGGGGCTCACTGGTCTGATGGTGGGGCTCCTCTCCACTGGACTCCTTGACTGGCTCACATTCCTGGGCACCAGGGCTTTCTCTGGTCCAGCAACATCCGTGATCCTGCCTGATCATGGATGTTGCCAGACCAGAGAGTCCTGGATTTAAGTGGTTCAATCTGTATTTGTCAAAATGACCATCCTGGAAACAATGCCCGGCTGGTACAGAAATATACCCTTCTGAAGGCAGCCCTTCTGGTGTGCAACGCTGCTAGTAACATCAGCCTAAACATGGTATAACAGGGCTGACACTCACTGCTACTGAGCCTCTAGGTCTGGGAAAGTAGGTCTCACTGGTTTGGGTGCTTCCTTGCTGCTTGTAGATTGTCTTGCGAACAGGAGCAGCTAACGGAGTTTGGAGAGGGAGTTCTCCAGGTAAAGGAGGAGTAAATACGGGACCCTTGTGGTAAGTGGCTGTCTGTAGTTTGTGTTTGTGTGTGTGTGGGGGGGGTTATTTGCTGTGTGCTGAGCTTGTGTTTGTCTATTTGGTTTGTTTGTTTGTTTGTTTGTCTGTCTGAAGGAGCTTCTAAAAGGTTTGAAATCTAGAAGCCTCTCTTAATTGGCTGAGCCTCAGTCAGGGGGAGGGGCTCAATCTGTGGAACTCCTTGCCAGAGGAGGCTGTGAAGGCTAGGACTATAAAAGAGATTAAAGAGAAGCTAGATAATTTCATGGAGGTTAGGTCCATAAAAGGCTATTAGCCAGGGGATAGAAATGGTGTCCCTGGCCTCTGTCAGAGGCTGGAGAAGGATAGCAGGAGACAAATCGCTTGATCATTGTCTTCGGTCCACCCTCTCGGGGGCACCTGGTGCTGGCCACTGTTGGCAGACAGGCTACTGGGCTAGATGGACCTTTGGTCTGACCCAGTACGGCCGTTCTTATGTTCTTATGTTGTCTCTCTAGCCATGTTATCATTAGTCAAACTCTTGTAGAATTATAAAGTCTAACAGTACCACTGTCCATATGGCTTCTCTGGGTGGTGTTCTGCCCCATCTTGGGCTTTGATTCACTACACCAGTGGCTGGCTGGACAATCCAGTCCCCCTGCTACTCTGGGTTCTATCCCAGGGATTCTAAAACCAGCAATCCAGGTACTCCAACCCCATCCCTGTTACCATTGGCAGCAGGTTTGTATAATTATTGGTGGTGCCCAGAATGGGTCTAGTCCCCCCCCCTTCCCTCGCCTGCCTCCCCGCCCTGTAAGCCGATATATATTTTATTAAATAATGTAAAAATGGACTGGAAACCATAACGCTGTGTCTACACTGCACCCCTTTTCCGGAAAAGGGATGCAGATGAGACAAGTCGAATTACAAATGAAGCGGGATTTAAATTTTCCCGCTTCATTTGTATAAACATGGCTGCGCTTTTTCCGGCTCGGAGCTTTGACGGAAAAAAGCGCCAGTCTAGACGCGGCTCTTTCGGAAAATAAAGCCTTTTCCGAAAGATCCCTTATTCCTGATTTTAAGAGGAATAAGGGATCTTTCGAAAAGGCTTTATTTTCCACAAGAGCTGCGTCTAGACTGGAGCTTTTTCCACAAAGCTCCGAGCCGGAAAAAGCGGCAGTTATTATACAAATGAAGCGGGAAATTTAAATCCCCGCTTCATTTGCAATTCCGACTTGTCTCATCTGCATCCCTTTTCCGGAAAAGGGGTGCAGTGTAGACACAGCCTAAGCGTTTAACAGTTTCCCTTTATTGCACAATATCACTATCGTAAGAAAAAATTATTTAACTAAGAATATCAACATTATTAATACTCTTTTGAATATTGAAACAACCAAGCACACTTCAGTTGCCCCTATACCCACTGTTGTGCTGCTCCTGCCTTTTGCCTTGAAGCTGTCCCTCTGGGAGCCTCCTGCTTGCTGTGCAGGGTGTGGGAGAGAGGAGAAGCAGGTGCTGATGGCAGGGTGTCCCTCCTTCCCCCACTTCTGTATCCCATCTCCACACAGAGAGAACAGGATGGGGAGAGAGCTTGGCAAAGCAAATCTCTGTCACTCTCACACACTGTGTCTCTCTAGTGATAGAGATGCAGCCGTGTTAGTCTGGTCTAGCTGAAACAAAAGACAGGACTATGCAGCACTTTAAAGACTAACAAGATGGTTTATTAGGTGATGAGCTTTCGTGGGCCAGACCCGAGGAAGTGGGTCTGGCCCACGAAAGCTCGTCACCTAATAAACCATCTTGTTAATCTTTAAAGTGCTGCATAGTCCTGTCTTGTGTGTCTCTCTGTCATTCTCACGCATGCACACTGTCCTTCATTCTCCTCTTCCGACCCAACACACACGTGGGGGGTTGTTGTTACTTCTTTTACTGCTTGCAAAGTGGGTTCGTTTTGGTTTTTAACTGGTCTGTGCATTTCAGAATTTTCATTTCTCTCTTACACTTACATTTATTTCTTTGAGTAGTGAGTTCTAAAACGCTTGACCTATGGTAATTGCTGCTCCTGGACATGGCTGGCATGTCCCTGCAGCCCCTGAGAAAGGCAGACCAGGAGGTCTCCACATGCCATCCTTGCCTGCAGACACCTCTCCTGCAGCTCCCATTGATCAGTAACAGCCGGTAAAACAGAAGGAACACAGTCTAAAACAGAGCTTGTTGTAGGTACAGGAAACAGGACCCCTCAGTCAGGTCCATCTTTGGGGGTGGGGAGCACAGACCCAAGTTCTGGGCCTCTCCCTGTTTCCCCAGCTAGCTCCAAACTGACACTGTCTCCAGCCCCTCCTCCGGCCTTTGTCTCTTTTCTGGACAAGGAGGATACCTGATCTCTTTGTTTTCCAACACCTTCAGTTGGCACCTTGCAGGAGAGGGGCCCAGGCCATCAGTTGCCAGGAGCCAGAGTGTCGGCCATTCTCTGTGCAGACAGCATCACACTGGCCCTCTAGGGCTCTACAACAACCACACACCCTTATCCCCCCATCTAGATACTTAAGAAATGCATAGGGGAAACTGAGGCACACACAGCATTCATAACCAGGTACCAAAAAATATCAAGTTCCTCTATGGCATTTCTAAACAGAGCTTGGTGACAGTGCTAAAAGCCAACCACTACAGTGGAAATAAAAAGAAACATTATTACACTACTGACAACCAAGCAGTTTGACACTGCGTTCATAACTAACACACCAAGATTTGTTCAAAGCCTACTCTAGACATCTATTTATAGCCAATCAGCCCCTCTCCAATTCCATCCCCCCCGGAGGAAAGTCAAGGGAAGTTTAACAGATGTAATCCTGGGCCCTAAACCGCACAAGTGAGAGGAAACTGGAATTCCCATCCAAAGATCACCATGTCCAGCAGCAACTGGGCATACAGATATGTGCTCAGACTCAAGTGGAAGCCACACATACAGGATTGCCCTTCTTCCTACATTATTAAACAAACGTGTTTAAATCGTGTTACTGCAGCATCAGTCCATACACATACACTGGGGTCAGTGCAAGATGTTTAGCCCCTTCCCCAGTCATCAACTGCCTTAAACAAGTATTCTGTTCAGATGTGACCCCGCACAAGAGCAATGTCATTGTTGATGTAGCTTCTTGTTCATGTTACTGTTTGATAGGTATTTTTATGAACTGAAGACTAGGTATTTTCTCTAGAGACACTAACCAAAAATAAAGGACGAAAAAGGAGACTCCCCAAAAAGAAGGTGTGTGTGTGCATATATGGAGCATAATGCCAGACAGCTGGCTTCTCTCTCACCAGCAGCACCAAGAGCATTAAGGCTTTGGTGACACTAGATAGTTCCTCCTGGCACACACACTGCAGCCCTACCTTCTGCCATGTATCTCCTTACTTCCCCCCCACGCCCAGATTTCCCTCAGCCTGTAGTAAATACAAAACCTAGTGGGGTGACAGCCCTGTAGCTATTACAACCCACCCTCTTGCACCAACACCCCCCGCATCTCAGTGTGGATTGCAATAGGGAGGGGAGATAATTCCTTGGGGAAGGAAGAACGCTGAGCAGGGGCAGCTCGGGAATAATCCCGCAGGGAAGGACGATAATCCCTGAGGAGCCGCGCGGGGATCAGATGGGGGCCAAAGGAGGCAGCAATGGGGGGCGGAGGGACTAACCTCTCTCGGGGAGAAAGTCTTCAGGAGATGAGAGGCGGCAGATAACCTGGAGCGGCTGGGAAATCGCTGGGGTCACGGCAGCAGCGAGTGGTCAGTCTGCTCCAGCACCACCATGCTCCCCCGCAGGTATGCAGGTATGTGGCTGGGGCAGACCTGCGTGCGAGCGGCTCACACACAGAGCAGCTCGACCTCCCCGCCCCCAGGAGGCAAAGGAGCCTCCTCGCAGGGCCCAGGTCAGCTGGCCCCACTCATCACAGCCTTCCGATTGGTGGGGGCTGGGACCCGCTCCAGGCAGGGCCGGGGGAGAGAGCCTGCTCCATATTGGTGGAGCAGGGCCCCCGGCTCTGAGTATTGCTGGAGCACAGGCACCATGAGCCCATATAACTCGCCGCCTATCCCTGTTACTGTTTCCCCTGGGTTCCTTCCTACTAAGCCTCTCACTTCTCTCTTTCCTGCTTCTGGGTTTATCACTTGAGCTTTCTCTATATACCCCATGGCTTCTTCACCTCTCCTAGCCTCTTGGCAGATTTCTTGCTCCAAGACATGCTTTGGAGTGCTCATACTCCCCAAGTATTTCCCCCTTACCCCTGACTACCTTCCTCGTCCCAGGGGTGACTTCAGACTTCTTCCCCTGCAGCCCTCTTCTGCTTTTAGCCTCCTGGCTTTTTAGAGTGCTGGCCCAATCCTTACCCGGATGGGTTTCATTCTCAATTAATCTTGGACCTCTCTCTTTCCTTCTGTTGATACCATGTGTAGCGTCCCCTCTCCACCTGGTTACCTTCTTTAATGCCAATCTGCTTACAGGTTTTGGTGGATAGGTCTGGGTTCTTCTGGATCCCGCCACACACTCAACTTTATTTTTTTCCGATGGATTTATTTGGCGGTGCCCCCACCCCCCTCACTCCTTCCTGGCAGGGTCACCAGGGCAGCTTGGGAGGAAAATTCTAACCCAGGGGAATCCCCACGTACTTGCCAGATAGTTGGAGACTCCCAGAAAATAACACAAACACATACACTATAATAAACACAATTATATTAAACAGGAGATAAATATAACATAACAGGGTAAAACACTATTTTTAGGGTCACCCCGGTGCCCAGCAACTGTAAGATTAGTGTCCCGTTGGTACGCGTACTTTGTTGGGGCCCTTGATGACTTATGACCACAAATTTCTTCTCTGCAGTGGTTTAGCAGTGGGGCTGACTGGGTCCAGTACAGCCCAAAGGACTCACAAGTGGGAGAAGGTGGTAAATCCCTCCATAGATTTAATATGCAGCAGGTTATAAAATCCCCAAACAAATTCCCTGACTTACTAACTAAAAGATGGTGCACTCACAGACTCCATGAATGAGCCTCAGGTTCAGAGATGACTCAGTCACTGCAGAGGGGGCTGGTCTCTTCTGGCAGGGATCCTCTTCAGGCAGGAATCAGGCTGCTATGGTCCCAGAATTTCTCCTCACCACAAAGGGGTGCAAGGCTCAAGGTGCAGGCCACACAACTGCACCAAAATTCAAACTATAATCTCCTACCCCAGCATTTGGACACACACACAGCAGGCAGCAGCCCCGAGCCAGCAGACAGAGCAGAGCTGACCATGTGGTGACTGGTCTCACCCAGGGAGCTGGAGAGACAACTCAGCCTGGCTGGGGAAGCCTCCCAGCAAACTCCACAAACCGGGAATCAACAGTGGAGAAATAAAACCCAGCTGAGGGATCCTGCCGTCAGGTCCCTAGAGGCTAGTTCTCAGGGGGAAACCCTGCATGCAGGCCTGGGGCTTACTAGCTCCCACACAGCCAGCCCTCCCCTTGCCCTGGCTGGCTCCAGACTCCTTCAACAATGGCTCCTCCTTCCCCCCCTGAACTCTCCGGGAGGGGCATCTCACTCCCTATGGGTTGCCGAGACGACTCTGTCCCTGGTAGGGAGGGGGAGACAAGGCAAACTCAGTGTGCCTCTCCGTGAGCTGCCAGCAGACAGAGCCCCGGGAATCTAAGTAATCTCCGTGGGGGTTACACATGTAATCTAATTGCTCTATCAGGCCTTCATTAATCCTTTATCATTGCTGGTTTTGGGCACACACCCCATCACACATGGGTAACTATGTAGGTTCTAGTGTATTGCTTGTGTATAAAGTGTAAAAACTGTTTTCATTATAAAAGTGGTTTGATTGATCCTGTTTCTGATAATAGAATCATAGAACACTAGAACTGGAAGGGACCTTGAGAGGTCATCGAGTCCAGTCCCCTGCTCTCAAGGAAGGACCCAGTACCATCTAGACCATCCCTGATAGATGTTTATCTAACCTGCTCTTAAATATCTCCAGAGATGGAGATTCCACAACCTCCCTAGGCAACTTATTCCAGTGGTACAATCATGGTACAATCATATACCATAATTATAGTTATGCCTTCCAACCTTTTTAAAGCCATGTGAAGGCATTTATTTTCTGTTAGCAGAGCTCGGATATCGGGAGGGTTCTAGATAGAGAGACACTATGAAGGGGTCCAAATCAATAATTACCTTGCATACTTCACCATTTCTACCTGTCCTAGACCAAACCACCTAAAATCTTCAGTGACTTCTAGATTTATATCAGTGTAACTCAGAGCACACATAAATGGTACTTTATAAACTTCACAATGACTTTGTTCTGAAAGATTAGGTAAAGTGATTTTACTTAGGAGTATTCTTGCTTTCAATAATATTTTGGTTTAATTATTCTTGGACTGAAGAATTTTTTTGTTAGTTTGGGATTTCATTTACCTTTAAAATGCAATAGTTGTGATAACCTTTATGCAGGAAGCAGAAAGAGCCAAAAATATATAGATTAATAAATGTCTGCATCCAGATCTGAATACTGTCCCTAGAACTTAAAATACTGACAAATAAATACTTCCCCCAAAGGCTGTTCCAGATCTCCCATGTGATCAAAGGGACTTCATTTCACATAAGGATTTGCTGGTCCACTAGGCTGCATTAAAATTATATTAACACTGCCAGATCTTACTGAGAAAATCCACACTAGTCATTTTGTTTACATGATAAAAGAAAAGTTCTGGAAAATGTTGTTACAACTGAAAAGCTACTAGCTCAATGAAACTTTGATGCCATAAATGCATATTTCATTATTTTTCAATCACTGTAAATACCTCTTTTCCCTATTTCAGTGGTAAGGGTGTTGAAAGATGAGTGGATGAAGATGGACAGCAAAACTCTACTTTCAAAGAGCTAATCTTGTCTGCCAAGCAGGTCATTTACAGCAACGCATGATGAGCCACTTTGGTGATGGCTCAGTGAGCTGGGAAGGGAGGAGAGCGGATATCTATGAGACTGTGCCAACAAGACTTTTGTTATCAAAGGACTGATTAACAGACATACAGCTGTGTGGTCCCCTGGCAGGGTGAGGTTTATCCAACATGTAGAGAGCAAGCACAAGGTTGATGTCAGGTCTTCTGGAAAGTGGCCACAAAGGGATGCGTGTGTATCCAGCAGATACAATAAAAAGGGTTCTTACACCAGCCCTCCTTATTCTGGTACAGAGGGACACAAGGATCTCCTTGGATCTCTCCTAGGATAAGAAGTATTCCCTTCCTGGAGTGCGATGGGATTTAATGAGCGCATCACTTATTTTTTTGTTCACTTTCCCTGAGGACTCTTTGCCTTGATGCAAACTGTGCCTGTTTTAGGGATGTTAACATGTAGTTGATTACACAATTAGCCAATACTTGTGGCAACAAGAGGCAACAAGAGGCAACAAGACTTATCAGTTAATCTTGTTGACTACACGCACACACACACATACCCCTTGCTGCCTCTGTATCAAAGGCAGCAAGGCAGGGGGAGCAGGAGCCGGGACCCTTGAGGAACTGGCTTTAAGAAGGCTCCCTATAAGCACTGGATCCATCTGCCCTCTCGACCCCTGCACTGCTGCCTCTGATAGAGAGGCAATAGTGTGGAGACTGACGGGGCAGGCTGAAGGTGGTATGTGCGGGGAGCTGGCTGTCAAGCCAGCTCTCCACACATGCTGGCTCCACAGACCCACCTGCTCACCCCCCTTGCTGCCTCCTACAGAGGCAGCGGGGGAGGGGCAGGCAGGAGCTGTGGGAAGCCCCCATAAAGCAGGATCCTCCCAGCACCAGCTCTGTGGTGCCACTTGTCCTCGCCCCATGCTGCTGCCTCCAGGTGAGCCTGGGCCCAGTGTGGACAGAGGCTGGTCTGCATATGCAGCCCCTGTCTGTGAAGGGTCTAAACTCCCCACGGACAGGACCTGCTGCCACGGACCAGCCTCTGTCCATGGGGAGCTTGGATACCCATGGACAAGGGCTGCTGCCACCCTGTGCTGCTACCTCTGTATAAGAGGCAGCAGCACAGGGTGGCAGGCAGCCGGTCTGCGCAGGGAGCAGGTTTTTAAACTGATTCCCCTCGCAGACTGGCCCCTACCTGACACCCTTCTGTCTCTAATACAGGGAGCAGCACGGGTAACAGGGGGCTCCTTGGGAGTGGGGCTGGATTGCACTAGCTACTGTCCCCACTCCCGGGGACTAGCGAATAGTCATGTAGCCACTAAGAATTCATGCGGTTACACAACTATTCAATTACATGATATCTAACATCCCTAGTCTGTCTGTGTCATCCAGAACTGTGTCTATGTTTCCAGCCCATGGAGGTTTTGGTCTCCCTTTTATAAAGAGGGGACCCAGGAACTACAGTTATGCACAAATCCAAAGTCAAGCTGTCCTCAAAGTCCTTCCATGGAAGAACATAGTTTGCAGTGGTTGTGGGTATAAAGCTATACCCCTGGATGGGTTGTTGGCAGCAGGGAGTGAACCTAGGACCTCCGGATCTAAACACATGGGCCACTACTGCTTGAGCAAAAAAAGTCATTCTGTTAGCCAAGGCTATCTATAACAGATTCATTGACTTCTTCCTGTGGACCAACCACCA
Organism: Rafetus swinhoei; assembly: GCA_019425775.1. Classification (NCBI taxonomy): domain Eukaryota; kingdom Metazoa; phylum Chordata; order Testudines; family Trionychidae; genus Rafetus; species Rafetus swinhoei. The sequence goes on from CM033449.1 coordinate 124,171,808, forward strand.
CTAGCGAACAATCAAGAGCCTTACTGAGTGGGCTACATATGAAAGAGGAAGTAACCTCCAGAGGGAGGAGAAGAATTTGGGAGACTAATCCATATTTCTGCCTTGGTACAAGATATGTGTCTGTAACTTCAAATGCAGGGCAGCCACAGTTTGAACTAAGAAGCTATGGGAAGATGAATTCCCTGACAAGATAAACTTAAAAAACAACGAATAGTCTGGTAGCACTTTAAAGACCAACAAAACATGACCAAAACTTCTTCAGATGACCACAGCCCATGAAAACTCATGATACCATCTACATGTTTTGTTAGACTTTAAAGTGCTACCAGACTATTTGTTGTTTTTTAAAGTTTATCCTGCACAGACTAACTCGGCTACCTCATGAAGTTCCTGATAAAAGTCTGCCATAGAAAAAATATTAGATAATGATTCATTTCTTAAATATCTGTAGAAACTCTAAACAATGAGTGGGATATTAACACAGAGACTCGGCAGTGCAAAACTCAAGATATAGGGCAGTTTTAAAAAATAATAGTGGCAATCTCAAGACAATCTGCCATTTTATAGACAGCCAGAGCATAAATATGCAGAGTAGGCATACGGCAAGCTCTCAAACCAGGGAGAGACCATGACACTGCACTGTGAAACATCCAGAAACACTAAACCCTTCTCAAGAGGGAATTGCAGTCTGTAAGCCACATGATTACTAGATTCCACTTCAAGGGGGGCAAGCCCATTGCACAAGCAGGTTCTGATGGAAAGGCCTTGTTCAAATTCAACCTGGTGCTCAGATAATATATTTGATTCATCACGGCCAAGCAACTCCCATCAACAAATGAGCATATGAAAAAGAAGTGATTCTCTTTATATAAAGTATCAGAGGGGTAGCCGTGTTAGTCTGAATCTGCAAAAGCAAGGTGGAATCCTGTGGTACCTTATAGACTAACAGATTTGCCCACAAAAGCTTATGCTCCAATAAATCTGTTAGTCTAAGGTGCCACAGGACTTCTTTATATAAATCAACTCTACTCAGTGAAAGTTTTCCCAGGGTTGAGGCAGAAGAAGGACTGAAATAATCTGTTATTGACACTGTTCAAGCATATCTTGCTGATAAAGATCCAAACAGAGTTCCCAAGCTAACTGCACAATGCAGTGAATCATCTGTGTAACTTTCAGAAATGTCATACACAAATTTAATCATTTTCTGTCAAACTAAAAGGAAAGAAAATACTTGCCTGCTTTTTGAGGCCTAGTAAGTATGTGGACTGCTCATTCTTCAGATGTAAGGTGTGACAAAAATGCCAAGTATCAACATATTAGAATTTGAATTACTTCATTGCCTCACACTGGTCTATTACCAGGCTTTTATTGGCAGCTGTGAAGCCCAGGCACATTGTTCTTTAACACCATGTAGCAAGGGTCTGCTCACTACCACAGGGTCTCCTGCTGGTCACACTGGGAATTAGCTCAGTTCGTTGGAGCACGACATCGTCTTCCAGTGTCTCTCCATCATCACGCTGCTCTCTGCTCCATTATCCTCACCCTTTGGCTTTGGACACACATCACTCCCTGGACCGTGGCGCCCTCTTCAGGACACTGCTTTCCAGCAGTGCCCACCATTTCATTCTCGCTCCCTTCTGGGGGTGTCAGCAGTCCTCACTTGATACACCTGCCACACTGGCCAACTGCAGCCCCAGAGTCTAACCCCATGCCTCAGGGGCAAGCTGAAGTCTGTAGAGGGCATGCTCCATGGTGAGAAGTAGGGATGTTAAATTTCCATCAACTATTTGATTGGTCTATAAGGGCACCTCCACCTTTGAACCGTGTAGCAAGAGCCCTGCTGGGCTCTTGTACATTTCAAAAGCAGAACTGCAGTAGAAACAGCGTGAGTGGAGACTGCTCGCACCGTTTCCGGCTGTGCCTCTATCTTCCTTGCCCCCTGTGAAGATGGTGCTGGGGGGGAACAGGCTGTTAAGCTGGCTCCCCCAGCACTGGCTTCTGCCCACCCCCTTGTTGCCTCTCTCTGATAGAGGCAGCCGGGGGGGAAGCGACTAGTCGCATCACTAGTAGACTATCTGTATTCTTATCGAATAGTCAACTAGTCGCTTACATCCCTAGTGGCAAGGGATGGTGCCAGAAGGAAGGGGGTGCCATGCTCTCCCACTATTCTGGGTCCCGGCCCTGAGACCCTATGGTGCCATCCTCGTCCTACCCACCTTCACTCCAATTAACTGCCCTCAACGTCCCCTAGGCCACTTCACTGTGACCCTAGCACCTTCTCAGCCCTTGTATCAAGACCACAGCTCGGCAGGAATCAGACAGGAGTGTCTCTCCAGATCCCCTGAGCCTGCCCAGCACTGCTCTGAGCAAGGTGCTTCTCCCTGGGAACCCATTCTGCACCCTGGCTTGTCAGGGCCCAAATGCCTTCTACTTTCCTGAGTAGCTCCTTAAATTAGGGCTGCCCCAGCAAGCTGCCCTTTGATTGGCTCCCTAGAAGCCATTCCTGGATTGGAGGGGTTTGTGCAGGCTCCCTCTGGCCTGGTTTTAACCCCTCCTTGGCCACAGTGGGGCAGTTGCCCCACTACACATCATCCACGGAGAAGTCTGTATGTTTTTTAAATAGTTTGCCCAGGGAAAGCAGCTAAAGAATGCCCATTTGGTTTAAATGGACAGTTCCAAAATAACAGTTAAGAGGCAGAAATTTTTAAGAAAAAATGTTCTCCATACAGACGTCAAAGAACAGAAATGTTCAACTTGATCTGAATACATTTGATGTTATTAAAAATGGGCTCTGAATACATTTGATGTTATTAAAAATGGGCTACTTTTCAAAAGAAAAGTACCTTGAAAGTCTGTTTACACCTATTACTTCAATGCAAGCACTTGCTTTATTAACTATTGCATTCAGTTAGAATGAAACTTCATTCTCATGACAAGAAGTACACAGCTAGCTTGTCTCTATAAAAAGCAGTTGGATTTAAGCCACTCCTGTAGTTATTATATGAAGGCTCAGAGAAAAGGGGAGGAGGGGAGAAATAAACTTTTGGTAGAGCTATTCCCTTCCTCTTTTTACAGCATAGTCAATATTCTTCTCCCCTTGATATCTACAGGGGAGTGGGGGCAGAAGGAATTATATCCCAAATAAAGTATTCAATCAGAAACGTAACTGTTACTAAACTGGGAGAATTCTGTAAATCCATTATATGTTTTTCATAAGGTTTCCTGTAATACTAACTTATTTTAGATTATGATCCCAATATTTTAATGTTGTATTTTAAATGTTGCCAAATATTACGATATTAGCCAAAAACAAAGGTTGCACTGAAGTCTGTTATAAACCAAGACACATTTTATATTAGAGTCAAAGACAAGACAGTTTTAATGACCATAAACTGCTTTTTTCTTAATGAATTGATTAGCTAACTAGAAATTTAGCGTCTTCGCAATGGGATTGCATATTTTCTGCCATCCATATTCAGTGTGTTCAGCTAACAACAAAAATACTTTCTTAGCTGGCAGTGCTGCATGTGCCACATAGGATATGAAATATCAAGATGCTATTTCTGCCTCACACTGTGCTTCCTTTCAAGTAAGAAAGGCCCTGATTTAACAAAACACTTAAGTACAATGCACATAAAACCTCATGATAGAACTGAAACACAACTGTGTAACTGCGTGTGTACATCACTAAGACTTGGTACCCAGGACAAAGCCAAATCACTGTAAGAGATTTCAGTCCTCTGTACTAGAGCGATCACAGCAGGACAGCACGTAAGCAGCCTTAATAATACATACACATGCACACAGTCTATATATCACATTCAATTCTAGAGCTAGTCAAAACTTTTCAAGTTTAAAAACAGATGACATTTGAAAAAAAGGGGGAGAATATAGATTTTTTTTTAATCTAACCACAATTTTTGACCAACTATAGAACTGGTCAATATCCCTCCTCCCCCTTTTCTGACCAGTTCTAATACTACTGGGCTACGTCTACACTGGCATGATTTTCCGGAAATGCTTAAAACGGAACAGTTTTCCATTATAAGTATTTCCGGAAAAAGAGCGTCTACATTGGCAGGATGCTTTTCCGGAAAAGCCCTTTTTCCGGAAAAGCGTCCGTGGCCAATGTAGACGCTTTCGGAAAAAAGCCCCAATCGCCATTTTCGCGATTGGGGCTTTTTTGCGGAAAAGACTACTGGGCTGTCTACACTGGCCCTTTTCCGGAACAGTTTTCCAGAAAAAGGACTTTTGCCCGAGCGGGAGCAGCATAGTTTTTCCGGAAAAGCAGCTGATTTCTTACTGTAGATCGTCAGTGCTTTTCCGGAAATTCAAGGGGCCAGTGTAGACAGCTCGCAGCTTATTCCGGAAAAGCGTCTGATTTTCCGGAATAAGTGGCCCAGTGTAGACACAGCCCTGTAGTTAAAAGTGTCCTTGGTTTACCAAGCCCACATTCTTTTTTATATTATAGCAGCTAAAAATGTGCTAGATGCTTCACAGAGTATACTTAAAAATCAGGCCCTGGCCTCTAGAGTTGTAATGTTAATGATGGACCGGGTAAACATATGAGGTTATAAACACAGAGGAAGGAGTGGGTTGAGGACTGACATGGTTTACAGCTCTGGCTGTATGAAAACATGGTTTCTCACTATAGGCACACATACATTCAGGGCCATCCCTAGGGAGTACGGGGCCCGTGGCAAGTCACCTTTGTGCCCACCGCAACATTTTTATAAAAATAAAATCTAGTCACAGTGAACTTCAAGAGCAGCTGCTGGCTGCAGTTTAAATACTGATAACTCCCAGCTGTATAGTTATAATGGTGTTATAGTGTAGCTCTTTTTATAATTATAATGAAGTTCATTCAATTAAAAAATCTTCACTGATCATGATCAGTGTCACACTGGTGACATTCTGAAATCCATCTTCCTGGACTTCCTGGCAGCAAACTCTGCTATCAGATCATGGCAATACAGGTTTGATGCTACTTCCTTCTCAGTGGACAGACTAGCAAGTCCACCCACCCTCTCTTGAGATATAGGTGGCTTCAGATAATTCTTAATTTTTGATTTGGAAAAACTTTGCTCCCCTGAAGCCACAGTGCCTGGGACTGTCAGCAAAATCCTGTCTGCTATTGCTATGTTTGGGAAGGCACCGTCACGTGATTCAAGGGCTGTTCACTGGGGGAGGATTTCTTGTAGCACCCAAAACTATGTTGTCTCATTTGTCTCTGTGCCTGCTAGTGCCAGCCATTGTAAGACAGCTGTGGGTGTTGGAGTGCACAGCTGGAGTGCACTGGAGCCTGGAGGAGTAGCAAAGTGCAGGCCTGAGGAGAGCAGGAGTCTGGGGGTGTCACTGGAAGAGCTGGGTGCTGCTATGTCTTTCTCCCCTCAACCCCCAGTCTTTCTTCCCTCCCCTCATGCTCATCCCCACTTACCTCCATCCCCAGTGTCCCCTCTCCTAATGCCACTTTCACTCTCTAATTTCTCCTCTCCTGTGACTTCTAACAGGGTATGTCTATACTAGCCCCCTAGATCGATCTAGGGAGGCTAATGAGGGCGACCGAAATTGCAAATGAAGCGCGGGATTTAAATATCCCGCACTTGATTTGCATGTTCCCGGACGGTCGCCATTTTTAGAAATTGACTAGCCCGAAGTAACTGCCCGCGTCTACACGCGGCAGTGAAACGGGATTCTGAAATAAAGCCCTCCTTAGCCTCCCTAGATCGATCTAGAGGGCTAGTGTAGACATACCCTATTATACTGAACTCTGCCCAGGAAGCATTCACAAGCCTAATGTGCCTCCCCCCCAAGACAGATCACATTCTCATCAAAATCAAATTGCCACCATCCTACAGGCACCTTTTGTCTAATGAGGTTGTAATTGACTTATCCTTAGTTACGTTAATTGGTGGTGGGGTAAGTTCACACCATCTATCTCAATGAAATCTGTCTGTGATTCATCCAGACATAGTATCTTGCTCTGTTTAACAAAACTGAGGAAAACAGATTTGGGGAGCAGCCTGTAATTCGGGATCCCTTGGTCAAATGACTTGGAATCTGGATCACTAGTGCTACTCTCCATCCCCAGAAGGCAGATTTCCAAAAAGTCAGAGGAACCATTCAGATTTTCGAGCACATAGAAAAGGTGAGTTTTAATGCTCGTAAAATGATGGAAACCTTCTGCTGTTTTTCTGTAATCTTCCATCCCTAGTGGGTGGTGGTGAAGTTGTGGATCACTGAGGGTACTGCAAGGAGGGGTTCCCCAAGGCTGGAGCCTGCTGATGGAAACCTGAAAAGGCAAGGGGGTGATAAGAGCTGCACCCGTGGCCTGGAGCCTGGTGGCAAGCCCTCTTGCTCCCCAGTACAGGGAGAAGGGAGAAAGGGAAGGTGTGGGGCACTGGTGGACACCAGTTTTGGGCTATGGGTGAGGGGCCCTGATGTAGACTGGCTGCTGGCACACACCTTTGCAAGGAGGGGGCCTGGACTGGTGAAGGGTTCTACTGCCAGAAAAGGGAAGGTTCTGCCCTCCAAGACAGAAGCCTGGAAGGACAGGGGCAGACCTGGTCAAGTTGTTCTGTGTAGACTACATGCTGGAGTGGCATTACTGAGATGTAGCAGCACTAGGACCCTGCAGCAGCCAGCGGGCAACCTGAGCAGTTGGAAGAAAGAGGAACTACAAGAAGAACTGAGATTGAGCAGTTTAAGCCCAGGGGGCAACGAATGAACGAACGAACGAATGAAAGACAGAAAGAAAGACAGAAAGAAATGTGTGTGTGTGGGGTGGGGGACTGACCCCTGCTGCAGGTACTAGCCTCTCTTTGTCCCCCAGATGTCCCTGAGGAGTAGGGTTGCCAGGTGTCCGGTATTCTACCGGACAGTCCGGTATTTGCGCTCTCTGTCCGGTAAAAAAAATCAGAAAATACCGGACACGTGCAATGTCCGGTATTTTCTGATTTTTCCGGCTGTGCACCGGACGGAAGCCTGGCTTGGGCAGGGGGAGCGGCTGGAAGGCGGGGCCACGATCGGCACTAGAAGCCTGTGATTGCGCAGAAGCCTGGCAGGGGCGGAGGGAGTGGCTGGGACTCCCCCCGCGAGGCTTCTGCGCCATCACAGGCTCCCAGTGCTGATCATGGCCCCGCCTCCCAGCCTGGGAGTCCCAGCTGAGAGGTGGGGCCGCGATCACCATTCTGGATGTGTCAGAAGCCCAGAAGCCTAGCCGGGGCAGGGCGAGTGGCTGGGAGGAGGGGCGCGATCAGCGCTGGGAGTTCTCTACAATCATTTCAGCTGCAGGATAAAAAGGAGTTCTTCTAAATTCTTCTATAGCCTTAGCTTTAGAGGAATAGAAAACAATGAAAATAGCATGCACATTTGCACAATTACTTCTAAGCCTCTTTACATAGAGATGGTGTAGGATGAAGACTGTTTATAATAAAGTTAAGTATTAAACATAGCACGTGTGTTCGTGGCAGTGGTTTTTTCTTTTTTTTTTGCTCAACAAATTTTTAGCCCGCATGTTCGGTATTTTGGGGGAGACCCTCTGGCAACCCTACTGAGGAGTGGGGCCCCCAAAGCATGGAGCCTGAAGCAGTTGCCCCACCTCGGCCTAAGGCTGGGATGGTGCTGCATACTTTTTTGAGCTTTCATGGGTGATATGGATATTTATACATACAACCACTTTTTTTAAAAACAGGCAATAACATCTAACAGGCACATAGAAACATGAACAAATCCAAGTTCTCTCCCATAAGAGCCATTCACATGCTTCCCCCACACCGAATTCCTGTCCAATCATCTGTTATATACAGAATGCTAGATTCTGCTGTTGTGGGTAGAGGCCCTCTGGAGCCGGAGTTCAGGGGCCATCTTGCAGCCAGAGTGTGTAGAAAGATTTATTATCTTCCCCCTGTCCAGGCACGTGTGTCCTTTCAGACTGCTAGCAATCAAAGAAGTAGTTGGGTAAAGGCCAAGCCAAATAATGGCTGATCCCTATATGGGGTCACCTGTGCCCATTCATTTCCTTGTATATCTATAGGAGAGCCATCCACAAACTGTCCCTGCACCTTAAATACTCCAACTTCCATGTGTATTGCCCTTTCTAATATGTGGTGTGGGGTTGGATAGGGCTCTATACATTCTCTTCCTCCAACAAAAAGGGTAATTCATAAAGTATGAGCTCCAAAGAGTGGATTGTTTTTCTGAGAAAGACAGAATGCACAGTGACAAAGTTTCCCAACACAAGTTTGGGATGGGCACATTGCTCGTGAGTGGAAAAGCCACAAGTAACACAGGCCATTTCAAAGAAGTGCTGATAAAAACTGGAGGTCTCTCCCCACAGACATATACCCTATAGGCTCTGCTTGTGTTATAGAAAAATTAGATTACACACGTCTTAGGAAGTTGACTATTCTTTGTATCTATCTGCATATAAAGGCAGTGGCCTTGTTTACCAGGAATCTAAATGTACAGACACCAGAAACCCTTCAAAAATTATCCACAGATGTCAGAACTTTGCAGTGCTTGAAACCATTGCTGCTGTGCCTCCCTCCCCCACCTGCTGTTGGGACACTTATGTCCAAAGGTTCACGTTTTCCATTTCTAGCCCTGAAAGCTCCTCAAATATCAGACTTTGAACTCATCACTTCAGAACCGAATATGCCTGTCTGAGGAAGGTGTAATTTTGGCTGGGAGGAGGGATACCCCTCCAGCCTGCCAGGGCCTGTTCTCTTCCTGCCTTCAGTGCTGAGGCCAATGGCTGGTAAGGATGAAAAGAGTTTGGGGGTAGGGAGCTACTTACTGGTGTGCTGGCAGGCAAGATGGCAGAGCCCCAGCCCTGCTGGCCGCTCCCTTGGTGGTACAGCTGCCCCTAGTGGGCGCTCTGCAGGATAGCTCTCCCCTGCAGGCTGCACGCTGCCCCCAGGGGCCACTCTCATATTGCGTCCCTCAGAACAGCCACCCTCCCTTTGCATGTTATGGAAACTGTCCTTTTCCTGGGGCTTCTGGTTCTCCTGGCACAACCAAGCCCTGATCTTGCTTTAAGGTAGGAACAGACAAAGCTGCATACCAAATTTGGTAGCCCTACTTCTTGCTATTTAGGAGGAGTTCTTGAACAAACGGACTCGCAGACAGATGCGCGCATGTGCACGCGCACACACACATCTATAGATATTTAACACTGTTATAAATGCTGGAGGTAAAGTGGGATTTTGGGGGGAAGGTGACAGCTCACCACCTTCACATAATAGCCTTGTGCCCTTGAGGGGTCCCAAATCACTCCCAATCTGAGAATGCGTGTTGCATACACATCTATGCTCCCTCTAATATGTGAATCTCATTTTCTTTGTTTCACACTGACATCAGGCTTGAAATTCTGAGTTCAGATTTTAAGGTCATTCTTGACTGTCTCCTAGATGCTTTCTCTCCTGGTATGAATGATCACTGAGTATTCTAGGATTTTCAGGAGCTCATACTGTTACCTCTTCAGAAACTCAGGAAGGAGTTAAGCAAAGAGGCTTGTCTTTCATCTATTTCTTGACTGGCCATCTTAAATTATTTGTACTGCAGTAGCACATAAAAGCCTTGTCCAAGACTGGGATTCCATTGTGTTCTGCAGTGTATACACACAACCTAAAGATAGTCCCTGCTCCAAAGATCTAATATTGACAATTTAAACCAGGCTTAAAACCTGAATTAATAGGCTCCTGTGAATTCACCTAGATGGCTCAAAGCCAGTGTATATACAGCTTTGTGCTACCCCCTGCCAACCTGCTTGTCCCCATCAAGGTGACCAGGTGTATGGTTTTCAACTGGAACACCATGTTTAAAAGGGACCCTGGCGATTCTGCTCAGTGGTGCTGCAGAGTCAAGGCAGGCTAGTCCCTACCTGTCCTGGGGCAACATGCTGCACCCCAGAAGCAGGCAGCAGATGTGGTTGCTAGGCAGTGGGGCACAGGGCTCCACATTCTGCCCCCACCCTGAGCACCTGCAACCCAAACCCTTCATCTCTGCCCCCCTCCCAAAGCCCATCCCCCAGCGCAGAGCCTGTAACCCTTTCTGCACCTCAGCCCCCAGTCCAGAACCCTCACCCCCCTGGCATCATAATAAACCTAAATGGCCAGTTCTGATATGTCTTATTTTATATATGTACAGTGCATTTTATATTGTGTTTATAAAATGTATTTAGGGATTTTTCATGAGGCATTGCAAAGCATTGTTTCAAAGAGTCTCTAAAACTGGACTTACCCATTACCATTATCTTACCTATTACAAAGATAGCTTCCCCAATTATCACCTCTAATATCATTATCTCATAGACATTATCCTCCCCCCCTCATCCTCCCTCTGTTCTAAAATCTGATTTGTCCATTTTATGTGTGTTCACTTTTTTTGATTGCATCCCTTTGGCATATATGGTCATGCCAATTTTCTTCCACAATTTGATTTGAGGAAGTAGGTCTGGCCCACGAAAGCTCATCACCTAATAAACCATCTTGTTAGTCTTTAAAGTGCTGCATAGTCCTGTCTTTTGTTTCAGTAAAACTGGACTGTTTTTCATATAATAAACCATAATGGCCTCAAAGGAACCATTGCGGTTTGTTATATAAATGCAGCTGGGAGGCACTATGGTACCCATCCTACATTTCTTATTAGTCTTTTGTTGAAAAAGACTAAGAAGAAAATGGGTAAGCAAGTGAGACTGCTGATTCCGAAGGAGAGACAATCTCCTGGGAGTGCATTATCAGTTCCTCAAGGTAGTATCCGTAAGGATGATGACCCCCATCAAAATGAATGTTTCCTGTTTTGTTTTTTAAACTGGATTCTGTATAATTTTGATCAGTGTAATAAAGAAGTATTTTCTTTCAAGATTCCTATAAGATTATGAGAAGGAAGCAGTTGCAGAATGTGGAAAGTCTAGTGGAATGTGTGAAACATTGTGCTTTGCACATAATGAGTAAAAACAGTGGGGAAAACACATTGACAACAGCTATCATGTGCAAGCAAAATAGATTTTGGTTGTGCTTTCTGCTTTCCTGTGCCAAAGGGTAGAGGGAGGACACCCAATGAAACAGAATTGGATACACACATGAAGAAGAACTTTGCAACTAGTATGGGAAAGCTGATCTACGGGAATTCCAAACTGGAAATAGAACATTGTTAATTTATAGTTGAAAATCCATCCATCCTATTTATCATTTTCTTCTTTCATTTCTTATGCTTAAACTTAACACATAAAATCCATGTTGCTCCCTACCGCTGTTTTAACAAAGTGTGACAAGAATACATGCTTCTACTGCCTTCAATATGACTGATGTGTAGGGAAATATGTTTATATCTATATAAAATGCAATTATAATGACTGCAAAACATTATGTGGCTAGAAATATGATTCACACACATATTATTTATATATCTATTTATGCTATACTCACTCTCCAGCAATGAAAGAAATGTGACCACATGATACAATGGCAACATTATTTTCAGATCTTCAGATGATGGAAAGAAGGAAAAGAAAACATGCTGGTGTCTGGGTGTCTCAGTTGCTGGAAGTCTCAGGTGTATAACAAAGATTCCCGTTTCCCTGGTATAAAACCATTTCATTAGCAAGAATCGAAGTAAACACTAAGCTTGTAACGTCCATTCCATGCACTAATACCTGTTCATTCACTACTCAAAAATGGGTTGTGAGTTGCTTATACCATGACATCTGACAATATATGATTGCATTTGTTTAAATACAATACAACTTGTATGTGTTTATATACAATAAAAATCAAACCCAAATATTTACATATACACATTATATATAAAATCAACAATGGCATACATTTAACTGTCTCCTGTGCGGTTTGTCTTGTTAGGCTATGCCTGTGCTATGAAGGTTATTTCCCTGCAAATGGCTCATCAAGCTAGAGTGAGTATAAATAGTATAGCTGCAGTAACTTGAAGCTAGGGAGTATATACTAGCTTGGCTCAGCTGTACTTCTTCTGCTGCTACCTATGTCTTTATGGCTACACAGCTATTTGTATTTAGTTTGAGAATTAGCATGTGTTTGTATATGAGCAAGGGGATCACACCCCTAATTCATACTGTAGATCAGGGTTGGGCAATAATTGTTGATGGGGGGGCCACTCCAAGAATTTGGAAAGTGGTCAAGGGCCACACTCTTCCATGATATTAGTGGAGGAGGTGTGCAGTCTGGAATGGAAGTTGGGTGCAGAAGGGAGCTTGGGGTAAGGGAGGGAGTTTGGGTGAAGGAGGCGGTTGTGATCTGGGGCACCGGACTAGCGTGCAGGGGGTTGGATTGTGACCTAGGGCAGGGAACTGGGGTACAGCAGGGGGTGCAGGGGATTGAGGTGCAGGGATTTGGGTTGTGAGCTAGGGCAGGAGGGGACTGTGATGTGGGGCAGGAGAATGGGGTGCAAGATCTGGGAGGGGATATGGGTGCAGGAGGGTGGCAGAAGATTTGGGTATATGGGGTATGTAGAGTAGGGGGCAGTAGTGGGTGGCAGAGGGTTGGGGGAGGGAGGGGCTGGGGTGCCAGAGGCAAGCTCTGGCCAGGAGACTTACCAGCCAGCAGCCCTGCACTTGCCTGTAGCAGCCTCCCTGCCTGCCCCATCCCTGCACAGGCTACAGCCATATGCTCTGTGAATAAGTATGAGCCCCAGAGTGGAGGGGGCAAGGTGCATCATAGCTGCCTGTTATTGATACAGGCAGCTCCCATTGGCCAGTTACAGCCAATGGGATTGTGCTGAGGGCTGGAGCAGCTCTTAAAGCCTTCCCCCTCCCTTCCAGGCTCACAGATTTTAAAGTGAAACTGCCCAGCAGCCGAGTAGCATGGGGGTGGGGCAAGGCAAGTGAGCAGCCTGCCTGGGTCTCCCTGCAGTGTCTGCTGGCCTGATCCGGTGGCTTGGAGGGCTGGATCCAGCCTGCATGCCGTAGTCTGACCAGGTCTGCTGTAGAAGCAATCTAAGGTATATCTACACTGCAATGGAAACAAAAACCGAGACTCAGACTCAAGCCCCAAACCCCTCCCATCTATATGACATCCTGTCTAACTCAGATCCAAGCCTGAACTCTAGGATCTTGCCTGGGTGAAGAGTCTGAGCCCAAGTCCCACTGTGGTTCAGGTTCAGTTCCCTCTTTTTGATGTGTGGGCACAGCTTTTTCTGGAGCCCTTATTCCTGAGTTCTGAGAGAGTGCCAACAAAAGGCCTGTCATGAAAGTCAACTAAAGATCTTTAGAGAATCCTGAAAACATTGTCAGGAACTCCAATTAAAAGATGGGAAACAAAGGGTAGGAATAAATGGTGAGAATGGAAAGAAGTAAATAGCTGAGTCCCCCAAGGGTCTGGACTCGGACTGGTGCTATTCAACATATTCATAAATGATCAGGAAAAAAGAGTAAACTGTGAGTTGGCAAAATTTGCAGATAATACAAAATTTATTCAGATAGTTAAGTTTAAAGCAGACTGCAAAGCGCTACAAAGGGATTTTATAAAACTGGGTGACTAGGCAACATAATGGCAGATGAAATTCAATCTTGATAATGCAAAGAAATGCACAATGCAAACTATAATCCCAAATATAAATACAAAAAAATGGGGTCGAAATTGCTGAACCCATCAATAAAGAGATCTCGGAGTCATTGTGGATAGTTGTCTGAAAATACCTGCTACAATGACAATCAAAAAAGCTAACAGAATACTAGGACTCATTAGGAAAGGTATAGATGTCATATTGCCTCTACATAAATCCATGGTATACCCACATATTGAGTACTGTGTGCAGATTTAAAATACATAAATAAAAGTATTTCTTCATAGTCAACCTGTGGAACTCTTTGCCAGGGGATATTGAGGCCAAGACTATAAAAGGATTCAGAAAAGAACAAGATAAGTTCATAGAGAATAGGTCTTTCAATGGCTGGTAGCTAGGGTGCACAGGAATCCAACACTATGTTCCGCTTGACCCTCTGTTTGCCAGAAGCTGAGAATGGGTGATGGGATGAATCACTCAACGATTGCCTGTTGTGTCCATTTCCTCTGAAGCACCTGGCATTGGCTGCTGTTGGCAGACAGGATACTGGGCTAGATGAATCTTTGGTATGACCCAGTATGGCCATTCTGATATTCTTACATAGAATCTAGATGTATCTGCCTCTGCTATAACCCACTAGACCCCACTCTCCCCCCAGAGCTGAGATAGAGCCCAGGAGTTCTGATGGGGTCTCCCTCTCACTCTGTGGCATTAGTAAAAAAGTACAAATATATATTAAAATGTCAACCCTAACAGTGTCCCTTAAATAACTTGCTACAAGATGTCAGAACATATTACTAGAGCTGAGTGGATCTAATATGTATTTGTCCTTCTTTTATATAGAAATTAGATACAAGGCTCCTGTCAGCTAACTGCTAAATTATGTGCCAATAAACTAGAGTTTTCAAGTGCCCAAGTAGCCCCTGGAAACATGAATAAAGTTGTCTCCGCAATCACAATCTGAAATGGCTCCCCTGCCTTTGCATCAGGCTCATGAAACACCCATTTCTAATTCTACAGAGCAAGACATTGGGACACATTTATGTATAAGAAATCTGTTAATGGTGCATGATTGAATCTTGTCTGTCCTGTGCTTAGGTCTGACACAGTCTGAGAGCAACACTGGCACTGGTTTTTAATGATAGTGGCAAATGGAGACACAAAGGTCTTTCTACTGGGACTTCATTTCATCATCACAAACCTCTTGTTCAACTAATTACTGGATTGGTGCCCATTTTACCTTGAGGGAAATACAGGTAGATTTGCAAAAGTGCCTAAATGACTTTCAGTGGGATTTATGCTCTTAAGACACTTTTGAAAATGCTACTCACAGTCTCCTATACCACCAGTTCTATAATAAACAGAATTTGACTAATGGGAGTCAGATCACTGTAATTCATTCACCCTCTCATTAGTTATCGAAGACAACAATTTTCTCTTAGATGTAGCTTGTAAATGATGTAAACAGCTCAGTGCTAACAATGTCTCTGCTCTCCATGCTGAATCAATACCACATCAGCAGTTAAAAGACCTGCATGATATCATTGCTGTGTCTGGTTAATGGTTTCAGCAAGGGTTATCTCAGAACAGAAATGGAAAGGCCAAAATCAGATTACCTTGGATCAATCACAATGTTATTGCCTGGGAAAGTGTTCCATTGATTGTGTAAGATTTCTTTTATGGACTCTCATATCTCTTAATGCTTTGAGTTCAAAAGGATAAAGCAACAATAGAAGCTTTCCACACTTAGTGCTTGAAACTAAAGATAAATAAGTACTGCTAAGGAAAGTGGCTTCTTGACAATGAACTTCAATTAAACAAGAAAGTAATATAAACTGGGCTAATGGTACACGTGTGTCTATTGAGACACGTGTGTCTATTGAGAAAGCAAAAATGTCTCTCACCTTTCTGTCCCTTTAAGCAGCTGTCACTGCATCTACTGAATATTTTCCAACACTAAGAAAATCCCCAACTTAGTCAGTCAGGTTTTTTTGTAAGTTTCCCACTACTTGAAGGGAAGCAAGCAGAATGTCAGCCAGAATCTGATCAAGTAATCGGAACAAACTGTTAATATATGACCTTCTTAAGATTCTTTTCTAAAAGCTGTTAAGCTTATTTATTCCTTGTGAGTCTTATGATAAATACCATTGTGAAAGTTGTCATTATTTCCCTCAATAAGTAACAATACCTACTAGTAGATATAGGCTAAGGTAAGAATTGATAACTAAAGTTAGCACCTGGAGTTCAAATTTCAAACATGCAGAGAATCCAGGAGATCCTCTTTAAGTTTTGTTTGACACCCATTTTTCAAACTTAGTCATTTTTGTAGAGACTGTGCAACAAGAGATTAAGTTTCCATGATTCTATGTTTAACTGCTCATTCATGATTCTTCTCTGATGTAAGCATGGTCACAACTGGGATTGATTCCTCTTTTTCTTAAGAAAGGAAAGGAAAGGAAAGGAAAGGAAAATCCCCTTTAAGGACTCATAGTCTGGTTCTCGTAACAGGAGGATCACAAGGACTCAGTGCTCTGATATACCTACTATTCAGACCTGCTGACAGGAAAGGTGGGGAGAGGGTGGGATGCAAAGGGCCCAGTGTTCCTGGCCACGGCTGCTGCTACTGGGCCTTTTAAATCACCTCTGGAGCCCCAGATGACACACTCTGGGAGGCACTGAGGGCCGGCAGGGGTGGTGTGTGGGGTCTGGGCAATGCCGAGGTCTGACTACCCAGAGCCTTACCCCTTCCACCTGAGACCCCACTGTTACCCCAAAAATTCCCACTGGAGACCACCCAGGGTTACACTAGTGGGTATGGTGGGTTATGGTAGGGAGAAGCAAAGAACTGGGGTGGTTCCTCCTACATGCTTAAGCTGCCCTCAGTCACTTCAGAACACTTTCACTCCTCTGATGAAACTGCCCCGGGGGCCCATGAATCCACACCCGTGGTGCCCAGAGAAGGAGGTGGGGGGAAACTGTGTCAGGAGGGGGGGGCTCTTCCCTTTTTCCTTTCCCAAATGACATCATACCCAACATCTGGAAGAAGGAGCAGGCATATCGGGGTTCACACAGAGCAGGCATGTGGTTCCCACACGCTCTCTACTCCATGGTGCCCCTATCCTCTGCCTCAGCCCACAATCTCCTCTAGCCCTAGCTCCCGCACAGCCACCGTCAAGCTCACGCTATTCCGCTCGCCAGCTGATTCGAACCAGGAAGTGTGCTCCGGGATACGTTAGTTCGAATCAAACCCAAAAAATGAGGAGTAACGTTAGTTCGAACCAAGGGGTTTGATTCGAACTAACGTGTCCCAGAGCGCACTTCCTGGTTCGAATCAGCTGGCGAGCGGAATAGCGCGCGGGCAAGATTATGCTAATGAAGCGCGGGATATTTAAATCCCCGCTTCATTAGCAATTTTGGTCGCCTACATTTGCATCCCTAGTTCAAACTAGGGAGCAAGTGTAGACGTACCCTCAGTGGCAGCTCTATCCTCTTCAGTTTAACCTGGTAGTGCATATAGTGCAGTGTCAATTCCTCAATCCATAAATCCATGCTAGTGTAACCCTGGGTGGTCTCCAATGGGAATTTTTTGGGTAAACACCCACCACTTCCAGGAGTACACAGGGCCTCCCACACACAAACACTTGCCCAGGGCCCGGCAAATCTGTCGACTCCCCTGCTACTATTGTCCATATTTTGAAAAAATTATGAACAATCACAAATTCCCATGAAGTCAACTGGAAACCATGGAAGTGGTGTTTGGTCAGCAGTTTTGAAAATCAGACTGTATCTTAGTTGCCTGCCATCTATCTGTGAACGTGGCTCTTCTTATGGTTTCCCAGTTATTCCATTAGTACTGAAGTGAATCTAATCACTTTGCCATGAATCACTGAGCTAATAGGTTTTATTGTCAAAGAAGTATTAGGAACAGCTGTTTATTTTAGTGCCATTTAAAGTAATTAAATGCTGCTACTAAATCATTTTGGGGAAAAATGTTGAGAGGTCTGAACTTTGGGAGTGGGTAGCATGGCATACACATTTTTGCTTGCTTTTATTCTGTTTCCTACCATTAAAGGAATGTTATAATTGAATCAGTGGATGAACCTACCAAAAGCCAGAGATTTTATTGTGCATGAAGCATTATATAAATGTATAACCTTATTAGATACAAGAGAAGAACACAATCATTTCATTTTTCAGTATTAACTCCTTGAAAGCTACAAGTAGAAGAAATTCAAGTGTCACAAGACTTACTACAGCTCCGACATTCCGCAAATATCAGCAGGGGTATGTTGGTGCCATTTTTCTAGACAATTATCTAGAAATTGCTTCACCAAAGCAAGTAAATATTTTTTCTAGGGCTAGACTGATATAGTTATGTGCACATATGTGAGGGCAAGACCTGGATTCTATGCTTTTGTTAGGTGACACTGTCATAACTGATAAATGGTTCATGCAGATTTAAATTACATTGATAACCTTTTGTCCAGCAATCACAGTTGTATTACGAAGCATCCTTTGTATAATCCAACCGATGACTAATATATGACCTCCTATGGTTCTGGATCCTGTCTGAGTCCTTAACAAAACCAAGGCTGTGTGCATACAACATTTTTTCTCTAAACTTCTGAGGTGAATTGTGTCTCGGTGAATGTCTTTAACTGGCCATTCTGCTCTATCTTTTTATTTAAACATGGATCCATGAGCTGACCATCTGATATAGGAGAGATGAGGAACCACAGAGAGAGTTGAGCTCTGTTGTAGCAAAGCAACAAAACACATGCTTAAAATGAAGCACCTGAGTAATTCCAGTGATTTCATGATTACTCAAGTGCTTAAATGTAGATGTGCTGAAGCTTTTTGCTAGAGTTCCCTCTAAGATTTTCCATCTATGAGTGGAGTGAGTTTTGTCTTATGCGCTAACAATGAGGTCATGTGCACTTGTTCAGATGTGTGCTGTTCCCCAGTGCTATGAACATTTGTGTTTTTACCACAGAGTAACTAACATGCAGTTGCTATCCTATTGTAAAAACATTGTGAAGACAGAACACTGTACTTTCACCAACAGGCAAAGTAGGTGAGAGAAGTGTTGTGTTCCCCTCTCAACAGCGCAAAGGAGTGATGGAATAATTCATTTCAAAATTTTCTTTGATTTTGGCAGCACAAAAAGAGGAAACATGATTAGACAGGCCCTGTCCCTCTGGGATTTCACGAGGACCTGTTGTACCAGGGGAACTGGGGGGAATGAATAGAGCAGAGGTACCTACCCACAGTGGAGGTCTCCTATGGAACCCTGATAGTGATTCTGGAACAAACAAAAGGCTAGGCATTTTTTGTTTTCTGGGTGGCAAACAGGTGTAGACTGGGAGTCCCCCGCCTGCAGAAGATTGATTTTATCACGTCTTCACTGATCAACTACTCGTGGACCATGAAGGTCCTTCTGAGGGCTTCTGCAAACGTGTTTTGTAGTCCTGGGAGATACCGGGCTTTGAGGTGAATTCTGTGTTTCACACAGTAGTGCCATAGCCTCTGAGCCTTGTTGCATAGGTGAAATGACCTCGCACCCCCTTGTTTGTTTATATAAAACATAGTGATTGTATTGTCCGTATACTCCGATATGCCCTGGCCCTGCATCCAGGCCCGAAACACCCGGTATGCCAATCTGACTGCTCTCAGTTCCTTCACACTGATGTGAAGACTCTTGTCCATGGATGACCAGAGTCCTTGCGTCCTGAGGTTGCCCAGGTGGGCTCCCCATCCCATGTCCAATGCATCTGTTACAGGAGTCAGAGTGGGGGTCAGAGGGGTGAACTGCACTCCCTCCGACAGATTGCAAGGGTCCATCCACCACCTGAGGGACTCTATCACATTCTGGGGAATGGATACTACCATGTCCAGGTTGTGACGTGTGGGTACATACACCCAAGTGAGCCACCCCTGAAGGGATCTTAGGTGTAGATGTGCATATCTGATCACATAACAACATGACACCATGTGGCCTATAAGCCTGAAACAAGTCCTTGCGGTAGTAATTGGATACCACATGAGGGAGTCTACAAGGTCCCAAATGCTGTGGGCCCTTGACTCTGGTAACAGGGCCTTCCCTCGTATTGAGTCTAATGTTGCCCCTATGAATTCAAACCTCTGCACTGGGCTCTGGACAATAGTTTCCATCAGGTTTTCTAGTATTTCATTTTTAATTGTGATATCAGAACCTCAGATATCAGAACACAGTGCAAGCAGTCCCTACAAAGTCATAATTAGTTTAATTAGGGTTACAAACTAGCACTGTCTTCCTTCAACTGTGCTTCATGCAACACTGGCTTGTTTGATAATCCTAGCAGAAAGATATTGTGTAGTGTTCAAATAACTTTAGAGCAGAATGAAGGGGGCATGGAAAGAGAAACAAACACTGAACACACACACACACACACACAAAGCAGCTTTCCAGGTGGGTCAGATTTTCAAGCATGTTCAGCACTCTGTAGCTTCCATTTCATCACCTAAACAAAGTGGTCAGATTTTCTAAAGTGCTTACCTCCCAGCAGTTCTTGTAATATGACCAGTTCATTCTAATGTGTACACAGGAACAGAGCTCTTTAAAAATATCAGCATTCAGTTGTGACTGCTGAGCACACCTGAGAACTTGGCCCTATATCTTAGTAAGACATTTATATTTTCATGATACAAATAATGATGGAAATGCATGGAATCATTACCACACTTATACATAAAACACCAATTCCAACCTTTCAGCAGCACCAAAAACTAAGTAGATCAGTGAACCAGAACAAGGGTTTTAGTGTTTAAGACTATAGACTTTTTTAATCAAGTGAGAGACTTTCAGGGGTTATCCTTTATCCTTTGAAAAGGTTGTAGACAACATCTGATCTGACCCCTGCAGGCATTCACAGCTTGGTTTAATAGCCTGCATCATGCCAAGACTCACTGAAGCAGACAGGCTACTGCCAGATCCAAAATTAAGATGTGTTGATGTTGATCAGAGGGTTACAAACCTAGATCTTTCTGCATTTGTCAAAGGCCTTTCTTTCATTCTGGAGCTGTTTAGCAGAATAGCTGTTGTAACATGGGACAGAGCTATGAACTGCCAATATCTCCAGGGTTGCCTACAGCTTATCAAATACTAGTAACTGCAGAAATTCATAGCGAGAACTACTGTACTATTACAGCATGGAATATCCTATGTACCAGACAGTAGCCTTCACTACACACACCTTGCTCCCTTGGTTTGGTGTGTGCATTGTTATGAATTAAATGGTTTAACAAAGTAGATGCTCAGATTCCATGTTACAGGGAACACAAGGAAATAGAACAACTAGATCTGCATTTGAGAGAGAGCCAATAAAGAAGGTAACTTGTTGGGTGGCAAGACAGCAGAGCAAAGATGCCCAGAGAAAGCAATGCTTTAGGTACACAGCTTTGGGTTAAGATGCAGAAATCAAGGGCCAGGTAGGGAAAAAAAAGAGAGAAAACATTTTCAGATGCATTTTAAAAACACCATAACTTTAAAACTCCCTTTCCAGTTTCTGTCATACTGCCAGAGTTGGGGGGAAGGCAACTGTTGCTAGGGATGAAATGCAGGACATTTTAGGAAGATCAGTTATTTTTTGCAGTGAAGCCAGGAGGGGGATGAGATATTTGAAAATTCAGCTTAAATTGTTGTTATTAAATTCATGCTACCACTGTTTTGCTATAGCATAAGGAGACTATGCCCAGGCACAGCTGCCCACAGGTGTATAATATATCAAGTTCAGTTGAGTTTAGTGGCTTTTAAGGCATACTAAAAGCTTGTTTGTAAGCATTCACGTTAACAGAAACTGACTATTTTTTCTAATTTACTGTTAGAGTCCTAAACTAATTTATACACCATGTACTGTTTTTGACTGTTCTGTGCATGAGCCAGTGGTAAATTCCCTAGAATAGTGGGTTTCAACACTTTTTTATTTTCAGATCCCTAAAGATTTGAATAGTGGTGCAGACCCCTTTGGAAATCTTGGACAAGGGGTCTGCACATCACAGGTTGCTCTAGAGCAAAGACTGACCTCTTTCCATGACTGAGACTCTTTCTGCTCATGAGAATTAATTCCCTCCTAATCCTAGGTCAGGGGGTTCCCAACCTTTTTCGGTCCCCGTACCCCCTTGGCTTTTAGTAAACCTTCCCATACCCCCTATTCAATATGAAAGGAAATAAATTCTAGACTCTAGAATCCACAACTTTTTTCACTAACACTACTACTTTTGGAATATTTCAATTAGGATAATCTAGTTATTTACCAAATATTCCTCATACCCCCCTGACAAGCTTCTCGTACCCCCTGGGGGTACGCGTACCCCAGGTTGGGAACCCCTGACCTAGGTCATAGGAGCAGCCCTGAATTTTATTGGGACTTTTCATGTTAAGACTCTACCCCCTCATACCTCCATTGCCTACTTGGAACATGATTTTTAAAAAGCATTCAACTTAAGTTGTTTTTCACAGTACATGATTACAGTATGTTCTGTTTTTCTGGGACTAATGTTACGGGCTGCAAAGTAGCCTTCATATATAACAGATTCAAAATATTGTCACTATATTAGGGTATGTCTACACTGCATTTCTCTTTCGAGAGATGAATGCAAATGCAGACGAACGAAATTGCAAATGAAGCGCAGATTTGAATTTCCTATGCTTCATTTGCATAGTCACGTCCGGGTGCTATTTCAAAATACCCTGTTTCGGAAAAAGAAACGCTGTCTAGACGTGGTTATTTCAAAAGAAAACCCTTCTTTCGAAATTACCCTTACTCCTTATAAAATGAGGTTTAAGGGTAATTTTGAAAGAAGAGTTTTCTTTCAAAATAACCGCATCTAGACAGAGTTTCTTTTTTCCAAATAGGGTATTTCAAAATAGCGCCCGGACGCGATTATGCAAATGAAGCACGGGAAATCCAAATCTGCGCTTCATTTGCAATTTCGTTCATCTGCATTTGCATTCCTCTCTCGGAAGAGGAACAGAGTGTAGACATACACTTACTAAGTTACTTGTTTTGATTAAAAGGCAGCGTGGAAAATATTACAACATTTTGGGGTTACCTGGAAAGTTTTTTTATACATCCTAAATTAGGGAGAAGTCAGCAGCACAAGAAAATGCAATTCTAAAACTACATTCATACACAACTTTTCACTTACCTAGATCGGTCACTTTTTATTTTAAAGTTGTTGGGGCTTTTTTATTTAAATTTAAATTGAAAAGACTACTTACTTTGCTTATAAGGTTTTAGGTTTGGGGGCCTTTTTTGTGATGATGGTGGTACGTAGGGGTTTATAAAGAGATTTATTTGGCTGTAAGAGAAAAATAGAGACACATGATAAGTACCAGAGAGGTAGCCGGGTTAGTCTGTATCTGGAAAAAAACAAAAGTTGCATTTGATGAAGTGGGTTTTACCCACGAAGGCTTATACCCAAATAAGGTGCCACAGGACTCCACGATGTGATAAGTGGACCCTCAGGTAGGCATCAACAGCTGCCTACACCATCAGGTTAATGTTTAGAAAAAGAGACACCTGCAACGCAACCATCAAAAAGCTCATCGTGGTTTTAATTTTTGTTCTCTTAAGGTTTCTCCTTAAAGGCCCTATCCAACATAAATGTTGGATTGGGTCCGTATAGAGGGCAGGACTGTCTCACTTCTGTACCCTAATTTTACTATACTTTTCAAAGTAAACTGAAGTTTTGAGGCCAGATGCTCAACTATGTCCAATCTACATTAGCTGAGGATGTGACCCAGAATGTGCATATCTGAAAACAGATTGGGTGTCTTGTATTGACAGAACCCTGCATGGACACAGAATTAGTATCTGCATCCCATCTGGTATTCGTAAAAATGATCTGCGGCTATCTGCAGATTTGTGGAGCTTTAGATATAAAATTTGGATCCACATCCATTGACAATCCACAGAACTGGTCTGGCAGTATCCACATCTCCATGGGTGGATATCCGCAGATATCCATGGATTTGCAGAGCACTCTTTACAGACTGTGATGGATAGTTTCCAAATGCCTTCCATCCGATCAATAAGACAGACAAAGAACTGTGGAACGGGGTCTGTGTGAATTCTTTTTGTACCTGTTCAGTTTGGAAAGATCATTTTAATTTTTCTGCCAACTCAAAAGAACCTCCTGTTATCTTCTCTTCATTTCACTACTGCAAACACAGACAGAAATTGGTAAGAAAATCAAGCTCAGTTCCTGGCATGATTATTGTACTGCAATATATTTAGAACAGACTAAATAGTGAAGGCTTCCCTATAATGGGGAGAGTGCAAGCATGCATTAAGGAATTGTCATACTCCAAAATCAGCCTGAATGTCAACGCAATCTAGACTCTCAAGCAAGAAAATAGCACAGTGTTACACATAGGGAAATCTAAAGAAAATTTTAGTACAAAGTTTTCCTTTGACACCATCAACCTTTTCAGGAGACAAGAGCACTCATCATTTTCCAGCTTTCCCTACCTACGAAAAAAGTTTATTAAATGCATGCACCATGTCTTGGATGAATTTATATGCCCTACAGGAAGATTAAAATATTTGCTATTACAGATATAGAACTTTTAAAATTGTTTTTAATATGGTATCAGATGAATCATTTATGTGCAACCTCTTGCTTAAAGAAATCAAACACCCCACAAATGAACCTTCAAGTTCTCATTGGCAGGATTGTCTCCTGCTCACACTGGATCTGTTTATACTAGCCACTTGTTCCAGTCTTCCTTTATTCTGATCAGTGCCTATAAAGAATGTCCCATGATATCATGTGAGCTGGGCAATGGGTCACTGGTCACAATCTACACTGCAGAATAATCAAGTGATCAGGACATAGAACACCTTTAAAATACTTCTCAGCATAGTCCATTGTTTCAGCAGAATTTACATTTTGATAATCAAAACTCAGTGAACCAAGTCGTTCTCTGGGGCAACACTGCTGGTTTCCTAGAAAGAACTTAATTGCTCATCTTTAATTTCTCCATGTAAAGTAATCAAAATGGTAACAACATTAACAACAGATCACTGTTGCCCAAACCAGAGCTAGGAACTTTTGGAAAAATTAAAAAGGAATTTCTTTACTTGAAAGTCAAGGCATGTAATTTTTTCCAAGATATGGTGGATGCATTTAATAGACCGTTTTGCTGTGAAACAAATCGTATTTCTGGATGAGTTTATAATAAGTTACAGCAAAAAAGGCAAATTCTGCACTCAGTTTGGAATGAAATGAATTCAGTGAAAACTCTAGGTCTGAGGGTAAAAATTGGCTTAGAATCTATAAATGTTCTAAAACTGCTAGCTACATTTTGATGACAGTATTTGAATCTAAATCAGACAGGTTAAATAAAATGGGATAAGTGCATACCGTAATTTAATATACTGATATGTGTATATGTATACATAGTAAAATACATATACCTACTTAATAGAACATAGGAAAGAGAACAAAATGTGACTTCTGATAAAATATCATGGCAACTGCTCATGTGGAATTTTGAATCAATTATGTAGATCCAACAGCTATGCAAATAAAAATATTTATAAAAAAGATCATTAGATATACTATTTCTCTCACAACAGCCAACACCTGCCTGCCCAGATAAACATACAAATTGCAGTTGAAAAAAAAATACCAACAATAATCTAATCTCTCTTCTGAACTCTCTCAACAACACACTGCTCAGACCAGAAAACTGAGCCAATGATACTATATCTGAAATTATCTTCTGGGAGGATAAAAAGCATCAGTGCAAAACTAAGTTTGTAGACACTGTTTTGTCACAGTTGTTATTATAGCAGCCCACAAATCATGAACTTTCAGACACAGATTAAAAATAAATACATACAGATATGTCTTAATATGAGGATATCTACTCACCATAGCACCTGCATGTTAAGCCATTTCACTAGCTCTGTCATTTGCTTACATGAGCATCAAGTACATTGGCTAAAGCCTATTTGATCACATGATGAAAAGCTTAACAGAATAGCTGACACAATGCATTCCCAGCAGCAATGAACACTCACTGGAACTGACGGGCAGGAGTGAGAGTCTGTTAAAGAAGCACATTAGTAGGGTGATGACAGAGAGGGATGGGCATTTTGAAAGGTTACAGAATCATCATATGGTGCCATGTCACTCTGACCAGCCTCATCCACATAGGGTTTCATTAATGGTACTAGTTACTGTGAGCAATTTGCAGCTGCCATGCTGCAGAGGGAGTATTGTGGTGTATTTTCTTAGCAAACTACATCACAAACATTTAAAGGGAGACCTCAATGTTATCATTTGTTTTTGTATCATACTTCTAAGTCATAGGCCCTGAGAAACCAAGATATTTGTTCAAGATAGCAA
The DNA here is from genome assembly GCA_019425775.1 of Rafetus swinhoei. Lineage (NCBI taxonomy): Eukaryota > Metazoa > Chordata > Testudines > Trionychidae > Rafetus > Rafetus swinhoei. The sequence continues at coordinate 124,197,743 of CM033449.1, forward strand.
CAACTTATCTGCTGCACTTGAAATTGTATAAAACAACCGTGCAGTAAACAGTCTTGGTTGTAGGTACGGAAATGGGAGAGTAAAAATTCTCTTTTCACACAGGCATGGTAGTTCTCAGTTTCACACGGAACTCTGTAAAAGTCCCAGAAGTAGAATTCCATTCCTGCTCTCATTAATTTGTGTGCATCTCCCTGGTGTTCACACTTGACCAATGAGATCAGGCAATTTGGCAAAAGCAAATCAGTATTCTTATGAACATTACAAAATAAACTGGAAGGTGAGGCAATAACAGACTTTCGGGTACCTTGGAGGACAAAAATACTCCTGACATTAAGGAAGACATTAAGGAAGGCAGAGCAGGAATGAGGAGATAACAGCTGGTCAAAATAAGTGTTGTAATCCCTTCCCCTAGTGGTAAAGTAAGAAAACTGGAATAGATAAGGAGACCAAAGGGCCTAATACCATTAGGATGCTGTAGTGCTATGTGACACAAAAACAACGATGAATTGGAAGCAGCAGCAGCGACAAAGCTTTGAGATAATAGCTTGGCACCATATTAGGGACAAAGCTTTATCTGCTTACAAGCTCTTTATATTATCTGGTCACTCTCTTGAGTAGGGGATTGAGAAGAAGATTTTTGGAAGCTGATCTCTTTCTATATATAGATTAGCCTCAGCATGCTTACCAAGAGAACACCAGTGTCATCAAGCACATGTCTGAGAATGGTAAACTTCAGGAAATACAAGCCTGTCCGTTTAGAACAGGGGTGGAGAACCTTTTTTGGGTTGGGACCACTAATCCACAGGAAAATCAATTGGGGGCTGCACACAAGTGAAAGGCAAAAAACCAAAACCCCTCACTGAGGTGGCCCCCAACTGAGAAGGAGAAAGACACTCCCCACATACCCCTCGCACACCAGAGCCTAGGCAGGCCCAGGCTAGTACATTTTGTGTGCTCTAGCCTTACGGGGGCATGGGAGGGGATGGAGAGCCAATGCAGGCTCCCCATTGCTGGAGGGGAACCCCAGCCACAGGGGGCTGGATCCAGGTAAGCCGGGGCCTACATCTGGTCCTCGGGCCTTAAGTTCCCTATCACTGATATAGAAGATGCTGTTCTTCAGTTTGCTGAAGAAGAAAGCATTTGTGGGGGACAGAGAGATCAGCAGTCTCTCTTTTTGAAAGTGGAAAAGTCCATCTTTTGTTGAAATTTCTTTAAGAAAGCCTGGAAAAGTATGTTCGGTCATGACTGGCGATTATAATATTTAAATGAATGGGGATATCCACTAAAAGAGCTGCCATACAACCCACACAGAGCACAGTATCCCCATCACTTAACATAATGGAATGGAGATAAACACTGAACCTATAAAAGAGAAACAGACTTTTCCTGACCATTAGAGCTGTGCAAAACTCAGAAGTTTTGCTTTGAAGTGAGGGAGAAAAGTGAAGGACTCAACTGTATTATTTAATGTTTACCCATCTTCATCCCCTCTAAGAATATCATGGGCCAGATTCAGTTCTGTTTAAGAGTATGGTTCTCCCGTTACTTCAAAGGTGTTTCTTCCCAATTACACCATGGCTGAATTTGGCCTGATACCCTTTAGTTAACAAAGTGTTCAAAATGTATTAATTGAATGTTTTAGATGTTGAGACTAATTGCAAGATATTAATAATAAATTGAATAATTATGGTAATGAGTGCATTGAAATTTAGAATTTGCCCTATGGAGCAAAAAAAGCTCAGTGCACTTTTAAAAAGTATTATCACTTTTCTAATGGTCAAGTAATCTGAGGCACAGGGCACATGTATGACTTGCCTAACTCCTCCTGACTCAGTGGAGGAGCCAGGAACTCTGCTCAGGTTTCCTAAGTAATGATCAAAGTGTTACTAGTGTGTGACAAATAATATCTTCTTACATAATAGTTAAATCTCTTTAAGCATAGTGTTAACAGTTAAATGGCATTTAAATATTGAAATTTGTCTTGTAAAATCTTATTTGAGAAAGATAATTTAAAAATTAAACATTCATATCATTTCCACAAAAGAGTTTTCAATCTATTGATTTTTAAATAATTTGCTGATATTAAATTGGAGCTGTTCAGGATATAGGCAAAGTAAGAAGTTAAAAGAAATAATGTTTAAAAACGCTGCAGCCATAATGGTGCTTAAGGCCAAACAAATAATCATACTTAACTTAGTGAACACACACCTAAGTTACCCCATCTCTAGTGTTGAAAGTTACTACCAAATGTCTTTGAATTTTGATTTTATCACTGAAATACATGGCAGATCCACAAGACTAAAAACACTTTAAAGTGGAAAATTACTCACAATCCCCTTCCCCCTCCCCCACACACACGCAAAGGAATTCTCTTCTCTGGAGACGTGTGGTTTTAAAAGATGTTTTGCGTGTACCATAAGGACAAGAGCCTTTAGGGAATGATCTTAATGGCTTTTAATGTATTGAAGTCTAACCTTTTAACAGAAGCTCCTACATATACATTCCTTTTCAACACAGCAATTATTGTATTTTAAATAAAAATTGTTTGGGTATTGTAAACATGGAAGGTAATGTGAAGCCACAATAAACAGATTTATAGTCTCCTGGGGTACAATTCTCTTGAATTTGCATGAATTGTCTTTAGATACAACTAGGGAGAAAAAAATACTGGAGTGAAAATATACTGTGCATGTTCAAAACACCAACCACAACATCAGCATTCAGGGCCAGTATCACAGTGCTCTTCAATCCATCCAGACCACCTGTTTCCTTCTCTACTCTGCTATCTTTTCCTCTCTCCCACTATGACAGTAGCCCTGAGTGCTAGGGTAATGTGTGAAGCATGATTTCAGCCATTCCCTTATAACTAGATAGGTAACTAATTTTATAATGTAGTAATGACTCCACTGTAATAATGATTTTCTATAACTACTATTCTAAAAATGCAACAGTCTTAGTGCATGTGTATTAAAAGTATCTGAATACACAAGTGTAATCAAAACATTGAATTTTATTTATAAAATATTGCATCTGTCAGAAAGAAACCAAAGAAAAATACTTACATTGTATTAATCATACACAATATAATAGGTACCACATGAAATCACTTCTGTACCTTAAGAACAGTTGAAAATTTAGACTGCTTTTGTATTATTAATGCAACACTTAATTTAGTCACACCCTTTGTAAACACATACCAATACCTGGACATTATACTAATTATTTCAAGGAAATGAAGCCTGAAACGACAGTTATCTAAAATGCTGCACATCGTAACTCTTTAAACTCCCTGATCCATGCTATTTTCAACAACCAGATAAATCAAGCACAGCAAAGGAAGAAGTGGGAGAGTCAGGACATCTGAGCACTATTAACACATTGTTTCTTTCAGCTTATCTGGCAATATACACCCAACAGGGAAATAGATGTCCAGTAAACAGATTGACAAATTAACTGGGAGCAGCTGAGGTGATGATGGTTTCAAACACACATCACTTCTCAAAACCAGAACGCCTCTGCATTATCCAAAACAGCACAAGTAGAACCTACATGTATATAGTTATCTGCAGTGACAGGTGAGACTGAGGTGTCATTAGAGGAGGTTTCGGGAATTAATTGATAAACTTAACAGTAACAAGTCACCAGGACCAGATGGCATTCACCCAAGAGTTCTGAAAGAACTCAAATGTGAAATTGCGGAACTATTAACTATGGTTTGTAACCTATCCTTTAAATCAGCTTCTGTACCCAACGACTGGAAGATAGCTAATGTAACGCCAATATTTAAAAAGGGCTCTAGAGGTGATCCCGGCAATTACAGACCGGTAAGTCTAACGTCAGTACCGGGCAAATCAGTTGAAACAGTAATAAAGAATAAAATTGTCAGACACATAGAAGAACATAATTTGTTGGGCAAAAGTCAGCATAGTTTCTGAAAAGGGAAATCATGTCTTACTAATCTATTAGAGTTCTTTGAAGGGGTCAACAAATATGTGGACAAGGGGGATCCAGTAGATATAGTGTACTTAGATTTCCAGAAAGCCTTTGACAAGGTCCCCTCACCAAAGGCTCTTACATAAATTAAGTTGTCATGGGATAAGAGGGAAGATCCTTTCATGGACTGAGAACTAGTTAAAAGACAAGAAACAAAGGGTAGGAATAAATGGTAAATTTTCAGAATGGAGAGGGGTAACTAGTGGTGTTCCCCAAGGGTCAGTCCTAGGACCAATCCTATTCAACATATTCATAAATGATCTGGAGAAAGGGGTAAACAGTGAGGTGGCAAAGTTTGCAGACAATACTAAACTGCTCAAGGTAGTTAAGACCAAAGCAGGCTGTGAAGAACTTCAAAAAGATCTCACCAAACTAAGTGACTGGGCAGCAAAATGGCAAATGAAATTTAATGTGGATAAATGTAAAGTAATGCACATTGGGAAAAATAACCCCAACTACACATATAATATGATGGAGGCTAATTTAGCTACAACTAATCAGGAAAGAGATTATGGAGTCATCGTGGCTAGTTCTCTGAGGACGTCCACGCAGTGTGCAGCGGCAGTCAAAAAAGCAAACAGGATGTTAGGAATCATTTAAAAAGGGATAGAAAATAAGACAGAGAATATCTTATTGCCCTTATATAAATCCATGGTATGCCCAAATCTGGAATACTGCATAGAGATGTGGTCTCCTCATCTCAAAAAAGATATACTGGCATTAGAAAAGGTTCCGCGAAGGGCAACTAAAATGATTAGGGGTTTGGAACGGGTCCCATATGAGGAGAGATTAAAGAGACTGGGACTTTTCAGCTTGGAAAAGAGGAGACTAAGGGGGGATATGATCGAGGTATATAAAATCATGAGTGGTGTGGAGAAAGTGAATAAGGAAAAGTTATTTACTTGTTACCATAATATAAGAACAAGGGGCCACCAAATGAAACTAATGGGCAGCAAGTTTAAAACAAATAAAAGGAAGTTCTTCTTCACACAGAGCATAGTCAAGCTGTGGAACTCCTTGCCTGAGGAGGTTGTGAAGGCTAGGACTATAACAGGGTTTAAAAGAGAATTAGATAAATTCATGGAGGTTAAGTCCATAAATGGCTATTAGCCAGTATGGGTAAGGAATGGTGTCCCTAGCCTCTGCTTGTCAGAGTGTGGAGATGGATGGCAGGAGGGAGATCGCTTGATCATTGCCTGTTCGATTCACTCCCTCTGGGGCACCTGGCATTGGCCACTGTCGGGAGACAGGGTACTGGGCTGGATGGACCTTTGGTCTAATCCTGTATGGCCGTTCTTATGATACCCCTGGAAGGGAGTGAGAGACCACTGTGGTGGGCACTACTAAAAGGCAGCCTCTCAAAGAGGACACTGTGGTCTGGGTGCGACACAGGTCCAGGGCAAGATTGTGGGAAGAGCACACAGTGATGAGTGAGACACCCACCAGAAGGAGGCGCCCTGTTGATGACTGAACTAAGTCCAGGAGTGACCAGAAGGAGGCGCCACAGCAATGAGTTGTGATCCCCATTACAGACTCCTTTACCTTCAGTGGAAGTTATAATCCTGATGTACACTGAGGTAAGTGAGATGAGGCTTAAAAACCCATGTTATATCTCTGACATTCATTTTTGTATGTTTCCCTCTTTATTCGGTTCTTTTTACTCAGTTTCAGTAGTAATCATTTTCCCTCCTTGGTTTTATTCTACATCACCTTCACCAGTGCTAAAAGCATCTCTGCCTTCCTTACTCAACAATGCTTCTTACTATTCCATTCACATGCCTGTTCTCATTTTTACCTCCTAAGAAAATTTACCTGATGCTTTCAGTAAGGGATCCCTTCTCATCCACTTCACAACCTCATCTCCTTTTCTTCTGTCTCTTTAGGAGATGAGGGCTTGATGGTCAGACATGCTGATCACCCACAATTCAAACAATCAATGAGAGCAGCAGGTCCTCAGCATGTCTGAAAAAAATCAGACTCTGAATTTCTCTTTTGTCCATCTAAGCTTGCTTTTGTATGTCCCCTTAAGTCCATTAAGATTCAGGGTCAAATCATTCTCTCATCAATCTGTATAAACCTCATTATTAGTCTTATGCTTATACCAGTTTAATGTGGTGTTGTCCTTGAAAAGCATATGATTGATCACAATTTTGGAATCCTTTGCCTGAGAAACCTGTAAGTTAAATCCATTCTCTCAACACAATTTGTTCCTTAGCAGCAGGTGACAGATATTCAATGTCTTGGATTCACTCCTCCCTCTCCAGCAGACACTATGCTGCAGGATGAAAAGATGGACAGACACTGTCGATATTTTAACACAATGTCCCTGCCTCTATTATCTCTTCTAGAAGCGAGCAGACTTGCGGGCTCAGTGCCAGTTTCTCCCAGCCAAGGTCGAGGACAATAACATACTATGTGCTCTTGTAGCTAAGCCATGCCAAATGGTAGCAGATGGTGTCTTCCCCACAGATGCAGTAGTCATAGCACTATAGCTGGCAAGCTGAAAAGATCACCCTCCCTCCCTGGGTAGTTTCCTTTCCCTCTGGCACACAGCACACTAATTTAAGGGTCTCTGTCATATTTTCCATAATTGTCCTGGAAAGAAGCCTTTAAAAAGCAGATTCTGATTCTGTCCTTTTTAGTTGCACACAATCAATCGGTGCATGGGCTGAAGTGCAGGCTACTCCCTAAAGATTTGCTTCAACATACTCAGTTCCTTTCCTCCACCCGCAGAAATCATTCAGCTTTATAAACCACCAGGCATTGGAAAAGCTCCTTAGAGAATTTTTTTTTAAATCATTCTTTATATTGATCTTCATCAAATGTTACAGTTTTATTTTAAAGCTGTGAGCCTGATTATTGTTATTATTGCAAGAAGCTAAAAAAAAAATTGTAATGGGAAAATTATCAGTAATGTGTGTGAAAAGATGTGATGAACCTAAAATACTTCCCCTGCACTGGGGAAGAGCCCTAAAAGTTTTGTGACTGGTTAAGCATAGCAACTTATGCACTGAACACTCATTTTAGTTAACAAAGACTGAAATCTCTGGGTTTAATATTGCAAGCCCTTTGGCAATGTGGAGAGAAGATACAAGAATACCCTGACCTGCACACAAATGCCTAGAAGGCGCACAGCCTGTAACTGCCCCTGGCAATATTATCCCATGCTCAGCACTGGGAATCAATCACATCTTGCATGGATGCACAGCACGCAAAAGACTGGTATCAAGAGACTATGTTGTGTCTTCATGGAGACACTCAGGAAGGCCAAGCTGAATTAAACTCTTGTATGGATACTCCTGTCCAGAATTAAATTGTCCTTCATATGGTTTAGCTTAATTCACTGAATTCTGATACTAATTCTGGATAAGAGTGTTCAGAAAGGAGTTTAATTCAGTTTAACTATCTCACCTTAAATTCAGAGTATTAGTTCAAATTATTTTTTGTAAGTGTTCCTGTGTAAACAAACCAAAAGAAAGACTGGTTCCTGGTGGTGAGGCCCTTACCAATATTATGGAAATGAGATGCTTAGCACCTGCCAACTTGGCAAACTAGTACTCTTGCTAGAAGGAACCCGGGTACCAACAGATTGCTCCATCCCCAACAGCTGGGATGCCAGTAGCTCTGCGGGATGCCAGAAGGCACAACTGATCAGGCTTTCACCATAATGAACAACAAATAGTTGAGGCTAAAATTATGTCACAGAGTTCATGGAAGTCACAGAATCCGTAAGTTCCAGAGACCTCAGAGACATTTTCCACTTCAGTCCTGGGGCAGCAGGGCTGTAGTTCCCAGCTGCAATTCCCCAGATACATGGTCCCACAGGGAGACGGGGGACCCCAGCACACTCGGAAACATTGAAAGGGAGAAGAAGGCTGACAATACTTAAAACAATTACTGGCAATCCTGTGCTACTGCGGCTACTAGGCAGAGACCTGAGGATGAAAGCCTAACTCCAGCAGGGCCTCCTATAGTGTGATGCCCTACACAGCCCCAGCTATCAGATCTATGCATAAGGTCACCATTATTAAGGCACAATATTGCCTACGTGCCAATACATTGCAAGACAGATTACAACCAAAATCGAGATGTGTTCTCAATAAAACTGGGCTGGATGACAGAGGTATATCACCCCATCCACATGAACCCCAGAGTCAAGATAACATTGAGACCCCATTGGGTCTCAGCAGCCAAGAGAGAAGAGATTAAGGCCGAAGTAAAGAAAATGATGGAATTAGGAGTCATCAAGGAATCTCACAGTCCTAGGGTATGTCTAAACTACATCCCTTTTTCAATAAAGGGATGTAAATTAGACATATCGAAATTGTAAATGAAGCCGGGATTTGAATTTCCCTTGTTTCATTTGCAAAATGGTGGCCACGGCTTTTTTTTTTTTTTTTTTTTTTCGAAAAGCCGCTTTTCAAAAAAAACCGTGGTCAAGACAGGGATCTTCTGACAGAAAAGCCCCATTTCAAAAGATCCTGTAACCCGCAAAAAATTAGGTTTGCAGGATCTTTTGAAATGGGGCATTTCTGTCGAAAGATCCCCGTCTTGACCATGGATTTTTTTTTCCAAAAGCGGCTTTTCGAAAAAACCCCGCGGCTGCCATTATACAAATGAAGCACGGGAAATTCAAATCCCGGCTTCATTTACAATTTTTATATGTCTAATTTACATCCCTTTATCGAAAAAGGGCTGTAGTTTAGACATACCCCTATTGTATTGGTGCCCAAAACTGATGGGTTCTGAAAGGACTTTCACTGGCTGAAAGAAATGTTCCATTCGGATACGTATCCCATACCATGCATCAATGAACCAGTTGACTGGATGAGTAGTTTCCAGTTTCTAACTACCTTAGATTTAATGAAAGGTTATTGACAGATTCCCCTCACCAAGGAAGCGAGAAAAGATGGCATTTTCCACCCAGAAGGTTTGTTCCAATATACTGTCCTCCCTTTCAGGAGTAGTTCTGTCAGAGATGATGGGAGATGATGAATATCTAATCTTGTACCTAACCTGGAAACTTCTCCCAAGGAAACAGAGGTACACAGTAGTCAAGAGGGAATGCCTGGCTGTCAAAGGGGCCATGGTTAAACTGTGCAATAGCACAGTGACCGACCATGCACCCTTCCAGTGGATGCAGCGGAACAAAGAGAAAAACGCAAGAGTGACCAGGTGGTTCTGGTCCCTCCAGCTACTCAGCTTCACTACACAACCCAAGACTGGAAGGAACCACAGCAATGATGGTGGCCTGTCACAATAACATTTCCTGATGTCTCAAGTTGCCCAACCCCCGTGGTGTCAAGCAGGGGCCAGGGGGAGGGGGCAGGATATGTGATGGGGAAAAGCCAGATGGCTACCAGAAAGTAATAAGACAGATATATTAGTCCTAGACTGAACAAATCCTTGTTGCCATGGCAACCAAATAGCAGCTACTCCAGGTTAATTAAGACTTCTGCAGCCAAATAAGAACCCCCTAGTCCTCATTTGAGGCAGTTAGGTTAATTAAGGTACCTGGAAGCAATCTAGAACCTGAGAGAACCAGCTGAGACAGTCAGGTGTGATTGGGACACCTGGAGCTAGTTAAGGACTGGATGGAGCTGGTTAAAAGCCTCCCCTTTATTCAGTTTAGTGGAACTCCAGGAGCGGTGAGAGGAGGATGTGCTGCTGGAGAGCAGAAACTGTAGAAACGCTGTCAGATAAAAGGGTTAGACTGAGAAGTATAGTGAGCCACTGAGGCAAGCCATTAGCCAGGGAGCTGCCATTTCCCCAGATTAGGAGAGAGAATACTCAACCTACCGCTACCCAGAAGTGAAGATTCAGTGTGTAATTTGGAGTTTTGTTACAAGTAATAAATAGCCATTATTGTTAATAATTGGGACTTTTAAGAAAATATATTCACCCCAATCTCCAATTTACCTCCACCTCTGGTTCTCCCAAGTGTCTTCTATTTCATCTGAATCTTTTTTGGAATATAAACGCTGTGAAGGGACAGCCTGTATTGTTCATTTACGGTGCCAAGCATATTGCTGACATGCAACAATACACTGTCATATAATCATAAACAGATTATCCAGCAGGAATTTGCATCTGTTTATAACTTCATGGGTGTTCATGATCCTCACCACCAGAGGGCAATGGCTTAAACTGAAAACAAAGACAGAAGGCTTGTAACAAACAAATTACCGCACCACATACTCAACAGAGCATAATATACGGGTCACAGGAGCCCTGCAATGATATATGGTTTTGGGCAGTTTCTTAAATGCCAAACTAAGAGGACATTTTTTTTCAACAGAGTGATTCAGCTCTTGAATACACTCTCAGAATGGTTTACCAAAACAGCTCCCCTCTGACTCCAGCACACACGTACTATAGATATCACAGACTGGGTTTCCACTTCTGGATTTTCTTAAAACTTAAAGCTGGCAATGACAAAAGAGAACTTATCACACTCATTAGTTTCAAGTTATGATGAAAAGGTGGCTAAAGTGAAAAGGTCAGTACTTCCAATATCACTCGCAGATCCTAGAAATTACAGCAGTATGGGTATGATGGGAACTGGCAACACTCAGAATTAGATTATATCTGTCTATTGTTTCTTTTTTACAACAGGCCAGATCTATACTACAAACTTTTGTCGGTCAGGCAGATGAGGTAGAATCCTGGACAAATATATCTGTTCTGGCAAAAGCCCTAGAAGAGACAGTTATAAGTGTCGTACCTCGGTGTTTTTGTACCTCGGTACCTTCGGTGGTTTGGACTGTCAGTGTTAGCGTTGTTTGGTCAGGGTCGTCCTGGCGCGCTCCTGACAGGACCTTTACTTCGTTGGTGATAATTAACTTTTGGCTGCGTGCGTAACAATTGGTACTCCCTTTATGTAGAGTGGTAGACCCCGTGCACTTGGGTTAACACAGAAGATTTTTGAGAGGCCCCGGAAATGACAGATGCAGGCAAGGTTTGAAATTAATTGAGCAGGTTTATTGTCAAATGCGAAGCTCTACCAGTTGGTAACAGAGATTAGTACAATGTTACACCACTGGGCACTATGGCCCGCGTTGAAAAGGTACCAACACCAGGCAGGCCTATTGCCATATAACAGATATTAACAGCAGTTAGTTAAAGTTAAGCTACTGTGCATTTTGTAAGTTTAGGCAATGACACCTGCCGTTTAGACGCCTAGTGCACCCCCCCCAAGGTCGGCCGGAGAGCACCCTTTGCAGTGTCCTTTTATAGACAGGTACAAACAACTTACATCATTTCTTTACGTAGCGGGTTACCACCCTCTGTTGCTTAGATACCACCCTTCACCTTACGGAAGGGGGGCTTACTTACTATCCTTCATGCTGTCAATTCCGACCTGGTCCTGAACCTAGATCAGTATGTACATTAGTTTTTAGGGAGTCTTTGTATCAAGACATTTCTTAAGATGTTGTTACTCCCTTTGGCTTACAGTCTGTACCCAGTGCCTCCCTGTGTTCTTCCATGCTCTACCTAACTTACACAATTACACAGTTATTAGTAGGGCCTCTCTCTTGGCTCCTGTTACTGAACCAAAGTCTTGCTCACTAGATTGCAGGCCTGTTGCTGTTTTCATGTTACAGGCCTTGGGCCTGCTGACTCCATGTTACTGACCCTCAACTTACTACATTCCCCCACTTTTTGTCCTTTTATGGGGAGGATGTTTACCCGTTGTTTTGGAAAAGCATAATGTATGAACTGAAGGTGACCCAGTGGGCTAAACACTGTTATGTGGACACCTTTGTTGTACCGTTTACACACTTATGCCCCATTTGTTCTTTAGTTTGCACATTTTTTTGTACGACTGATGGACAGATTTTATTTTTTAATTTTGTTAGGTCTCTTATGGTGGGCCTGGGAATGTTAGGCCCAGGACCATACTGAGGAATGTAGGTTTTTTTGATTGAGTTTTAACAGGCCTTTTAAATAATTAATATGGAAATGGTGTATTTTTTATAGAGTATTTACGCATATTTGCACAGTGTGTATATGTATAAATGGCATAACCTTATAACCATTTATAACTTGGTATTGTGATTTGGCCCTTGTGGTACTGCTGATAGCAACACACTTTAATTAGGGCATGTATAGTTACCATTTGTACTATTATTAATAGTAGACTGAGTGTTTTTAGTGATTTTAAATGCTGGTATAGGCATTGTTACAGTGTGTTTTACAAGATTATATATATAAGAAGCAAAACAGAAATTTGGAGTAGTGACATTATAAATGAGGCCTTTTATAATAAATGTTTTGTACTTTATTACTACCCAGTGCTGTTTATTTATGTTATACATTAGCTTTACTGCTGGTGGTTACCCTTTGGAATAAGCTTTGCTGGGCAGGAACCAGGAATGGCTAGCTTTTTTGTTTTATTGGTTGCAGTACTTTGTGACACACCAGTTAGTTGTTTTTTATGGATTTTGGTTTTTAGACAACTTACTGAAGGGACAGTAACCAGTTTGTTAATTATTGCTGTGTTGGGATTTAGTGTTGGTTTTAGACACTGAACAAAATTGTCTGGAATAATATGTGCCTTAATTTGGGTTTCAATGTTACTGGTCCAAATTATGATGGGTAATAACAGGGTTTTGTTTTTTAACCCAAGTTGTAGTTTTATGCACTTAATTTATTTTTGTGGGGTTTTTTTATCCTTTTTTTTTTAACCCATTTTTTTTGTTTACTTTTATTTGTTTGTTGTTTTTTTACCTATGATGGCTAAACAATTTAGCAATGCTATGCACATTGTAAATGGTGTACAACAAAAATACAATAATAATACAGTGATACAGCAACAATAGTGGTACAGCAAACAACAATTGGTTTTACATAATAGCCAAGTTTAAATTAACTAACAATGATTTTTAGCTGATTGCCAACTTAATTGTTCATATATGGGACATTGAAGTGAACAGTTTTTTGTTTAAACAGCACTTTATTTTTCTTTTCTTTTTTTGATGCATAGGCATTTTTTTACTGTGTGCTGGTATCTTTTAGTGTTTTTGTGCTGTGATATTGTTTGGTGTTTTTGATTTGTAGGATAAAACCTTAAGAAACTTCAGTTAGTTGACATAATAAAAGTTTTTGCTTTACTTTTATCTTGTTTTTAGTAACCCAAATTTAATAAACAGGTTAGTTGAGTTTGTTTATAATAGGGACCAAGTCTTTTATAATACAAACTAAAGTTTTGCAATTGTTGTATAGATATTTATTTTCACTTGAGGTTTATTACCAATTTTGTTTTTTAAATATAATGCTTAACTGCTAAAATAGATACTTACAATGTTTTATGAGATGGTGTATTGCTTGTCCCTTAAAGTGTTTAGCAATTTTACCAAGTTTTTAGAGTTAATTTCCTTGTGATACCAATTTTACTTTTTGTTAACTGTTTAAAAGCACAAAAGTTAACAACTATTTTCCTTTAATATGCTATAAAAGAAAACAGAATTTAGTAACCCAAATTTAATAAACAGGTTAGTTGAGTTTGTTTATAATAGGGACCAAGTCTTTTATAATACAAACTAAAGTTTTGCAATTGTTGCAATTGTTGTATAGATATTTATTTTCAGTTTGTATGTTTCATTTTAGAACCAAACTCTTAAGTTCCAGACCACCCTGCTGCTTAGGTGTGCAAATTAATAATACGGGGGGGAGGGGGGGAAGAGAGAATCATGAAATGGAGGTTACATGAAATGCCCGCGTTGACAAGGTACCAACACCAGGCAGGCCTATTGCCATATAACAGATAACAGATATTAACAGCAGTTAGTTAAATAAAGTGAAAATTTTCTATTGCAGGCCTGTTGCTGTTTTCATGTTACAGGCCTTGGGCCTGCTAACTCCATGTTACTAACCCTCAACTTACTACAATAAGTACAACAAAACACACAGCTGTTGTTACTATTATATTACCATAGCGCCCAGGTGTTCTAGGCACTGTGCTAGCACAGAACAAAATGACATATTTTGCTTGGGAGCAGGGGAGGGGGAAGGGCTGGAGTAAGCTATACTAGCATTTAGAATATAGACTTAACAGCTCATATAAAAATATTATCATACCAGCTTTATAGACGAGGAAATTGAAGCAGAGAGAATATAAGTGACTTCTACAAGGTCACACAGAGAATCGCTGCTATTGCTTGGAAGAAAAGCAGGTTTCCTGAATGCAGAGTACTTCCCTAAGTCCTAAACAGTGCATAGCTACAGAGTTTAGCATCTGGAAATACAACACTGTGTGAACCTAAACTGTAATTATATTGTTTTCTTTTAAAAAAAGAAACATTTATCTTCACTTGAACATGGGAGGAGCTTGGTATGGGAATCACAAATATTTGCATGTCATAATGACTTCTGGTCAAGCTAGAAGAGAGTTCATTCACACAGCGAACTCAGGTTTAACCTTGTGAGAAACAAACAGCAGAGTTAGCACTCGCTTCATTTTCTTGGCTCACTGACCCTATGGCACTTTTGATTTGTTACACCAATGCCTTGGAAGAATTAAACGAGAGAGAGAGAGAGAGAGAGAGAGAGAGAGAGAAACATGCTTTCACACTGGGATAGCTACATGCAATAAAGCTGGTATCCGTTTAATTAAACAGCCTCCTTGCTCAGTGCACGAGATATCAGAGGCGCAATTAGTTCACTTGGTAGCATCAGCAATGCCCTTGAGGTTTTCTGCTGCTGACGACTAATGAAGAGGCGCCGCTGGCTGTCAGCATGTATAGGGGGAGGAATTCATCTTTTTGGCAGTAGCAATTAAATCTCCCAGGGTCTCCTGCTTCATATTAGTCTAAGGTAGGAATCAGTATAGGGAATGAGTTAAAACTGCCCGCCATTTTAACACTTAGTCATCAGGTTTCATAGCAAGTCGGGAAAGGAGTGGGTAACATGTTAAACATGCTTCAGAATCTGCAGTTACCCCAGGGTGAGGAGAGCTGAGGACTTGTTGGATGGTAAATATGGTGAGAGGACATTTTTGTGCATCACATGGAGACATTTATTTTCAAAAAAGCAGGGAAAGCTCTGTGTTTGCACAGAAGTGAGATTTCCTGCCTCAGTCATGAGAAGCCAATCTGCTTATCCAGTCACATTCCCAACACTCTAGTAACATTTTGGGTAAGCTACCAGCAGACCAATCATATATATGGGTATCATTGCGTTGATAATTACTCATGAGAAGATTGAGCTAGGGAATTCCGGTCTTTGATTTCTCAGAAGAAGCAGAAAGAAAACAGCTTTTGTTCCAAATGTCAGGGTTCAGAAACCCTCTCAAAATATCCCCCTTAGATACACCATGCTGAGTTGCAGCAAACACATTGCAATATATCATGGATCCTGAAATCAACTGTCCCACTTTGTATGTTTCATTTTAGAACCAAACTCTTAAGTTCCAGACCACCCTGCTGCTTAGGTGTGCAAATTAATAATACCGGGAGGGGGAAGAGAATCATGAAATGGAGGTTACAGAAAATCTTGATTACTAAAGAAATTAATCTTGCACTTATAGGTGTTCTTCAGCTTAACATTCCTGTATTCTGGGCTTCTTTCCTTAAACAACAAGGAGTCTGGTGGCACTTCAATGACTAACAAATTTATTAGGGCATTAGGGAAGCTCCATCAATGTAATTTAATAAATAGGTTAAAAATCATAATACTGTGAATGGCTATTGCACAGTCCATCTGAAAACTTCCACTTTTCCCTCACACAGGGTATGTCCAGACTACATGGCTCCATCGACGGAGCCATGTAAACTAGTTTACCCGACATAGTCAATGAAGCAGGGATTTAAATAATCTCCGCTTCATTAAAATAAAAATGGCTGCCGCGCTGTGCTGACAATCAGCTGATCTGGCACAGCGCGCAGTCTAGACGTGGATCGGTCGACAAGGGAAACCTTTGTCGACCGCCTCCTATGCCTCATGAAACGAGGTTTACAGGAGCGGTCGACAAAGGCTTCCCTTGTCGACCTATCCGTGTCTAGACTGACACGCTGTGCCAGATCAGCTGATTGTCGGCACAGTGCGGCGGCCATTTTTATTTTAATGAAGCGGGGATTATTTAAATCCCCGCTTCATTGACTATGTCGGGTTAACTGATTTACATGGCTCCATCGATGGAGCCATGTAGTCTAGACATACCTACATTAATGAATTAAATCATTCTGTACTTCTGTAGAGAGAAGCACCATTATCCAATTTCAGATTGACAAAGTATTGATGCACAGACTAGTTAAATAATTTTATATTGGTTGTCAGAGGCTTGAAGGCCATTGAGTGATGCAAGGTGAATCATTTATTCCACAATCTGAGTTTCATGGCTCTTCTCTTCTGATGGGTATAAAAGTAAGAAAAAGATCATTTTTAAACAGATCTGCTAAGACGAATGGAAAAGAAAACATTAGTGGAAGATAGTTTAATATCAACGTTTTTATACAAAAGACATTAAGAAAGAAAACCATACAGTATGTAAAATCTCATCTGGCATTCTACACCTGATTAGGGAAACTTTAGAGTTTACCAACCAGATGGTCTGTAATTTAAAGAGAGAGAGAGAGAGAGAGAGAGAGAGAGTGTGTGTGTGTGTGTGTGTGTGTGTGTGTGTGTGTGTGTGTCTAGGGGCATTTCCATCCATTTGACTAACGAAAAAAACATTTATGTATTTCAGATTTCCAAGAATTAATCTTGCACACAATGGTGGAGATTTAATAGCAGACCATGCGATCTGGGGAACTGGCCCATGTACAAAGCCTACACAAATCTATAAAGTAAATTTAGCTATATGATGGAGAATATTGCACCCTGTATTGAGAAAACCCAGAAGAATAGCTTCTTGTTGCAGCAAGCAGTGATTCATAGAATCATAGAATCCTAGGGCTGGAAGAGACCTCAGGAGGTCATCGAGCCCAGCCCCCTGCCCAAAGCAGGACCAATCCCAACTAAATCAACCCAGCCAGGGCTTCGTCAAGCCGAGACTTATACACCGGTAGGGATGGAGATTCCACGCCTTCCTAAGTAACCCATTCAAGTACTTCACCACCCTCCTAGAGAAATAGTTTTTCCTAATATCCAACCTGGACCTCCCCCACCCCAACTTGAGACCATTGCTCCTTGTTCTGCCATCTGTCACTACTGAGAACAGCCTCTGTCCATCCTCTTTGGAACCTCCCTTCAGGAAGTTGAAGGCTGTTATCAAATTGCCCCCTCACTCTTCTCTTCTGCAGACTAAATAAGCCCAAATCCCTCAGTCTCTCCTCATAGGTCATGTGCTCCAGACCTCTAATCATTTTGGTTGCCCTCTGCTGAACCATCTCCAATGTGTCCACATCCTTTCTATAGTGGGGGGGGGGGGGGAGGGAGAAATGGACGCAATACTCCAGATGTGGCCTCACCAGAGCTGAATAAAGGGGAATAATCACTTCTCTAGATCTGCTGACCCTAATGCAACCTAATATTCCATTCGCCTTCTTGGCTACAAGGGCACACTGTTGACTCATATCCAGCTTCTCATCCACTGTAATCCCCAGGTCCTTTTCTGCAGAACTGCTACTTAGCCATTCGGTCACCAACCTGTAACAATGCTTGGGATTCTTCTGTCCCAAGTGCAGGACTCTACACTTGTTCTTGTTGAACCTCATCAGATTTCTTTTGGCCCAATCCTCTAATCTGTTTAGGTCACTCTGGACCCTATCCCTGCCCTCCAACATATCTACCTCTCCCCCTAGCTTAGTGTCATCCACAAACTTGCTGAGGGTGCAATCTATCCCCTCATCCAGGTCATTAATAAAGATGTTGAACAAAACCGGCCCTAGAACCAATCTTTGGGGCACTACGCTAGAAACCAACCACCATCCTGACGTCGAGCCGATTGGGCCCGACAGTCTAGCCAGCTTTCTATCCATCTTACAGTCCATTTATCCAATCCATACTTCCTTAACTTGCTGGCAAGAATATTGTGGGAGATCGTATCAAAAGCTTTGCTAAAGTCAAGGTATATCACATCCATCGACTTTCCCATATCCACAGAGCCAGTTACCTCATCATAGAAACTAATCAGAAGCTCATCAGAGTCAGACATGCCTGTAGGAGCAACTGTCCACATTTTGGAAAAATAATATAACTACCTAGAATTTTAAAGCACCTACAATGTTAGAGTTTCAGAGTGCTTCCCAAACATTAATTGAATAAAATATTATTAAATCCTTGTCAGGTCTCATTTCCCACTTTGCATATAGGAAATGTGAGACACTGGGCAGTTAAGTGATTTGACCAAGGTCATAGTAAATCTGCATCACATGTAAATTAAAACCCAGGTTTTAAACCCACAATCTGGTGCTCTAATCACTAGACAAGGTTTCCCAGAGTATTCTATCAAAGTACCCTTGTATGATGTAACACCACCATTGTAAGCTGTGATATTATCGGACAGTACTGCAATATTTTAAATCCTGAATCACATCTTATATTTTGGTTTACATCCAATGAATCACAAAGTGAACTAATGTCTGCGTGGGATGATTAACACTATGACCAAAATAAAAATGTTTCCTCAATTTGTGTACAAATAGGAGCAGTTCCCTGAAAATTCCAGTGTTCAGCTATGCAGCCTTGTGGACACGTGATTAGCAGAAACCTACATGCAGAAACAGGAACATGGGCTATAGCACTGGAAGTAGAGATAAATAAATGTCTATTCTCAAAAATCTCAATGTGATACTAAACAGAATAAATAAAATGCTGGCCAGCAGATGTTCATTATCTCCCATCCCTCCAGCGAAACAAAACATGTAGGGGGAAGAATGTTGTTAATGAAAGGCACACAATTATGATGGTACAAATTTCCACAGGTGATGAATTCAAGTCTGAATCTGGCAACCTTTACAGTGTGCTGCAAGACCCATATCTTTCAATCAGTATTTCCCAGACATGCATGTACCAAATGACTCCTCATGTCAACCATTGGTCACTTATTACTATAAGGAACTGTCTTAAAGGGAAAAGGAAGGAGAAACCTACTTTTCAGGGGCAATGTTGATGCATTGATAATGCTGTGAAGTGCTCAACTATCTAAGGGATTGTCTGAACTAGAATCACTTTTCTAAAAATTGTTGCCATCATAATAATGGTAGTGGCCGAAATGAAATGAATGCACCACTGGACACACATGCTGTCCAGACCTGCTCAGAGTGGGGTTAAAATCCCAACAGCAGTTCTACACTAGAGCTTCTGTTGTGGCTATCACTAAGAGGAACTACACCATGATAGCAGTATTGTGGAAATTTTAGGGGACAAACATAGTACAACTGAGAGTTTAAGGTACATCCTTGACAGAAAGGTGCTTTAGAAGTACAAAGTAAGTAGTAGTAGTAGTAGTATTAAAAGGGGTTGCAATTTTGGACAGAAATATTTTGCTCATCCTTTGCTTCGTTTTCATTCAAATGATTTTGACATCATAGCTGCTTGTACACTAGCAAGCAACAAAATCACACACACCAGACTATGGTATAATGCTTTCATTACGTGCTCCCCAAAGAAGAAACAAGCTGATTAAAAAAGTGAAAACTATATACATTTCAGTTTAAACACAAATATTAAGAAAGTTCTGTACAAGTAATCTTAGGGGTGTTGATTTTTCCAATGGATTTTTACATGCATGTAGTCCTGCAATCAGCAGCAGATCTTAGAATCACGGAGTCATAGAATCATTGGGTTGGAAGAGACCTCAGGAGGTTGAGTTCAACCTCCAGCCCAAAACAGGACCAACCCCAACTAAATCATCTTACAGTCCTCCTCATATATTTTCTCAAAGTTCCCATTGACTAGCCAGAATCTCATCTCTGCTACATGCTACAGCCCCCTACCAAAAGCCTTGGCACAACCCCTAGACCAGGGCCTAGAGGGGCCAGGTGGGTGGGGGCCACAGAGGGGGCTGCCTTTGTCTATTTCTGCAGTTACTGAATCAAGAGACTCCTCCCTCAACTGGAAAAGGGTCTTTTAAAGATCTTATATGCGTCTCTGGCCCTATTCTGCGTAAAGACAGACTCAAAACTGAAAGCTATACAGGGAACTAAGCAGTTTTATTTGTATTTACAGTATTAGACTTGTGTCTTAATGGTGCTAGTGGATGAGAGAATCATAAAGGAGCCACAGAACTCATATTTTTAATTTAAATATATTACCAATATATTTCTTCAAAAAAGTTCACTTTCCTGAAGAAACATGCATGTAATATCATATGTAATCCACAGGGACGTAAGCAACACATGACTGGAAACTAAAGCCTTCTCACAGGGAAATATTTGAAAAGTGGTGAGCTGGTTTCTCGACACTTAGGCCAAACTGTGTAATCATTGAGGCTAGGTCTGCACTAAGAGAGAAAGTACAACTAAGATACACAACTCCAGCTAAGAGAATAGCATAGCTGGGAGTCAGTTAGGGTTGCCAAATGGTTTAACAAAAAATACCGAACCCCCCAACCCAGAAAAAAAACACCGGGAAAAAATTCTGTTGAGGAAAAAAACCGGGGAGACCAAAGTTGTCAAGCAAAAAGAAAGCCCTCCAGAACAGAATTGTGGAGCAAAAACAAACACATTAAAAAAAAATTGTTTTTTTTTTAAAGGAGGCTGCCCCTTTAAGGCGGCCACCATCTTGGGCACAATTTTTACAACTCCACAGCTCCCAGCTCCAACCCAGTAAGCACAGGGAACTGAGGGTTGGGGGGGGGGGCCCGGCGGGGGGCAGAGGTTGTTGGGGGGGCAATGGAGCAGCTTCGCGAGCTGCACTTTTGGGGGGCAAGAGCCATGGGTTGGCCACGGCTGGTGTTGAAGGAGGCATTACGTGGCCAGCTCCCAGGTCTCAGCTGGTCACGTGGGCCAGAGCAGCGTGCACTCCACTCCCACCCCAGCCCCATGCCCCCCTAAAGTGGCGCCCGGCAAGTGCCCCTTCCTGTCCCCCTTCACTACGACTCTGCCACGCTCCTCACTCCCCCAACCCCACCAGACGCGGCAGGGGAAAATTGTCTCCAACAGGCTTCTATCCAAGGGAAACAGCAAATACCGGACATTTCACATGTCTGGTATTTCCTGTTTATTTTTAACGGACGGAGCCTGCAAATACCGGACTGTCCAGGTGAATACCAGACACCTGGCAACCCTAGTCAGTCAATGTACCTTAGTTCAATTTATTGTGGCATCCCCACTGTGGGAGGTCGATGGAAGAAATTCTCATAGAATCATAGAACCATAGAGCTGGAAGAGACCTCAGAAGGTCATCAAGTCCAGCCCCCTGCTCTAGGCAGGACCAATCCCAACTAAATCAACCCAGCCAGGGCTTTGTCAAGCCGAGACTCTCCCATCAGTCTCCCTTACTGCTCGCAAAGCAGTGGAGTCCCGGGGTTGACGGGGTGCCATCAGCAGTTGATTTAGTGGGTCCTTACCAGATCCGCTAAACAGAACCTCAAGAGATTGATCTCCAGAGTGTCGATCTCAGGGTAAGTGGAGATGAGCCCCAGTGTGTCCATAAAACAGGACCATGAGTTACAAGATGAGATTAACATAAATAATTAGGGACAAGCAGGGAAGAATATCAAGCATTTCAAGTGATGGATGCAAAACCATGATTCAGTGAGTGATGAGGGAAGCTCCACTCCCCAAGACAATTTCCTCATTATAGCCAACATCAGCTGTTTTATTTGAGAGGCAGCATGCCCTAGTGCTGGACTGGCACTCCGTTCTATTTCTGGCTGGGCTACTAGCCTGCTGTGATTCTCTGGGCAAGTCACTTCATCTCTCAATTTTCCCATCTGTATAGGGTGACCGTATTTCTCAGTGCCAAATATGGGACTTCAAGGTGGGGGAACTGCTGGTGTTTGGATCTTCAGCCCTGCAGCAGGGGGAGGGGCGGGGAGAGGGGCACTTGGGCCTTCAGCCCTGGAGCGGGGTAGGGGGAGGGCACTTGGGCCTTCAGACCTGCTGTGGGGAGAGGGGGAGGTACTTGCGGCTTCAGCCCTGCTGCGGGGGGCAGGAAGCTGTACTCGGGACTCCAGCCCCATGGGAGAGGAGGAGAGGGGAGCCGCCAGTGCCTGGGGCTACAGCCCTGCAGAGGAGGGGGGAGGAAGGAGCCGCCAGCACTCAGGGTTCCAGCCCCGCAGGGGGAAGGGAGCCTCTGGCACTCAGGGGTGCTTGGGGCTCCAGCTCTGGAAAGGTTGTGGGGTGGAGCTGCTGGCACTGGGGCTTCAGCCACTGAAACTCCAAGTGCAATGGCTACCTGCCCCACTGCAGGGGTGAAGTTCAGCCCCACACCATGCCGGGTGGGGAGGGGAGGGAAGCCGCCGGTGCTGCGGCTTCAGTGGCTGAAGCCCTGAGTGCTGGCGGCTCCTCCCTGCCCCCTTCTGCAGGGGAAATACGGGACAATGTGCCCATTTTTAAAAAAAAGTCGGGATGCTGGGAACAGCCCGCAAATATGGGACTGGCCTGGTAAAAACAGGACAGATGGTCAACCTCATGTTACAGATGTAGGGTAACGATACCTGCTTTGTACTGTGCTTAGAAATCTACCGATGAAAAGCATGATAGAAGAGCTGAACGTTTTATTATTAAACAAAACCCCCATAGAGCTAACAAGATGCATAATTAAAATAGACAAACCCAATTATGTGACTTTCATCTCACTTTCCTGAATCCTTGGTCTCTATTTAGTCTAATTTAAGGACTGATCCTGCAACCTCTTATTCCCAAGCAAGAACCTACTCAAGGTAGTAGGCACCAAAACACTTTTTTTGGCAAAAACTTTGATTCTGATATCTCTTAAAAATGACAAGAATCCCACATATGGTGGTATATATAAATAACAGTAAATCAGAATTAATGCCTTAACATAGATATGCCAAGTATTGCAATTCAGTATACAAAACCTTACATAAATCATCAAAACAAAACTTCCTGCTTGCATTTTTCATTAGTTTAAATATTTCAGTTCTATCCAAACACATTTTAATTTAATGTTTGTTTGGACACCATAAATGACAGCAAAACCCTGAAGAAGAGCTCCATGGAAACATGAAAAGCTTCTCTCTCTTACCAACAGAAGTTGGTCCAAAAAGACCTTATGCACCTGGTCTCTCTAATATCCTGAAAGTAGAACAACTGAAACAACACTGCATACAGCAGTCCTCAATCTTACTGAGAGGGTTAAAGGAATTGCAAAAAGGCTCAGAGAACTCTTCTATGATACTGAGGTCCAACTGATGCCTGAGTAGAAAAGGTCAGCACTTAAGGTGGAGCCTTGTGTGAGTTCCTCAGAGGACAATTTTACCCTTATACAACAACTTTGTTTGCACAGCAAAAATAAGGAATAACTCTGGGTTTAAAAACATGCCAACACATGAAATATGAACAGAATGATTTTAAATGCCAATGGAATGGATATATTTATAAGTATAGCATCAGGCCCAAGACATTCTCCACAAATGCATTTCTTTCATTCACCTTCAGACATTGTCATGCTTTGAGAATTATAATTTCATGTGATCACACAACTCCCACTCACATTCCCAAAATTGTTTGCATGTATTACCAACACACACAAACACACACACACACGCAAGCTTTAGTGCCACCCACAGATCTGATAGACAAAAAGAAGTTTGCCACTGCTCTCTTGGTGCTGTAATTAAAATTACTTCAATTTGTAATGCACATGCAAAGGAAACAGCATCAAGCTAAAACCCTGAATTTCAGTGCTGTATCATATAACACAATGTTCAGGTGAAAAAAACCAATCTAAGTACATCTTTTTGCTATGAAGCTATTTTCATATATGAAAGTTATTAGGAAAAAACCTCAGGCTTGACTACAATATATTTTTCCTTTGTTATACCCTATGAGTTTCCTTTGTTATACCCTTTTTCCAGCCTACTGCAACACTGACTTTATAATGAGGCTAGAGTCAACGAAGAGGATAGAGTCAACAAATAGTTCAGTTTCAAAATGCCAGAGATAGAGCATTCACTGACAATGTTCACTCTGAGCAGTGGTGGTACCTAAACAGCAGTTATAAGGTGGACAGTATCAAGAGTTTTCCTGGGTACAACCCACTTCTTCAGATGCAGCTGACAGAAAAGGTGCAAATTGTTCTTAAGTACCCATTGTTTGGTTGGTTAAGTGATTAGGATGTGGAAGATAGTGTGCTAGTCACGTAATGTCTTTATTCATACCTTTGTGATGGGTCCCAAACTTGTAAATGAAGTTAAGTTCCAATGCTTCCTATGTATTTGGCTTGTGCAACTGGCCTGAAACAAGACGATGACTTTGAGATCCATTAATGAGTGCCCAGCCAGGTTAAAGTGTTCTCCAACAGGATTCTTTGTGTTGCCTTTTTGGATGTCTGAGTTTGTCCATTAAATCTTTCCCATAGAGCAGTGTTTCTTAAACTTTTTAAGACTAAGGAACACCAAGGATTTTTGTTGAGAAAAAAAAGTTGCCTGCCCCTTTAAGAGTGGACATTTTGAACTCTCTTGTTCTCCACGGCACACCTCCGACTGCCTCAGGGCACACCAGTGTGCCACAGAACACAGTTAAAGAAACACTGCCATAGAGACTGTCCAGTTTGGCCAATATACATGGCAGAGGGGCACTGCTGGCACTTGATGGCATAGATCACATTAGTGAATGTGCAGTTCAATGAGCCTCCCACGAAAATTCATGATACCATCTAAATGTTTTGTTAGTCTTTGAGGTGCAGCTAGACTATTCATTGGTTTTCTTCCAGTTACAGACTAACTCGGCTACCCCTCTGAAGCAGTTATAATGTTAACTGTCTTGGCTTACTGTCCCCCAGATGACATTTCTAAAAACCATACACTCCTTTCAGATTGTGTGTTTCACTTTCAAAGTTGCCTACTATTCCTTTGTACTTGATTTTAATTGGAGCTCTAAACTGCCAAAACTATGGTACAAAGTGTGCATTCAACTTCAAGAAGGCACTATTTTAGGAATTGCCTCAGAAATGGTTCTGATGTGTGGAGGAATTTCAGCTACATATTTACTGAAGGAAAAAAGCAGGATACTAATGCCATCCAAATTCTATCAAATTATAGTGGTCATCATTAAATCAATAATATTCCATAGTAATCATACAATCCTAAAATGGAATCTGAAGCACCATAATTTTCAGAGCTGTCCTTATCCATAAGCAGAATACGCAGTTGCATTGGGCATTCAAAACTTTGAGCATGATGGGGTGTTATGGTGTGTCCAAACTACACCCCTCTGTCGGCAAAGGATGTAAATTAGACACATTGAAAGTGCAAATGACACGGGGATTTAAATATCCCGTGCTTCGTTTGCATAATGGCGGCTGCCGCTTTTTTTCGAAACGGGGCTTTTCGAAAAAAACTGGCAGTTTAGACGGGGCATTTTTGACAAGAGTGCAGGGTCAAAAATGCCCCATCTAAACTGCCAGGTTTTTTCAAAAAGCCCCGGTTTGAAAAAAAGCGGCGGCCGCCATTATGCAAATGAAGCGTGGGATATTTAAATCCCCGCTTCATTTGCACTTTCAATGTGTCTAATTTACATCCCTCTGCCAACAGAGGGGTGTAGTTTAGACACACCCTTATGTCCACCCACCTGCCTTTTCCTGTCCCTGTTCTATGGCTCTGCTTCCTCTGGAGAGGATCTAGTTAACTTAAAACTGAAAAAATATGCCAGAGCTATTAACAGAACACTGAACCTGAGAAACAGCCATTCAAGTGGTTAATGAAGCCATTCAACAGGTATTTGCAAATCCCACCTATACTGTCCATTTCTGAATTTACTGTGTTAGGCCAAGTCTACACTGAAAGTTACTGAGCAGTAAATGAGCTCCCAGTGCTGTAACTTCTGATGTGTCCACACTGACAAGGCACTTAGTGTGCACTAGCTCTGCTAGTTGCTGCACTCTAGATAAACCACCTGGCTGTGTCTACACTGCACCCCTTTTCCGGAAAAGGGATGCAGATGAGACAAGTCGGAATTGCAAATGAAGCGGGGATTTAAATTTTCCCGCTTCATTTGTATAAACATAACTGCCGCTTTTTTCCGGCTCGGGGCTTTGCCGAAAGCGCCAGTCAAACGAGGATCTTTAGGAAAATAAAGCCTTTTCCGAAAGGTCCTTATTCCTGATTTTAAGAATTCCTCTTAAAATCAGGAATAAGGACCTTCGGAAAAGGCTTTATTTTCCGAAAGATCCTCGTTTAGACTGGCGCTTTTTCCGCAAAGCCCCGAGCCGGGAAAAAGCGCAGTTATAGATACAAATGAAGCGGGAAAATTTAAATCCCCGCTTCATTTGCAATTCCGACTTGTCTCATCTGCATCCCTTTTCCGGAAAAGGGGTGCAGTGTAGACACAGCCCCTCTGTGAAAAGTGTAGAGCTTGCTGCACTGTGGGTACAGCGCTTGGATGCCAGTGTGGACAATGTGGTGTAATAGTGCATCATGACTGACCTCCAACACCCTTCCCACAATGCCTGTTCTTGCCTCTCTGGTCATCTGTTTGAACTCTACTGCCCTGCTCTCATGTGACCAACCTCAGGCCCACCCTTTGCATTCTTTTTGAAATTTGAAACTCCCCTTCCTGTTTGCTTGGGGATGCGTCATGTGTCCTCAGCACATCATTCCAGCTGGACTTCATCAGCGTTTGGGGAGAGGAGAGTGTCCAGTCCCAGCTGCGTGGATCTGTTGCTGCTACCAGCACAGGGGTGCTCAGAAGCTGGACAGGGCGCTGATGCAATCTCTTACTTCACAGTGCTCTGCCTCACAGATTTCATTGAAAGTGTCATGCAGCTGCTGGGCCAGGCATCCACACAAGTTAACACTAGTGTGGTCTTTGTCCCTGGAAGGCTGACATTCCCTCGCCACTGTGCCTTCAGTGGGAGTTGCCGCACAAAGATAAGATGCGTATGCCAAGTGAAAGATCCTCCTTTGCTTCCCTGCTCACCCTACACAGGGAAAGTCTTGCAGGATGAACAAAATCTGTGGAAATGAGTGGCCATTACTATATCCTCCCCTCCCCTGCACAAGTCACACCTGGCCAGAGTACACTATGGCCCTGCATAAATGAAAATGCCTACCCCCACTGCACCAAGGGATTCCCCTGGCCCCGCCACACTAGGGGACTCCCCAGCCCTTGTGGTGAGCTCACCATTGTGGGTTTCCTGTGTGTTATGTGCACTCACTCTGGGACAGTCAGTGAGTGCTAGGTACCGTAATTTAGCGAATATAAGCCGTGGGTTATATTCATTTTTACAAACCCCGCATTCCCCCGCCCGGGGTATATTCGGGTGCGTGGTATATAAGGGGTTTTTTTTACTCACCAGCGGGTTTTTTTTAACTCACTGGAGGCTGGTGGTTCCTGCGGCTGTGCAGGAACGGAGGGTGGGGGGGGGAGGGTGGTGAGCGCTCCCCCGCCCGGAGGATGGTGGTTCCTGCTCCCCTGCCCCTTCCTGCAGCTGTGGAGGAACCAGGGGGATAAGCGCTCCCCCGCAGGCTGGCGGCTGCGCAGGAACCGGGGCGGTGAGTGGCTGGCTAATTCCCTCCCCTCCCCCCCGCACCATAAATTAGCAAATATACCCCCGGCACAGAAAAGTCTTGTATACCCTGCAGGTTATACTCGTGCGTGGGGTATACAAGATTTTTTTTACTGAAATAGAAAAAACCGCGGGGTATATTCGGGTGCGGGTTACATTTGGGTGTGGGGTATATTTGCTAAATTACGGTATGTGAATAGCATAAGTGTTTAAAAGGGGTTAAAGCAGCGCTGTGTGTAGTGTTAACAATGGATCCTCCATAACATGTTGCAATTGTGCCCTGATCAAGCTGACCTCAGCGTGCCAGTCTGAGTTCCTAACATTTGCCAAGAGGCTCAACAAGCCAGAAAGCACCCGCGAAAGACTCGGACGATCAGAAAGAATTAAAGGAGTGGTTAGAGACAGCAAGAGGAGGGAGTGTAAGGAGAGCATGCAGCAGCTCCTAAACATTATGGAGCAGCAAGTGGACACGATGCAGGAGCTGCTAGAACTGCAGCCGGAGCAGCTGCATGACCAGCCCCTCCTGCATCTGGTGTCCCAAAACTGTTTTCTTTCAATCCCCCAACCAATTTAGACACCACCCTGTCTCCAGATAGCACCCAGGACACCCCATACCTTCTGATGCACTCAACACCCATCCCTGTGCATCAGAAGCCTGTGGGAGTTTAACTTTGATGAACTTAAGCCCCCCTTGCACAGTACATCAAACGGCAGGGCTGCATGTGAAACTTGGACATTTACAAATTTGCGAAACTCTTGAGACTTACTTCACCTCCTGCCTCTCCCCATCCCTCCATCCCTCCTTGTCTACACCTCAGTACAGATGTTTCATGGTTCACGTGGGTCCTATGTTTATGACTGTGTTTAATAAATGAAATTCATGTGTTTCAAAGCAGTCTTTTTTCCATTGCATAAAAGCAAGCAAGTGTATCCCAGCAAAGCTACAGACGCTGTAGCACTAAGTGCAGTGCCCAGACCAATCAGAGTAACTCCCTAGCAATGCAGGTACCGCACTCCCACGCATGACAACAAGTTTTAATGACTTTCAGCATCAAATTGCTGCTTCAAGGCATCCCTGATTCTTATAGTCCCATGCTGTGCTCCTCTAATAGCCCTGGTCTTGGGCTGTTCACACTTGGCTTCCAGGTGCTGAGCTTCAGTGGTCCAGTTCTGATTAAGGCTTTCTCCCCCCTTCCTTCACAAATATTGTGGAGGGTACAGCATGTGGCAATAACCATAGCGAAGTTATCATTGGCCAACACCAACTTCCTATACAAATACTGCCAGAGGGCTTTCAAATGGACAAAAGTTCACTTCTCAGTCATTCTGCACCTGCACAGACTGTTATTGAATCCCTTCTTCCTGTTGTCAAGGCTCCCCGTTTATGGTTTCATGAACCACGACATTAAGGGGTAGACAGGCTCTCCCAGGATCACAAAGGGCATTTCCACTTCTGCCATGGTGATCTTCTTCTCGGGGAAGAGAAGTTCCCACTTGCAGCTCCCTGAATAGGCCAGAGTTCTGAAAGATGTGAGCATCATGCACATTTCCGGACCAGCCTTTCTTAATGTCTGTGAAATGCCCTCAAGTGATCCATGAGTGCTTGCAGAACCATGTAGAGACCTGGGAGTTAATTGTACTCAGAAGCTAGGCGGTCTTGTGCCAGAATTGGAATATGCATGCCATCTATTGCCCTTCTGCAATTTGGGAAGCCCATCAATGCAAAACCATTCACAATTTTACGCACGTTGCTCAGAGTCATAGAATCATAGAATCACAGAGCTGGAAGAGACCTCAGGAGGTCATCAAGTCCATCCCCCTGCCCAAGGCAGGACAATCCCAACTAAATCAAACCAGCCAGGGCTTTGTCAAGCAGAGACTTAAACACCTCTAAGGATGGAGATTCCACCACCTCCCTAGGCAACCCATTCCAGTGCTTCACCACCCTCCTAGTGAAATAGTTTTTCCTAATCTCCAACCTAGACCTCCCCCACTGTAACTTGAGACCATTGCTCCTTGTTCTGCCATCCGTTACTACTGTGAACAGCCTCTCTCCATCCTCTTTGGAACCTCCCTTCAGGAAGTTGAAGGCTGCTATCAAATCCCCCCCTCGCTCTTCTCTTCTGCAGACTAAACAAACCCAAATCCCTCAGTCTCTCCTCATAGATCATGCACTCCAGCCCCCTAATCATTTTGGTCGCCCTCTGCTGGACCCTCTCCAATGCATCCACATCCCTTCTATAGTGGGGGGCCCAGAACTGAGTCACGGTCATTCAGAGCAGAATTCAATTGATGGCCCTGCACTTTTCCATCAGCATGAGCTCAACGGTCAACTTTTCCTGCTTCAAACTGATTGGTGATGGAGTGAAAGCTGTCTGGAGTAGCCAGCTTCCACAGTGTGATTGCTACATGCTTCTGTACCAGCAGGGCAGCTCTCATTCGCATGTACTTGCACTGCAGCAAGCTTAACACAACACACAGCCCCATGAAAGTGGCTTTCCTCATCCAAAAGTTCTGCAGCCATTGCTAAGCATCCCAGACTTGAATGACAACACAATCCCACCACTCAGTGCTTGTTTCCCAAGCTCAACAGTGGCACTCCACTGTGGCCAGCACCTCTGTGAATGCCATGAGAAATCTTGTGTTGTACAAACACTGCTGGGACTCCTCATAACCACTTCGCTATTTCAGGAATAGCTTGAATGCTATTAGGTGTGTTATTGAGACCTATCAGCATTTTCGTCAACAGCTGCGGATTCATTCCCACAGACTGAGGAGGCAGAGCCCATTGAAACCCATTGAAAGATGGCAACAAATGCAAATGGGACCTCAGGGTTTGCTGGGATGCAAAGTGATGCGCATTGGGGCATTGGAACAGGACCCATGAAGCCCCGCACCTCCCCTCTGCCCACCCACAAACCTGTGCGGCAGAAGACAAAGAAGTGCTCGGTGGGATAGCTACCCAGAGTGCATTGCTCCAAAATCCACTGCATGGTCATGCTACTGTGTTGGCAGCTGACAGTGTGGACACTGTTTTCACTGCTATGATATGTGAACAGCTCTGTAATTGCCAGGGCTTTATATCTGCCAGTGTAGACATGGCCTTAGTTTAAAATTTGTTTTAAAATATTTCATTAGTGTTTAAGTGAAGATTATATTACATCTCTAAAAAGAGTTTTGCCCCTCCTCCTGCTGCTGCCATCGGGCATAGGGGCACCAGTTTAATAGTACTGTGAACAGCCCCATAAATCCTAAGGATGGCCCTGATAGTTTTCATAGAATCCTAGGGCTGGAAGAGACCACAGGAGGTCATCGAGTCCAGCCCCCTGCCCAAAGCAGGACCAATCCCAACTAAATCAACCCAGCCAGGGCTTTGTCAAGCCGGGACTTAAAAACCTCTAGGGATGGAGATTCCACCACCTCCCTAGGTAACCCATTCCAGTGCTTCACCACCCTCCTAGTGAAACAGTTTTTCCTAATATCCAACTTAGTCCTCCCCCACTGCAATTTGAGACCATTGCTCCTTGTTCTGCCATCTGTCACTACTGTAAACAGCCTTTCTCCATCCTCTTTGGAACCTTTCTTCCGGAAATTGAAGGCTGCTATCAAATCCCCCCTCACTCTTCTCTTCTGTAGATTAAATAAGATCAAATCTCTCAGCCTCTCCTTATAGGTCATGTGCTCCAGTCATGAACTCCCTCCCTTACCCCAAGACCCTGCCAGCCCTGAGACCCCTGGATCCAAACTCCCTTACACAGCCTGTACCTTGAACTCCCTCCTGCACCCCAACTTCCTGCCACAGTCTTAGCTCAGAGCCCCTCTCACACTCCCTTAACCCAAGACCAGATCCTGTACCCCAACTCTCTGCCCCTGCCTGGTGAAAGGGAGAAAGGATCAAGGGAGAGAGGGAGGACAGAGTGAACAGAGGCAGGGCCTTGGAGAAGAGGTATGAAGAAGGTGGGACAAGGGTATTTGGGTTTGAGATAGATCCTGGATTGCACTTAAATTCAAAAAGTGATCTTGTGCTTAAAAAGGTTGGAGACCACTGGTGTAGAGCAAAACAACCAAAAATAAACAAGAACAAGGAACTTTAACAGGTTAATTGCAGTTATTTTTCCTTAGAAAAACAAAATAAAAAATTACATCTGTGTGTGTGTGTACACTACAGAGTTTTGTCAGAAAAACAGCCGTTTTTCCGACAAAACCTGAGTTATGTCCACACTACAATCACATTCTTCTGAAAATAAATTGAAAGAACAGAGGGGCTTTTCCAGCACTGGTAATCCTCTTTCTATGAAAAGAAGCCTTTTTCTGAAAGAGCTCTTTTGGAAAAAGGCATGTGTGGATGGGGAAAAGGGAGTTCTTTCACAAGAAGAGGAAAGAGGAAAAAAGCACAGGTGCCCCCTGGTGGCCATTCCACCCATAGTAATCACAGCTTACATGTGAGATAGCATCCATTCAGTGTGGACACTATCTGTCAGAAAAGCGGATTGCTTTTTTGATGCGCTTTCGCTGTGTGGATGCTCTCTTTTGGAAGATCTCTTCTGGAAAAGCTTCTTCTGAAAGAACCCTGCAGTCTAGACATAGCCTGACTAACCTTTCCACAGTTCATCTGTGTCAATTAATATTAGTCATAGATTCCTTCACTAGCCAGATGAGCAGTTGGCTACAGCTGTCTGTACTATTTTACAGAAGTGCTTTTGCGCCTACATTTCCTTTCAAACATGGAAGAAAAAAATCTCACTGCCTTTGTGCCAAAACTACATCAGACACCAAAAAAGCTCTAGAGCATTAATAGGCAGATTTAAATGTCATAGGAATCACAACATTCAGAGCATCAGCTTCTGCCAGTCTTGTTTTCTAAGTGTTGCATGTGCAGCATGATGGCAAAGGAGGCATCAGAGGCAGAGTAGGTTATGGATTCTTGGTTTGATTTAGCACTTCCTCTCAACAGCATTTTCCAGTGGAGCTTCCAGTAGGAATTAAAGCTGCTTTCCTTCAGCAGAAATTTCAGGGATAACAGATGGCGCCAGTAATGATTTATTTCTCAAGACCCCCTCCTCGTCCTAGTCTACACTCAAGAGTTGTTTCAAAATAATTCCCCTTATTTTGAAACAACAAGTGGAGTGTTCACACTACCAAGCCCATTATTCTGAAATAACAGGCTTGTTATTTTAATAACAACTCCTGCTTCTCATAAGGAATAACACTTATTTTGAAACTGTTATTTCAAAACAGCATTAGTGTGGACACCCAGCTGTTGCTATTTTGAAATAATTGGCCTCCACAGGCCTCTCACAGCTGTGCTTGTGGCTGCTCTGGCCACACCTTTGACAACTCCATTGCTCCCCTTCTTCTGCAGAGTTTAAAGCTGCAGGCAGAAGGGAAAAGGCTTGTGGCACCAGGAGACCCCTGCTGCCCCATGCAACACAGCACCCTGTACTGGAGCCATGAGTGACCCCAGCACTTCCTCTGCACCCCCCTTGGCTGCCAGCAGCACACTCTGATGCCCCTGGGTAAGGGTAAAGAGGGCACCAATGTGGACTGGTGAAGAGATCCTGGATCTCATTGAGGTCTGGGGGAGGAAGGAAACCAACATCCAGAATCTCTGCACCAAGAGCCAGAAAGATGATGCCTACGGCTGGATGGCTGCCAGCCTGGCAGAGAAAGGACACACCAGGACCCTGCACCTGGTCCAGATGAAAATCAAAGAACTCTGGCAGGCCCACACAAAGGCCAGGGAGGAAAGGTCCCGCTCTGGATCAGCACCACACACCTGTCGCTACTATGAGCAGCTGGATGACATCTCGGGAGGGGGGCCAGTCACCTTCCCCCCACCTGTCATCGTCGACTTGGGCCAGGACAAGCCCAGTATCAGCCTCCACAGGGGCAGGGTTGTGGAGGAGGCAGCAGTGGTGGTGGACAGCCAGGACAACCATGCCTGCAAGTCAGGAGTTGATCCTCAGTCTGGAACCTGTCCCCCCTCCTCCCAGGATGCTTCCCAGGGCTCAGACAACCCTGGTGAGGCTCTTCAGGTGAGTTCAATCACTTTTACTATACACAGGTGGGGGCAGGCAACCGTCTGGGAGGGGCTGCATGCTCCTCGCTTGGCCTTCTTGGCCTGGGGATCGCACAACAGCCTGTGCACATTGAGCGCCAGTCCGCAGTACTCAGTCCCATGATGCTCTCACACAAGAACCCTTCACTCCTTCTCACAAGGCTCATGGAGACACCTGCCTTACTCTGGCCTTCATCGTGGGACACCTTCCCTCAACAAGCCACCACTAAGGAGGCTGGGGTCATGGAACCACACAGCAATGCTGCACACGGCATAGGCTCATGCCTGCACTCAGGCAGCATTTGTTCCTGATGAAGCACGGCAATGCGGAAAATGTTCCCCTGCATTGAACCTGTTGGGGGGAAGAAGTGAAGGGGAACCCACTAGCAGTGTCTGTGGCAAGCAGCCTCTGCAGTTCACACATACAACCCCCAACATCTGAGGAATCTCTCTAAAGGAAGGCAAGTACGGATAGTGATAGGTCAGCTGTTGTTACCTGCACAGCATGTGCCATGTTTGTCTTCCTCCGGGAAGATAGGAGGGATTTCATTTGTACTAAGTGCAAGCTGGTCGCCATATTGGAAGAAAAGATTAGAGGACTTGAGGCCCAAGTATCAACCCTACGTTTCTTCAGAGAAGATGAAGATATCCTTGATAGAAGGCAGCATTTAATATTGCGGGCACAACAGGCTGAAGGACCAGTGAGGGCAGTACAGAACAGGGAAGAAAACTGGCAGCATGTAACCTCCAGGAGAAGGAAGCCAACTCAGGTATCCGCAATTTCACTAGAGGTAAGTAACCGATTTCAGGATCTCTGCACAGGAGAATGCTTTGGCAGAGACCTCTCAGAGACGGGAACAGAAGAAGACTCAATTGACCGGAAGGCATGGGATGCATAGTCCTAGGGATAGGGGTTCCACGACCACCACCCCCAAGAGAAGAAGACAGACGGGTGGTGGTGGTTAGGGACTCCCTCCTAAGAGGGACTGAGTCATCTATCTGCTGTCCAGACCTAGAATCTCGAGAAGTGTGCTGATTACCAGGAGCTAGAATTCAGGATGTGACCAAGAGTATTCCAAAACTGATCAAACCTTTGGATCGCTACCCCTTTCTGCTTCTCCATGTAGGAACTAACGATACGACCAAGAACAACCTTGAGCAGGTCATTGAAGATTATATAACACTGGGAAGAAGGATCAAGGTATTTGAAGAGCAAGTGGTGTTCCTATCCATCCTCCCTGTTGATAGAAAAGGTACAGGTAGGGATCATCAAACTGTGGAAGTAAATATGTGGTTGCGCAGATGGTGTCCGAGAGAGGGCTTTGGTTTCTTTAACCATGGGACGCTGTTCCAGGCACAAGGACTGCTAGAAAGAGATGGGATCCACCTAACCAAGGGTATGTCTACACTGCCACCCTAGTTCAACTAGGGTGGCTAATGTAGGCATTCGAACTTGCAAATGAAGCCCGGGATTTAAATATCCCGGGCTTCATTTGCATGTTCCTGGGCGCCGCCATTTTTAAATGCCCCGTAGTTCGAACTACCTGCCCGCGGCTACATGCGGCACGGACTAGGTTACCTATGTGAAATGTTAAGTATGTGAAATGTAATTTGACCTCACTTTAACTGAACGCATGGTTTTGACATGCCATTTTTGGAGCTATACCAAGGAGGAAAAAGTCCTCCTAAAATGGCGACCTTCTCACTTTATTTTGCACACTTCATTCTAACAGTATGTAGTATAAATGTCTTGCTCTGTTTTTAAGAGATGTATACAAAAAGACTGCATTAAATAGGGGAAAGAGAAATAAAGACATTCCTGTATTTCTGACACAAATGCCACCTTGAGCTGTTAAGATTGGAAAATTGCTCCCATCCTTGGTCTGAAATGCCTCTATATGATAAACTTCCAGGCATCTATTTGATAGCACATTTGCAGGAGGCCAGTTCCTGGAATGAGGAGAGGAAAATGAGCTTTTTGTAAATTGTTGGCTAGGTGGCCAACTTGAGTTACTGTTTCTGTCTGAAAGTTTGTTTTTAATGCTGATAAGGCTATTATTATATCGTGAATTCAGTTAGGCACCAAGGCTCCTACAGCTTTTGTATAGGCCACTCATTATTTAAATGTAATACGTGAAACAAATATTTAAAAAGGGAGTGTCACTGATTCAACTGCTAGGACTCCTGTAGACAGGGGTACAAAATAATTTTTGATGGTGAGGCCACTCCAAGAATTGGGTAAGTGGGCAAGGGCTGCATTCTTCCATGATATTAATGGAGGAGGTGCAAGGTCTGGGATTGAGGTTCAGGGCAGAAGGGAACTTGGGGTAAGGTTTGGCATACAGGAAGGGGTGTGGGATATGAGAGGGAGTTGTAATGTAGATTGTGATGAAATGTCAAGTGTGTCCGGTATTTTTGTTGAAATCATCTGGCCACCCTAGACTGAAGAAGGGTTTTGTGACTTGGGGCAGGAGGCCATGTGTGGCTATGAATGCTGTGAGGCTAGAGGGGGGAAGGGTACTTCGCACACTGCCTGTCCTGCAAACAGGCAGCTCTGGCCAATGGGAGCTGCAAGATTTTGCTGGGGCTGGGGGCAGAGCATGAAGCCTCTCCTCCCTTGCCTCCTAGGCTCACAGTGTTCAGAGAGCTGCTCAGAGCAGCCTGTGGGGGTAGGGCAGGCAGGGAGTCTGGCAGAGGCTCCTGAAGGCTGGATCTGGTGACTTGACAGGCTGCATCCGGCCTGTGGGCCATATTTTGCCTGCCCATGTGCTACCTCAACTCATCTTTGTCTACCAACTCATCTTTGTCTACCAACAGTCTAAACTACGAGCCTCCAGGTTTGCACTGCAGTTCCTACCCTCTCCCTTCTACAAACTACTAAAGTCCTTCCCTTATCTCTACAGATTCATATATTCCAGTACCAGAATACCACTCTCATCATCTTGTCTGGCCTCCTGTATAACACAGGCCAGAGAACAAACCCAAAGTAATTCCTAGAGCAGAGGTTTTAGAAAAAACATCCAATCTTTATTTAAAAATCATCAGTCGTGGGGAGTCCACCACCCTTGATCGATTGTTTCAGTGCTTAATTGTTAAAATTCATGCCTGATTTCTGGTCTGAATTTATCTAGCTTTAACTTCCAGTCATTAGATAACATTGTATCTTTCTGGGCTAGATTTATATGCTCCCTATGTAAATACTTACAGACAGTAATGAAGTCACCCCTTAACCTTCTCTTCTTAAAGCTAAATAGCTTAAACTTTGAGTATCAAGATGAGTTATAGGCTGGGTGCTTCTGTGCTAAAAGGCTTTCAGTTTTTGCATGTTCTATCCTCCGAGGTATGTTCTGGGACATTCTCAGTTTATGCTACATAAGAATTCTAAGTGAAGGTACTTGAGCTTAGTTCCCATGCATTTAGACCCCACAACTTGTTTCTAAATGAAAGCCATGGAGAGGGACAACAGAGGGAGAAGGGCAAGTTGCATCTAGTAAATAGCAGGCTGACAAAGATTTGGGAGGGCAGGCCAGCCAGCACATGGGTGGAGTGAACAGTAATACTCAATGACCAGGGATTTGACCAAACCAACCTCAACTTTTAAAAAAGATGAACTTTAGTTTAAAAAACAATGCTCCTTAATTGTGTCAAGGCAGGTTCATGCATCACTAGTCACAAAGAAGGATCCTTAATACTGAAAGCCATCCTAGCAGAGAGCACTACAACAAACTGGCTGTTAAATCACTTTACATTTATGATACAGAAGGTTCTAGCGTACTTTGTAACAATCAGTGTCACAAAAGCAGTGCCAGATATGCTTATCCTTCCAGCAGCCCATTTCACACAATGCCCAAAGCCTGCAGAAGAATTGTACTGTATCATGATTTTTCCATGCAGCTCAGAGGTAAAGGAATATAAATACATATGAAAGAATATATCATTAGCACAATTAACCAATTTTTCTCTTAAATTGAAACATTAATCATCTTCAGCTTTTGTTCAGGCTGAATAAAACCAGTCATTAGTCACCAGGAACAACATTTTAAAGAATTTTATAGAATTATCCTACCTGGAATAACTTCAAAGAGGAACTTGCCTGGACTTTCTTCATTGCCAGGATGCTCAGTAACTCTGTTTCCAGGCAGGAAAATGGCCCCCTAAAAATTAACAAATAGGATCAAAACTGCTGTCTTTCTCTTATGATATTACTGATTTCTCTCTCAAACTTTGGTATATGAAAATTATGAACGAAGGCATCAGTACATGTCTGGGAAACTGGGTAGGCCTCGGGAGGACTCAACCAAGCTAACTACTATCCCCTCCTTGTGATGGATGTTCAGTGTAGCACTCCATAGCAAAGGGATCAGATAAAATGTCATGGTAAAGGATTTAAAAGAGTCATTCTTTAAAGGAGCAGACGGGGGATTGGGGTTCCTACCACTGGTACAGTGGGGAGTTAACGTTTGTTTCCTTAGTGGCCTTCTCTTTAGTCTTGATATGAGGGGTGGGGCCGGGGGAGAAATATGGCTGGGTCCCAGCAGGGGCTTGGCTGGACCAGATGGGGAAGGTGGGACCCTCAGAGTATATAGAAAGGAGAATTGAATTACCATCACAGGACCAGTTTATTTGCCAAGAATTTCCAGATATTTAAGAATAATGTGGTGGCTTATTTAAAACCAAAACTGTCCTTTTTCTGGCATTTATATGAACAGAGAAACTCCAATCAGCTGAACCATGAACAGCCTCCTGAACTGAACTCAATCTATAAAGCACTAGATACTCCAGGGTAATATGAAGCTGAACTCTGCAGCATCTCTAGATTCTGTTGCATTCCAAGATGTCAGACTGGAGATTTTGCTACATATTTAAATTAAAAACTGGATTAAAAAAAATAATTTTATATGAAAATGATCAGTACAATCAATGCAAATGAGCTCTGATTTTTCTTATATGAAATTCAAAATCACTTAATTATGTTCCCATATTTTCAGTTTTCTGACCATTTTTGGTTGGACAACACATAACTGCATCATAGAAGGATGCCACAAGTTTGGCAGCTGGGCAGGGTACAGTTACGCATAGAACACATGGGAATGTCAGAGAGGCACTTGTAGTTTGTGAGACATTCTACAATCATCACAAAAATAACAATATTGAATTTAAATTTATGGAGCACTATGGTGTGACAAGTGGTAGGAAAAGAGACATTTCCACAGCACATTCTGCATCTACACAATTGCAGAAAGGAAGCCTAACTATCTACAATGCTTTATCAAATTCCTTAATGCTAGCTGCATACAAAAATATACAGGCAGTCCCCGGGTTACGTACAAGATAGGGACTGTAGGTTTGTTCTTAAGTTGAATTTGTATGTAAGTCGGAACTGGTACATATTGTAGGGGAAACTCTAGCCAAACATTTCTCCAGAGCTCAGTTTTATTCTCCCACACCTCACTTCCCTCAGTCCTTTATTCTCAAGCTGAGGTGTCTGCTGAGAAAAGCCGCTCCGCGTCTCCCTGGTCTGCTGGGGCCCAGCAGACCAGGAGACGCTGGAGCGGCTTTCTCGCCGTGGAGGACGTGGGCGGCGGGACCACGGCGCGTCGGCGGTCTGCTGGGGGGTGGGGGAGCAGCTAGTGCGGGGTTGCCTCACACCGTTTGTAAGTAGGGATCCGATGTAAGTCGGATCCATGTAACCCGGGGACTGCCTGTAATCTGAATTCCATTCCCTTACTCACTAGAGCTCTGCGGTAATCTCAGAATCTTCAGTGAAGTTACTGTGGATTTACTAAATGCAACAGACTAGAATTTAGACCTGTGTGTGCACTTTTGGTGGAAATACATTTGATACTTTATTTCAATCTATCTTGCTGGGATTACACCCAATTATACATATTGCTCCCAGCAGGCCATTCATGGTTGCTATTTTTTGTCCCTCTTTCTGCAGCCCTGAGGCATACAAAACACAAAATGCGTGCCATTTTCTCACTGTTAGTACGATCACTGCTTTCCTTCACTGTGTGCAAGTGGCAGCCAGTTTAGACATGCATTTGCTGGCTAACACCCAGTATTTTGTGCTCTCCTTCTCCTTCCTTTCTGAACTGTAACTAATCACTCTCTTCTTGTTCCGTCCCTTTCCAGGCACTCCTTCACAGCCAGCCTTCCCATTCTGCCCACTCCAGCTGCACAGAGGGAACAACTGTGATGTGCTTAAAGTCTTTATTACACATTTAAACCCTTCAGGTAGTAGAGGGGATTTTAAACTAAGTATTCAACCCAAAAGATGATTTTTAAAAAGTTGCCTTGTTTACCTGAGATTACAAAATTAACAACAGTTTAGAAGATGCATTTAAGTGAAAATATCACTGGGATCTGTTTCCTTGACACCCCATTTCTGAAAGATACACCATTCCTTTGTGTGACACTTCTTTTTTCACCGTCACATGGTGTCATATCCTCCTAAATGTCTGGGTAAGCCGCAATTAAACTAGGATGAGTTGGACTTTTGGGGGTAATTTTCATAGCAGTGTGAAGAGAATTAGGTGAATAATCTCCATTAATGCTTAATTCCCAATACTCTACAATTGCCACAGGGTATGGCCTCATCCTGGAAGTAGATGAGAGGTGACTTACATAATTCATACACCTAAATAATTGAAGTCCGTATTCCATTGCTCACAATTTAAGAGAACCGAGAATCACAGTGACTGTCATGAAGTCAACTGCAGGATTACATTAGATACACATGCACACACAGGGTGAAATACTACCATTTAATACTCAGAGGGAAACCGACTAAAGCAAGGAAATATACAATTAGCAAAGATTTTCTCTTTAAACATAATTGTGACTAGACTCCTAACAAAGAGAACACAAGGAAATCATCCCCAGTTAACAGCCACCATGTTGTGTCTTAGATCCCTTTATGTGCTGCATACCTTCAATAAGCCTATGGGCTGAAAATCCTTATGGAACTTTAACTGAAATAATAGTGTGCCAGTTCCTACAAAACACATGGCCACCCAGGGTTTTTCATTCATCATCATACCACAAACCAGAGCCGTGCAGGCGTTCACAGATTCAAGACGAACTCAAGTCCTTCTACTCCAAGGGCCTGATCTTGCAAAGCGTTGAACTTCTTAACTCCCAATGAAGTCAATGGGAGAAGAGTGAGCTCATCACCTGACAGGATGGTACGTGGCACCTCATCAAACTGAGCACTAGAAGCACAAT
Source organism: Rafetus swinhoei (assembly GCA_019425775.1). Lineage (NCBI taxonomy): Eukaryota > Metazoa > Chordata > Testudines > Trionychidae > Rafetus > Rafetus swinhoei. Next base: position 124,238,598 of record CM033449.1, read on the forward strand.
CCTTGAACACATGAGGCAAAAACTGCCTTTTCAACTGTAGGATCGCATCAGCAAATATACATTTTTATTTAAATGAGACAGCGGTACACATAATTTATTAGCCAGGGCATTATAAACAACAACGGTCATTGTTGTAACATTGGTAAGGTTATCCTAATAGTCTGTCTCTTCTCTCATTCATACTACTTCTATGTTGAGCTAAATGTATTTACATGAAATAAGTCTAGAGATCTGGGTTCAGTTCCTGCCTCTGCTAGCGACTTCCTGTGTGGCATAGGCTGAATTACTTAATCTTCTTTGTGTAGTAATATTTATCTTAATACAAATCAATACTACTTGTGTAATAATACTTCCTTTCTCCCACCTGCTACTTGTCCTGTCTATTTAAATAGATTGTAAATAGACAAGGCTGGAATTAGCTATTACATGTTTGTCTAGTTCCTCAATCCATCCAGCATCTCTTAGCACTACTACAATGCAAACGAAGATAAAAGTCTGTAACTGGAACCGTTTGAACAAAATCTGTTCCTTATGTTATGCTAGGATGAAAGAAACACAGCTTCTTTGCATATGATAATTTAAAAAAATCAACATTGCAAGCTGAAACTCTCGACATCACAGGTTCTTACAGTCTCCCTATCCAAGTCGATGAATCTCTCTATATTGGTTTGAAAAAGAATTTTAATGGTAGTTTCTTTTGCTGAGACATTTGTCAGCTATTTTGTGGCTTCATTACTTCTCTCAAATATGTTCATTTCCCTATTAACATTTTAGTTATGCTGCTGGAAATGTTTATATACATAGAAAAAGTCAAACTTTTCTTTCTAAAGCAGACTGGATTGTTACCATATCTTTGTTCTAAGGGCTTGCTACTACTGCTAAAATTATCTAAACTCCAGACTCTCTCTATAGCTCTTCACAGAGCCCTATAAGTAGTGTAGGGATATTGGATGGTCATCACAATCTACCCTAACATTTTGCTTTTTATATTAATTCTGTAAATTCTAAACTCAGATTGCTTTATGCCCCTATTCACTGGTAATACTCACCATTGTTTCCTCGACCTCCAAAAATTGCAGGAAGTACCAGACACCAAAGGATTAATTTTAAAAAGTTATTTTATTTGCAGTTGCATGGAAGCAGCACATTAAAGTGGTGCTAGGTTAAATTTTCAAAGGGGGCAATCGAGTGTTTATTTCAGTCATTTATGCATGCATGTTTTATGGCCTGAGAAATGCATGTGCAGAGGTTTGTGTATATAAAGCTGTATATTCACAAAAGATGGCTAAGTTGCAGTTGTGCAAAAAACATCTTTTTTGTACACACATATTTTTGCCCTATAAAACTCACTTTAAAACATATTTACTTCTTTGATTTGAACATTCTGTCCCTATTTTTACTTTCACTCCAGTCACCATCTTTTATTCCCCCTTCCATCTTTTTATTATCACTCTCAACACATTTCTTTGAAGTGTCAGTGTTATGATTTATTTTTAGCCCAAGTCTAGGAACTTGGCCAACCATAACCACATATTTTAGCTTCTCCTAGGAGTATCCTGGTACTGTGAGGCAGTGTATTTGTGAATGCACATGTGCACACAGAAGTTACTCTCACTTGGTAAATCTTTCAACTTTATTTTTCCTACTCCTTTACTTTTCCTGCTCTGCTGTTTTCTTTAACTATATATGTTCCTTTCAGTTTTCTAAATTTACTATTAAGTTTAAAACAGTGTAAAATTTTACTTTTATCTCGGTTTAATTTTAAGTACAAATGGTAGTGGAAAACAGAAGACCTATCTCTAACTAAGCTCCATTCTATAGTATCATTGCAACCTGCATCTCCATAGCTAGAAATTAAGCTCTGTACTAGAAAAACAAAAACAAAACAAAACTGATAACCCAGAGCTATCACATTTGTGATGGCTCATCACATACCTATCACTATGCCAATCACTAGTTGAAATCAGTATTTTCAGTTATTAAAACCAAGACAAAAGTTAATAGCAATACCGTATGGTAACAATGAGTAGTATGTCTTTTTTACAACAGAAGACTGAAAATCAGACAATGTTTCTGCAAAGGCAGGGATAACAAAAGACAGAAATGACCTGGAAGCTTGTTAGAGAAATCAGAAATAAAGAGAAGAAATAAGAAAGAACCTGTTTCCAAAAGGAGCTGCAGTACAAATTTGGTTCTAGATTGACTTGTTAGCATATGATTCTCTTTCTGTGAAATTCAGCAACATTGGAGACTAAAGAAAAGGCTGTTTAAATGTTTATATTATTGAACCCTAGATCAGCATATTATGTTAAACAAAAACAGTTGCTTTAGTTAGATCCATCAAAGGGCGTGTCTCATTAAACAGAAGATCAACACTGTCACGATCAATCTTCTGGAGTTGGATTTAGCAGTCTAGTAAAGACATGCTAAATTGAATTCAGAGGGTGCCCCCATCGGAGGCCAGTACTCCTGTTCCTGAGAGGAGTAGGGGAAGCCAACTAGTGTGCTCCTGTTAGCCTCCTGCTGTAGGGATGGCAGGGAAACTTGAATCAAGGTATGTGGATTTGACCTTCACCTCTAGTGTTGGCCATGGCCAAAGGTAAAAAGGAATTAATTTATGGAAAGAAGTTTATCCTCACACCTGCTAATGTAGTGCATTACTGCTTCTACTAACGCAGAGGCAGATTTGATATGCTTATACACACTGAGTAGAGCCATAGTCTGCAAGAAGACCCATTTCAATCAATGGAACAAACCAGAGCATAAGCAAGCATTCCAGAAGTTAGGTCTTAAAAAAATAAGAGCAGAACTCATTACCCCGTACAACACCTAACTCCCCTCCCTCCACTTCCTCTAAATAAATGTATATAACATGCCTAAGCTTGCAGGTTTTACTCAATCCTTGTTCAGGCAAAATTCTGATGGGAGCAGGTTTTTCTTCAAACTTCTGCCAGTTTTTCTATTTTCTTCTATTTCTCTGAACGATTCTTAACTGTTTACTTTTTGGCTTCTTCTTGTTTACAAGAACATTATGTATGTGTTTTTTTTTCTTCGAGAGTGTAAATCCGAGACATTTGGCATACACTTCATTGGAGATCAAAGACGGAATATCAGTATTGTATTTCATTTGTTCCTTATAATTCCAGGTCCAAACACCTTGGCTTCCAATGTTCAGGAATGTTAGGACCTAGAGATCTGTTTTAAGCCTATTTTTCTTTCCACAGCTACACAGATCTCTTGAGGGGGTTTCTTCCATTAAATCAATCCTATCCATGTACAGGAGTAGAGCACACATCTGTACCTCTAACAGATATTTAGTCTCTTCAAGCAATGCCTCACATGGCTAAGGACTAGTTTCTCACTGTTAAAGCCCTTCCCAGCTGCCTTCCCTTGCCAGATCCTTTTGTCACTGCAGTGAAGAGTGGAGAGCAGGAAGTTGCTGGAACCTTTTTATGCTGTCTCAGCCTTTCCCAGTGGCATGTAGCTATGCACCACAGGGGGAAGTCTGGACACAGAGGCTGTGTCTACATTGGCACCCTTTTTCGAAAAAAGGATGCTAATGAGACCAGTCGCAATTGCAAATCCGCGGGGGATTTAAATATCCCCAGCGGTATTTCATTTACATAACTGCCGCTTTTTTCCGGCTCGGGCTTTGCGGAAAAAGCGCCAGTCTAGACGGGGATCTTGCAGAAAATAAACCCTTTTCCGCAAGATCTCTTATTCCTACTTGCAAGATCTTCTGGGAAAATTTCTTTTGAAAGAGAGCATCCACAAAGCAAAAGCGCATCGAAAAAGTGATCTGCTTTTTCGAAAGATAGCGTCCACATTGATTGGACACTATCTTGCATTTAGCTTGTTATTACTATGGATGGAATGGCCACCAGGGCACCTGTGCTTTTTCCTGGAGGACTCTTCTTTTAAAAAAAAAACTCTCTTCCCCGTCCACACGCACCTTTTTCCAAAAGAGCTCTTCCAGAAAAAGGCTTCTTCCTCGTAGAAAGAGGTTTACCACTGTCAGAAAAACCTCTGTGTTCTTTCAACTTTCTGTTGGAAGAACACAATAGCAGTGTGGATGTAAGTGTAGTTTTTCTGGAAAAACAGCCATTTTTCCAAAAAAACCTCTGCAGTGTAGACATGACCATAGCCTTAGAAGGACAAAAGTTGTGATTCCCACTTCTTCGGGGTTTAATTTTTTGGGGAACCATTTTTAAAGTGTTTCAGTTAAAACACATACTCAGATCCACATTAACCATAAAAATCAGTGGGGAATAAAAAGCCTTACAATGAGAAAGTTAAGGCTGCTATAGAACCATTAACTTATCTACATCATTCCATTGTCTGTATCTGAGATCATGCATTAAACATGATAAATAATATATTTCAAGGGGCAAATTCTCCTGTTTGCAGAATGGCCAAGTTTGGAGCAAAATGCCATGGCATAGTACAGACGAGGCAAGCAATGGCGATGGGGAGTCACATTCTGCTGCTTATCTAAGGAACTTTCTGATCAGTGGCAGTAAGTACGGAATATGGCCATCAAGTCTACCCGTACTTGGATCCAGGGCCCAAACACAACTGTGTGTTGGAGCTCTGCAGCCAGCAATAGAGGCTGCTGCAGTGTACCCCTTGGTACACTGCTGTAGTGAACTTGTGCAAGTGGTATATATCCTGACCTGGAGGCCAAAAAATATTTTCTCCCTCTAAACTCCTGTCTTATTTCCTAGCAAACAGCTCACCTACTTGAATTGTGTGCACAGACTGGAATATGGACATAAACTGTAGAGTGAATTTAAAAAAAACCCAGAAATACAAGAAATACACAAGATAATGTCACTGGGGGGACTTAAGTTTTCACATTGCTCGATTTTACTGCCATGATGTAAGTTTAGCATTGCATTAATATGGATCTTGCTTTTCATTTCCCAAGATTATTTTAAAGGGATAAAGAGAAGAAGGGAAAAGGAAACAAAGAGCCTGATCCGTAGCTAGTTCAGTCACAGTGTCCTAACAAGTTGGGAAAACTGCACTGACATACTGGCTATGCAGCTGCGTACTGTTTACATTCTATCCACATCTATGAAAGGAGTTTGGGGTGTGTCATGATCAGGCCTTTGGACAGTTGAACAATATAAGTATGCACTGTTAAAAAATTTTCCATTGCTGATGCTCCAAATAAAATTTCTAAACAGTCACAACACTTTATTAACTCAAAATACAAATTTTATCTGTAGTAGGGCTGTCAATTGATGTGCGTTAACGCCTGCAAACGCAGGGAAGGATTAATGCATTAATTTTTTTAACACGTTAATCACAGGCATTAATGCTGCACTGCCCCTTTCAAGCGCCAGTCTGACGCGTCAAAGGGGAAGCGCAACTTGGAGCCAGGGATCAGCTGGGCACTCCAGCTGATCCCTGGCTCCATGTTGGGCACTCCAGCTGATCCCTGGTTCCTAATGCGCTGCCCCTTTGACATGCCGGAGCGGCACTTCAAAAGGGCAGCTGCACTAAGCCTGGGGTCAGCTGAGGACTCCAGCTGATCACGGGCTTCTGCAGCACTGCCCCTTGGAAGTGCCAGGGTGGCCTTTCTAAGGGGCAGCGCTGTACTGAGCCAGGGTTAGCTGGGGACTCCAACTGATCCCTAGCTCCCGCAGTGCTGCCCCTTTGAAACGCTGCAGCAGCACTGCAAAGAGGCAGTGCACGCGATTAATCGCAATTAATGTTTTTAATTGCTTGACAGCCCTAATCCCTAACATTTCTAAAAAGATTAACTCCATGCTAAATTGGAACTCTCTACATTCATTTGTTCTTTGGGTTATCGGTAGAGAAAAAAAGTATAAAAATATACACTTTCCAATTCTTATCACTCTTTTATAAAAGTCAGAAGTGGCTAACCAAAACTCTCTGAACATTTCAAAAGACCAGTACAAAACAAAACAAAATCACCTTCAGGCAGAGGCCAAGCATGGAAAGTAGCAGCATAAAGGGGAATTTTGTCTGCAAGTTACAAGCAAACAGAAATACGGAGTTATAATGGAAATCATTTTGTAAACTTAACTACAAGCAGTTGGTGACAAGGATAATAAATAAATTTAAGACAAGAAGCTTTTTCTATGTCTGATTATTATTTCCATCTGCAACTGCTTTTATAACTCAATCTGCACAAAAATATGACACTGGATACCGGTTTTGGAATACGTTTCATTCATTGGATAATGGATCAGGAGTATGATAAGTGCATGCATAAAAGATTTCCAAAAGAAATAATTGCATATTTTTTAAATTAATGAAACCTAACATAGGTGAAATATGTATTTAACTTCCCATTTTACCATTAGCATAAGTGGCAAAGAGCTTTTTATACAATACATCAAACCTTTAGATTATTTGACATAAAATAGCCTTTAGTGCTTATTTTCTTTATTTTACAATGAAATGTCTGACAAATTTCAGGGAAAATAATGACTAAAACCAGAACAAGACAGTCGGAATATTTATAATCCATATCTGTTGCCTGTTCATCTCCTCTTGCAGCCTGAAGCCTACATTCATGTTTAAATGACATCTAAATTTACATTAAAGGATCCCAGATGGAAACACTATACAAGGCAATTAATGAACTTCATAAAGAAAAGATGGACTTGAATGGTAATATGGATTATTTTGCTGTCTGTCCACAGATCTGTTGTTGGAAACAAACATACATAAAAGAGAAAGTTATTTTAAAAAAACAGCCTTGTTTGTGCAACATGCACCTGGCCTGAGACTGTGAAGGGAAAGTTTTAAAGAAAATAAAACAAGAACTTGTTTTCACTTCCCATTCTGTCTGCTTTCACACTAATCTAGGTAGTATTTACTTCCTCTTTTAATAAGTTCTGTAGCTATTTATATAGCGTACCAAGAGTATCAGAGACTGAACACTTGACTCGTGTCTTACCATCTGTCAGAAAGTTTCATGTGAGCATTCAGGCAGTCAGAGAATAAATCTGCAGACTACAGAAACCCCTACCTCACTGTGGCATATGATTGAACCACAGTGAATACTCTGTTGATGACCGCTTGCATCATTTTACCATCAGTCTCACTGCTTAGTTGCACTGCTTTGCCCATGTGTGTAATATGGGATCTTTCTTTAGTGTTTGGATATACCATGAATTTTCCACAGTGTCTGAAATGTCATACAAGCTTCTGAAGTTTCACAAAGTTATACATCCATTTCCTCCTTTCCCCCAACCCTCTGCTAATGGGGATGGGAGGGAGCGACTATTGGGGGAGGGGGAATCTCAGACCATAAAATCTTAGAACAGGTTCCTAGGGAAAGGAAGGGTGTGTGCAGGGATGGGAGAAGAATGATTGTTTTGAGATTCTATTAATAAAGAGAAAACGTATTTTGCCTATTTTCAAGCTACTCTGAACACTGTGGGTTCAGAAATAGGAAACCATCTCTACTGTTACTTGACTCTCATTCCACTACTGAAACAAAGCAGCGGCACGAGGAAAGTGAGAGATTTCACAAAACACATACACGGTGTGCTAAACTCTGGGTTCCTTCCACACACTCTGTGTCACCCTCTTGACCCTCCCCCACCCTGGCCTTCAGTACCAAATTTGGATCACTATTTATATATGTGTTCTTGAGGCAAGCACCTGAGGGCAAGGCACACAGTCCCATCCACAGCTCTAGCTGTGCGCACTTGAAGAAAGACAGAAAGTGGAGCAAGGCTGCTGCACTCATCAAGGTCCTGCAGCCTGACTTTCTGCTTGCTAGGAGACTGCTCAGCCCCAGCCTGGAGTCTGAGGAGCTGGTACTGATGAACCTAGATCTCTGTTCAGCTCTCATGGCCTTACATCAGCCAAAGGAGACCTGCTACCAACCTGACCCCTATAGCACATAGAATAAATCACAGCCTACAGGCATGGTCCGCTTAACTCAAGAATTTGTGACCTATTTACTAACCAGACACCAAGACCATCATCTGCAGAGGGGCGAGACACCGCCATGACTGACATGAACTCTTTTGAGAAAACCCATGGTTAATAGCTTGGCATTTCTACAACCAAGCGACACCAAAATGGCAGGTGACTATTTTTTCCTAGAAATGAAAACATTACATATTAGAAGCCACTAACACAGGAAAAGTACTTCTCAGTAAAATAAGTACCCGATGAAATATTTTGTTCTATGGGGAGTAGGTTTAAGGAACTTGTCTAGTTTGGATTTGACATTTAATTGCACAGTATGAACTCAAAGCTGCAGTATCTCAACTGCACTCTCCAAGATACATTGTATTCTGCTCTAATCCCCTACCACACTTAGCATGATATTCATATGTGGAAGAATGCCTGAGGAAGCAAGAGCAAGAATGCTCACAGCATAAGGTTCTCATGACAACCAGATGACAAAGGATTTTTCATCTTGTATTTTTTATTTTGCAGGGTAAGATAAGTGTATCATTTGTTAATTTGTTCACTTGTCATTTCCCCTTACGTTTCTGATACACACATCAAGTCCTGTTTGGTCTTCATTTCATGCACTGGACCTATTTGTCATGAAGTGTTCAAGACCAATCTGATTTTCCTCAAGGAAGCTGATTAGCCATAGTTTGTCTCCTTTTGAAAATCCATCTATTTTCTTATCTTCTCTCTTCCTCTATTATTTTCATTTTGTAACTGTATTATTGACCTCTGTAAAACATTTTGAGATGCAGCTGGTATGGAAAAGCTATAAAAGTAAGGGTCTCGTTATGCAACTGGTAGATTGAGCAGCATTTATTCACTACCAACTTCAATATAGGTATCTTCCAAAACTGATACTCAGTGAGACCTGGTCTATACTACAGCAGAAAGATGACCTCAGATATGCAACCCCATCTACGTTAATCACATAGCTGAAGTTGTCATATCATAAATTGCATTTCCACAGCATCTACAAAGCAGGAGGTTGATGGGAACAAATGCTCCCATTGGCTTCCCTTACTCCTTGTGAGGAACAGGAGCACCAGCACCAACAGGGGTGCCCTCTGAGTCTGATTTAGCGGGTCTTCACTAGACCCACTAAATCAGACCCTGGAAGATTGACCAGGGGTGGAGATTCCAAACAGCACCGCAAGTTCAGTTTGTGCCTTGAGAATCTATAAGTCTACTTGTATCAGATGTCATGGTAAGAAATTGCTAATTCATGTTCAGCCTTTCTAATATTTTAGGCTTAGTTTGTTTTTATTTATAGGTAATCTGCTTTGATTTGTTTGCTACCACTTGTAATTACTTAAAACTATCTTTTCATAGTCAATAAACTTGCTTTATATTTAATCAAACCCAATGTGCCTTTGACTGCAGTGTCTGGGAAAATCTCAGTTTCATTTAATACAAGCCTATTGTACATATTCCTCTCCTCATTGAGGGAGAGATAAACTGGATAATAAATTCCCATTGGTCAGAGTTGTGATCAGGGCAGGTCTGTATAGCTCTGGGAACCTGGGGTTATTTTTTTCTATATCCTGCATGTAACTGCAGGTGGGTGCGTCCCTGTCTGTGCAAATGCTGGTGGCAGGGTAGGATTGGGAGTGGTCTAAAGCTTGCTACAGCAGCACACTGCTGAGAGGGAGCCCAGGCTGGTGAGCCAGAGGGCTCAGTGGTATCCTAGTTCTAGGTGACACACGAGGGGAACCCATCACATTAAGATCATAGAATCATAGACTCACAGGGTTGGAAGAGACCTCAGGAGGTCATCAAATTCAACCCCCTGCCCAAAGCAGGACCAACTCCAACGAAATCATCCCATCTAGGGCTTTGTCAAACTGGCACTTAAAAAGATATAGGTATGGAAATTCCACCACCTCCCTAGGTAACCCATTCCAGTGCTTCACCACCCTCCTGGTGAAATAGTTTTTCCTAATATCCAACCTAGACATCCCCCACTGCAGCTTGAGACCATTGCTCCTTGTTCTACCATCTGCCACCACTGAGAATAGCCTGACTCCATCTTCTTCATTCTATGGGCAACTCAGCATCACTCCCTGTGTATTATAAAAGTGCCACCGCATTTTACACACACAGTCTCTAGAGACACTAGAGATACATGCACAGATATATCTCCACAGAGACAGCCACAGCCACAATTTATTTATACCTCACAGCCACAGTGGTGCTGCAGAAAACCCTAATTCATACGCCCTCACACACAGTTTCTCAGGACTAATACAGTGTGCTGCAATGCTGGAAAGAGGTAATCTCCAGCTGAAAGCACTGATGCCCAAATGAGATATACTGATATTTGTGCCAGCTATGACAGCCTGTCAGAATACATAATACTTGGGACTTCTATGACATCTTCCACTCAAGAATCTCAAATATGTTTTATAGTTAGTATCACCCTTATTAATGTTAATACATTGTGCAATAAGTGCATTTGGTACTTCACAAAGAAAACAAAAATGACCTATATGTGTCACAATCCTGGTTAGAGAAGATATGATTCAGACAGAGGTGACACAAACAAGGCAAGAGGGGAAGGAATGTTACACCAATATGTTATGAGATTGCTTTCCATTCATACTTCTCATGCCAGTTTTCCATCCTCCCACACACAAAGAAGGAAATTTAATTAGCCTGAAACTTTCAAATGTGGTTATAGAATCATAGAATACTAGAACTGTAAATGATCTTGAGAGGTCATCAAATCCACTCCCCTGCCCACGTGGCAGGAACAAGCACCATCTAGATCATCCCTGACATATCTATCTAACCTGCTCTTAAATATCTCCAACAATGGAGATTCCACAACCTCCCTAGGCAATTTATTCCAGTGTTTAATCACCCTGACAGTTAGAGAGTTTTTGCTAACATCCTACCTAAATCTTCCTTGCTACAATTCAGGAACGGCCCGAGGCCGGCTGTGGCAGCTGGCGCCCCAGGCGGAAGGTACGATCGGCGCCCCCCGCCTGCACGGCCGTCACAAAATCGTCGGGCGCCCGGGCACCCCGTGACATCATCATTGGGCGTCCCGGGCCGGCGGCGCCCTAGGCGACCGCTGAGTCTGCCTAGGCTCACGGGCCGCCCCTGCTGCAATTTAAGCCCATTGATTCTTGTCTATCATCAAAAGTCAAGGAGAACAAGTTTCTCCTTTCTCCCTTTTAGGTTAGGTACTTGAAAACTGCTATCATGTTCCTTCTCAGTCTTCTCTTTTCCAAACTAAACAAACCCAGGTCTTTCAGTCTTCTTTCATAGGTCATATTTTCTAGACCTTTAATCATCTTTGTTGCTCTTCTCTGGACCCTCTTCAATTTCTCTGCATGGTTCTTGAACTGTAGTGCCCAGAACTGGACACAATACTCCAACTGAGGCCTAATCCATGCATGTAACACAGAAGAATTACTTCTTGTGTTTTGCTCACAACATTCCTGTTAATGAATTCAAGAATCTCGTTTGCTCTTTTTGCAAATGTCAGACTGTTGACTCAAATTAGATTGTGGTCCATTAGCACCCCTAGATCTCTTTCTGCTGTACTCCTTCCTAGACAGTCGCTTGCCATTCTGTATATGTGAAACTAATTGTTCCTTCCTCTGCATTTGTCCTTATTACACTTCATCCTGGTTGAATGGAGTGAGGCAGCTAAACCAGGATGGGATTTGCAAAATGACTGAGCACTGGACAAATTCAGCTGCTATTGAGCTCAATGATAAAATTAACATCTACTCCAATGGAAGTAGAATTAAATTAGGGCTAGGCACTTCTGAACATCCAGTCTCCTTGTAGCAAGGTGGGCTCCCTGAGTTTGTACCCCTGCTTTCCTCACAAATCAGTCAGGGAAGCCTCAGGTTGATGCAGACATCAGTGCTCTTTATTTATAGCTGTTTCTCACCACCTACTATCTATGTGCAAGTTTCCCATAGACAAACTTTGCCAGCAACAGCCAAGAGGGCCCTACCTCTCTCTTCCCCCTTACTCCTTCACCCTGGCTTCCTTCCTTCCTCCCAGCCCTTATAGCCCCAGACTCATTAGACTGGCTGCTGTTTCTGGTTGCCAAACAGGTAGGCTGTGTCTAGACTGGCAAGTTTTTCCGCAAAATCAGCCGCTTTTGCGGAAAAACTTGCCAGCTGTCTACACTGATCGCTTGAATTTCCGCAAAAGCACTGACTTCCTACTGTAAGAAATCAGTGCTTTTTGCAGAAATACTATGCTGCTCCCATTCGGGCAAAGTCCCTTTTGTGCAAAACTTTTGTGCAAAAGGGCCAGTGTAGACAGCTGAGATTTGTTTTCCGCAAAAAAGCCCCAATCGCGAAAATGGCGATCGGGGCTTTTTGCAAGCAGCGTCTAGATTGGCACGGACACTTTTCCGCAAAGTGCTTTTGCGGAAAAGCGTCCGTGCCAATCTAGACACGCTTTTCCGAAAATGCTTTTAACAGAAAACTTTTCCGTTAAAAGCATTTCCGGAAAATCATGCCAGTGTAGACACAGCCGTACAGGGTTCTCCAACCAGCCCTTTGAATGGGGATAGAGTGGCAGGGCACTGATTAAGCTCTCCTTACTCAACACCCTGTCACACTCCTATTTTCAAAACCACCACATCTTTGCAGAGCCCCACTGAGAAATTATACCTGCAGTTTAGGTGCTCAACTTCAGGTAACCATATTTTAATTTTAGGTCTCATTAGCTTGTTGTTGGGAGTGTGACATTTATCAATTCATCCAGATTGATATTCTCCATTTACTGAAGGAAAAACTGAGGTACAGAGTGGTTAAGTGACTTGTCAAAGTCACAGTGCAAATCTGTTGCTGAGTTGAAAACAGAACTCAGATCATCTTGAACTATAACTACAACACAAAGATTCATCCCTCCACTCTGCCATAAAGCACTACTACATTTAATGTTTTAACACCTTGAAAATGCAATATGACTAGTTTTATCAGGTCTATCAAAATGTTAGAGTCTATCCAAGCTTTGTTTTACCCAAGTGTTGTTTACAATTATGGAATGTATATGCAATATTACATATCGTAAAAGCAAAATAACTCTGACCGTCCCCGCTGCCAAAAACAGAATAATTGACCAGAGTCAAAAAACGCCACTCCAACATCAATCAATCCTGTCACTAGTGAGAGAATCTCTGGTATCAGTAGGTGCGCCAAAGCATGCAAACCTTTCATGGGATTAAGCTTCAACCATTATGCCTATTAGATTTGACTGTTAGTGCCAGTCATTATAACTACATTACATGAATTACATTAACATTAACAACTGTTGATTGTAAAGCCTTCTACAGTCATTTACTTTGCCTCCTGCTGTTATAATCCATCAAATAATTTAGCAGTGATTGCATAGCAACAAAATTACAATGTAATAGTTACAGCCTCGCAGGGTCACTCATGGTAACTGTGAACCAAATAGGGCAAATGTTCTGTCTACTGTTCTTAGTTGGTATTTGAAAGCTGAACAATAGTATTCTTCTCTTGAGTTCAAAGGATAGATGGTTTTCTAATGAAGATTTTTTCCTTCCCTGTGTACTCTGGGGATTTTCAGACCCATCGCTGTACATTTTATGTTGAAAACAACTGTAATGAGAAAAATTAGCTTTTCACTGTATAATGTGATTCATGTGGTGCTGCCTAACACAGAGAAGAATATAGAGCAAAATCAAAAGTAACAAAATGTGTATGTAATAGCTCTCAGAAAGGGAATGTGCCAGTCCTTCCATACTTAAGTGTGACAAATTATTACACTCCTTAACCTATTAATAAAGCTATTAAAGTAACACTATCACTGGAGGGGACAAGACAGGCACAATAAGGCCAATTCCCCATTGTCTTGCAATTTGTATAGCCATTTATATCTGTGCAGAGTGACTACTAAGCTGGTATAAAACGCTACCAATTTAAGAGTGCGGTATTTTGCACAGATGGACATGACTACATAAGGTGAAAGGAGGAATGAGGCCCAATAAAGGGCTTGTGTAGAAATGATAGATGGCGATAAGGTAATCTCCTAGCCTCTTCCTTGCTTTCACTCAAACTGAACATTTGCCATGTTAAAATATTACAGGAAAAACAGCTGCTTCACATGTACAGAAACCACTTTGGGAGTTGCCCGGTCAGCCCCTAATATTGGTAATTTTCACTCGAAAAAAACATTAAAGAAATGGCTGAAGAAAAGGGATGCTGTGTTTTATGAAAAACAATGTACCAACCACCTACATAGGAATATAGACAGGTGATAACAGAAAGATAAGGTGAGATAATATCATTGATTGGACCAACTTTTGTTGCTGAAAGAGACAAGCACTACAGATACACAGAGACAGTTATTTTACTACAATTTAGTCAGTACACTTGTCTGCCAAAACATCATTGCATTTGATCTTTTTTCTCCATATTAAAACATTAGGAAAGATAGAACCATCTTTCAGTTTATAAAAATCTTAGTCAAAAACAATAGTGTAAGGGAGGCTCATCCTCTACATTGAAAAACAAACTTGAGGGGATATATCATTGCATAATGTTTCCCTATAAAAAAGTTATAAACTAATTTTTAATTGTTGATAACTGTGTTAATACTTGTTTTATAATGATTTGCAAAATAATTTTACTATATAGAAATAAATACAGCTGTCAACTTTAAAGGAATATAATTAAATTTTATTTTTTCTCCTGACATATTTCACTTCAAGGGGCAATGCCTCTTTCTTAGCCTCAAAACAAGCTAATGAAGTTTTCAGAACATTAGAGGAACTGCCAGAGTTTTTCCAGAGAATGGAAAATGGTGCCACATTCATTCACAGAGACACACAAAACTAAGTTCACATTCAAATACGTTCTAGATGCATGGATAGTACAGAACAAATGAAATTCACTGTCACGAGAGATTCTGAAGAGAGAGTTAATTTATTATGTGGACAGGTAAGATGAATCACCATCTCCTGATACTGGCTGAAAGAATGCCTGGAATTACACAATACAATATCTCTCTACATCCCAGCATTAATTGTTACCTTACTGCCTATAAGAAAACTTAATATGTGATTTTAATTCCTCTAAATTCTGCCAGACATTTTAAATTTTAAGATGGATATTGGATTAAAAGGAAACAGCATTTTTCCCCCTAAAGCAGATTTGTTGATGTATCAAGTCTAGTTTAACACCTCTGCCATACTCATCTCTTCCCACACATCCCCAGTACCTAAGCTTATTTATTTATGTGTAGCTAATTTTTCTTCAACAATTTCAATGAAAGCAAGCAATTATCCCACTATCTTTTTTTCATTTCTCATCTGTGTTTGTCACAAAAACTGGAGGGGTTAAAAAAAATGAGCAAATCTCTGGTAATGCGAGCACATTGGTACTTTGGTACATTGGCACATCTCAGACACTGCACCATACCTAAATCTAAACATTTTGAAGGGTTTGCCTATATACCAGATGGCACTGGTTTAATTTAAACCAGATGAGTTAAATCAGTGCAATTTTGTGTATGGACAAACTTCCACAGGTTTAAAGAAGTGTTATATTGCTTCAGGTTGGCCCTAAAAGGATAAGCTAAACAGCTATAAGCCAGGTTTAAATGATTTGTAGAGGGCCCATATTCAAAGCTGCACTGATTTAACTAAACCTGTTTTTAAAAAGAATCATATCTTTGGTTAAATCAGTGCAATAAGGCCTGCAGAACTGGATTATACAGGACATCACTGTTATAAATTGCCCAGGTATACATCTGTTCTGCAGTGAAGTCCTTGACTCTTGTAGGAACTGATGCGTTATAAGTCCTCCCAACCCCTGCTCTTAAGTCATGCAAAAAAACCCCCAAAAAACAAAACCCCAATTTGCGCAAATGGAAATCAGCTGTGGGAAAAAAATTCCCTTCTTTAAGAGGTTTTGTTACAAGTCCAAGTTTTTTGGAACATATCTTGGACTTGTAGCAAGGATGGCCTGTAAGCCATAGCCTTGCTCCTAAAAGCTGCCCACATTAAAAATCACATTATGGCACATTTAAAGAAAAAAACATTATTAATGGTTGCCAAGTCAAGCACTCAAAAAATAGGAAATGCCAGAATGAAGGCTACCTGTGCAACCCTTGCATATATGCATTATGATACAGGCTTTAATTATACTATCACATATTATTTTTTTCCACAGGAATAGAATTTAAGGGAGGAGGAAGGAACTGCTGTTAAATGTTCAATTGCTCACATTAAGGACACAATTAGACTAATGTTTAAGCTAAGCAGTTCAGAGCTCCCCTTTATGAGTTTGGTTAGCTCCTGGTTTAGAAGAAGAGAGCCTCTACACATTAGCACTAAGTGGCATGTATATCCCCTACCTTCTACATTTTTTATCTGGAAATTCAGGACAGGTGAGAGGGAAGTTGCTGGGCTATACCTATGTGTGTATTACACTAATGAGAAAGGGCATTTGAGGGAGGAGGAAATGTTGGATAGGTAATAGAAGCAGTTGAAAGAATGACTTGAGAAAGATGACATGGACAGGATAGAGCAAAAATTAATAATTCTATACAGAGAAGTACAACATTACAGGATTTGGACTCAGCATTTCAGATATTCCACAGGCACCCTACCATAACTCTTATTCCATCCATGGAATTAATTTGCAGGGGTTAGTTAACTTACAAGAATGGTTCCCTACTGTTCCCTGAATGCAAAAGGAACAGAGAATTAATTTCATATAAACATTAATACAGCACTGTATTTAAGGACTAATGAGTTGGGGTAAAGCTTATTCTCCAGCTCTCACACAGATCTGTGTGCATGAAAATGCTCATTAAAATTAGACTTCATATTGTATATTATATTTTGTTCAATAGACAACAGAGGTTTTTGGTGGTGAGAAACTGCTGAAATACCAAGGAAGACAGATGTCTCAGCTGAGCTGTACTTAATATAGATCCTGTTTATTAGAAATTTAGCAACTTATTTAAGAGAGCCAATTCAACCCCCTTTGTGCAAAGACTACCAAGAAACAAAGGGCCATTAAACAGAAAACATTTTCATTTAAACTTACTCCTGCCTCTGCAATATTAAAGGTCTCTTTCTCAATAGAGAAATCTTGAGTTTAAAGAGAATTTAGAATGGATAACTAAAAGCCGTGAAATTGCTGCCCAAATATTTGACACTCTGAAGCAGACAGACAATTATGAGCATTGACCACACATTTATATAATTAAGGTCTCAAGTGACAGCTATAGAAATAAAAGTCTTGAGATTAAGTGGCAGCAGTGGGAGATAACTCAGTGGTTATGTCAGAGAAAGCTAAAGAAAGTAATTCATTAAATGTTGGAATAGATATTGTTAAAATTAAAATTAGGAGGAGGAAAAAAGAAGGCATCTCATAAGCCATAACTGAGCTCAAAGAGAGATTCCAAGAGCTTTTTGACAAAACAGTGGCTTCAAGTACTTGAAAGCCACTACTTGCCTCTACACTTTGATTTAAATGCAGTCTCTCTTTTTACATTAGGCAAATAAAAAACAGTGGTCATTTCATATTATTTGGCATTTTTGCCACAGTTTAAGGGCCAAATATATAATAAAAATGGAGTAAGGACAGTAATTATTCCTTAATTAGATAACTCATAGACTCAAGAGGTCATCTAGTCCAGATCCCGGCAATTGTGGCAGGATTAAATATTCATCAATTGTCTTTTATACAATGTTATTTTAGTAATATTATCCAATTATAAAAATCAAGGGATGCTATTTTGGTCTATAGGGGAGTTTATGCATGATGTACCTAAGCAACATAGTATGATAAGGCAAATTCTGTGAGGGGTAAAGTGATTTACCCAAGTTCATACAACATGTGAATGACGACAAAACACAGGTGACCTGACTTCTAAACGAGTGGTCTATGGATCTTGATCTCTCTGTGTTCTTGTTATTGCAATAAAAAGGTGCTTTTCACCCTGTTAACAAAAGAAATTTGTTCTTGGTAATTGGAATTGTCCAGCATCATCTGAAGGAATCAGGAAGTTGCTCCAGAGTCATCCTTTTGGTGAGAAGGATACTGCTCAAATTTGAGAATATTTTAACGCTGCCATTTATTTATTCAGCACATTCACATGCACATTTTCTTTACAGTGCAAACTGAGGCCAAAATTTTGAAAGATGGGTGTCCACTAATGATAGTCTGATTTTTCAAAGGTGCTCAGCACCTATCTTGAAAATCAGGCCTTGAAGTGAGCTTGCAAAGAAAAAATGAGACTCCCAAATTTAGAAGTCATTCTTGAAAAATGTGCCTCAAGTGATTTCTCCAAAGTGAGAAGCTGAGTCAGCAGTGGGGTCAGCAGGAAAATGGGTATTCCTTGCCTACAATCCTCAACCGTAGCCACCCAACAAAGCCGCCATCCAACATCTGTGGATTCCAGACTAGCCAGTAAGATGTTTTGTGGGTCTTTAATTTCTTTTCAAGACTTCAGCTGATTTTGCATCCATTGCACAATCCACACTTTATACTCTCCAGTCATCTTCCTCTTTTCATGCCCATTTCCTCTGACCACTTTAAACAGCATATTTCTGCCAATATGCAGAAAGAGACAACATGTTAACACTGCCTGTTCCACTGGTGATTGTGGCACATTGAGCAAATAAATGCTCTCAGAGGAATGCTATGAGCAACTGCTGAGTAAACTAAGAAAGCGGTTCCCAAAAAATCATCAAAGGAAAGTTCTCACCATAAGTTATGTTGAGAGACGATAACAGTTATTTCAGGACATTTTATAAAACTGAGAA
Organism: Rafetus swinhoei; assembly: GCA_019425775.1. Classification (NCBI taxonomy): domain Eukaryota; kingdom Metazoa; phylum Chordata; order Testudines; family Trionychidae; genus Rafetus; species Rafetus swinhoei. Next base: position 124,257,325 of record CM033449.1, read on the forward strand.
CAGGTAAGCGCCTTCTGGCTAGAGCCTGTTTCTGTCATTCCACCCCCTTCCATTCCCCAACTTCCCGCCCCAGGTCAGTACCCCTCCTACCTCAAGTCACCATCCAAACCCTCTGCACCTCTCCCCCCCCACTTCAGGTCACAACTCCATCCTAGACCCTGCACTCTCTCCTACACTGCTCCCCCAGGTCAAAATCCACTCCTGCACCCAAGCCCCCTCCCAAACCCTACACCCCATTTCCCTGTCCCAGGTCACAACCCCCAAGTTTACCTAAACTCCCTCTCAGAACCCATACTGTGTCCTGCACCCCAGTACCCTACTCAGAGCTCCCTTCTGCACCCAACTTCCATCCCAGACCCTGGACCCACTCCAAAGAAAACTGTGGCCCTTAACCACATATCAAAATATGGGAGTGGCCTTCCCATTAAAACTTATTGCCCACCCCTGCACTAAATCAACTGCTGATAGTGTGCCCATTCTAGTACTCCATGGGATCATGAGTAGTAAGAGAAGTCAACAGGAGAGTTTCTCCAGTCACCTTCTCACAATGTGGATGCCGCAGTAAGTCGAGCTAAGGTATGTCAACTTCAGCTACGCTTTTCACATAGCTGGAGTTGGATATCTCAGTTTGACTTTCTCCCCCAGCATAAACCTGGCCTCAGACTTGTAGCAAAAAGCCCATGTTCTCAGCAGAGCTGTAGCAACCCCTGGCTGAGCTGTAGAACTCAAGATGGCCTTCTTTGCCAGTTTGCTGCAACTCTAATTGAAAGATCAGAGTTGCCCCATTTAGAAGCTTTTGGTAAATGATTTCTCTAAGCTCCTGAAATAAGAAGAAGTGCAAAGCAAAATGACAGCATTAATTTGACTTTTTTTGTGCTGAATACAGAGCAGTTCATTAAAATCCCAAACAGGTGGCAAGTCTGGCAGCCCTACTGTGTGTATGCTGTAGACAGATTTATTATGCCTTTCATTCTAAAATATTTATGCAGGAATAGATTTAGTGAGATAAATTACCTTGCTCACAAGAGCATCCTGTTCAAGGCTCCTGTGATAACTGTCACATCAGTCAAATTATGCTGTAAAAATGTTACCATCAATTTTATAATTATCATCAATTATTTATAACTTTGGTATCCTTTTCATTAGTTTTCCATTTCAATTTTGGAACAAGCCCGATCACTTATACTTTGGCAGAAGAAGATTAACCTACAAAAGTTGGAAAGTACATAGAGCAACTCAATCTAATCATTGGCTATAAGGGGGATGTTGGATATACGGCATAAAGCAAAAAATTACATATGAATAGCATGTGAACATTGGTTCTAAATATGCTGCATCACAACCACTAGCTAGGGACATGCAGGCAAATAGACCAGAATCAAACAGAGGTAGCTTTGGATTGCTATTGAATGAAATAAACACTAAGCAGAGTTAAACTTGTGATGGACTGAAATGCTCAAAGAGGCTAGCTAATGATTCTAGCATTCATGGGCTTCACTGTTACTTTGTTGTGATCACATGAGACCTGAAAGGACGTGAAACAAACCGAGAAGGGGTGTTGATTTTTTTTAAAAGCATTTCTGTTCATCTTTAACAGGGAGTGTGACTTTTTTTTTTCCAGCTATGATCAATGAGCACAGCCTTGAATGGCTGGACTTGGTTTATTTTCAAATTTTCTTCTTCATCGTGATGGCATCTGTGTTTGTTTTGTATGACCAGCAACAACTGTGCTGAATGGACTCCTGTTTTGTAAGGAAATTTGAAAGCAGCACAGATTACAGGATAATTTCCTCCAGGCCACTGAGATTTGCTGCTACTTTTATTCTATTCAAAATCTTTACTAGTACCAACAAAGTCACAACAAGGAGAACTCCTGACAGTGTTTGCAAAATATCCAGCTTCCACAAAGTGAGTGAGTGAATGAATGTTTCGGGTATATATGTTTGGGTTTTTAAGGGGGGAGGAAGGATATCAGGCATAAAATACTTAATGGCTCAGAGAACAATATCTGCATCTAATGCAAAAAGGTTTGATATTCACTTCAACCTTTTTCAGAGTTCTCCAGGGAGAGCAATCTGAAGAGCCTTCCTACATTCCACTGTAAGCCGCTGGACTGTTTAATCAGCATGGGAAGGATCAATACAACCCAAAAGTCTGTCTCAGGTCCTTATCTCTGGCACAATGTATTAGTCCAAGAGAAAATTTTAAGCAAATTGCCAAAATAAAAATAGTTACTCTTTTACATGGACTATAGTTCACAGAGCTTCTCTGTCACCCCTTTCCGCCCTTCTCTGCCCTTCCCCTAACCCTCTTACTACTCTGGCCAACTGCGTGACCATCTGCTGGTCTTTTAAGAACCAGGTGCTCCTCAGTCACCATTTGACCCTGTTCCTCAAAGACTCAGCTGAAAGGCTACTAATAAGTTACAGGTTAGGCTCAGCTCCAAACTCCTCATAAAAGATCAGTCATCCTGTGACATAAGATGAATGCCTGGCTGCGAAGATGGTGTTGACAGGAGGGCTTTGGCTTCCTCAACCACGGGATGCTATTCCAAGAAGGACTGCTAGGCAGGGATGGGGTTCACCTTTTGAGGAAGGGGAAGACCCTATTTGGATGCAGACTGGCTAACCTAGTGAGGAGGGCTTTAAATTAGGTTCAACGGGGGCAGGTGACCAAAGCCCACGGGTAAGTGAAGAACATGGAGACCTGGGAGATGGGTCGGAAATGGGAGGGAGTGTGGGCTATAATAGCAGAGAAAAAGGAGGGACAAGGCAGAACTGGGAGGCAAGATCAAATCAGTATTTTAGATGCCTATATACAAATGCAAGAAGTATGGGTAATAAGCAGGAAGAATTTGAAGTGCTAATAAGTAAACACAACTATGACATTGTTGGTATCACAGAGACTTGGTGGGATAATACACACAATTGGAATATTGGTATAAAAGAGTACAGCTTACTCAGGAAGGATAGGCGGGGAAAAACGGAGGAGGTGTTGCCTTATATATTAAAAATGTATACACCTGGACTGAGGTAGAGATGGACATAGGAGACAGATGTGTTGAGAGTCTCTGGGTTAGGTTAAAAGAGGTAAAAACAAGGGTGATGTCATGCTAGGGGTCTACTACAGACCACCTACCAAGGTAGAAGAGGTGGAAGAGGCTTTTTTTAAACAACTAACAAAATCATCCAAAGTGCAGGATTTGATGGTGATGGGGGACTTCAACTATCCAGATATATGTTGGGAAACTAACACAGCGGGGCACAGACTATCCAATAAGTTCTTGGACTGCATTGAAGACAACTTTTTATTTCAGAAGGTTGAAAAAGCTACTGGGGGGAAGCTGTTCTAGATTTGATTTTAACAAATAGGGAGGAACTGGTTGAAAATTTGAAAGTGGAAGGCAGCTTGGGTGAAAATGATCATGAAATCATAGAGCTCATGATTCTAAGGAATGGTAGAAGAGAGAACAGCAAAACAGAGACAATGGATTTCAGGAAGGCAGATTTTGGTAAGCTCAAAGAGCTGGTAGGTAAGGTCCCACGGGAAGCAAGACTAAGAGGAAAAAAACTGAAGGGAGTTGGCAGTTTTTTAAAAACAGACATTATTAAGAGCCCAAAAGTAAGCTATTCCGCTGCTTGGAAAGATAGAAAGTATGGCAAAAGACCGCCATGGCTAACCCAGGAGATCTTGCATGATCTAAAAATCAAAAAGGAGTCTCATAAAAAGTGGAAACTAGGACAAATTACAAAGGATGAATATAAACAAACAATACAGGTATGCAGGGGCAAGATTAGAAAGCTAAAGGCACAAAATGCGCTCAAACTATCTACAGACATAAAGGGTAACAAGAAGACTTTCTATAAATATATAAGAAGCAAGAGGAAGACCAAGGACGAGGTAGGCCCATAGTTCAGTGAGGAGGGAGAAACAGTAACAGAAAACTTGGAAATGGCAGAGGTGCTTAATGACTTCTTTGTTTTGGTTTTCACCAAGAAGTCTGATGATGAAAGAGTGCCTAACGTAGTGAATGCTAGTGGGAATGGGGTAGGTTTAGAAGATAAAATAAAAAAAGAATAAATGCATCCTAGAATACTCAAGGAGCTGACAGAGGAGGTATCTGAGCCTTTAGCTATCATCTTTGAAAAATCATGGAAGACAGGAGAGAGTCCAGAAAACTGGGAAAGGGCAAATATAGTGCCCATTTATAAAAAGGGAAATAAGAACAATCCAGGAAACTACAGACCAGTCAGTTTAACTTCTGTGCCAGGAAAGATAATGGAGCAAGTAATTAAGGAATTCATCTGCAAACACCTGGAAGAAAATAAGGTGATAGGAAACAGCCAGCATGGATTTGTAAAGAACAAATCATGTCAAACCAATCTGATAGCTTTCTTTGGATGAATATAAGCAAACAATACAGGTATGCAGGGGCAAGATTAGAAAGGCAAAGGCACCGGTTCTGTTCAGTATCTTCATCAACTATTTAGATATTGGCATAGAGAGTACGCTTAGTAAGTTTGCAGATAATACCAAGCTGGGAGGGGTTGCATCTGCTTTGGAGGATAGGGTCATAATTCAAAATGATCTGGACAAATGAGAGAAATGGTCTGAGGTAAATAGGATGAAGTTTAATAAATGCAAAGTGGGTACTGGGTCCTGCTGTGAGGGCAGGGGACTGGACTTGATGACCTCTCAAGATACCTTCCAGTTTTAATGTTCTATGATAACTTAGGAAGGAGCAATCAGTTTCATACATGCAGAATGGGAAGCGACTGTCTAGGAAGAAGTACTGCGGAAAGGTATCTAAGGGTCATAGTGGACCACAAGCAAAATATGAGTCAACAGTGTGATGCTGTTGCAAAAAAAGCAAACATGATTCTGGGAAGCATTATCAGGAGTGTTGTCAGCAAGATACGAGAAATCATTCTTCCACTTTACTCTGCACTGATTAGGCCTCAGTTGGAGTATTGTGTCCAGTTCTGGGCACCACATTTCAAGAAAGATGTGGAGAAATTGGAGAAGGTCCAGAGAAGAGCAACAAGAATGATTAAAGGTCTAGAGACATGACCTATGAAGGAAGACTGAAAGAACTGGGCTTGTTCAGTTTGGAAAGGAGAAGACTGAGGGGACATGAGGGGCGGTTTTCAGGTATCTAAAAGAGTGTCACAAGGAGAAGGGAAAAAAATTGTTCTCCTTTTCCTCTGACGGAATGATAAGAAGCAATGGGCTTAAACTGCAGCAAAGGAGGTTTAGGTTGGACATTAGGAAAAACTTCCTAACGGTCAGGGTGGTTAAATACTGGAATAAGCTGCCTAGGGGAGGCTGTGGAATCTCTATCTCTGGAGATATTTAAGAGCAGGTTAGATAGACATCTATCAGGGATGGTCTAGATGGTGCTGGGTCCTGCTGTGAGGGCAGGGGACTGGACTCGATGACCTCTCGAGGTCCCTTCCAGTTCTAATGTTCTAGGGTTAGTATTTTTTTGGCTAACCCGCAAATATCTTTCTCACTAGTTCCTGTGCCATAATATTCATACATATAAAGCACCCTACTATATCCCTGTGTCTTCTGTTTTGTGCTAAAAGTTGTTGCTGTAATAAAATGGGACACTTCACTGGTTCTACAGAATATCTAAAACCATCTACGTGTATGGAACAAAAAAGATGTTGCTGAATAGACTGGTGTGTGCTTTCATTACTGTTTACACAGCACCCCAACAGACTGAGGTGCTCTGCAGATCACAGAGAAAGATAAGTCTGTTCACTGAAGACCACACCAGTCTCAAATATTATACTCAGTAAGGTTGCATCTGGACAGCACCCTTTTGTTGAAATAAGCTATGCAATTTGCACAATGCAAATTGCGTAGCTTATTCCAAGTCTAGGTTGAAAGAGCTTATTTTGAAATTTGGAGCTGTGTAGACAGCACCAAATTTCAAAATAAAGCACTATTCCAACAAATCCCTTAACCTTCGTGGAATGAGGGTTACAGGAATGCCAAATAGCGTGCCCGGTACTTCAGGAAACAGCGGGTGCGTTTAAAGATGTGGTGTTGCTATTTCGGGATACTTCCAGTATCCTGAAATAGTGCAGCAGTCTAGCTGTACCCTAACTTAAACCCGGACGAAAAATCCACTTCATATGAACAGCTCCATCAGCCAATTTCCAACAGATTTGTATTATGAAAGCCAAGACTATTTTCTTAAACACTATGTAAAACAATTTTGTCTTCAAACACCCTGTTTCCCTTCTCATATGAAGAGTTTGTTTTGATTACTCTTAGTGGGAGGGTTTCTACGGCTTTTTTAAAAACAATTTTCTGATGAAATTTTGTTCCATTTTAGAGGACTGTGCAGGTTTCCATTTTGGAACACAAATTTATATGTAATGTAATGACCATTCTCTTGAGTAATAAGGCTCATGTTTTCGGCTATGGAAAAATTACAAAACAAGCAGCTAGCATTAAAAAAGAATGCAGATGTGGAATAGGTGACTTTTCAACACAAATATCTGTATCAAAGAGAATCAATTGAGTGGTTGTATCAAAGCTTTCATTTGCACCAATGGGCAGCTAAACCACTTGTTTGATATTCAGCACATCTTTCTCATCAGTTCATCTTCACTGACCTGCTGTTTGTTTCTTAGCATTTATTCAAGCCCTAAGATATGTTTGGCCTGAAGCTATTTAAACCAAATAAAATGGTAAGCATTTTATTTATAGTATTTTTGTCCATACTTTATGGTATTTTTGTCCATCTTTACATGGTGTGAGGTAGCTACAATGTCTACTTAAGTAGCATAATAGTCTAAAATTATAGGAAGTGATTTTTAGATTTCTGGTATTCATTATTATTAGAATTGGTCCTGGGCTCCTGTTGTATTGCGCAATGTACAACACAAAAGAAGGCTCTGCCCTAGCCCCAAAGATATATTTAGAAATAAGATGCATTGGATATCAGAGTGATACTGAATACATTTTAAAACATTTTCAACTTTAAATAGTTAATCCATTTTCTAACTTTCAATATCAGCGTCTGAGTTGAGTTGAGCAATGATTCCAATGATAAAGACTGATTTACTATTAAGAAAAAGCAGCCTTTAATAAACTGCCCTAGTCATCACATGAAAAAAAGTATTAAGATAGTCTACACATTCTTTGTGATTATACTGATCTGTAATATAATTTGATCGATCTGAATTAAACTGATCTGTAATATAATTAATCGATTTGAATCAAGATTCACTCATCTCATGCCTATCAATATGATGAACAAGCATTTTTGTCCATTTGCGCCTGCTTTTAAAGAATTAGTTTTTCAAAGAAGAAACATGTTCACCTGCCTAAGTCTAAAAAGAGGTGAAATGTTTACTAATCTTTAAGCGATGTTAAGCCTGATTCTCCTCCCACAGCAGTTTTACATAAAGGTTGCTAATTAACATCTCTGAAATTATTCCTGGTGTAAATGGTATCTGAATCCATTACAATATATAAAAAGGAAAAAAATCACCAGCAGCCCAGATTACTATGAGATGTGATGCTAGACACAACGACATTATAGTAACATTTACGCTATAGTTAAAATTCAAACAGCATCATACTAATGTTCACTTTTTCTAGCACACATGCTAGAAATGTGCCAGTAAGAACTGGGTAAGGATTGCAGGCTTCAATCTGATATGATCAATCTGATATGATCCAAATTAACAATCATGAGCTAGGTTTACTCCTTTACGATCAAGGCCTAATTCTCCCCCTGCTTTATTCATGTTGATTAGGCCCGTTCTCCATAAATAGTTCTACTGCTTGCAGCAGCAGCCTCTTGGGGAAAGGCAGTACTCAGTGTAAGTATGTGTAGCCTCCAGTTTCATACCATTGGAATCAATATAGGTGAGAGTGGACTGTGAGATTTTGGAAGCACTGGAGGTTTTTGAACCCTGTTGTTCCAAGCTTAGGTACACTGAGAACAGCAACACATTAATACTGAATTACACTTCTCCATTCTGGGTCTACTCCCATTAAAATCACTAGGAATCTTGCTTTTGAATCCAGTAAGAATAGGTCCCAGATAAATTTAACCTTACCGATGTGGCAATAAATGTCAGCTGTACTAACAGCAATGAAGACTTTTATATGTTTAATTAAATTATACGTCTCTTTTAAGTGATCATACTCATTTAACACCAGATTGAAGATCCCAGCAAGACACAGAATTTCTAGCAATATTCAGGTCCCAGTAATTTGGAATCCATCTAACTTTATAACCTATTTACATGCAAAAGCAATTGGTATTCCTAATCATCAAGTTGCATGCATTGTTTCTCCAGTTAACTAGTTAATTGTGTGGTGCATATACAGTAGGACCTCAATTACGAATGCCTAAGGAATGGAGATTGTCATTGTTTTGTTCAGAAATAGGAACAGTTCTTTCAAAAGTGTACAACTGAACACTGACATAATACAGCTTTGAAATTATACTATGCAGAAGAAAAATGCTTTTAAGCATTTAAATGAGGTGCATGGTTGACCAGTCAAATTTAAATTGTTCATAACTCTGAGGTTCTGCTGTATGTGCATGCAAAACTGAGAGACCAAAGCTGGTTTCGGGTGTACCTATCTTAACTGATTACACTGCAGTCACAACTTGCATGAAATTTTGCCCATAAAGGATTTTTTGAACGGTAAAGTAAATATTAAAGATGAAAAACACCATTTAAATATACAGAAGGCACAGCTGTGTTATGAAAACCTTGGATCAAATACAATGATGTTAAAGGGTGGGAAAGGTAAGTTACATACCAAACATAAGTGGGTTATAAAATACACTGAAGTCATAAAGAAATGTCAGTGTATCAGAATTATACAAAGCAACGTATCTACCAGAGAACGCCATCGGCGTATACTAACATACAGGTTGAACCTCTCTAGTCCAACACCCTCAGGACCTGATCAGAGAATTTGCTGATCCACGGAAGGTTGACATTGGCCAGCAGTATTACCAATCTTCCACCACTTAGGGTACATCTAGACTACAGGCTTTTTTCGGCAGAGGCTTTGTCAACAGATACTGTCGAAAAAGAGTGTCTAGACTACAGCCAGTTCTGTCGACAAAGCAAGCCGCTTTTTCGACAGAAAGTCCAGACGCTCTCTTTTGAAAAAGCACAGTATGGAAAAGCACATAACCTGGAAAAGTTTCACCAAATTGACTCCGAGCTGATCTGTGAGTCCCTCGGCCTGGATGCAGGAGCAATGCTCTTTCCCCCGCATCCCACGGTCAAGAGACAATTCTGCAGGCTGGACACCAGTTCCCACTGGTGGGACCAGCTGGTGATGGAACGGTGGCACGACCAGCAGTGGCTCAACAATTTCCACATGCGGAAGGCAATCTTCTTGAAGCTGTGTGCCTGGTTCGCCCCTGCCCTCCGGAGACATGACACCCACCTGTGGCCCACCATCACCCTGGAGAAGCGGGCTGCTACTGCTGTATGCAAGCTCGCCACCCCTGACAGCTTCCGGTCGGTAGGCCACCAGTTCAGCATGGGGAAGTCCACCTTTGGAGTCCTCCTCATGGAGGTAAGGCATCTCGGGCTGCAGTCCCTGTGGAGGGGCAGGAGAGGGGAGAGTCCTGGAAAAGGGGGACCCTCGGGAAAGGCGTGTGGGAGGTGTGGGGGGTGGCTCTTGGGGTGTTTGAGGGGGAAGAAGGGGGACAGGCACCTCCCAAGGCCTCGGGCACTTCCTTTCATTCTCTGTTTTGTGTGTTTCTTTGTCTTCTTCTGCAGGTTGTGAGGGCCATCAACTCCATCCTGCTGCGCAGGATCATCCGCATGGGAAACCTGGACCCAATCGTGGCCAGATTTGCTTCCCTGGGGTTTCCGAACTGTGGAGGAGCAATTGATAGGACCCACATTCCAATCTGTGCACCACAGCATTGACCCACCCAGTACATAAACAGGAAGGGTTATTTCTCCATGGTGCTGCAGGCTCTGGCCGACCATTGTGGACAGTTTCTGAACATTTTTGTCGGGTGGTTGGGCAGGGCGCACGACACCCGCATATTCAGAAACTCCAGCCTCTACCGCAAGCTGGAGGCTGGAACATTCATCCCCCAGTGGGACTTTCACATGGGGATGTACAGATGCCACTGTGCATCATTGGGGATACGGCCTACCCACTCATGCCCTGGCTCATGAAGCTGTACACTGGCCACATGGACCCCACCAGGGAACAATTCAACACACACCTAAACCGGGCCCACATGCAGGTCAAATGCACCTTTGGGCACCTCAAGGCCAGGTTCAGGTGCCTCCTGACTTGCCTCGATGTGGGAGAGCGCAACATCCCCAAGGTGGTCACGGCATGTTGTGTTCTCCACAATATTGTGGAGAGCAAAGGGGAGGCCTTCCTCCCGGGTTGGGGGGCAGAGGCCGGCTGGGAGGGAAGGGCGTTCGAACAGCTACAGACAGCTGCCATCTGCCAGGCCCATCAGTTAGGTGCGTATCCGGAAGGCTCTGAGGGAGAGTTTCTCTGAAGGATCCCAGTAATTGTTTGTTTAGGCTGCAGAAGAGAAGAGTGAGGGGGGATTTGATAGAAGCCTTCAACTTCCTGAAGGGAGGTTCCAAAGAGGAGAGAGGCTGCTCTCAGCAGTGACGGATGGCAGAACAAGGAGCAATGGTCTCAAGTTACAGTGGGGGAGGTCTAGGTTGGATGTTAGGAAAAGCAATTTCACCAGCAGGGTGGTGAAGTACTGGAATGGGTTACCTAGGGAGGTGGCGGAATGTCCATCCCTAGAGGTTTTTAAGTCTCCGCTTGACAGGGCCTTGGCTGGGTTGATTGAGTTGGGGTTGGTCCTGCCTTGGGCAGGGGGCTGGACTTGATGACCTCCTGAGGTCTCTTCCAGCCCTGTGATTCTATGATTCTATAACTCTCCCCAGGGCCTCCCCAATGGGGGCCTCTGCCTTGTTCCCCTATACCTTTCATACCACAACCCCTTCCTGTCCCCCTTCCCTTGACAATCAATAAAAACAACAGTTTTGTGTTGAACAATGAAAGGTTTGTATATTTTTTTAACAAAAAGTAACTGGGGAGAGGGGGGCTCAGAACCTGGATGGGGGAGTGAGGAGGGGCTGCGAGTGGCATGTGGTGCAGCTGCAAGTGCTGCCTCAGGTCCGGGGACCTCAACGGACTCAGGGTAGGGTGGGGCCTGGGACAACAGGGGTGCAGGCAGGATGGGGGGCTGCAGTGGGGTCAGTTCTGGCGGGGGGGAGAGAAAGGGGGCATGGGCATGTCAGGGGGAGCAGGAGTGGGCTGGGCTAGAGTGGGGATAGGAGCCAGGTGTGCCATCACTTCCCAGATGGTGGCACACGTTTTCGCCCTGCCACACGAGCTGGCCACACATGCGATTGCACCACTTGGCGTCATCATGGACTTTTCTGGCCAGGGTTTGCTGCATGTCATGCAGGACTGCCACATGCTCCCTCATGAAGTCCTCGTGGACCCTCCAGTACTTGCAACTCCCCCAGATTCAGACGGCTGCCTGGGCTGGTGTGGATTGCCCCTCAGCAATGGCTGGTCTGGCTGTAGAGGACAAGAGAGAGAGGTGGTCAGTCATCCATGCTGACATTGTCCCTGAGGTTGTGCTCGCCTCTGTAAGCAGGAAGCAACTGTCCTTGGAACAAGGGTTGGTGATATCCTGAGAGCAAGGCCATGTGTGGCCTGCACAGCAGGCCCTGCCTCATAGGGACCCCGACGTAGCAAGGGACCATCCTGCCCGCTTCCCCCCTGCCCATAGACCAGTATCCCAGGGAAGTGTCCAGCCTCAGTGGGATCCCATGTGTGAAAGAGGGGCCTGGAGTGGCCTGGCCCTCCCTGGGGCCCGCACACACACCTGCACCTGGCAGCACTGTCTGCAGGAGTGGGTAGTGCCTCACTCTTGCAGACACAGCCATGTGCTATGTGCGACAATCGTTGGTCTCTGTGGGGTCATGCGTGTGCCCTTGTGCCCAGCCTGCTTCTGGTGGTGGCTGGTGGGGGTCAGACCTCCCTCCCAGGGGTCGAATGTGTGTGGGGCCTCCCCCCAGCCGGTGAGCAGCAGCCCATGTGTGCTCTGGAGTTGGCTCCTGAGACCATGTGGTGCACCCTGCCACTGGACGTGCTTGCATGTGCACGGAGAGCTGCACACTGTCCAGGCCGAGCATGCTGAGCGACAATCACGCCCCATCCCCTCTGAGCCAACCTCCCCCACCCTGTGTGTGTGACAAAATGAGAGCACTCACCTGATGATCCCTCCCTGGCATCACATGATACCTGGGAGATGTCCAGGGCCTGGGGTACCGGCTGCAGGCTGAGGGTCACGACACTGCCAGTGCCCTCCTCCTCCTGCAGCTGTTGGTCGTCATCCTCCTCCTCCTCCAGGAGCTCCGGCTGGGCGAGCGCGGGTGTCTTCACACCTGAGTCCACCAGTACTGATGGGGAAAAGGCTTCACCCCCCACCAGGATCTGGTGCAGCTGCGTGTAATAAGGGCAGAAGTGAGGTCCTGCCCTGGAGCGAAAGCTGAGGTCTCAGGCCCGGGCATACCCTTGCTGGAGCTCCTTCACCTTGCTCTATACTTGATCCAAGGTGTGGGGGTGGTGTCCCCTTGGGGCCAGAGCTTTGGCCATGCACCCATAAATGTCCACGAAAGCTCATGATACCATCTATATGTTTTGTTAGTCTATAAAGTGCTACCAGACTTTTTGTTGTTTTTTAAGTTTATTTTAGTTGACATGTTATTTATGCCAAGCCCTGCAGAATTCTTACTGTAGTGTGCCACACGTGCAAGGCATTGGAGGATTGGACCCCAAACATTTAACTCTGGATACTGCTTATGTGTATATCAGGTGGACACCTCCAAGCTATGCATGAGATGTGGGCACTGCACTGTAGTTGGATTCCTGTGTATTCCCAAATTGGTGTTGGTTTTAAATTGTTTTCCCCCTTATATCAGGGCTTAAATTGACATTTAAACAATAAACAAAAGACAGGACTATGCAGCACTTTAAAGACTAGCAAGATGGTTTATTAGGTGATGAAACACCTCAACAACAACAACTCTTAAACAAGAGTTAGCCTTTAACTTTCAGTTTCTCCAGCACAGCCCTCACCTCCTTTTGCTCTCCAGGGGTTGTTTGCAAAAAGTTTCACTTCTCTATAGATACCCATACAGGAGAAGGAGGAGGAGGAGAAAAAGAGAACAGAATCCACAACTCTAGAAACAGGAAACTGTTTTAAAGCCTCCAATTTCCATAGTAAAAGGATTTTAAACACCCCCCGTCAAGTTCATTCAATATTTTTCCATACACAAGCCACTGTGCTTGACAGAGCTCTACTAAAGTCTCTTACCCTAGCAACAACTCATGTTATAATTATAGCTGCTTATTCAGCTGCAAATACTGCTTTCATTGCATATGGAATGGACTTAGGGGAGGCTATTCTTAAGCACTAATAGGCTAAAAGAACTACATTTCTTTTTGGTAAAAGGACTAACAAGGGCTTTTTCTGACCCATTAGTTGTGCTGCTTGAGACACATGTGGCATTTGTGCTGTATCCAAGAAAAGGAGAGATGGGGCTCAAACACCTTGTCTTCGTGATGGGTCCTTTTAACAGATATAAGCTCTAATCATAGGCGTGCGAAGCACATTTCATTAGGGTGTGCACCCAGGGAATTTTTTTTTTTTTTAAATGCGAACATTTATTGAATACTCAATTATAAAGGACATGCTGTGAGCAAACGCGGGCTTTCTATACATTTCTACAAAATCTATATTATGCAATTTGGCGCTTATTGCATAATACAACAATCCATACTTTAAAACTGAAAGAGCGTATCATGCAATTAAATTAAAACGCAAAGCCACTTTTTTTGAGACATTAGGGTGTGCCTGGGCACACTCGGCACACTCCCTGCGCACGCCTATGCCTCTCATGATGCTCAACTTTCCTTTCCCTGGGAGGAAGCAAAAAAGAATCACTAAAGCCCACTGCAAGGGTCCTCTTTCTGAAATGGAACGTGCAACAGAGTTTAAGTGTTGTACTAGGAGCACATTCTCTCAATAAATGTGTAACATTAGGGTAATCTTTTGGGAATTTTTGATATTTTTCAGCCCTTTTAATAAAAGGCTGAGTTTAGAAATTATTGTGTTTCCTTAAGGCTGTGGTCACCAACCCATCGATCGCGATTGACTGGTCAATTTGGGGGCATGACCAGTCAATCGTGAGGCATTCCAGCCCTCCCCATTCCCCCCATCCCCAAGAAGTAGCTCGCGCTGGCGCTACCTCCTGGGAAAATGGCGCACCGGCTTCCTGCGGCATGGGGAGAGAAGTCTCACAGCTGCATACCAAACTCAGGAGCGAGGCAAGGAGGGAGGGGAAGTCCTGGGCTGTGGGACCCTCTCCCATCCCACACAGGAAGGCAGGCAGGCAGCACAGGGAAGGAAGTCCCCGGCTGTGCACCAGACCTGGCTTTTCAGGAAGCACACCAGCTGTTTGGGGGAGGGGAGGAGCAGTGCACACTGCAGAATCTCCAGGTACCAGCTGAGCTATTCCTGTCCCCATCCCCGGCCAGACCCCTCCCAACAGCACCCTGCCCCCTCCCCCTGCCCAGACTCCCACGAGTACCTTGCCTCCTGCCCAGGGTCCCACCAGCACCCTGCCCCCTACCCGCACCAGCACTGTGTCTCCTGGCCAGGCCCCCACCAGCACCATGGCCAGGCCCCCATCAGCACCCTGCCCCCTGGCCAGACCCCCACCAGCACCTTGCCCCTGCCCACTGGCTAGAACCCCACTTGCCCCAGCCCCCACCAGCACCCTTCCGCCTGCCCCGACCCTCACCAGCACCCTACCCCCTGGCCAGACCCCCATCCAGCACCCTGCCCAGGCCTTGTGGCCAGACACCCACCAGCACCCTGCTCCTGCCCCCTGGCCAGACACCCGCCAGCACCCTGCCTCTGCCCCCTGGCCAGACACCCTCCAGCACCCTGCCTCTGCCTCGTGTCTACACCCGCACCAGCACCTGCCCCTTGGCCAAAGCCCCACCAGCACCCTGCCCCTGCCTTGTGGCCAGACACCCATCAGCACCTTGCTCCTACCCCATGGCTAGACACCCACCAGCACCCTGCTCCTGCCCCCCCCTCCTGGCCAGACAACTACCCCCAGCTTGCTTTTGTACCCTATTTTCCACCCAGATTCTGCACCCCCATCCCTATCCCACTCACTGGCAGCCCTGTTCCGCACACTGGATCCCTCATTTTTTGCCCCACCTCAGAGTGTAGAAGGGCCCACAAATTCCACTAACCCTGGAACCCCAGAAGAGTTAATCTGGCTGGAGGCCTTGAACCTCAGTCTCACCTACCCCCCGCCATGGGGCTGGAGTGTGAAGGGAATGAGGTGTCTCAGTTCAGGCCACATCAGTGCGACTTGGGGGGAAGGGGTTGGAGGGTTTTTCTTTTTTGCATCTCACTTGTGTGGTCCCCAATTGATTTTTCTGTGGGTCAGTGACCTCTGACCCATAACAGGTTCCCCGCCCCTCCCATAAATAAAGACAATGCTGAAACGTTGTGTGTTGGACATAATATTTTATTTAAAAATGAAGCCTGGCCAACAAGCCTCCAGTTGGGGCCAAGCCCCCATCTGGCTGCAGCATCATAACACTCCTGCACCCCTCAGAGACCCCAACCCTGAGCCCATCATACACCGGAACCCCCTGCCCTGAGCCACTCACATCCCCAAACTCCTGAACCCACACATCCCCAGTCTTCTGCTACAACACTCCTGCACCATTCACACATTGCAAACCTGTGCCCTGAGCCCCTCACACATCCCAGTCCAAACTCCTGCACCCCCACATCCCTGGGGCTTGCTCAGCACCCCAAACCTCCACCTGACCCCAACACTCTCCAGCCTTAAGTCCCCTCTCTGAGCCAGCAGCCCCTTCACCTCCTCCTGCACCCAAATTCCCTCCCAGAGTTTTCACCTCTCACCCCTTCCCACATTCCCACCCCAGAACCTGCACCTCCTGTCTCAACCCAATGAGAGTGAGTAAGGGCTGGGGACAGTAAGTGATGGAGAGGGGAACAGAGCGGGCGGGACCTCAATGAAGGGGTGGAGTCTTGGGGAAGGGATGGGGTAGATCTTGACTTGCCCTGATATTTAAAAAGTGATTTTGGGTGTAAAAAGTTTGGAGACCACTGCTTTAAGGAGTTCTTACATTATTTTAATACTTTTTTCCTTTTTCACAAATCCCCTTTATGTAGAAACAAATGCTCTTCACTGAGAGATGGAAATGTTCTACCTGGCAAAGAAGATGGTCTAAGTTTTATATTGAACAGAAGAACTTGATTGCATTCAAATGTTTGTGCTCTCCAAATATAAATATATTCAGTGTACTTGGTTACCTCACTTACCAAATACTATTTGTGTATCTATAGTACCTAAATAGCTATACATATTAATTAAGTTTCACAATCCCCCATGTAAAATATATGAGGAATGCACTAGCTAGGATCAATTTCATCTACCACTGAAATGTAGCCATCTCTACACAGATTACAATGTACATAACAGGAAGAAGAAATAAATGTATTCAATTAAAAGCAAAGGAGAATTTTAGGGATATAACATGTAATTACCTGAGCTGGAGGAATTTTGCCAGGATACTGAGGTCACTTTTATGAAAAGTTCACTGGGAATTTTAAGGATACAAGCAGCCAGCATGCTGGTTTTAAGCCTCATGTTCTTAATAATTTTGTCCATATAGTAGATTTTTGTACCCATAAAGTTAGTTAAACACATAAAACAGAATATTCAACTTAATATCAAGATATATATGGAATTATATTGCTCAAAGAAATAAAAAGGGTGAGGTTAGGTTTTCAGGTCCTGGAAATCCAGAACTTCAATGCTAGTGCTCTCTGAAAAGCTTTCAGTTCCACATGCAGGGTGAGATAAACAGGCAGAAATGCAGGGTCTCAGTGCATGGCTGAGACAATGGTGTAGGAAGGAGGAGTTTAGATTTATTAGGAACTGGGAAAAATTTGAGAGAGGAGCCTATACAGGAAGGATGGGCTCCACCTAAACCAAATGGAACCAGCTTGCTGGCACTTAACATTAAAATTGTTTATATTGTAAAGCATGCAGAGATATTTTTATTTCAGTTACACCAGTGTAAACCCAAAGTAACTCCAGAGACTTCAACAGAGACACTTTGGATTTATACGAGTACAGGGAAGATTAGAATCTATCCCTTTTAAAAATGGCTGCAGAGGAAATCACTTGGGAAATTTCTTTGTAACTTAAGCCGTAAGTTCTTCAGATATTGTCTGAGAGCTATTTTTGTAATGCTGGTTTAAGATTAAAACATTTTATACCACTATTTTTCCAAAGATGTTTCAAAAGATTGGTGAGTAAATTTGAAGCTCAAGAAAGTGAGGGGTCCACAATGCTTGAACTTGTTAGGCAGCTGCTGTGGGAGCTTTCCTTGTAGACAACTGAAAAAAAAAGAACCTGAGCCTTCAACTGTATTATATATCTGGGGTCCCTGACTGTCTATCAGCTATGACTGTCATTCATATCAAGTTGAGTGGTGATGTTTATTCTGTGCTCACATAAATGGACCCAAACCATCATTTTTACTTTTGACTTTAACTAGGGTTTAAAGAATCCAGGTTTCAGAAGGTACGTGAGGAAAAATGGAATTTGGGGCCCACTCACACACACACAAATGACACATTCACTGCTACCTTCAAGATATCTGAAACTGCAAGATGCTCAGTACATACCAATAAAAACAGACACACCTTAGTGGGGTCAGTGGACAGAAATTTGAGAGCTAGGGAGGAGCTGCCTAGGACTATCCTATTGTTATCGGTCACATTAGTCCTAGAATTTTTTATAGTGTTGCCATAAATATAACCTCTAAGACAAACACATTAATTAGTATCAGCTGTCAGAGAAATAAGAATTCTGTTTTGTGAAACATTCCAAGGTTTCATCATTAGCTTTTGTTTCACATCAGAACAAAAAGAAGACTTTTAACAAACTTTAAAAAAATGTGACAGAAGCCCACTCCAAAAAAACAAATATCGTAGTGGATAGGGCACTCACCAGGGATTTAGGAGACAGATTCAAGTCCCTAGTCTGAATCAGGAAAAGCTAATACTTGAATCTGGGTCTCATACCATAAGTGAATACCTTAATGGCCATGCTATTCTATGTTAGGACAACTGCTCCTAACCCCACTGACACTGACTCTCTCTTTCTCTCTCAACCTTCCCAATTAATTTCCCCCCTAATAGTTAGATTTCTGCAACACAGTTTGATTTCAATAAAACAGTATTTTTCATCAAAAATCTTTCACCCAACTTTAGCCATATGCAAATACTTGGCCCACACACTAATTCACTTTGCCATCTAGTTTCCCATAAACTAAATATTCTAATTTGGCTAGCTCTTCACATGTAAAACTCATTGACAGTTTACCAGTTCCAAAGCTCAGCATCCCAGCAGTGATCACAGCAGTGTGATTCCACCATAGGAAATAGCAGTAAAGAAATCCATTATCCACTCTGACCTCTGTAGAAACTACAATAAAATTTATTCCTTTCAATCTATCCTATTTCAAGGCAAGTAAAATAACTAACATAAACACATAATAACAATGTTAGTCCTAGCTCAAACTATTCGAGAGCATGTTTTTAAGTAAAAAGCTACAAAATGTTAAGTGCAGACTATAAGGCTTTTGAGAACAGCTCTCCTCCGCACCCCAATGAATTTCTTATTCATGTACAACCTGATACAAAACACATTTAGTTCTCCCTTAAATGATTACTTTTTATCATTAACTGGTTCAAATCTGCCATATTTAGCAATCATACCATATTATTCTGGTCTGTGGCATTTTGGGAGCATACAGTATGCTACCTTTAAAAACTGGAGCCCAACCCTCAAGCATTCTCATGTCCAAGGTCTTGCACGGTTCAAGCACTTGTTCACATTAAAGACAACGACTGGCTTAAGTGGAAACAGGATTAGACCAAAATATATTTATATTGTCATGTTCTTAAGGAGAATAAAACGTCAAAATTTGTCTACCTTTATATGCCTAGAGAATAACAACCATACAACAGTGAACAGGTACTAAGTTCTTTCTGAAAACTTCCACTGCACATATTCTGGATTTTTTGTAGGTGAAGAAAGTTCAGCCATTTATTCATTACAAGCAATCCCTTTCTGTGGATTAAAACAAACAGTTTGCTTTTAAGAATCTCACTTTGTAGTTTCACCATATTCTTTCAGATGAACAAACAAACTAATTGCTCCATACAATTTCACAAGATTGGTTGAGTTGCTTGTTCAGACATGAGATGCATGCATAATCACTTTTGATTCCTGCTCCAAAAGAATGTTTTTCTATTTTCATTAATAGAAAGCCTAGGCCAGATGAAAAGAAAATCTAATCCCTGGAATCCAACATAACAAAGGCTTCAGGAGAGACTACAAAATTAACTTGTTTATATTTCAGGTTATGGATTTTAGCATTTGCTCTTGTTCTTTCATCAACAACCTGCAGTGGGGATTCTCAAACTTCATTGCATTATGATCTCCTTCTGGCATGAAAAATGACAGCATGACCCCAGGAGTGGGGACTGAAGCCTGAGCCTGCCTAAGCCTCTCTACCCTGGGTGGGAGAACCAAAGTCCAAACCCAATTCCTGCTGCCCAAACTGGGGAGGGAGGACAAAGCTTCAGCCCCAGGCAGGGGGTCTGTAACCTAAGTCCCCAGGGCTGAAGAAGCTATGAGGATGTGAAACCTCAAACAGCATGGCACTATTCACCCAAGTAAGAGCAAGGAATCGCTTGTAGATTGTTAAAGAAATTTAGCTGTCTAAATAATTATTTCTGGAAAGCCAACTAATAAATAACTCCTGTTGTGCCTGACATCCAACAAACTGCCATCACTTGCGCACATCTGCTCTATCCTTTGTCGTCTATATTTCCAGGTTGTCCCTACACTAAGGATTAGTGCAGGGGTGGGGCAAGATACCTCTCGCAGGCTGGATTCGGCCCGCCAAGCCACCAGTTCCAGCCCACAGACCACTCTGTCGGGACCCTCAGGCACTCAGCAGCTGCTGTTTTAAGCATAGGGCTGCTCCATGTGACTATCTACTCTAGAAGGAGGGGGAGGCTTCAGGTGATCTCCCCCAGCCCAATCCTCAGCTCCTATTGGCCGGAAACAACTGACCAATGGGAAGTGACCCTAGCCAATCTCTCAGCTCCTATTGTCCAGGAACAACCAGCCAAAATAGGAGCTGAGATATTGGCTTGGGGGACAGAGACAGCGCAAGCCTCTTCCACCTCCTGGAGTGGAGAGCCACATGGAGAGAGCAGCCTGCAGTTTTAAGCAGTCTGGGGCTGCAGCAGGGAGCCCAGCCTGCTTTCGGGGTGCTGGCTGGGAGACACTTAGGTAAATGTCTCCCAGCCAAAGTCTGCCTCTGGCACTCCTACCCCTCCCACACCCTACTCCCTCCCCAAGATCATCATCCAAACGCTCTGCACCCCCTGCCCCAGGTCACAATTCCCTCCCAGACTCTGTATCTCCTCCTACACTCTTCCCCCAGGCCAGAATCCTCTCCTGCACCCATACTCCTTCTCTGACCGTCTCATGCACCCCAGTCCCTTTCCCCGTGCACCCTTCTGCACCCAACCTCCATCCTAGACCCTGTATCTCCTCCACAAGAAAGTGTGACCCTTGACCACTTTCCAAAATCTTGGAGTGGCCCCCCACCAAAAATTATTGCCCACCCCTAAATTAGTGTCTGGGGAAAGTTATGGTGAGTTGGTATTATGCAAATTTGTCTTTAAGGTGCCATAGGATTCCTCATTGTTTTTGTTGATACACACTAGTCAGGCTATCCCTCTAAGACTAATTTCACCAGTAGTACTTAATGACAAATTAAAACTGAAATCTAAATATGTAAATGCAGGAATATGAAGATGCACCCTGACAATCACTGAGCTGAGTGATAAACTTTTCTTGACCTACTCTCCAAGTCAAATACTGTAAAATTAATCAGAGTCACAGGACACAGACAATTTACAGCAATCCTCCAACAGCATTGAAAGACCTTCAATACACACTAAAGAACACTCCAGCTTCCAGCCATCTAACTCCTGTATCATAGGTAACATGGTCCTATGCTATACAAAGGTCACATTCTTGACAAGGTTCAGTATTCTGTGACTTCAGCAGTTGCTGCATTACTGGAAACACCAGTGATATAAAAGAATTTCTTGCTGAAATGGAAGCAAACATTTACCAGAAATATCAAGAGCTTTCCAATCCAATTTTGCAAAAACACAAACGCTTTAGAAAATTGTTTAAATTTTTCAGGTCTTATATGAAACAAAGCCTTTGGGATTAGTTTCAAATCTCCATCTTTCCAGCACTTTGCAAAGGAATTTTGCTTACAACAGTAGAACATTCAGCATGGTGTACATTTTTCAAGAAATAAAACTAATCAGAATAGTCAGACTTGGCAAGCAGAGGAAGGAAACAGAAGTAGAGAGCTGGTCGACATCCTAGAATTTTCAAAATTTGGGAGACCAAGAGCCCTTGATGTGTGGGAGTAAAACTGAAGTGAACATTTCTTTTCATTGCCACATACACAATGAACAATGATTGCATGGAAAGTGACTAAAACGTTTGCAATCACTGGTTTTTGAGTAGAAGCAGACTGTTAATTACTTACATGGAAAATATCAATAACGTAATTACCATTAAAGTTTTAAGTCAAGACATTTAAAATAGATGCTATGTCATGAAAGCATCTCTGGGGGATAATTTCTCAAAGAATGTGAATAAGGAAGCAATTATGAATACATCCCAGACTAAATTAACCTATGGGAGTTGAGTTCACCTTCCACTGAAATTCAAAGAGATTTAGATGCTGCACTGTAAGTGCCTTTGAAAATCCCACCTGTAAATTCCAATATATATGACATTTACAGAATGCCATTGGGGTGGAGCACCTGCATTCTGAAAAATCAGGCCATAAGGGGTCTTATATTGGGCACCCAAAAGTGCAGGCACCCAAAGTTCTAAGCATTTGCTTCTAGTGCTTACATTTTCTCCTCATTTTTCTTTCCCACTCTCATCATGGTGGGATTATTGTTGTGGTCCCAGTGCTTTGGTGCATTTCCTGCTTCTTTCCTCTTCCAGTTACAAAACCTTTCCCATTTGTGTCTTCTTTCCCTCCTAATTGTCCAGACCTCTACTTAAATCACGGGAGGGGCTTAGCTTCCAGAGCACTGGACAGAACTCCACCTCTCCTCAGCTCTGCTGCAGCTGCTATTCAAAGGACCTTAAAGACAGGACTTATCCATTCCAACTTCCTGCCAATAAAAGCCTTACACAATAGCATGTTTTCTAGTGTCTTCTCTATGGCTAGTTATAGACCCAAAAAGGGGGCTTGGGACTCCATCCCTTGTGAGACTATTCCATAGCCCAATACATTTCAGTGTCAGGGTCTAGGATTACCTTATCTTAAATGTCACTGCATTACATTGTTGGGGTGGGGTATTTTTAGGAATAAAAAGCCACTTTTACAGCAAGATTTAAAGTGTTAAGAATTAATATACTGCTTTTTGGTACAATGGTAGCTAGTATCCAAAGCAAAAATACATTATCATACAGAGAACAAAAAAGAAAAAAACTGAAAAGGAATGTAATATATTTTAAGTCAATGAAACTGTATGGAGGGTAATTCAAGTTCTGGAACATTTGTTGACTCACAGGAGACAACAAAATCTAATTTTAATTCCTGAAATTTTAAAATATTCATAAGCCTGAAAATGACATCCTTATGCCACTGAAAAGAAACATATGGACACCAGGTAATTGAAACAGCAAAGCTAAATGGAGCTTAGAGATGTACGCATTTTGTTCGGGACTGCTGCTAAATGAGACTTTGCCATTAATTAATTAATACAGATGCTAGAGGAGTCAGGCTGAGTACCTGTTGACAAGCATATTACA
The DNA here is from genome assembly GCA_019425775.1 of Rafetus swinhoei. Classification (NCBI taxonomy): domain Eukaryota; kingdom Metazoa; phylum Chordata; order Testudines; family Trionychidae; genus Rafetus; species Rafetus swinhoei. The sequence goes on from CM033449.1 coordinate 124,280,391, forward strand.
GTACAAACACCCAAGGCATGTAAAAGCTTCAAAGGCCTCAGGGCACATGCCACATATTTTTTTCTTTTTGTGGACGCAACCCACTTCTTCAGATGACTGGAGTATTAGAAGTCCAGATCCAAGAATAAATAAGGGAAGCGTGGGGGAGGGGAAAAAAGAGAAAAAGGGGGTAGATGGTTCAAGTGAGTAGATGGTTCAAGTAGTTACAAGAGGCTGATAAGAACAATTAGCACCTCCATTGTTTGGTTGGTTAAGTCATTAGGATGTGGAAGGTAGTGTGTGAGCCAGGTGATATCCCTGTTCATACCATTTGCATAAGAATTAAACTTGTAAATGGAACAACTTCATTTACAAGTTTAATTATTATGCTAATTGAATGAACAGGGATATCACCTGGCTCACACACTACCTTCCACATCCTAATGACTTAACCAACCAACCAAACAATGGAGGTGCTAATTGTTCTTATCAGCTTCTTGTAACTACTTGAACCATCTACTCACTGTCTCTCCCCGCTTTTTCTTTTTTTTCCCCTCCCCCACGCTTCCCTTATTTATTCTTGGATCTGGACTTTTAATACTCCAGTCATCTGAAGAAGTGGGTTGCACCCACGAAAGCTCACGATACCATCTATATGTTTTGTTAGTCTTTAAGGTGCTACTAGACTATTTGTTGGGTTTTTTTAAAGTTTTTCCTGTTACAGACTAACTCAGCTACTCCTCTGAAGCTTTTTTCCTTTTATTCACTCTCAGACTTTATTTTCTCTCCTTCTGAATGATGCATAGCTTCAAAACAAAAGCCTTCAGGCAATCCCCTGCTATTGATTTTCTGGGCCCTCCTAGGATACTTTTGCAAGTAAAACTCACTCCAGCACTCACAAGGTGCACAGTTACAAGTCCTCTATAGGCTCTTCATATTACACATGCTTATGTCATATTATAACTGGTGTTAGACGATTGGCTGAATGCAAAATAAACCCCTCCTCAACTTTTCGTATAATTTTGGGAATGTTCTGTTCAGCTTTAGTGTTGTATGCACCAAGAAGAGGACTCTCTCCAATAACCTAATGTAGGTATAACATCCCTGAGTTCCCACGTGGTTACACCAGTACTATGCCATCTGCCTCCATGGTACTCTATTGTCACAGGAATGAAGAGGTGAGGAGAATAAGCTGAGTCACGCTGGAGTACCTCTGGTGTGACTGTGTAAAACAATATTAAAAATAAGCGAGAAATGGTGACTGAACCACTGCAATGTATCCAACTTTGAAATTCATTTAATATTAAGAACTAGGGATTATGTGAACAATTCAAATTCCTTATCTCAAAGAGTTTGCACCTGTGCACTCTCTGGCTCTCTCACACTCAAACATATATGCATATACAATAATTGCACAAAACGTACACATTCCTAGAATTTGTTCTTTATTACTAATTTAATCAAGTAAAATCAACTTCACCTTAAACTTTCTGCAGGGATTGGCTTGTTCCTGGAATTACACCCCCTCTTGCTTTACACCCTCAGAAAAAAAAACAAATTATTTTATACCCTGAATTTGAGCTAAGAAGCTCCACCTGGTCCAAGTTTCAGCAACAAACTCCATTGCCTCTTGCCATGTGTGTGCAGGCTTTTCCCTGGGGAGCTTCTCAGGTCAGAAAGGAAGTAAGGGGGATAATACTCTAGAGCTCTTGTGCCTTCTTACACTTCCTATCACTTTTTACTCCAGATTTTGCCCCCCTTGGCTTGTGATAATAGTGAGAAAATATCCAGCCCTAAAATATACTGGCCAGAAATTTAACATGTACACATTTGTTCCACTTAGACTTGATAACTATTAGGTTAACCCTTAGTTAGGGTTGAAAATTTCCTTTCATCTGTTAAAAAGCCCATTTTGAGTTCTCTCAGCAATCCTCAGAAAAGATCCTTTCCATTTTCAGCTTTCCCTGTCTGGTAACTGGTTGTGATTTAGACAAGTAAGTTATTTTTGAGCTACAAGAGACTTATTCTTTCTCTGGAGAAACAACAGGTTTCTGTTGAGAAGACTTTGGCAAATAAACAGCCCACTCCTAATTCCACATATTAGATGAAGGGAGCAGCAGTTCTCCCACCACCAGTGTTGGTTCTAAGCTGTGCAGCAGCACAGCTTCATAGGTGATTAATCAGCCCCACCCAGTCAGCCAGCTCCATGCAAGGAGCCCTGAGCCTCTGACTGGGCGGGGCTGATTAATCAACTGTGATGCTGTGCTACAGCACAGCTTAGGGGGAACACTGCCCACCACCCATTTAAGAAGCCTCATACTCCTCCTTCTAGTGTCCCTCCATCTTCTGACTTGTCCCTTTGGGGTCTCCCCAAAGGCAACTAAGCACAGCCCTTGTCTAGTGATGGATTCTTCAAAATCTGCCCTGTGGGATGCATAGAATAGTCTAATCTTGTACAGACAAGATCAATCTTCTCACTGACTAGACTCACATTAATAAACTCCATGATGTTCAAGGACTCTTTACTGGATAATATCTCTTACTCACAGTCATGCCTTATATTAAAAAGAGCCTTGTGTTCCTCTGGCAGTAATTGCAAGACACTAGTGACATGCTGATCACAGATCTGACTGCAGAACAGTTTTCACCTTTGGCAGGTTTCATTCTTCAGCAGCAATTTGTCCCCATCAGAACTTTAACACTAACTAGTGAAAAAGCAGATTTATTGCCTTTAACAGCTCCAAAAAGCCTTAGCATTTTGCCATTTCTTTTATTTAACAGAATTATTCCGTTGTCAAATATTGATTTTTAAAGGACTACAAACACAGGATATGATTCCATCTTTAAACAGGCCCATTTGTTCCAAGATCATAGAATCACAGAATCCAAGAGTGGAGGAGACCTCAGGAGGTCATCGAGTCCAACCCCTGCCCAAAGCAGGACCAACCCCAACTAAACCATCCCAACCCGGACTTAAAAACCTCTAGGGATGGAGAATCCACCATTTCCCTAGGTAACCCATTCCAGTGCTTCACCACCCTCTTAGTGAAATAGTTTTTCCTAATATCCAGCCTAGACCTCCACCACTGTGAGACCATTGCTCCTTGTTCTACCATCCCTCACCACTGAGAACAGCCTCTCTCCATCATCTTTGGAACCTCCCTTCAGGAAGTTGAAGGCTGCTATCAAATCCCCCCTCATTCTTCTCTTCTGAAGACTAAATAGACCCAAGTCCCTCAGCCTCTCCTCATTGGTCATATGCTCCAGCCCCCTAATCATTTTGGTTGCCCTCCACTTCTCCAATGCATCCACATCCTTCCTGTAATTGGGGACCCAGAACTGGACACAATACTCCAGATGTGGCCTCACCAGAGCCGAATAAAGAGGAATAATCACATCTCTGGATCAACTGGCAATGCTCCTCTTAATGCATCCTAGTATGCCATTAGCCTTCTTGGCTACAAGGGCACACTGTTGACTCTTATCCAGCTTCTCGTCCACTTTTATCCCAGATCCTTTTCTGCTGAACTGCTACTTATCCAGTTGGTTTCCAGCCTGAAACAGTGCTTGGGATTCATTTTTTTGAGGAATACAGGATCTTCTGAAATGGGGCATTTCTGTCGAAAATGCCCCATCTAAACTGCCGTTTTTTTCCAAAAAGCCCCATTTCAAAAAAAGCGTTGGCCACCATTATGCAAATGAAGCACAGGAAATTCAAATCCAGGCTTCATTTGCAATATCAACGTGCCTAATTTACATCCCTTTATCAAAAAAAGGGATGTAGTCTAGACATAGCCATAGAATCATAGAGCTGGAAGAGACCTCAGGAGGTCATCAAGTCCAGCCCCCTGCCCAAGGCAGGACCAATCCTGTGATTCTTCCAGGGACTGTGCAAAACCTAATTTTATTACTCCTTCTGTGATTTGCAAAACATTATAAAAATCATTGGTGCCTCAGGCAATTTATGAATGGACATTACAAGCAAGGTCCTGCAGTTAATGAGAGTTACTGATGCTCTGCAC